>CM019148.1:226297842-226354904 GCA_009733165.1 Naja naja | reverse complement strand
TCCTCACCACAGATTCTCACTGACCCATCAGCCTTGACTGGTGTGACTATGGGTGTTTCCCATCTGAGTGGTCAGTAGGCTCTAAAACCCCTTGAGCAATGAGTTTATCTAATTGTGCATCAATTTTTTCCTTTAAAGCAAATGGGACCCTCCTGGGCTTTTTTAAACGAATTGGGGCACCTTGGGGTCTAGGCTGAAAGCCAGGGGTCCCCACATACTTGCCCAGTCCTTCGCTGAAGACCTCTGGAAACTCAGACTTCAAGGACTCCTCCCATTCAGAGCTGCTCTCATGTGATTGATGCCAGTCACCTCGATGCCTAGTGGCTTGACCACTCCAAGTCCCAGCAAGCTTGGGCGATCTTGTCCATCATGGTCAGAGGCAAACGTTTGGTGTGGCCTTTAAACTGCATGCTGAAATCTCTTGCTCCAACTACTGGAATCTTGTTCCCTGGTAGTCTTTAAGAGTCAGTGCTTGCTTCTGGAAATGCTTCTTCTGAATGTTGGGAAAGAGTCTGTGGATAGTGTCCCATGACACCATAGATAAATAAGAGCCTGAGTCCACTTCCATTTGGCAAGGCCTTCCAATAAACACCTTCACAGTACTTTTCTGCTTTTTAAGGGTGAAGAATGACCAATAGTGATTGTTTGGTGAGTTTCATTCTTGCCATTTGCTTCTGAATTTCGCCCATCTTTTCAAGGAAATTGTTGGGCTTAAAGTCTTTGTCAGGAAATTTTTCCTACTAGGTGGAGTTCTGGATGATTTGCAGACTCTGGCTATGTGACCCCGTTTCTCACAACGTAGGCAGATGGAGTCAAAGAACTTGCATTCAGTGCGGGTGGCCCCCCCGCCAGCTCTGCAATAGAATCCTTGCCTGTTTTTTCCCAGGTCTTTTCTTTCTTCTCCATTCTGAGTTTAAAATCTCCTCTGCCTCACTGCCATCTGAATCAGAGTCTATTTGTTCTAGCTGCTGTTGTGGATTTTCCTCATCAGAATGGTTGAGGCCTGGCTTGAGGCCTTGTTAATCTTTTCATGGCCGCTGCTGAGGACTTGGTGGCTTCCGCTGAAACAGCTTCTTCAATGGCCTCTTTAAACGTGATCTTAGGTTTCATTAACAGTTTGCTTTGTAAGACCTTATCTTTGAGGCCTAAAAACAAACCGAACACGATGGCCTCTTCTAAGTTGGTAAAGTCACAAGCACCCCAATGTCCCTTAAACTTGCCATGAAGTCATTAACATTCTCTATCCCTTGATCCCGACGGTAAAATTCGTGGTTCTTAATGAGGCACGATACTTGTGGGGTGTAATGGGCTCAAAGTTCTCTAAATCGGGCCATTCCATTACCTTCAGCTCTGCAGCTCCCGCTAACGCCGCCATTTTGAAGACTGCCGACCGCAGTGCATGAGAAAGACCGCCTCTTCTTCGTCTCTCGGGATGCCGGCAAGGTCGTTTCTTCCAGGTACATCTGGAAGCGATCCGATACGATTCCCAGTCTTCCGCCGCCGGATCAATGGGCTGGGGGGGGTGTTCACGCGCATCTCGCCTGTTGCTTGTTCTTCGTCGCCTTCTTCAGGGAAAATCCCATCCTCGCCTCCAGTGTTAAGTTTGCATGAAGAGTCAGACGCCGAGGGAGTTCCAGCAAAGAGTTTATTAAGTGACTACAGCTCGAATGGACCTGCCCTGGCTTGGCTACTGCTGCTCTTATAGCCTGCAGCCGCGGGTTGCCAGCCAATGGGAGTGCAGGGTTTCTTCCGCGACTATTTAAACCAATACCATTTGACATTTTACAAGAACAGTTCAAATAAACCAATAACATTCAAACCTACATACATAACACTTATAATCTGGTTTGATTATAAGCCTCCCACTCCCCTCATTTGAATGCTGCCCCAGGCTGGCTGGGAACCAATTTGGAGGCCAGTGAGCCCCACCCCTCTCTTGCCTTGTAGAAGTCCTCTCCCAGACTTCGAAATTGGTTCCAAAGGCAGCGAGGAAGCTCTCAGGCTGCTGCCAGCCACGCTTGAATGTTGCCTCTAACTTGGAGATTGGAGAACAAATGCTACTGCATTTTGCGGCATTAGCATGGGTAAGGGGTGAGGGAAAGGAGCCAAGACATCGAGGAGGTAGAGCAGCTGCCAGCGATGCCCTCAAGGAAAGATGTTGCAAGGGGAAGGCTTGACCCTCCCCAGAAGCTTTTCTTCCTGCTCACCAAAAGCACTCACACGCAAAGGGCTCACTGCCCCCTGGCCCCCGACAAGCCACCTCCTTCCCACTGAGTGTGTGAGTGCTTCTGGCGAGGAGGAAGAAGGGGTCAAGCCTCCACCTCGTAACATCTTCACCTGAGGGCAGCTGCTTGCTGCGGCTGAGGAGGTCCGCGCTCTTCCCACTGCTGCTTGGCCTCCTCGATGCGCTGAGGCAGGAGGCAGCAGCCACGACACAGGAGACTGCAGGATTGTCCTGGCCTCACACTCAGCACGCTTCTGCCCATTAAAAATTTTTCTCACAGCCCACTGTGAGCCCACTGGTTGGCGACCGCTGTTCTAGTTCATCTTCTTTCTCTTTGTTCTTTTGCTCTTGCTCCTTCTCGTCCTGCTCATTCCTTTTTCTCAGTTTCACTCTCTTCTTGTTGTAGAGCAAGGGTCTTCAAACTTGGTAAGCTTAAGACTTGTGGACTTCAACTCCCTGAATTGCTGAGCTAAACATCACTGGAGGAAGAATTCTGGGAGTTGAAGTCCACAAGTCTTAAAGCTGTCAAGTTTGAAGACCCCTATTGTAGAGGAATCCTTGGTGCTGTCTGAGCTTGGGTTGTTTTCTTGCAGATGTTTCATTATCCAAATGCACTGATGATAACTAGTTTGGGTAATGAAATGTCTGTAAGAAAACAACCAAGCTCTGAGCACCAAGGACTCCTTATTTCAACCCTGAGCTACAAATATACTCCTTTATTGGTATTATTTTAGAATTATAACACACCCATAGTGACTTGACTGAGTTGGGCAACTATAGAAATTGAATGAATGAATGAATGAAAGGAAGGAAGGAAGGAAGGAAGGAAGGAAGGAAGGAAGGAAAGAAAGAAAGAAAGAAAGAAAGAAAGAAAGAAAGAAAGAAAGAAAGAAAGAAAGAAAGAAAGACACAAACTTTATCCTACAGTATTTGATATTAACCTACAGGTAGTCCTCAGGTTACAATGGCAATTGCTTGTTGTAGCCAGGGAGGTGGGGGTTGTTTTTAATTTTTTTTATCTTGGGGTTTTTATTGTTTGTAAGCCACCCAGAGTCACTGAGAGTGAGTGGGTGGCCATATAAATCATCTAAATAAACAAATAAATAAATTGGGACCAGAATTTCTTTCCTGCAATGCAGTTGTAAAGTGCAACATCACATAACTGCATTGCTTAGCAATGGCAGTTCCAGTTGCCATTGGCACCCCAATGTGTGGGACATTAAGCAGGAATAGGCGGGAATCCCAAGTAGTGCTGTGGGCAGGCACTATGGAGTGGGGGAGTGTGCATGGATGACATGGGAAGGGGCTACTGTTATGAGCCACGATTCAGAGTCTGACTCTGACAATGTAGCTTTAGCTGTGCTTCAGAATTTTCAGCCTCAGGAATCAGTAAGCCAGGATTCAATTAAAACAGATCAGTCACAGTCTTTTCCTGCTCAACTGGAGCAGTCAATTGATGAGCCACAACCCCCAACCCCCAACCCCCAGGTCTATGTGCATACAGAAGTGAGCAGAGCAAAGTTCCTCAGTGAGGCTTCTTGCAAAGCAAAGGGCAAGGCATGAGGTAATTGCAGACAGTTGACTGCAGACAGATTTAGTTAGCCTTTGTGCTTGTAATCCTTGTTAGAGACTACTGTTGGTTTATCTGGGTTTTGAATTTGTTCCTGCCTCTTGAATTTGTTCCTTCCTCTTGACCCTTGGATTGGCTGACTAACTGATTTGGCATCCTGTAAAGACAAAATCTCTGGACTACACTATTGCTTCTTGGAGTATATTTGCTCCTTTTAGGCAAGCATTCTTTACTAGGCATTTGAATCATGTACCTGTCTGCTGTTACCTGCATAAACTACACTAAATATTCCTGCTTGTAAAGTACTGTGTTTGTGTGTGTGTCAACAACCTTGAAACAGAACAGTTTGTCTCCAACTTTCTTAGCTTTTAACTAAGAGTAAAAGTTTGTTTTGTCTTGGAAGAAACATTAAAATAACTCTATATGGAACAACTGGTGATTGAAAATGCTCAATTAATTCAGCAGGTTGCCTTACTCAATTGCAAGCAGTGGCGCCTCAGCCAACCCAACACCACCACCACCACCACCCCAAAAATCAGAAATATGCTGTTGCTGGCCCAGAAAAGTTTGATGGAACTTTATTTCACTTTTCTATCTTCTGGGCTTGGTGTCATTCATATATAAGAGCCTTGGTGGCTCAGGCTGTTAATTGCCTGCACTTAAGTTCCAGCTGCCTACAACTGCTGTAGGCTCGAATCCCACCAGGCTCAAGGTTGACTCAGCCTTCCATCCTCTCGGGGTAGGTAAATTGAGGACCCAAGATTGTTGGGGGCAATTAGCTGACCTTGTAAAAATGCCGCTTAGTAAGCAGGCATATACAATGGAAGGAAGGCTATTGCTGAGCACACTGGGTTGCATCCCAAAAATTGTAAGTCACCCTGAGTCTTCGGAGAAGGGCGGCATATAAATGTAATAAAAATAAATAAATAAATAAATAAAATATATGAGTCTGACAGCTGAAGACTTCCCAACAGAGTGAAAGTTAGGTTTGTTATCAGTTTACTGAATGGAGCAGCTACTAAGTGGGTTATACCATTGTTAGTACAGTAGAATCCTTTATTTGATTACTTTGTTGAATTTAGCCAGCATTTAGAAGCCATGTATTCTGACCAATTGAAAGCACAAATAACTAAGCATCACCTTTCGGAACTGAGACAAATTGATTGTCCAACATTTAACATGGAATGAAGCAGCCTTGATTGATCAGTTCCAGGATGAGTTGTGTTATGTATGCAGGTTTGAATGTCATTGGTTTAGTTTGAACTGTTCTTGTAAAATGTCAAATATGATTGGTTTAAAAAGTGTGGGAAAAACCCTGCACTCTGATTGGCTGGCAACTGCGGCTGCTGGCTATAAGTAGCAGCTGCAGCCCAGCCAAATCGGGTCTCTTATGAGCTGTAGTCACTAATAAACTCTTCACTGAAGCACTCCGCGTCTGACTCTTCATGCAAACTTAACAAGTTGGCTAATGAAATTCTAGATGAGTGAGAACTGAATGCCCAGATACTTTGGAAGGACTTCTACAGCTCTGTCTATGAATAGATGGGTGGTTACAGCAAAGAAAAGCTAGAAAGGATACCAGCCTGTTATCAAGTTTGCTACTCTTTTGCCAACACCCAAACCTGAAAGGACTTGAACAGAGGAACCCATGCAGGTTGGGGGTGCACACCCACAATTAACTGAGGCAGAAATTTCCAGAAGGCACCAAGAGGGACCACATTTATACTGTGGAGGCCAAGGACACTTGTCTGCCACATGCCCTGTTAAGAAACAATCTTCAGCGAGTTTAGGAAACAGATCCTGCCTGGTTCATAAGGGCTACTGAATCAGGGACAAATGATCACAGCTCAAGCCCAGGTACAGCATAGCATTCTATGTAAACATCTGTTACTCTGCACCTCCCTGGCAAGTCAGAAATACTCAAACCATAATTGACTTGGAGCAACTGCCAATTTTATGGACTTAAAATTTGCTAAAGACTGAGGAATACCCAGCCTTGCTATTCAACCTCTGCTGGTGGTTGAAACTATTGACAGATGACCTTTATATTCAGAACCAGTAGTCAAGTTCACATTCAAGCTTTGCATGTGTATGTGTCAACATCAAGAACAGTTGAAGTTCTACTTAGCTTCCACACCCCATTTTCCTCTGGTTTTAGGGTTGGAATGGTTTCAAGCTCATGAACTGCATACCATATTGTTTAAAGCACCTGGTTGCAGAACTCATGTGACCTTGCATACAGAGACTTTAGCAGCCAAGCTCACCAAGGAATCTTGCCCAGCCTTACCCACCAAGTATGCTGACTATCATGATATATTCAGTGAAAAAGAAGTGGATCAACTGCCTCCTCATAGACTCTATGATTATTCAATTGATTTGGTTCTGATCAGGTATTTGTATTCGCTTTCAGAACCCAAACTAGCCACTCTTCAAGACTTCATAGATAAGAATTTGAAAAGGGGCTTATCCTTCCATTTACATCCCAAGCTGCTGCTCCATTGTTATTTGTAAAAAATTAAATCAAGGAAACTTACAACTGTGCAATGATTTTAGACCCCTAAACTTGATCACTACAAAGAACTGCTATCCTCTACCTCTTATCACAAAACTTGTGGAACATCTTTGTACAGCCAAGATGTACAGCCAAGTTGCATGAATGGTGTGCTTACAACCTGGTGCAAATTTGTGAAGGAGACAAATGGAAGACTGTCTTTTGTACTCACTATGGCCATTTCGAGTATACGGTCATGCCCTTTAGCCTATCTAATACTTCAGGGTCTTTCAACATCTTATGAATTACATAAGGGTGGGTGGATGGAGAGATGAATGGATGGAGAGATGGAGAGGGATGGATGGATAGATAGATGGAGGGATGCATGGACAGATGGAGAGGGATGGATGGATGGATGGATAGATAAATGAATGCATGGATGGAGAGATGGATGAATGGAGAGGGATGTTTCAGCTGAAGCATTTCCAACAAATCCTGGCAGATCCTCGAAAGCGAAAGTAGGGCTGGTTGTTACGCAAGGAGGCTAGTTGGCTTGACCAAGGGGTCAGCAAACAGATCCGGCCTCTGTGGGACAGAGATCTCTCTCGGCCTCCCTGCCGTGGGGCAGCAGAAGAAGGGGGTCAAACTTGAAGGGGTCTTGGGGTTCCGTCAAATGACATATTGGCTCATTTTTGAGGGATGATCTTCTGAGCTTCTCTGAGAGCTGTGACACGGAATGTCCTCAGAGCTGACAAAGTGTTGAAATAGCTTCCCCCCCATCTCTGTCTCTCTCTCTCTGTCTCTGTCTCTCTTTCTCTCTCTCTCTCTCTGTCTCCCTATCTCTGTCTCTCTGTCTCTGTCTCTGTCTCTGCCTCTGCCTCTGTCTCTCTCTCTGTCTGTCTCTCTCTGTCTCTCTCTGTCTCTCTCTGTCTCTCTCTAGCAAAAAGTTTTCCGGCCTTCATGGTTGGGAAGCTGAGAGATCTTCACGAGAAGGTCCCTCAAGGTCTGCAGAATCTATCCCAATCCCTCCCTAGAAAGATGTCCGGCATCCGTGCCTGGGAAGCTCAGAGATCTTTCCGATAAGGTCCTTCAAGGGCTGTAGAATCTATCCCAATCCCTTCCTAAAAAAGAGATGTCTCGCCTCCGTGCTTGAGAAGCTCAGAGATATTCTCAAGAACTTTCCCTCAGGGCTGTAGAATCTATCCCAATCCCTCCCTAGCAAGATGTCCAACCTCCATACTTGAGAAGCTTGGAGATATTCTCGAGATGGTCCCTCAAGGGCTGCAGAATCGATCCCAATCATTTCCTAACAAGGTGTCTAGCTTCCGTACTTGAGAAGCTCGGAGATCTTCTCAAGATGGTCCCTCAAGGGCTGAAGGATCTATCCCAATCCCTCCTTAGCAAGTAGATATGCGCCCTCCCTGCTTGGAAAGCTCAGAGCTCTTCTCGAGAAGTTTCCCTCAATGACTGCAGAATCTATCCCAATCCCTCCCTAGAAAGATATCTGGCGTCCGTGCCTGGGAAGCTCAGAGATCTTACTGATAAGGTCCCTCAAGTGCTGTAGAATCTATCTCAATGCCTCCCTAGCAAGGTGTCTAGCCTCCATACTTGAGAAGCTTGGAGATCTTCTCAAGAAGGTCCCTCAAGGGCTGGAGGATCTATCCCTTCCTAGCAAGGAGATGTCTGGCCTCTATGCTTGAGAAGCTCAGAGATCTTCTCGAGAAGTTTCCCTCAGGGTTTTAGAATCTATCCCAATCCTTCCCTAGCAAGGAGATGTCCGGCCTCCGTGCTTGGGAAGCTCAGAGATATTCTCAAGAATTTTCCTTTAGGGCTGCAGAATTTATACAAATCCCTCCCTAGCAAGATGTCCAGCCTCTGTACTTGAGAAGTTCAGAGATCTTCACAAAAAGGTCCCTCAAGGGCTCCAAAATCTATGCCAATCCCTCCCCAGGAAGGAGATGTCTGGCCTCCGTGCTTGGAAATCTCAGAGATGTCCTTGAGAAGTTCCATCAAGGGCTGCAGAATTTATACAAATCCCTCCCTAGTGAGATATCTGCTCTCCCTGCTTGGGAGAATCTATCAAAATCCCTCTCTAGCAAGGAGTTGTGCGGCCTTCATGATTGGGAAGCTCAGAGATCTTTTCGAGAAGTTACCTTCAGGGATGTAGAATCTATCCCATTCCCTTCCTAGCAAGGTATCTCATCTCCGTACTTGAGAAGCTCAGAGATCTTCTCAATAAGGTCACTCAAGGGCTGCAGGATCTATCTCAATCCCTCCTTAGCAAGTAGATGTCTGCCCTCCATGCTTGGAAAGCTCAGAGATCTTCTCGAGAAGTTTTCCCCGAGGCTGTAGAATCTATCCCAATCCCTTCCTACCAAGGAGATGTCCAGCCTCCATGCTTGGGAACTCAGAAATCTTCTTGAGAAGGTCTCTCAAGGGCTGCAGAATCTATCCAAATCCCTCCGTACCAAGGAGATGTGCGGCCTCCGTACTTGAGAAACTCAAAGATCTTCTCAAGAAGGTCCCTCAAAGGCTGCAGACTCCATGCAAATGCCTCCCTAGCAAGATGTCCGGCCTCAGTTCTTGGGAAGTTCAGACATATTCACGAGAAAGTCCCTCAATGTCTCTAGAATCTATCCCAATCCTTCCTTATCAAGGACATGTCCTCCCGCTGTGCTTGGGAAGCTCAGAGATCTTCTTGAGAATCTCCCTCAAGGGGTGCAGAATCTGTCCAAATCCTTCCCTAGCAAGACGTCCAGCCTCAGTACTTAGGAAGCTCAGAGATCTTCTCCAGAAGGTCCCTGAAGGCTGCAGAATCTATCCCAGTCCGTTCCTAGCAAGGAGGTATTCGGCCTGCGTGCTTGGGAATCTCAGAGATCTTCTCAAGAAGTTTCCCTCAGGGCAGTAGAATCTATCCCAGTCCCTCCCTAGCAAGGAGATGTCCGGCCCCATGCTTGGGAAGCTCAGAGATCTTCTTGAGAAGGTCTGTGAAGGGCTGCAGAATCTATCCAAATCCCTCTCTAGCAAGGAGATGTGTGGCCTTCATGCTTGGGAAGCCCAGAGATCTTCTCAAGAAGTTTCCCTTACGGCTGTAGAATCTATCCCAATCCCTTCCTAGCAAGGAGATGTCTGGCCTCCGTGCTTGGGAAGCTCAGAGATATTCTCGAGAAGTTTCCCGAGGGCTGCAAAATCTATCCCAATCCCTCCCTAGCAAGGAGATGTCCGGCCTTCATGCTTGGGAAGCTCAGAGTTCTTCTCGAGAATGTCCCTCAAGGCAGGGGTGGAATTCAAATTTCTTAACAACCGGTTCTGTGGGTGTGGCCTAATTTGTGGGCGTGGCTTGGTGGTCATGTGACTGGGGTGGGAGTGGCTTGCTGATTGGGCGTGGCTATGTGGTCATGTGACTGGGCTGGGTGTGGCTACGTGGTCGTGTGACTGTGGTAGGCATGGCCATGTGGCTGGCAATCCAAATTTAAGTGGTCCTCACTTAATGACCAGGTTCTCGCTTAGTAGCCAATTGCTTAGCAAGTGTTCTACTTTAGGACTGACCTCCACAGAGCTACTTGGTCTGTTTTTGGTGTTTTGACAGCCACACACACACATACACACACATACATACACTTCTAACCCTGCTATTCTTTGATTCTGTAAGGATCTCCTGCTGGAGCAGGGGGTTGGACTAGATGATCTCCGAGATCCCTTGCAGGCCAGCCCTAGATTGCTGTGCTGCTTCAAAGTTTTCTGAAGCCAGGGTTTATGTCCTTCCTTCCTATCCTTTTTTTCTCTCTCTCTCCTTCCCTCCCTCCTTCCATGTATTTATCTATCCATCCATAATATATCTCATTTACTTTCTCCTCTCTCCTTTTCTTTCTTTCTTTCTTTCTTTCTTTCTTTCTTTCTTTCTTTCTTTCTTTCTTTTTCTTTCTTTCTTTCTTTCCTTCCTTCCTTCCTTCCTTCCCTCCTTCCTTCTCTTTCTTTCTTTCTTTCTTTCTTTCTTTCTTTCTTTCCCTTTCTTTCCCTTTCTTTCTTTCCCTTTCTTTCTGCCCTTCTCCCCATCCCCCTTTCTTCCTTTCACTTCCTTTCTCTCTCCTTTTCCCTCTCTCCTTTCTCTTTCTTTTCTTTCTTCAATCTTCCCTTCTCTCTTTCTCTCTTTCTTTTCTCCCTTCTCCTCCCTTTCTCTTTCCCTCTCTTTTCTCTCTCTCTTTCTGTATCCCCTCTCTTTCTCCTCCCCTCCCTCTCTCCCTCTTTCTCTCTTTCTTTCTGTCCCTTCCTCCTTCCCTCTCTCCTTCTAAAGCTAGGAAGCCCACCTGAAAACACATACACACACACACCCAGGGTGGGATTCTCCCAGTTTGGCCCTGTTCTATTGTACTCTGCCTATCAGAGAATAAGCCTGCAGGCAGGGACTGTGCTTTTAATCTTTTGCAGGGTCTTAAAAAAAATACATGTAATCAACAGAAACAAACAAGGCAGCTTAGAAACAAGAGGATGCTCAGAGCAACCCTAATTCTACAGTATCATAGAATAAGAACAGCCCAGAAGAAAGGCAATAGCAGGAAAGAAGGAAGGAAGGAAGGAAGGAAGGAAGGAAGGAAGGAAGGAAGGAAGGAAGGAAAGAAGCAAAGAAGCAAAGAAGGAAAGAAAGAAGAAACCACCCTACTGAGGGCTGCAGAATCATGCAGCCTTTAACGTTTCAGATTGGTGACCCTTCCTAGACCCAACTGGTGCTTCTTATTGTATGTACAGTACATAAGTTTCAGTCCCAAAGATGTTCCTTCTCCCCAGGAGCCCAACCTTCAATTCTGGATGAATACTTCTGCACCCTTTCACTCTTTGTTCCTCAACATCCTTCTTACATTGGATCACAAGCTATTGAACAAGATCAGAACCAAGAACAACAGTTGCAGTTATGTAGATGTAAAAGAGACTGGAGACTTTACAGCCTTCAAACCCCAATCCAAGATCGAAGGCAAAACAGGAGCCTCAGGCTCAATACTTTTATCCCCTGACACTCATAGCCAGATATTCTTTCTCTTCATTTATGTCTCTGTATGTGGCATTGTTGCAGAGAACTTACAAAACGAAACAAATTTTACAAGAATAATAACACCTTTAGAAATGATCCTTTCTTCAAAAACCAGACATTAGGAACTGTGAATGGAGAAACTTTATTATTTACCTAGACTCTATATAACCTCAAGAATTCACCTGAAGGGAATAATCAGGCAACCCAAGACTGACAAATCAAAGTTAATGACTTCCGTGAATGCACACAAAAAAACATTTCAGAAATGTAACACTCAAATGTCCCATGCTCTTAACAAAAATGAATTTGTAGCACAGAAGGGAAAATTCCAAATTTACAGATATTGTAAACAAAAGGTTCCTAATGCAACTAGGATCGGATGCCTGTATGCTGACTTTCTATATCACCCCATTATTCCTTCCATTCTCTGTCACTCTGGGGCAGCCACCCAGGGGTGGGATTCTCTCTTCCCTCTCTTTCTCTTTCCCTCTCTCCCCTCTGTCTTTCTCCCCCTCTCTTTCCCTCTCTTCTTTCTCTCTCTCCCTCCTCTCTTTCCCCCTCTCCCCTCTCCTTTCACTCTCACACACACAAATACACATACACACACCTGGTCTGGGATGAACAGCTCCAGTCAGCAGTGGGTGGCAGGAAAAGGAAGAAAGAGGGGAGGAGGGGGTGGCGTGCAACTGCAATGGGACCTTGAGCACACCCCCTTCCCAGCCATCACCACTCCACTGGGAGATGTTTTTGGAGGGCTGGGGCAGTGGGTGCTCACACATAAAGCGGCAGGCTTTAAAAAGGCAGGCAGGTGTGATGGGACTTTGCAACAG
Organism: Naja naja; assembly: GCA_009733165.1. Classification (NCBI taxonomy): domain Eukaryota; kingdom Metazoa; phylum Chordata; class Lepidosauria; order Squamata; family Elapidae; genus Naja; species Naja naja. Next base: position 226,342,763 of record CM019148.1, on the reverse strand, counting down.
GACCGCTTAAGCGTGAGCACACACTGCCCCAGCCCTCCCAAAGCATCTCCCAGTGAGCGGTGACAGCTGGGGTAGGGAGTGCTCAAGGTCCCGTGCAGGGTCCCATTGCAAGGTCCCATCATGCTTAAAGCGGCAGGCTTTAAAGCAGCTGGAACTGGTAGAATCCCACCCCTGGTTGTCCCATCAACCAGAGCAGGATGTCATATATTCTATTCCAGCAAGAGTATGAACATTTGTGTATAGCTGTTTTGCCACTGTTTTTCCCGGATAAAACTTTTCACTTGTTATCTGTTGTGGACTCTTCATTTCAGACTCTTAATATTGTCACAGTTTAGATTCCTTTAGCTAATTGAACTTAAGCATGAGGACAGAGACCCTGGGCATGCAATTCACTTTGTATTGGACCTTCTTTTCTAATGAAAATGGTCAGAGGGGAAATAATTTCTGACCTTTTTTCTAAGCTACCATTTTAAAGAAAGGTCATAAAATGTGTGGTGGCATTTCATCCCCAGGAAGTGTTTGAGAGAACTGTTTATTTGGATTTATTTCAATCAGAATTCAGACTTTCATCTGGTACTAAAACAAATGTGATCACCTTGGATGATGATCTACACTCAGAAGTTGACAGGGGTGGAAGGGCATTCCATTGATTCTGCTGAACTTTTTAGTGGCTTTGGACATTAACACATGTTATTTTTCTGAGTCACTTGGGAAGCCTGGGAGGCCCCAGTTTAACCTTAGAAATACCTAGAGTGATGATGGCAGAAGATTAAATATGACATCACTCAGTTACTTGTGTAGATTTGACCCAACACTGTGTCAATAAACAGAGACTCCTGGTCTCATCACTCTATGGGCTGTGTTTGAAGATCACTTGGAAATCCCAATGCAAAAGGCAGTGGTTAAGTTGTTAGTAAGCAAGATACATTATTCTTCTTTTTCTGTTGCTTTATAGTTGCTGCATTGGCTACTAATAGGTTTCATTGTCCAAATAAAAGTTCAAGTTTTTTAAAAAAAACTTTTAAAACCCTCTATGTCTTTGATCTTCACATATCCCTCATCAGTTCTGCAATTCAGTTCTTCCAGTGGGAATATGCTTTGATTCCTATCCTTTAAGACAGGAGTCTGCAACCTTAAACACTCAAAGAGACATTTGGACCCATTTCCCACAGAAAAGAAAACACCAGGAGCCAGTAATTTAACAACCGGTGTGACTGGGTGGGCATGGCCAACTTGACAGCGCACACTCCCAGTCACCTCCTGCTCTGGAATATGGAGCGAGTCTCCATCTCCCACCATCACCCTTATCTTCTCAGGCCAGGCGAAGGTGATGGGGAGGGGAGAGATGAGGCGAGGCCAGCCAGAGGTGAGATCAGCCGACAAGGAGCCATAGCAGAGGGCCAAAGAGCCACATGTGGCTCCAGAGCCACAGGTTGCAGACCCCTGCTCTAAGAGAAACATAAGCTTGAAGGAAATCCAAATTCATGTTATGTCATACCTTGCTTCTAGAGGTTTCCTTGGCACTTGTTTTACCGGCCTTTGTTAAGGCTATCAAACTACTTTGGGGAGATGATTGGATTGACTAATCAGTAGTAATTTTCTCTCTCTATTTTAAGGTTGTAAGATACAACCTTATCTGTTGCTTTTATTTCTGCATGTATTGCTTTTTGATGGTATGTATTGTTATGTACCTGATAGTGTGAATTTGTTTTCTTTTATGACTGTTGTAAACCACTCATAACCCTGAATTTGAAAGACATGCACACATGGGACACACAAACACACACACACACAGACAGAGAGACAGAGAGAGAGAGAGAAAACTATTGAGAGAGATCCTCATGGAGTTGCATACATGGTGTCATTGGTATATAGATAGCATCCAGTTATATACAGTACCTTACTTTCTACCTCATTTCTTGTGGCTCTGGAAGTCCTGAATTGAACTCTGGAATGGTAACATTCAGTTGAGATACTCTGGTGTCAGACTGACTCAGCTATGGTTACATAATTAACTCTGAATAGAATTGCATTCACTCTAAAGGATGTGATGTGAAAATAGGGAATGTTTGAGGCTAAGATGATGCAAATACGACATGGAGTGGGAGGGGGGCTTTTTGAATGTGAACTGCTGCACTGACTGCAACCATTTCTGGAACTTGCTGATCTTGCCAAAGTGTTCTATTCTCTCGTTATTCTAATCATAATTGTACCCTGAGCTTCAGACCTCTATTATTGATCCAAAATGTGACAATTAGAGTTGTAGCAGGCTCTAAAAGATCACCACAATGAAGAGACCCTTCTTCCAATTCCATTGGTAGTCACTTGGATTCTGAGTGAAATTGAAGGTGATGATTATTCACTTAAAAAAAAATTAAACAGCTTGGGATCAAACTACTTCCCATTTTAATATGAATGTAAACAGCCTGTAAGCTACTTCTGCTTCACATTTAATGTAACGTTGGCCTCTGAAAGTCTGTCTTTATCATCACAGACTTTTGATTAGATACAAGTTGTTGTCTTATCATTTCATCTTTGTCTTATCAATTCATTTTTCTGAACAGTGATACTTCTGATCGATATAGGGCACCCATGTTTTGGTTGCTAGTTTCACCTTGTGTAGTTAGCAATCAGCAAATGCAGTTATTTCAACACTGAACAATTGATGTCTCCTTATACTACAAATCATCCTATACAATTTTTTTTCTGCAGCTAACTTTAATTACTGAACTATTACAAGTTAATTCTTTACTAAACATTTGTCTATGCTAGTCACAGACTGAGTCAAACAAAATGCAGTTCGCTCAGTAACTGATTAACATACCTACCCACACACCCAACCAGTTCAAAACAGGTTAATTTTTAAACTTTGTACATACTAGTAGTCTTGCTTTTGAAATTGATTAAATTTAGCTCTATTTCAGATTTTGCTCCTTGTGTGGCTTTTCTTAAAGAACACGTTCCTTCAGTAAATGATTTAGGTAATCAACTTGTATTCCATTGTTCTCCAGGCATATGGATTTTTCCTCTTTCAAAGCCTGTATTTCTATTGTCTGTGAAAAATTTCAAAGCTCTCTAAGGAATTGAATACAGGTTTTGTAATTATAACAGTTTCTAGCTTAGTACCTGTACATCTGCTATACTCTGTGGGGAATAAAATTAAAGCAAACAAAAAAAAATAGTATCAATTCCATCTGGATAAAAAAAAAATTGACAGGATTTCCATTTTCTATTTTTCCAGGCCACTTTGGTTATTATTTTTAGAATGATATAGATTGCTATTAAGCATTTGTGGGCTGCAAAAAAAAAACAGACAAAACACATGGTGCTTATTTGACTATAACCCAACAGCAATTGTGCTATGCTCAGTTTGTTTCTTTTTCCCATGGACCTTAAAGCATGTACAACATGAAAAGTTAGAACACTCTGTTTTTATAGAGGACTTAGTGAAATAATAATAATAAAAAATAAAATAAAAATAACAACAACAACTTAACAGTTGTCAATAAGAAAGACAAAGAAGTCTGAATAGTGGATGTGGCAGAGCCTGGAGACAGCAGAATAGAAGAGAAAGAACTAGAGAAGATAACAAAATACAAAGACCTACAAATAGAAATAGAACAACTATGGCAAAGGCAAACAAGTACTGGGTGCCTTGGGTACAGTCCCAAAACAGCTGGAGTACCACTTGAACATCATAGGCATTGACAAATTTTCCATCAGTCAATTTCAGAAGGCAGCCTTACTTGGAACAGCTTCCATCCTGCAGTGATATCTGTAACATCAAACATCCAAATTTGCCTATCCCAGGTCCTTGGTAAGGACTTGATAGGTAGACAAAATGCCAAACCCAGTCTGAACATCTGGCTGACTGTGCGATGAATAATAATAATAATAATAGACTGAAAACAATAACAATATGGCATAAACCAGCTGTGGTGGTCCAGGTAGTAATCAGCACAGTGAAAGCCATTCCAAAACTTATAGACAGCACTTAGAAGATCTGTGAAGTGACATAATTTCAAGCTGTCAATTACAAAAGACTACATTGCTTGGATCCATAAATATATTATACCAATTCTAGGTTATGTGGAAAAACTTGATGTGTATGAAGGCCGACACTAGCTAAGGAACTGGCAACTATGATTTCACATACTGTGTATATAACAAATATATATATTAAATGTATATGCCACCTGATCCCCAGTGCCATTGGTACAGCAATCCAAATCAAAGCATCCCCAATTTATGGTTTCCCAGCCTCTCCTTAAAACTTTTGGTAAAATATTTGTTTTTATCTCACCTTTATTATTTTTTATAAGTAACTCAAGGCAGCGAACTTATCTAATACATTTTCTTCCTCCTAATTTAAAAATGTAAAATGCTACCAGTTCAGCTGAACCAATAGTAAAAAAAATTGCTACCGGTTTAGCGAACCGGTATTTCCGACAATCAGTTGGGCAACAATCCCCTGTGCCGCATAACTTTGATTAGCTAGAAAGCAGAAAATTGTCAGATTTCTTGCTTTCTAGCTAATCTAAATCACGTGGCACAGCTGATTCCCCTTCACTTCAAAATGCTTCTTTTTTCAGTGCCCAGGCGGTTTCCTGAGGCCCACTAGGCCCAAAATGGGGCACAGGGGTGGTGCATGGCCCCCCAGGTCCGATTTTTGCTCCCAGGAGACTTCCCTGAGGCCCACTAGGCCAAAAATGGGGCATGGAGGGTGCTGAAAAAAAAAGAATGAGAAAGAAAGAGGGAGGGATGGGAGAATGAAAGGGAGGAAGAGGAGAAAGAAAGAGAAAGAAAAAGAAAAAGAAAGAAAGAGAGAGAGAGAGAGAGGGAGGGAGGGAGGGACGGAGGGAGGGACGGAGGGAGGGACAAAGGAGAGGAAGGAAGGACCACAAACCTTGGCACTAGATGCAGCTTCAGAGGAGGCTTTGAAACAGCACAACAATCCAGAGCTGGAAGGTATCTGGAGGTCATCTAGTCCAACCCCCTGCTCCAGAAAGTGAGTTTTTGTCTTTTTATCCCCCAGTCACATATCCACATAGCCATGCCCAACCAGCCACACCCACCCAGCCATGCCCACAGAACCTGTAGTAAAAAAATTTGAATCCCACCACTGCAGCTGACTTTCGTCACTGAGGTGGGACTAGAACTCACACTCTCCTGGTTTCCAACCTAATGCCTTAATCGCTAGACTGAACTGGCTCTGTTAAACATTTAAGCACTTTTTAAAAAAAAAGTTAAGCATTTCCAGCAAAAGGGAGTCTACTGCTCTCTGAGAAATTGGTTCCACTGTCAAACTTTGTTTAACTTTAACATACAAAGTCCTACATGACATGGGTCCTTATTATTTAAGGGAGAGACTGCTGCCGACATCGAATACTAACCGCCCTGTACGAAGTCACAGACAGGGACTCCTTGGGGTCCCATCAGCCGGGCAATGCCGGCTGGCGGTCCCCGATGACGTGCCTACTCTGTCGCGGTCCCTGAACTCTGGAACCAACTTCCCCTGTGGCTCCGCTTGGCCCCTGACCTCCGCACCTTCCGCCATGACTTGAAGACCTGGTTATTTGACCAAGCCGGGCTGTGACCTATGGGTGGGGTGTTTTAGATCTAGCGGCTTTTTAGTTTTGTATTAATTGGGACCATTAATTTAATTCTTTTTAAATATTTATTGTATCTGTTTTTATTGTAAGCCCGAGTCTTCGGAGATGGGGCATATAAGTCCCATTAATAAATAAATAAATAAATAAACTGCCTTTTTTCCTAACATCCAGCTGCAAGATAATACCTCCTTCTGTAACTTATGTCTTGCACTAACAATAAAGATCCAGGTTTGGCTTTCTTCATGATACTCTTTCAGCTATTGGGAGAGACCTGTCACAGTTCTTCTAACTCTTTTATTCTCAAGGCTAAATATTCCCATTTTCTTCAATCTCACTTCACAGGACTTGGTTTCTAGTTCCCTGATCATCCTTTTTTGTTCTTTGCTGCCATACATGTGTTCCAATTTGTTTGAAAAGTGTGGATATTCAGGAGTACAGAGGCAGATCAAACCTCTTCGCAGAAATGAAGAGTTGATCTATCTCTTAAATTGCCAATTTTGTGCAGTAATTTGTCTTATGTGCCAGGAATATGGGTCTTTGCAAGAAAGTGATACTGAGTTGTACAGAGGCAAATATTAGCCATGTGTGCTGTCTGTAATACAGGGGGGAAATAATTGTTTATCTATAACTGGGAGCTAGTTTTTCCATGCCTGCAAAGCTCAGCCATTAGAAAGCTAAGCTTGAATTCTACTTCATGCTTCTTTGCATTGTGTTGTGACGTTGGTCTTTGGAGGAAAAAGAAGAATGCAGATTATGAAAATTTTTTCCTAAACCTAGTTCAGTGCTCTTTGTGTGACAATATTCTTCTGCATTTCCTCATAATCCATTTATCTTGCCTTTGTAAAATCCCTGATTCACACTAGCTAAATTTCCTTTAATATTGACTTCCAATGCAAATTAGCATTTGCCCTTTGTATTTTGCAAATTTATTATTTTCCATGTTGTGTTGTTGGCTCTGCATTCTTCCAGTTATTGTGTGTAGCAATGAACAGTTTTAAAAGAAGCAAGAGCATTGAGTTCCTAAATCAGTGTTAGGTGGTGTTTTGGAAGTAGCAAAATGTTTGGAGGCAAATTCAAGATTATATACAAATTAACCTTTTCAAATGATTTCAAAGATAAATCCATGAATATAGCCTGTGACAATAAGCCCAGAGAAGTGATATTCCACAAATATAACACATAAAGAATGTGACAAATTGCCATAATGTTAGTGATGGAAGCATCTTTGCACCTTGAGTGAAATTAGCAATGCTTCGACTGAACACGCAAAATGTGTGATTTTATCAAGGTTTTAATTGCAAAGGGCACAGGCAGATAGCAAACAGCAAACTGTTGCCTACATTGTATTAAATGTGTCAAGGAAAAAAAGGAGATTTTTGTTTGTTTGTGTATTTCTTTCAAAAAGGAATGTCAAACAAGGGTATGAAAGTGATGTCTGCTTTAAGTTGGATTCTGAAAATTGCAGCAGATTGTTTTTATTCATTAGGTAGGTGCATCCAAAGGATAACACCATTGTCCTCCATCTTTCTTTCCAAGAACGAGATTAATCACATAAACCACTTCTAAAATTTTACTGATGGCCCTGAGAGCTGATAGTGATAGGTGTCAGTCATGTCAGGAGACAATTGCTACTCAGTTATAAAAAAAAATGAAAGAGCTTAGTCTTGGTCTTGCCAGACTCTATAGAATTAGTGTTAGATGTTTATAGATAACATCTAGGGTGCAACCCCAAAGTGAGTGCCAGACTTCATGCTACCATGCCTCTTTTGAAGAACCATGCTATATCATTTGAAGTCTAGATCACAACAGCTAAGTGTTCATCCTAAATGGTCTACATTTTGCTCTGTTTCTTGGTGTCATGATCAAACAGGATCAAAACCTCAAAAGATTTGCTTGTATTAATAGTGTTGACCGTATTCATTTATTCTGCTGGGATACTCTGTTCGGTCTCTACAAGAACTAAGTGTATCTGCCATTTCAGTTGTTATATCTGTAATATGGGCCCCAAAATCTACTGCTTTGCAGATATCTTCTGTTCTTCAGAGAGACAGTGAAATTCTTATTCTGAACCGAGGAGTCCCTGGATTTTACTCTGCTAGTCATTGCCGACTATAGGAAGTGGTGCTCATTTCCTATCCAAGGCCATTGAGCCAATGCTGTCCGAAGATATTTCTGCAGTCACGTGACTAGCATGATGTCACAGAGTGTTATTATCTTCCCACCAAAGTGGTACCTATTTATCTGCTTACATTTGCGTTTACATTTACATTTCAAACTGCTAGGGTGGCAGCAGCTGGAGTGAGGACGGGAGCTCACCTTGTCATGTGGTGCTTGGGTCTCAAACTTGGGGCTACTACCTTTCCAGCTGACAAGCCCAACATCTTATTTGCTGAGCCATTGAGTTACTCATTCTGAAACTAGAATAAGTCTTAAATTGGAGAAGTAGTGGTGGGATTCAAATTTTTTTACTACTGGTTCTGTGGGCATGGCTTGGTGGGTATGGCAGGGGAAGGATACTGTAAAATCTCCAGTCAGAGATGGTATTTACTGGTTCTTCGAACTACTCAAAATTTCCGCTACTGGTTCTCCAGAACTGGTCAGAACCTGCTGAATACCACCTCTGTGAAGGAGAGAAAGGTATCATGTTGTTATGTCATATTTATCAACAAAGAACCAAGATGAATCACATATTTGATTTGTGCAAATTTTCCTGGCTAAATCTTAAAGTCTTTATAAAACCTTTGTTTGCAAAACTCAATTACCAGATGGCCCTCATCTATCTTATTCACACATTGCACTGAGCTAGAGCAATGTAGTTTGCTGGATTGTGGCTTAGCAATCATTATGATTTGTTTAACAATGATTGAAGCAGGGCATTAGGGCCGTTCTAAGAACTGTGCTTAGATAAACCATAACTGTAACTGAAATTTAACCCAAATTGTATTTATTTTACTTTCCTGCCTTTAAAAGAGTTAATTATGTTCCTACTTATAATAAATGTCTTTGAGGACTTCCATACTTACTTTCATACTTCAATCTAGTTCTCCCAGCAAAAAAATACATTTTTCTGCATCTGTAAAATACAGGTACTGTTTGAGAGTCTGTTAACTTCTACATTAGCAAACAAGAGAGCATGGGCTATTAGAAACTTAATTGTTTTTCAGAATATCTTCAGATAGTCTCTGCTATCAACATAGGATCAAGAACTGTAATCTATTACTAGTTATTTGTGAGGTTCAAGCACCTCCTTTCACACAGACTATGACCCTTCACCTTGCATGCTTTTTCATCATGACTTTGGAAGCTCATTAACCTGTGCATCATATTTTTTATTCTTATTTTCTTTTTGGTTAAGGTAGAGGGTCTGTGCTCAGCATTTCTTATGCCCTACAACTCTTCCAACTTTTTTCCATCTGCAGCATGGGTGGGTTTGCTGAACTCTGCAAATATTTCTTCTTTGGTAATGAATACTTATTTTTCACTGAGTTCCTACAGCAAATATTCTCATGTGTTTGCTTGTTTTCCTTCTGCTCAATGCATCCCTTTTCTCCGTAACCAGCAGCTTGCATAGCTGCTAGCCTTTGATCTATAGTGGAAATTTTCCCCACTGATGACTCTTTTGATTTACCTCAGCAATAGTGTGTCAAAGTTTTATCCACTGTAGTTTTAAGTTCTCCTGTTTTCTGTTTTTCAAAAGAATCATTCCATTTGGCTCTAGTTGATTTGGGATCCTTCTACCACCACCACTCCTATCTCTCATGTGAGTCTGTCTGTCAGATTTTATTCATTTGGAGAGATTCGTTCACTTTGATTTTAAAATTGCTTTGGAATTAAGTAGCTCCACTCTTATGAAGAGTGATTTACATAGTCTGCTTCAAGAAGATATTCAAATGGTAATTCTATCTTTTAAAAGACGTTTCAAGTTTAAATTGTCTGACAATTTGAGATTTTGTCCCTTTAATTCATTTTAATATCACTATCATCCATTTTATCATTCCTATCCTTCGCTTGCATCAAAACTAAAGGTTTATGCAAGAAACTCAGAAGATTTACAGGCAAACCATTTGTGTTACATGGGGGCACACACAGAATAATTCATTTCTGTTAACATTCACAAAATCTATTTTCATATTATTTCCCCTTATTACATTGTTGTAAATCTTAATACATTATATGTTACAATGAGATTTGCACTGTATTTATTAAAATTATTGGCATTCTATGGGTTAGATAGCTTAGAGCAGGGGTGTCAAACTCGATTTCATTGAGGGTTGTATCAAGGTTGTGTTTGATCTTGGGGGAGGCATGGCCAGGGGGCGTGGCCAGGGGCATGACCAGCTCGACATCACTCATCAAGGCTCCATTTTTTACCGCAACAGCCTTCTGTAGCCCTCTACCAGTGAAAATGGAGCATGCGGCCTCCCCAGGCCTCTGTCTTCATTGGCAGAGGGCTGCAGGAGGCCATCGCGATCAAAAAAAGAGCCCAGGGTAACCTTGCACAGTGTCCCTGAGCTCCGTTTTTCCTGACAGAGGCACTGCAGGCCAGTCCTTTGTTGTTTTCAGGGTGGCCCCATGGGCCAGATCTAAGCACCCCACAGGCCCAATCTGCCCTCTGGGCCTTGAGTTTGACACCGCTGGCTATTAGAAATAAAGAAGAAGATACTATATCAGTATTAATTACAATTTAGGGTATCAAAATTGTTTTGAAATATATGGATAAGTAGAATAAATAGTCTGTTGGAAAATTATTTATTGCAAGAGGCCAAACAAGATTTATTAACTTTAAGAACTGCTCCAAAAGGGTTTGAGATATATTCTCATAGTGTCTCAAAGAAACCATTCTGGATAAGAATATTTGCAGCTCTAGGTTGAACTGTGGCATCCTTGGTGCTCTCTGAACTTGCAGATATTTCATTACACTGCTAATAACATCATTGTTGGTAGAAGAAAGTAGGGTTTGCTTGGTGTTTATATACTAGTGACTTGCCCTGTCAGTATTTGTGGGAGTGGGCTTGCTGGTTCCTTGATTAGGCTGTTGTTTCCTGTTTGACTGTTTGTCTGAGTTGATAGTTCCTCGATTGTGGTATTGTTTACTGCTTGACTATAATCTAATATTAATGTTGGTGTTAATCTTTGCTTATCTGAGTGTTGATTGCTTGCAAGGTCGCATTGTGGTGTTTTTGCCTCCTTTTTAACTTTTTTATTGTTTCTTTTGAATGGCATGTAGCAGTGGTGGGATTCAATTTTTTAGTACTGCTTCTATGGGTGTGGCTTGGTGGGCATGGCAGGGGAAGGATACGGTAAAATTTCCAGTCAGAGGTGTTATTTGCCAGTTCTCTGAGCTACTCAAAATTTCCGCAATTGGTTCTCCAGAACTGGTCAGAACCTGCTGAATACCACCTCTGGTATGTAGATGTTGCTTATCTTTATCTGCCTATTTGATGGCTGATTTGTATGTGTACCAGACTTCCAGGAATTCTCTAGCATTTTTGAATTTAGCTTGGTCTAGGATACTATAATATTATCATTTATTCTTGCAGAATAGAGACATCTTCACACACTTGCCCACTTAACACCTTGCCTAATCAGAAGGCCTCTCTTCCTGATGTTGAACTTTTACATATTATGTGGTATAATAATTATATTACGCATTAAAAATAGCTTTGTGATAGCTTGAAAATGTCCTTTATAGCCCCTAATCAGGCTGATATCCTGGGAATTAGTGAAGACCAGAGGATATTGTTAATCAAAACATGTGTATTTTATATGTAGGGTAAAAATTAGTAGACCAAAGTCATAGAAAATAAGAACTGCCCAAAATAAACAAAACAAAACATTTCAACCACTCAATCTTAGAAAAGAAAAAATGTACACTGATAATAGTCTAACATAAGTACATAAAACTGTTGTTATGCACTTCTCGATCATCTGCAATCATTTTTGTGTAAGTATATACAGTGTTTATATGTATAAACCATATATATGATTTAAACCCACTTAGGGAACATATGCAAAGGAGCTGGAACAATCTGGTGTTGATGACTACAGGTACCTTGCTAGACAAATACTACCTGCCCAGGTGCAAAAGCGAAAAAATTAAATCAAAATACATTATATGAATAGCAAGGAAGTGTCAAGTATTTAAGGGCAAAGGAAGATATCTCATGTAAAAATGAATGTTTGGAATATTATTAATCCCCCAGATTGTGTGATGAATGTGTGTTTTGTGTGTGTGTGTGAGAGAGAAAGAGAGGGAGAGGGAGAGGAAGAGAGAGGTGGGGGGAGAGAGAGATCTAATATCTGCTTGTTGATTTGCTATTTCCGGAGGGCTTTAATCATGAACTCATTCTGCAGATCCTATTTGGAAATGGAAGGTTTGATTATTGAACTTGATACACAGAAAGTAAGAGACAGAGTACTGCTTTCAGGCATGACACTGTTGTTCTATTTTGTTGCTTATGAGAAATAGTTCAATGTCAGTAACAACAAAATGAGGAAACATTCTACCTTCTGTGTGGAATAATAGCTACATGTGTCCCTTTAAATGTCAAACTTTGAGGCAAAAAGGTTCAAAATCTTCCAATAGCACCCCTCCTTGAATTGTCTTCCGAAGTATGGCTTTAGCTAAAGTCTATATGCTCTAAAACATTAGACCATGATATTAGCATCCTTGATTGTTATTTTTTTAAAATTCATATTTATATCCCGCCCTTCTCCGGAGACTCAGGGCGGCTTACAATTTTTGGAGCACAACCCAATGTGTTCAGCAATAGCCTTCATTCCATTGTTTATGCCTGCTTATTACTAAGCAGCATTTTTACAAAGTCAGCTTATTGCCCCCAATAATCTTGGGTCCTCAATTTACCTACCCCGGGAGGATGGAAGGCTGAGTCGACCTTGAGCCTGGTGGGATTCAAGCCTGCACTAATTGCAGGCAGCTGGAGCTAAGTGCTAGGCGTTTAACAGCCTGCACCACCAAAGGCTCTTGCTTATTTGATTTGGAAAAAAAAACATTGCCCCATATATCTACTAGGAAGACACAACAGAATTTTATTACACATTCAGAAAAGCATTGCCACTGTCAAACAAAGAAGATTGTCAGTATTTGAACTAAAAGAGGAGTCCTTTGTACAGACCAAACGTGCATCTCTCCATTTTAGTGAGAGATGAAATAATGGAGCTGAACTGCAAGCCTAACCAAGTTAAAAACATCAGCAAAATACTACATTTTGTGTTCTACTGGGTAAAGTGCTGTTTATCTCTCTCATCAGCACAATGCTGCATCTTGTGTATCCTGAGTAAATTGCTATTTATCTCTCCCATCAGCAAAAAGCAAAACTTCTATTGAGCTGCCAAGATGTACCCATGTTGGCTGAAAGTAACAAAAAGGAATCGAGGAGAGAAAAGAATACAGACAGCTGTCTTGTATCATATTTGATCATTATTCTAGTAGCTCTCCAGGTCATTGTATCTAGACCCTTCCATGTATAAGGCACATGCTCTTCCAGTTAATTATGAATTGTGGTTTTCCCCTTCTTAACCAAGTCTGGGTTCTGTTAGTTTTCATCAGAACCTGAAAGATGATGGAAAAATGGAACCTTGGGTTTTTTTTATTTTCATAATAATAGACAAGTTAAAGCTGAGATTGAATAAGATAACCCTTTCAAACTTAGTTCAGAGAACTGGCAAATACCGCCTCTGACTGGCCCCACCCCCATTTATTCTCTGCCTCCCAATCCCAGCTGATCAGCTGGGTCTTCTTTTGTTGCTCTGCACAGGAGAACAGAGCTGGAAAGCAGGTTAGTGGGGTGGGGAGGGAATGGGGATTTTGCAGTAACCTTCCCCCAGGAGTGGGGAGGGAATGGAGATTTTGCAGTATCTTTCCCCTGCCATGCCCACCAAGCCATGCCCACCAAGCCACACCACACCCACCAAGCCATGCCATGCCCACCAAGCCACGCCCACAGAACTGGTAGTAACAAATTTTGAATCCCACCACTGTTCATAATGTTGTAATGTTCTTTCACTATTTAACATGCTCCAAACAGCAAGTAAACTTATAAAGAAGCTAATCTGGTATTATGTGCATAGATGCTATATTCTATTTAAAAGCATCTATTTATTTGATAGTTTTTAGACATTATCAGGAAAGGTCTACACCAAGGGTCTTCAAACTTGGCAAGTTTAAGACTTATGGACTTCAACTCCCAGAATTCCTAAGCTAACATGACTGGAGGAGGAATTCTGGGAGTTGAAGTCCACAAGTCTTAAAGCTGTCAAGTTTGAAGACCCCTGGTCTACACCTTTATAACCCTAATAGAAACAACTTACAGATGTCTTTCCCTCTTTTTATAATTTATTAATTGCTTCTCTGTCTCTGTTTAATCTGGAAAATCCTTCATTCCAAATGTTTCTAACATAACCTTATTTAGGCACTGAGTTTATAGATCTTTTCCTGAGAGCAGTGAATAAACTTTTCCTTCTCCAAGGCACTTTAAGAAACCTGGTTTATACAGAAACTGTCATGTAAAGATACCACACGCCAAATATTCCTGCTTATCCACAGACACAAGCTCTTTGGAAATCTTTTCACCCTAACTGGTAGGGCAGAGGATGCTAAATGTTCCTCTTGTGATGAGACCTCCATGCAAAAGAATCACTAAGTAGTTTTTTTTTATTTCACCAATTTTCTTGAGAATGAATTTTCAATAATATATTTGAAACTCCAGTTGTAACACTGGGACTTAATTGGAGAATTTCATTGCAGATTTATTCATTGCAGAAACATTAGATATTTGACTACCCTTCTTTATAAAAGTGGACCAGGTGATGCATCACCTGATGTCTTACTGATAATTCCAAAAAAATAATCTCTGAAAAATATAGAATATTATGCCTCATGTTTAGATCATCTAACTCAGTGTCATTTACATAGAGAAAAAAGGACTCTACTGAAATTCATACAGGAATATTTTGAAGCCTCCACAAGACCAGAAATCAAAGTGAACCTTTAAGATTCTGGTCTTTTACTGTCTCTTCAGTAATTTTTTTGAGGTGAAATGACCTAGTGTCATTTCATGACACTGTGCCCCACAGTCATTTCATTTCATGTGCCCCACAATCTTTAATGTATTGTAGACATTTCAGTTAGATTTAGATCCTGGGCAAGAAACAAAGTGCAAAGAAAGCTTAAATTCCAGTGTCTTCTTCAAGAAGGGCTTGTTTATGTGAAAGAGCATTGCTAATTAATCCACATCTTCTATAATGGTTTATGAGGACAGCTGAAATGAAGAAGAGCTCCAGTTATTGAAGCCAAGAGGACATGTGGGATCTTTATAAAACAAACCAAAATAAAGGACTTCAGGATGTATTTGAAGGTCATTTTTCAACTCCAGAATGATGGATTGATTTAATCAAACAGATATAGCTGCCGATTTTAACAGAAATGACTCTGGGAGGCATACAACGATCAATATTATAATAGATTAGCTCTAATGATATTTATTTCTTGTAATGCTAGAATAGACTGCCAAAAGTGCTGACTATCTGGGTGGTTGGGCTCTGTAGCACTATTCATGTTTGGATCATATTGTATATAGTTACAATTGCAAGAGGAGGCCCCCTTTAAACAAAATTGGCATTTTGGGAGCGGGGGGGGGGAATCCTTCCAGTCTTTCTAAACCTGAAGTTCTCCAAGGGTGTTGAGATATAAACTTCCAGATTTCTTTGTGGTTACAATGGCTGAAAAGTATGAGAATTGTAGTTCTAATTCTTCTTGAGCAGGGGTGCAAACTCAAGGCCTGCAGGCTGGATCTGGCCCATGGGCTGCTTAAATCTGGCCTGCAGGGCCACCCTGGAAACAGCGAAGGACTTCCCCGCATGACTCTGCCAGCAAAAACATACTCCCAAGCTCTATTTTTGCTGGCAGAGGGTTGCAGGAAGCTGTCCCAACCGAAAATGAAGCTTGGGAATCTGTTTTCACTGGCAGAGTACTTGGGCCATAGGCGCCTCTGACACGAGTGATGTCAAGCTGTCCACACTCACCCTGGCCACGCCCACCCTGGCCCCCCGAGATCAAATGCAACCCTGACGTGGCCCTCAATGAAATCAAGTTTGACACCCCTGTTCTTGAGGGTTGGAGAACTTTGCTTCATACTTTATTGTGAAGATCCTCCAATGAGATCACCGCAAGGTCTTAAAGTAAGGAGAGGACTGCTCTATGCTCCAGTACTTGAAATGTTATTTAGACATTTGCCATAGGTTTCAACTGTGAAATGCAAGTTTTCTTGCATATTAAGTTCTGCCCATGACTTATGTTTTTGCTTTTAAAAGAAAAATATGATTTATGCTTCTTTGTGTGTGTGAGAATGAGAGAGTGAGTGTGTATGTCTATGCGAGAAAGAATGGCTTTATTCATCTTTTCATGTTTATTTGACTTTTTAAAATTCCATTATTTTATTGAAGACAGCTGCATAGAGATTATTATTTTAAATCAGTCAATCAATTATTCAGTCAAGTAGTATATATATCCACATACATCAGAGTTGCTATTCCCTCAGAAGTGCTTTTCCATTTCAAGTATTCTACAAGTTCCCCAGATTTCTCATGTTATCCAGAGCCATCACCATGGTGGCTACTTCAATAAATTTGACACAGGGGCATACGGGGAAAGAAAGTGCCCGAACATTGGTAAATCTCTTAAGTTTTGATTTAATAAATTTCTTATTTCCTCTTTTATTTCATCAGATTTCCATGTGAATTTCTTTTTTAAAAAAAATGGGGTGTATTTCCATTTGTATGCAGTTTGTCTCTAGGCTTGGGAAGAACAAATTGGATACGCTTGCATACCTTCACACATTTCTTTATATTAAAGCAAAGTGTGATGCAGAAATGATACAGAAGGTGAACAGTACCTAATTTTGGAAGTCATCATCACTGCCACCACCACTATTTTATACTCCTTTCAGTTGGGATTCAGACATGGTTATGGCATTGATATAAGCATTGATTGTCAAGCATTGTGGCTTTTCAAAGATATTTAGCAGGTTTGAGATAGATACCATCCATCATGATATACTGGACTTCTGAATAAGTTCAAGAGATAGGAGGTTGAAGGCAAGGTGTGATGGTGATTCTTTTTTTTCTGGGGCTGGTTTCAGTCATTGTTGTTGGGTGGAGCAGAGATTAAGCTAAGATTTGCAGGATTCTTCTGTGCTGTATTTTCATCCCACTCCTATTTAACTTCTACATTAAATACTGAAGAAGTCATCCATAGATATGGGGTTCAGAATCAATAGTACACTGATGATGTCCAACCATACAGCCAGGGGTGGGATTCTACCAGTTCGCTCCTATTTTCTAGAACCGGTTGTTAACATTCTAAGCAGTTCGGAGAACCGGTTGTTAGAAGAAATTACTGGCCTAATCCTGTAAGGAAGGCAGGAAGGAAACATTCTGGTGTTGCTTACAGAAACTGCCTCTGCATTAACCCTTATTACATTCTTGGCAGGACTAGACTTCCTGTCTCAGGGACCTCTCTGGAGTTTTTTCCCCCTCCTTTGCTGGTACTTTGCTTGTGTGGAGTGACCATTTAAAGTTACAATGGCACTGAAAAAAGTAACTTATGACCATTTTTCACACTTACAACTGTTGCAGCATCCCCACAGTCATGAGAAGCCAGGTGAGGAGATGCATGCCTTGATGTGAGTGATATTGAGTTGGCCACGCCCAGCCAATAACATGACCATCAAGCCACACCTACCAACTAAGCCACGCCCACAGAACCGGTTGTTAAAAAATTTGAATCCCACCTCTGCATACAGCTCTTGTTCCTGGATTAACCCAGTGAGAATCTGAAGATCTTTCTTGAGGACTGTGAAGGCCTGGAGAGGAAAGAACGATCTAGTGGCTGTGGCGTTTGAACCCCCTTCTCCTCAAACCTGAGACATTCCATATTTAGGTTTCTCAGACATTGTGAGGCACAATTTGATGATTCTCCTAGACTCTCAAACTCAAGTAGCAGTTAAAAACAGAAGTGCCTTTGTATTGGACTAGTGTGTGCCAGTTGTACCCATCCCTTGATTGGGAGGTCTTTCTCATAGTAACTGATGCCTTAATCACTGGCCCTTTGTGTTCTTGTCATGCATCTGGTCCAGAAAGAATCAGTAGAAGCATGGATAATTTTGGACTCATGTAACATCTTTGGTCTGCAAAATAAATTGGCATACAGTAAATTTTTGATTGCAATTTAAGATGCTGGCTACCACTTTCACAAGGCACAAGGCAAAGCTATTTGCAGGACCACGTATCTCCAACTGTTTCTGTTTGCCCACCAAAATTGAAAAGTTAGTGTTTCCCTTCTATCAAGCAGTGTGATCTTTCTGGAAGCCAAGTATTCTCTGTAAGAGCATTTTCCATGTGGGACAGCATCCTCTGGAGATCCAGATGAGCCTGGACTCTGCTAGCTTTTCACCAGGAACTAAGATTGGTTGTTTCTCGGGGATTTGGGTCCAGAGGTTAAGTAAACTCTGCTGCTTGATCCCCTGTTGCTTTTTTACTGATTGAAAAACAGATGGATGTTTAGATCTTGGACACTTCTTATGTTGATTTTGATTGTTTTTTGAGGGTTTTGTTGTTGCTGCTGCTGTTCTTATTTGGATTGTTCTTTGGTTTTAATCCTTGCATTCTTCTGAGAAACACTGCTGTGAGATGGGCAGCCATGTAAATTGTTCAAACAAATGAGCTTTGTTTCCTTAGCTGGTTTCTGAAACCCAGTGTCAATGTTTGGTCCCCCATGTTTTTAGATGTTCCCGAACTGCATGATGCAAACTCCTGTCCATCAGGCAAATTGTTTCTGATTCCATGAAATCTTGGGAATGGGATTTAAGGATGTGGCTTAGAAAATTAGATGGTATAATTAAACCCAATAGCATATTCTTCCTGTATCCAAAAGCAACAGTCTTAGTTTACAGCCCTTCTAGTTTATCACATCTTTTATATGAATGATACAAAATTGTGAACTGTTTTTAAATACATTCTGCATCCTCCTGCAGGGTGCTCAGTTGGCTCTTTTCATTTGAAATGCAGAGTAGCTGGGAGTTAGAATCAGGAAAGCTGAGAATTGAAAACCGAAAAGCTATTGAATAGTTGTGTCCTAGAATGACAATGAGCCAAGGACAAGCTGAGCTGGAAGCAGACCTTCCAACCTTGCAGCTCTGGGGGCAAAGAAAATCTCAGCCCAGCTGTGCAGGAAATGGTAGAGCTTCCTTGGCAATCCTTAGGATATTTGCTAGCTGAGCCACATAAAGACACACAAATCTGCTTCCACAGGTTCTGCTGTGGCATGAGAACGCCCCTTGCACATCTATAGCTTTGGTGTCTGTGCCCTTTAAACAAGGTGGGATGAATCCTGTCCATTACTATTTAGTTTTACGGTCCTTGCTGCAAAAATATCCCCACTTCCCTTGGGCTCTGGCTTTAGTTCAGCCATCCAATTGCACTATGAGTGAAGAGCATAAGGAAGGGAAGCAACCTTTTTCTCCCTCAAATGCTGTTTTTGGCTTTAGTCCTTTGGATTCCTTTCCTTAGCCAACAAAATATTCAGCAACAAAGTGTTCAACAAACACTTCAGTTTTTAACTCTTCTTTTAAAATCTGAACAATTTGCATGCGACTGCTTTACTAGTTACATTTTCAGATCAAGCACATTCATCTTAAAAGAAACATCTAGTCTTAAGTCAGTCAATAAATTGGGTGAAATGCTAGTTTGATTAAAACTGGTCTATCATAAATACCTCAGATGTGAGCTATATGCATTTTTTTATTTGCTCTTTTATTCAAGATTTAATGGCTTCCAATTATCCAATTAATTTCTTTCTTTGCCCCCCCCCAGCTGTATGTCTCTCTCTTTCAATCTCTCCTTAGCTTAAATACTTGTCTTGTTGCTCTCAAAGAAACTTTCTCAGCTTCCATTCTTCCTTCACTGCACATCACAAGGGATGCTTCCTTGACAACAGAGACAGAAAAATAACATCTTGGCCCCTTCTTTTACTGCTGGAGGATGCATAAGTGGAACAGTCTCATTGCATCATTTTAATTCATGTCACAAATAAGCCCTGTGCTAATTCTGCATTTGTTGCTTCCTTTTTTGTGTTAAGGGGAACAGGAAAGCTACACTGTTGTCATTCAAAAACACAAAGATTCACACATTTTTGAGATGGAAAAATGGCTATCTTGCTTGACACAAACCATATCAACCAAATCCAGTGCATCTGGACCCAGACTTCTGCCAATTAATAGCAAATGTCATTCACACCATTGATGTCATAATGAGGAACACTTGAAGAACAGCAGCTTAGTGGGCTCTGAAATGAGGTGACCTGATCTTCACACCCTTCTCAGATTGATGTGCTGATGACATAATGATCTGTGAGGTTTTTGCAGACAGGGAGAGAGCAAGGGAAACTTTTGAGGAAAAGAAAGTGTGGTACATATATTTTGAGAATTATGCTATTTGACAGAAACTAGACTTAAAATATCATTTAAGCATATTTTTGAAGAAACAGATTCACAGATTAATGTGGAAAACAGAAGCAGCAAAGATGAGTAGAAATGACACACAACAAACAAGGACTGAATCCTTTCTTGGTTCTTGTAATAACGTTAGACTTATATACCGGGGTGTATGAGGTGTTCAGGGAGGAGTAGCACCTCTGGTGTAGGGACTTGCCATGTCCTTTTAGGGCAGCTCATCCACCTTTGGTCCACCCCTGTCACTCAGCTCTCACCTGTGGTTCCTAGTAGCTGTAGCATGCTCAGTGGCCACACCCCGGGCAACAGCTTCAACAGGCTGGCCAAACCAGGTTGAGGGTAACCGTTGGGTCATTGACCTTCGGTGAGTTAGAGACTTGTCTATCCTGAGCATGTGAAGACAGATTCAAACTGTGAATTTAGGTCTTCAAATACAGGTCTCTGAAGAATAAAAATTGTAATGCTATGTTGATAGTGATTATACAAATGATGTAAATATTGTTTGGAGGGGCTTTAATTGGTTGGAAGTCCAGAAAGCAGACAACTGTCATCATTTCTACTGCAGAGGCAGACTTTATTGCTTTGTCTGAACTCTGTTCAGAGATAACTTGGTATGTATAACTGTTACAGGATTTAAATATAAAGGTAACTGAACCTGTATTAGTCTACGAAGATTACGCTGCCTGCATAAAAATGGCAACAGGTGATAGAGTAAAAAATAGAAGCAAGCATGTGGACATTAAATATTGTAATGTAAAAGAAGATATCAAAGATAAATTGGTTAGCTTGCTTCACTGTGCATCAGAAGACAATTTGGCCGACATAATGACCAAGCCATTGGGTGGAGTACACCATGGGAAAAATATAAAGTTAATTGGATGTATGTCTATTCCAGTTATGAAAGGAGGAGTGTCAGAGTATATTCATGAACTGGAATAGAGCTTAGTAACAAGGTCAGCCAATAAGAGCCCAATTGAGGGCTGAAACTTAAAGAGAGAATCTGGGCGTGGTTTATCTCTGTTCTGTGCTCAGCTCAAAAGTGAAAGAGAAACTAACTTGCTTGCTTGCTGAAGTTTAGAGCTCTGCTCTGAACCTGTAACATGTCTGCTTCTGTTTGAGTTTGCTCCATGCTGGAGAGATTTACAAATGGTATTGTAAAATTTACTTAATATGTTTATAAAGACATTAAATGAAGCATCAGCCATCTGTGTTTATTTTTCTGGTGCTGAATTTACGCTGCAAAAACTCTGAACAGTAATGTGAGTAATTAGAACTTCATTTAAGGTCTGGCACAAAGTAGTCATACCAACACAAATTACAAAATAAGGACAGAAAGTATGGTAAAGAAAAGATAGGGACAAATTAAAATAAAATAGATAACACAGAAAAAAATAAAATCCATAGATAGCAAACAAAAGACATGGTTAATCAATCATTTTTTGCTTTAAAAAAACCAGCCTAATGCATATGGCCAAAGAAGAATAAATATAAGGCCATGAGGTGTTTTATAAGAAAGGTTCTAAACTGTTAATCTCATCAATCTCTTCTTAACAGAAATAGCAATTGCATAAAACTTGGCTACCTTCCTGGATACTTTAGGAACCATAGCAGCCAAGAGAAATTAAGTTTTCTTTTATCAACCATCCATAATAATTTAATCATAAAAGAGCTATCAATCTGTAGGCACACCTCCTTAGAAAGAAGGAAAACATCTAGCTACCAGACTCAGTAATTCCCATTTGATCAGGGCACATTCTGACCATATATTTTGCCCTTGATTAGTGTCAGAAGTTAAACCTTGGTAAGAAGGCAGCCATTTGAAGTGACAGACTCAGGATGTTCATTAGGTAGTTCATTGGAACGAATGGTCTACGGATGGAGAGTCCTGCTAAGGAGGAATATATCACCCCATCCCTACCAAGGTCAGTGTCACAGATTTGCTGTTTCAGTTCTGTATTTGTTCCTTCCTTCCCTCTAGAGATTATATAATGTTCTGAAAAGCCCTGCTGTCAGAGGTCTAGATCAATGCTCTTTCACAGGTTGAAGGGCCAGTTTCAGTGGTGGTATTCTACTGGTTTGCCAAGCCGGTAGCAGCAATGAGCAGCGGAGACCGAACCGGTTCTCTCCGCTGCTCTGCTGTTGGGCCCACCTGCCTTCCCAGGCTCCCATACTCACCTTTAACCTCTGCTTTTGAAGTGCAGCTGCTTTGCGCAGCACAGCAGAGTGCTGCGCAGCAGCTGCTGAAGCAACCAGGAGAGTGCAGGCTTTCAGGAGGTGAGTTGGAACGCCTCTGCACCTGAACAAAGTGCACATTTGGCACATGCACGCATGCAAAGTGTGTGCACGCATGCAAAGCGCACCCACCAAGCCATGCCCACTGAACCGGTGGTAAAACTTTTTGAATCCCACCACTGGCCAGTTTGGTTTAGTGGTTAAGGCACCAGACTAGAAAAAAGGGAGACTGGCAGTTTTAGTCCTGCTTCAGACATGAAAGCCAGCTGGGTAGCCTTGGGCCAGTCACTCTTGCTCAGCCCAACTCACCTCACAGGGTTGTTTTCATGGGGAAGAAGTTGTGCTGGATTTGTTTACCACCTTGAGTTATTTGAAAAAAGTAATAGAGATACAAATAAATAAATAACAATTATCGAGATTCAATGCAACCTATCCATAGTGTTCAAGATCAGCAACAATGTACATGTCAGCCTTATCTGCAAATATATGGTTGTCCCTAGGCTATACAGTATATATACTGTATAGCCTAGTATACAGGCTATACAGTGATGCTAAGCAGGCCCCATTGGGGCATGAGCAAATTATGTTCCAGTTGGATCTGATGGTTAAGGTTCTGGCCTAGTAACCAGGAGACTAGTCCCCGCTCCTGGGGTCTAGTTCTAGTCCTGCCTTAGGCATGAAAGTCGGCTGGGTGATTTTGGGCCAGTCCCAGGGGTGGGCTGCTGGGGGTTTGCAGAGGTTTGGGAGAGTCCCTAGCTAAGATTCCATGCAGTTCAGAGAACCCCCAAATCCCACTTCTGGCTGGCCACGCCCTCCCCTCCCAGGAGTCCCCACGTGGCCCGTTTTGGATGCAGGCAAGTGCAGGGGTGCCTGGAGGCTCGGGAAGGGTGAAAAACAGACCTCCCGGAAGTCCATTTCTGGCTTCCAGAGAGCCTCCAGAGCCCAGGGAGGGCAAAAACACTCCCCCGCCATGTTGCAGGAAGCCAACTAGGCCACATCCACCATGGCCACGCCCACCCAGCAACCAGGCAGAGAACTCTTTGCTAAAATTTTTGAAGCCCACCCCTGGCCAGTCCCCCTCTCTTTTAGCCCAATCCAACTCACAAGGTAATAGGAGGAGGAAGGAATACTAGGTATGTTCACCACCTTGAATTATTTATAAAAATGATAAAAGCAGGATATAAATAAATAAGTAAAACCTACACTGGTGATTAACCTCTGGACTGAAAAAAATTAGATGAACCACTATGTGACTTTAGGCTTTTCTGTATATTTTGCTGCCCTCTAGTAGTTGTTCAGATTTTTCCATCCCATATAGTGCTTTCCTAGCATACTTGAAGGCATTTATCTGAACTGCCTTATGGTTTCTTTGAAAAACTTTTCCTTGCTAATGATGTATAGCACCTTCCAATGTAACACAGCCATCACTGAGATGATATAAATCCTGTCTTCGTTACCATTATGGTAGTTCAACAATGATTGAAAATGATGCTAGAAGATGCTATAAATCCCTAGTGACGAAATGGCATGAGAAAGGGCTTTTCCTTCTGTAGCATGCCTTCTTCTGTCTGGATGAACATGGATAGACAGCACTTGTATGTTCTATGTCTTTGCTTCCACCTGAATTTCTGCGATCCTGTTACAGGTAGTTCTTGCTTAATGACCAGTTACTTAGTGACCATTTGAGGTTACAATGGTTGGTAAAGGAGTGGCAGAACCTGGGGATGGAGGGATCAGCCTAGAATCTCTATGTAGCCACACACCAAGTCCAACCCTCCTTGCATTCCATTGACTCCTATTTATCTCCTAACAAAGCTTGCTGTTAGCTGAGGACATTTCTGTGCATAGGTGTGAGTAGCAATAAATCAGCTTAACTGGACCTTCATGTGTGACCTGATCTTTCATGCCCAACAGGACCCCAAAAATGGGACTTACAACCGGGATTCAAACTTTCAATTTCAACCCCTTCCCATGATCACATGTTTACATTTTGGATGCTCGGCAACTAGTCCACATTTATGGACCTTTGTAGCATGTTGAGGTCATGTGGCTGTGATTTATGTTTCCAGCAAAAAGGTCCATTGTGAACAATGAGTTCTCATCACCGTAGCATTTAATTAATGATCACAGCATTTGCTTAACAACCACCACAAAAAGTTGATGTAAAATCAGGTAAGTCACATGATGACTCACTTAACAATCAGCATGACTTGTGACTGTAATTCCAGACTCAATTATGGTTGCAAGTCAAGGACTAACTGTATATATAATAAGCCTGCTGATATCTTCTAGTCTAGTGAATTATGTGTATGGTATAATTCAGCCCTTTAAATCATCTCTTTCTTTCTCTATTGTAGGTTCATACTTTATAAACATATATGTCATGACTTAATGCAAACTATCTTTTCTGCCTTCTCCCCCAGTGCAGCTGTTTCAGGTTTTTTTTCCCATAATGAAAGCTACCTGGAAGATCCTCCCCTATCCTTGTTTCAAAATTTGCATTCTATTCCATTATGCCAAAAACAAACTCAAAACCAAACAAGATCCTTAAAATTATTTCTCTTGCTAGATGACTAAATAAATTCCACCTTACTACTCCCTCTCCCAAATCCCTTATCTTAGAAACAGATGGTTCAGGAGGGAATAGCACTCAAACTGTTATGTATGTAGGTTTGAATGTCATTGGTTTAGTTTCAATTGTTCTTGTAAAATGTCAAATAAGATTGGTTTAAAAGTCGGAAAACCCTGCACTCTGATTGGCTGGCAACTACGGCTGCTGGCTATAAGAAGCAGCCGTAGCCCAACCAAGTCGGGTCCATTCGAGCTGTAGTCACTTATCAAACTCTTCACTGAAGCTCTTCGCGTCTGACTCTTCATGCAAACTTAACACAAACAAACTGCTATTACTTTTTATTTGTCTTGACAAGAGGCACATTGGGAAAGGGGCAGAATGTGAACTGAGGAGAGGGCAGAGAGAGTGTGCAAAACCTAACACACTATCCAAGTAGCACAGAGCATTTCTTTTATTGCAAAAGGCTGGTGGTCTGATTGTTGCTAGGAAACCTTGAAAAGAATTAATCAGGGAAACATGAATGCCACAAAATCAGGCACTACACAGTGTGTTAACAGAGAGGAAGAAACATGGAGGAAGAAATGAAATTGACAAATAGTTGGGACACATATTGTATGGATTTAGTTTTAGAAAACATGACGAGTATATAATCCTGCACCCTCTGCTACCAAAACTTCCCAGATCCAGAATACATTGAACATCATCCAAAACATCTAAGTTAGGGACAGGTATGTGTCAGAGTTCCTGTCCTAGCCCTGGACAGAATAGTATGAATGGCAGGCCCAAGAGGTCACTGTGGAATCCAAGAGTCTAGGGACATATAAAGTGACACATCTAACATCATTCTTGCGTGAGATTCATTGTTTACCAGGTCCAATTTACCAGGTCCAATAAAACCCATATGGCATGGATCCAGGACATCTGAGAATAAAAAACATCCAGAGTAGTTCTTGGAAGTAACAATTCTAATTCTGGATACAGCTTGGCAACTCTACAGCATCTTCACTGAAGATGGCCTTCTTAAAATGAAGTCTTCCAAACTATGTCCTGGTTCTCCTTTCTGTTTTATTTTCTAGACTAGAAACCAGCCAATATCTTTTCATTAGGATGATCCACACTATGAGAAATATGAATTTGACTATTTAAGGAATAAAATCTTTCTTTCTTTCTTTCTTTCTTTCTTTTTTGGAACCTTTCAAAATCTGTTTTATATCACAGAGGAAATCCATTTTGCCTTTTTTACAATACTTGAGAATGCTCTTCCACTGAATGGAATAATCCTCTAACTACCCAAGTATTTCCTGTTATGACCTGGCCAAAGACATTGGGGAACAACTTTATAATATATAAAGCAAATTAAAATAGCTTTGAAATAAAACGGAGCCCAATAAGACTACTTAATCACACTATGAGGAACCATTAAAAAAGTTTCACCAGGCACCATAAAGAACCAAGGTACACACTAAAGAAGGTTCAATGGGGCTGAAATATCATAATAGTGTTTCCATCATCATTTGGTTTCTGGCCATAATTCAAAGGGCTGCACTATCATCAAAGTTCAATGCAGCTTTAAAGATTGGTGCTTGGGTCCTTTAAAGATCATTTTCTTCCATAGATTCCTTCCATGCTTTAGCCATCAGTGTTTCCCAATCTCAACAAATGCAATCTCACAAGAACGTCCCTCACCTTATCAAAGCTTTTGCCAATGCTTATTCCACATTGTATTATAAAGACATGGTTTTTCAAAATGATCAGTTAAAGCGAACTGTAAAGAGGAAGAGAAAGTTTATCCATATAAACTGTGCTGTGGTGGCACAGTGGTTAGAGTGCAGTATTGCAGGCTACTTCTGCTGATCACCAGCTACCAGCAGTTTGGCAGATCAAATCTCACTAGGCTCAAAGTTGACTCAGCCTTTCATCCTGCTGAGATCAGTAAATTGAGGACCCAGATTGTTGGAGGCAATAAGCTGACTCTGTAAACTGCTTAGAGAGGGCTGTAAAGCACTGTGAAGTGGCATATAAGTCTAAGTGCTATTTATTTATTTTATTGGACTTATAGGCTGCCCTCTCTCCCGGGGGACTCAGGGTGGCTTACAATAAAAAATGAGAATACAAATATTAAAATACAATTAAACTAGTCAGATTAGCCCAATAAAAATTAAAACCCAATTAAAAACTAAAATCGATAAAACCCCACCCCACCCCATTCAGTCCAGGCTGGCCTGTTGAAACAACCAAGTCTTTAGGTCGCAACAAAAGGAACGGAGGTCAGGGGCCAGCCGGAGCTCCAAGGGGAGTTGATTCCACAGGGTGGGTACTCCCACAGAGAAGACCCTACCCCTGGGCACCACCAGCTGACAATATCTGGCCGACGGCACCCCCAGGAGGCCCTGCCTGTGGGAGCGTACAGGGCGATTGGAGGTCGACGCTGGCAGGAGATGCTCCCGCAAGTACCCCAGACCCAAGCCATGTAGGACTTTATATATGATGACTAATACCTTGAATCTCACCCGGAGGGCAACCGGCAGCCAATGCAGATCACGCAGGAGGGGTGTAACATGGGAGTATCGGGACACTCCCATCACTACCCGCACGGCCGCATTCTGCACCAGTTGAAGCCTCTGGATGGTCCGCAAGGGGAGTCCCATGTAAAGAGCATTACAGTAGTCAATTCGGGAAGTCACGAGTGCATGAGTAACCATCCGTAGGGAATCTTGGTCCAAATAGGGATGCAATTGGCGCACCAGATGAATCTGGGCAAATGCCCCCCTGGTCATAGCTCCCACCTGCTCCTCCAAATTGAGCTGTGGTTCCAGGAGGACACCCAAATTGTGAACCCTATCCATGGGGGGCAACACCTCTCCCCCCATGGCCAATGATGGAACCTCTTGGATTATCCGAGATGCCAGTACGTACAGCCACTCAGTCTTGGCCGGGTTGAGTCGGAGCCTGTTCTTCCCCATCCAGATCCGCACCGCATCCAGGCAAGGAGACATCACAGAGAGAGCATCACCAATTTGATTTGGAGTGGAGATGAACAACTGGGTATCATCAGCATATAGATGATACCTCACCCCAAATCCATGGATGATCTTGCCCAGCAGCTTCATATAGATGTTGAACAGGAGAGGCAAAGGACCAAGCCCTGAGGCACCCCACAAACTAGGGACCTTGGACTCGACCTCTGCCCCTCTGCCAACACAATTGCGAACAACCTGAGAGGTAGGAAGAGAACCACCGTAGGACAGAGGAAAATCCCCTGTCCCAAGCCCTCCAGAGATCATCCATCAGTGTGACCAATGCTGTCTCCATGCTGTACCCGGCCTGGAAGCTCGATTGGTACAGATCTAGGTAATCGGCTTCCTCCAGGAACCCCAGGAGCTGATGGGCCACCACGCTCTCAACAACCTTAACCACAAAACGAAGGTTGGAGACTGGACGAAAGTTGTTCAAGACAGCTGGGTCCAGGGCAGGCTTCTTAAGGATGGCCCTCACCACCACCTCCTTCAAGGTGGCGGGAAAGGATCCCTCCCTTAATGAAGCATTGATAACTGCCTGGAGCCAGCCGCGTGTAACCTCCCTGGAGGCATATACCAACCAGGAGGGACATGGGTCCAATAAACACGTGGTGGAACTCAGCCTCCTCATGGTCCTGTCCACTTCCATTAAGGACACAGGCTCAAACTCATCCCAGATGATGTCGGCCAGACTACTCGTAACTCTTTCATCTGACTCCTGCCAGTCGGAGTCCAAGCCAGCCCGAATCTGAGCCATCTTATCCAGCAGATGCTGACTAAACTCCTCAGCCCTTCCCTGCAAAGGATCCTCCCTCACCTCCTGATGTAGGAGGGAGGAGTGACCCTAAACAAGGCAGCCAGGCAATCATCTGTGGACGCAATGAGAGCCGAGAAATATGCACACTTCGCCGCTTCCATCATTACCAGATAAGTCCTCGTGTAGACTCTTAACTGGGCTCGGTCAGATTCGGACCAACTGGATCTCCAACTGCTCTCCATGCCCCTCCTTTGATGCTTCATCTACCAGAGCTCCATCAAAAACCAAGGAGCTAACCGGGATTTGTGACGGGTAAGGGGCTGCAAGGGGACAACTCGCTTGAGAGCCTCAGAGGCTGCCTGTTGCCAGGCATCCACTAAGGCCTCAGCTGAGCTGTGGGTAAGGGAAGCGGGAATCAGCCCAAGCGTCTCCTGGAACCCAGCAGCATGCAGTGGCCTGCCGGAAGACCAGCCGCAGGAGATAATGATCAGTCCATGATGGGTTGAGTAGTAGGTGCACCCCCACCTAGATCATTACACCACTGTTCCAAGATGAAAACCAGATCAAGTGTGTTCCTCCCTCATGAGTTGGCCCCCAGATTATTTGGGTCAGGTCCATGGCTGCCATGGAAGCCATGAACTCCTGATCTAAGCTCGACGTAGCACCCAGAGAGGGCAGATTGAAATCCACAGAACCAGAAGTCTGGGGAACTCCTCTGCCACTCCCGAGAGCTTGTCCAGCAGCTCAGGCAGGGCCATCGTCACATTGCTGGGAGAAAGGCATGTGAGGAACAAGCCCAACTGACCACCCGGGCCAAACCTCAGAAGGAGAGACTCACACCCGCCCATCTGCGGAACAATGACCTCCCTTGGAAACAGGGTCTCCCTAATAACCACTGCCACTCCACCGCCCCTACCCTGGGTCCAAGGCTGGTGAAGCACCCAGAAACCTGGGGGACATATCTCACAAAGAGGGACCCCTCCCTCCAGTCCCAACCAGGTCTCCGTAATGCAAGCCATGTCCACGCCTCCTCCTCAATCAACTCAGAGAGAAGGGGGGCTTTATTCACCATGGACCTGGCATTCACGTACACCAAGCTCAGCCCAGGAATCACACTTCCCATGCCCCTGGGGGAGTGGGCAGCAACTGGAGGGTCGGAGCGTGCCACAGGCGCCCAAACCATGATATGGTCCTCCGTTTCTTCATCTCCTGCCATTCCAAATTGCCATAGAAATTGGATTCCCCACCCTGTTCCCCATGGTCTCCCACCCCCCCATCTGTTCCCCTGTATTGAGACCCTCCCACAGCCTGGACTGAATCAGGGGTTGGCTTGGCAGAACCCCCCCAAGTTTCCACCCCCGTCCCTAACCCCATTAAACATTTGGTTAAAAATTTCCTTAAACTCCCCTTCCTCACACATTTAAAAGAAAACCCCTTGGTCATGCCATGCCACCTCTCGGGATCCCAAGATCCATCATCAAGGTAGACTCTGGAAAGTCCTGGAGGGCCACTGCCGGGACTGGGGGACAGTCCCAATGGCCCGCAACTCTGCAGTCGAGTACGTCCATGTCATCTAAGCCAAAAAGTCCACAGATGGGATGGAACAAACAATAGCCAGATAGAATGACAACCACCATATCCAGGTATAGGCCCCAGCATCCAGTCGTTTCCCCAACAGCCCTCTCATGGCCACTCGAGGAGGGACCAGAGTCAAATAGGTCCAGCCACCACACTCTCGCCAGGCAGCAAACTACCACACCAGAGCAGGCTTGGTCCAATTGGCCAATCCCATTGTCCTCTCATCCCAGTGGGTGGCCAAAAAACCCCCATCGTGCTCACACTGCAATGGGTAGAGACCAAGCTGGCCTGAAAGGTGCAAGAGGGAACAAGAGGGTGTGAGTTGGTGGGCATCTGAAGCTTCTGGACAGCAACCACGTTGGCTCCAGAAGGGCAGCATGCAGCAAGCAGCAACGTTAAACAGGCAGCAGATCCCAGGCAGCAGATGACAAACAGATCCACAACAGATCCCATAACAGTTCCCAGGCAGTAGATGGAAAAAAACCGCATAGACTGGTACTGGACATACCAGCCAACCACCAAAGGCCACAACCTGGCTTGGCTGCAGCCGGCAGCTGGCAGTTCATCTAGAGCTCTTCTGGAGGCCTCAGGAGGACCAACCATAGATGATCCGGGTTTCCTAGAGGGCCTATAAGCACCAAGGCCTCGAGCCTCTCTAAGGCCTCCCTTCTTCCTGCGGGCCTCGGGACCACAGAGAGTACCACCAATCTGGATGGAGTACCACCATCCAGCCCTCTGGTTGGTCTCCCTCCAGCCCGCTGGCTCATGCAGTCCTCCAGCTCGCCTCCATGCCGTCGCCATTGTTGCTGCTGCTGCTGCTGCTGCCGCCGCCACCATCACCGCCATCCTCGCCGCCTCACCTGCAGATGCCAACCACCGCCCATAGCTCCATGCTACAGCAACTGGCCTGCCAATGGACTGCAGGCCGCCCCAAACCCCCAGGTAACAAAACCGGAGGCGGGCAAGTGAATGGAGCCTCCTAACCCCCAACTGGCACATACACCCACATGGCGCTCAGAAGTCACAGACTGCCATTGCTCAGACATGCGCAGACCAGATTGAGATTGCTATTGTTGTATCACCTGGTCCTCAGACCACATGGGAGTTTAAAGCACTCTGAATTCAATATCTCCTTCATCCTCCCTTCCAACCCCCATAGTGTCCAATGCAGGACTAGAATGTTCTCACCTGATGGCTTAATCACTACACCAAATTGTCTCTAGAACCAGATTAAGTATTAGCATAAATGATGGTCAGAGACAGAAGAACAAGTGGGCTAATTTGGAAATTTCTATATTTCTAACTGCCCAACTGCATGTATTTCCTACTACTGAATATCCTCCAGGGCCAAGGTCTTTGTCTTAGGGTTAGGTTTAGGGTTAGGGTTAGGGTCTGATACACATTTTTGATGCACATTTTCGGAAGATGTGAAAAGAAGATGGTCATCCAAAGTATTAATGAGATATAGAAGATTTGTTAGTTGTACAGTCCTTTTAATTACTATAGCTATCTATATCTATATCCTCTATATTTATATCCTCTATATCTATATCTACATCTATATCTATATCTATATCTATATCATCTTTATCTATATTGTCTATATATCTGACTATGTCTATATTTATTAACTGCATCTATATCTATTTAATCTAAATCTATATATCTATCATATACTTCAATATCTGTATTTATATCTACCATCTACATCCATATGTATATGTGTACCTATATCTATGTCTATATCTATATATCTATCACCTATATCTATATATCTACCTATATCTATATCTATTTATAACTGTCTATCATCTATCTATCTATCTATCCATCCATCCATCCATCCATCCATCCATCCATCCATCATCTATCTACTTATACATACATACACACACTCATACACATACAAACACACAATGCACATACTACTCAAACCTGTTTCAGACATCTGAGGGACTAATTCCCATTCCCCAGTGCTCAGCCCATATGCAACAATTACCTGAACAGCCACAATAAAAAAAAATCTACAGGAAAGATGAGTTTACTTAACCTTCAGTCTATTCCAAGAGAGGATAAATGTACTGCATTATTTATTGGAAAAAGAAACACTGTTTAAAGCTACAGGTTCTGTCACAGGAATTCATTATTCAAGGCATTTTGCACCTGTGATTTTACCTAGAGTTTACATTGAAATTCCATTTCAAGCACATATGAATGAGTAAATATAGATTTCTTTATAAAGTGAAGAAACTTTGAAAAATTCAATCTGGGGAAACTTTGTCCAGACCTAGTAGTAATTAGGTCACAGAAACCATTGAGTTTTATTCAGCACCAATGTGCACTTTTTAATTCCCCCTAATGCATTAGACCACATTGCTATTAACTATAAAAGCAGAGCTGATTATAAATTTAAATGTCCCAAGAAAACACATTATTTCAATTTGTTTCATAAAGAGAGTACAGGTGCAGGTAACATCCAGCTCATATTGCTAAAATACTTAAAAACCTGTATTTTAAATGTGCTATCCTGGCACATAGCAAGAAGAAGTGATGGCAGATGGACCAAGGCAGTTCTTGAATGGATCCCACTTGATAAAAAGCGTCCATGAAAGAGACCTAAAGCAAGATGGATTGATGACATCAGCAAGTATTGTGGGCCAATTGGCAAAAGAAAACTCAGGACTGTATTGGTTGGAAACATGTGGAAGAGGCCTTCATCCGGCAGTGGATGGGACAATGGCTAAAATGATGATGATGAGGAGGAGGAGGAGGAGGAGGAGGATCCTGGTGGCCATGTATGCATATAGTAATAAAGTATATTTAAAGCTACAACTAACCCCTGCTGTTCAGGATGGGTCTCTTTGATAGTCTATCAGCAAAGTCTTGAGGTTATGATCCTCTCCTCTTCAATATCACTGCTTGGTTGAACATTCTGGGTTAAAATAGACTCTGCTTGGTAGAAACCAACCAAGCAAACAAACAATGTCCCAAAAACCTACACTCTTAAGTTTTATAACTGACTTGTTTAGCAGTTGATCATAAATTGTCTTTAGTCACAATTGTTGATTCCTGCACAATGGCACGTCAAGAAGTTTGAACCCAGATCTTGTTCAATCTCTTCCTGGCCATGGAGGAGAATGAGGAGTGAAAGAATTGTGCACCCTCAGACCCTGCTTTGACTGAGGGGGAATTATCCTGTGAGTGCTGAGGCCTGATTTTGCATTACATGAAACACAGCCTCACAAACTCTCCTGATCTGAAGGACTGTGAAGAACTTAAAACAGAAGCGGATGAGCCAATTCCATTACAAAATGGTGTCCCTCAAGACAAATTAAAAGAGTTGTTTGAAACAGCAGCCTTATAGGTTATTTTTACATCTCCTGAAGAAAACGTTCTGATAGATTTTTTTCCAAAAGGATATAAAATGCATTAGCATATGGAATATATCAACTTTTAAAATGAATCTCATGTTTTAAAACTTGGAACGAAGGCTGATCAAAATGAACAAGATACTTAGGTCGAAAGCCCACATAATCCAAGCCTGAAAAGCAGAACAAAGAAGCTTTTCATTTTAAAGGTGTTTTTTTTTACTCTTAACATAAAAAATAAGCAGCTGACAGAGAAGAATCTAGCCTGAAAATTTAATATCCCTGAAAAATAATTGACAACTTTTACTTTAGCATATTTTAAACAGTTTGGAACCAATTAACGTATCACCTAAACTTGAAAGAGGGCCAATCTTACTTCTATAGTTTAGTGTAATCAAGATTACACTGAATTTTAAAAATGAGCCAGCTAGATATATTTTTGTCATAGTTTGAAGATTCAGACCTAGACAGATGTGTAGATTCTGTCACATGTTATTTCCTTAGAACTCTACTATATTTGTAGAAGTCACATTCCAAACCTCCAGCTGTGGGTCTCGGGATCAATGGAATACTAATGACAAATGTATTGAATAATATTCTATTGATTTAAAATAAAGCAAAATAATTAGATGGTACCCTTGAAATATAATTCAACTAACATATGGATTTCTTAACTAATTGATCAAAAGCACTTGAGTATAGGAGTAGATATAGATTATGTACATGCTGATTTGTAAAGTTTGCTTGATAATAATATAATTGGCAAGGATTCTTCAAATAATAACATTTTTCAGTGTCTTGAAGTGAGCTTTCAAACTGAATATGAAAAATTCAAATAAAAATTGATACAGTGCACACACACACACACACACACATGTACACATATATGCTTTCAAGAGTGTAATATTCAATATTCAGCAGGCTAAAAATGTGAGATATCCAGGAAAATAGCAATGAAACAGCATTGCAAACATGTAAGATCTATCACTATCCTTGCTTTTGAAATAAGGATGTGCGTCATTCAACTCAGCCTTGAGATGTAGTATGGTAACACAGAACAGATTTTAATTTCCCCAGGGTAGAGTCTCTTTTCATTCTGTCTTCATGAAGTTCTGCTATTCCAAAGCGTCATAATTTAAACAATGCTCCATAATGTTTATTTACTTTATTTAGAATGTTTATACACCACTTTATTCTACTGCAATTTCTACTGGTTAACATAATAATAAAAACAGCAATCTGTAACTACATTAATAAACAATTAGAACAGTTAAGTGCAAACATCTTGGCTGGCACCCTGTATCTGTGGCAGCAATCGGATGCTCTGGGAAGCAATACTGTTTTAACAGCCTTTCTAAAGAAATGCAGGAAAAGCATCAAAGTTCTGGAAGATGTTATTCCAGAGGGAAAGAGGAACACTGGCTCATTTAGCCAGGTACCCGATTTTTTGGGGGGGTGGGGGGAGGACATATTAAGCAGAGGAAGGTATACCATAAAGCAATTTTGCTTGAAGGAGACATTCCTGGAGATACCTGGAACTGTATAAACAATGTAGAACATAATAGGTTGAAACTCACACTTCGAACTGTATTCAGAAGCCTATCAGAAACTAGCAAAATTCATATCAAATGGCTGTGAAGGCTCTCATCCACCATGTGGGACATGGCACCAAATTTTTTAACTAGCTGCAGCTTCTGAGTAATCTTTAGTGAAAATTGTTTCAGAAATCTAGATCTGAGTGATGAGGGCATGTGTTACTTGCACCAAAGCCTCCCTCTCCAGTTATGGTCACAACTGATACACCAGACAAAGATCTCAAAACACTTCTGTACTCATAGTCTCCATAGCTGCAACTCTAGAAGGCTCCCCAAGATGCAGACCTTTTCCTTCATGAGGAGTGACATCCCATCCAGACATAAAACAAGAATTGACAGAGGTCAAATAGCCCCCTCTATCTCACCATGATACTATTTAAGCTTGTTCATCCATCAAGACCTACGTAGTGTAGCTTAACTATAACCAGATAAGAGAGAGGTGAAATCTTGTATTAATTTTTTGACAAGCAAATCATCAAATCATTATAAGGTTTGCAGTGAGTCCATTGTTAATCACCTCAATCATTTCAAGTTGGGTATGGGAAAATTGTGTCGATGAAGAAATTATTGTCATTCATTCTATAATATCTCTTGTTTTCATTGCCTCACCTGTTACTGTATGCTGTCTTTTCAAGCTACATAATTTAAGTGAATAACAGAGTTGGAAGGGACCATGGAGGTCTTCTAGTCCAAGCCCCTGCTCAAGCAGGAAACCCTGTACCATTTCAAACATGTGGTTGTCCAATCTCTTCTTAAAAACCTCCAGTGTTGGAGCATTCACAACTTCTGGAGGCAAGTCATTCCACTGTTTAAATTGTTCTAACTGTCAGGAAATTTCTCCTTAGTTCTAGGCTGGTTTCTCCTTGATTAGTTTCCATCCATTGTTTCTTGTCTTGCCTTCTGGGTGCTTTGTAAAATAAGTTGACCTCCCCCTCTTCTACGTGGAAGTCCCTCAAATATTGTCTCACTGCTATCATGTCATTCCTAGTTCTTCTTTTCATTAAACTAGACATACACATTTCCTGCAATTTCCCATTTCCTGTTCTTCATATGTTTTCACCTTTAGTCCCCTAATCATCTTTGTTTATTTTCTCTGCACTCTTTCTAATGCAGAGAAAGAAATTGATCTGGCCTAACTAATAATGATTTAATACCATGCATCTGATGCAAATGCTGAGAATTCACTCTACTGCCTCGGAGGAGGACTATTATTACTTTTCCATAGTTCCCCCTCAATGTCTTCTTCTGAAAGTTCACATGGATATTTCTACCCTAATGGCTTCTATCCCTCAGTTGTCATCATACTGTGTTTGAAACAAGTTAACTTTTAAGAGAGCAAGTTTTCTATGTAACATAGCCTATTTGAATCCCTCACCATGTTCTAGCTCTACTAAAGAGCTAGAATGATTAGAGTTGACTTAGAGTGATTGGTACTGTATTAGGTCATTTCTGTAATTTTTGACTGCCCAAATTGGAGCTGGCAGCTTATACTCCTCCATACACTTTGGAAAGTTTCAGGCACTACCAAATGTGTAGGAGGTATCTGTAAATCCCCAGAGTAAGCAAAGCAAATGAAAGACACCCATTTCCATTTTGTATTCATATACATAAATGAAGACATGCCTCCATCCATAGCTTTTTTTTTTTAATTACATTTATATGCCGCCCTTCTCCGGAGACTCAGGGCGGCTTACAATTTTTGGGATACAACCCAGTGTGCTCAGCAATAGCCTTCATTCCATTGTATATGCCTGCTTATTACTAAGCGGCATTTTTACGAAGTCGGCTAATTGCCCCCAACAATCTTGGGTCCTCAATTTGAAGTTTAGCTTCAAACATCAAGCATCTGATATCATTTCCCCCTTATAATTCTGAGGTTGATTAACTGTAGCCACCTGCAACACAATAGCTCAAAGACCAGTGTCAATCACTTGGCACCTGGTTAGAAACAGAATCTCAGTCGGTAATAATCCCTTTGTAGTGACTTCATTGGAATCAAGCACAAGCAATACCACAATAAAATTGCATCAGGATAGCAATCCAGGTCTTCACCTGAATTCTTAACTGTGACATTTTCCCAACTCAAATTGCTCAGTTCCATGCACTTCATATCTAATGAGATACATTTCTTCACTACGTTTGGTAGTTCTGGCTCTGCACCATATACTGAGATTGCCTCTTCTGAATTATATTTCTAGACAAACTTGTCTCTGAGCTATAGTTTAAGTATTCTAATTTGCATCCAAAAGTTGTCATTGTGGAAATTACCTGATGCTCTCTCAGTAGATCTCAATTAACTGGCTGTCTAAACTATTTGTTTGACTAAATAATTAGGCCAAAAAATTTACAAACAAATAAAATGACCTTACAAATTAAGCAGACAATTGGAGACTGAGAATACAGTTGCTTTCTGTGTAATCAGTCTGAGATGTAAATGTGGGCTATCAATATTTTTTCTTTATTCTTTAGAATTATACCCTACCTTTTCTTCAGGATATCAAGGTAGCAGCACATAGCTCTCTGCCCTCCCATTTTTTAATTTATAGCAGCATTATTATTTTTAATCTGTAGCAACTTTATTATAATGCTATAGTTGCATTATGATTATAGGCTATGCTGAGAGAGAATGACTGGCCCAAATTCCTCCAGAGCAGGGCTGTCAAATTCATGGCCTGTGGGCTGGATGCATTACATGCTGGCTACACATGCCTGGTTTAGCAAATGGGGGGAAATCGCAATATTGAATAGAATAGAATAGAATTCTTTATTGGCCAAGTGTGATTGGACACACAAGGAATTTGTCTTGGTGCAAATGCTGTCAGTGTACATAAAGGAAAATATACATTCATCAAGAGTCAAGAACAAGGTACAACACTTAATAATAGTCATAGGGTACAATAAGCAATCAAATCATACTAGGAAACAGTCAATATAAATCGTAAGGAAACAAGCGACAAAGTTACAGTCATACAGTCACTAGTGGGAGGGGATGGGTGATAAAGAGAAATGAGAAGATTATTAGTAATAGCAGTGCAGACTTTGTAAATAGTTGGACAGTATTGAGGGAATTATTTGTTTAACAGAGTGATGGCATTCAGGAAAAATTGTTCTTGTGTCTAGTTGTTCTGGTGTGCAGTATACTATAGCATTGTTTTGAGGGTAGGAGTTGAAACAGTTTATGTCCAGGATGTGAGGGGTCTGTAAATATTTTCACAGCCCTTTTTTTGACTCATGTAGTATACAGGTCCTCGATGGAAGGCAGGTTGGTAGTAATATGTCACGTGATGCAGCCGTGATGGCACGAGTTTGACATCCCTGCTTCAGAGGACCTGAATCAAAGTTCCTCTAATCCTAGCCAACCAACTTAGCCATTATCTAACCATGGCTTTCTGCAAATTATCTCAGACAGAACGCCTATTTAATCAGCAACAGTTAACTGGAACAGCACTGAGTCACCAGAATAACAGAATAAGAGTTGGAAGGGACCCTGTCCAATCAGATGACTCTATATTCTGGATAAATGATGGTCCAGTTTCTTCTTAAAAACTTCAAATGTTGGAGTGCTGACAACTTCCAGAGGAAAGCTATTCCACTGATTAATTGTTCTTACTCTTAGGAAATTTCTCCTTAGTTATAGATTGGATCTCTCCTTGATAAGTTTCCATCTGTTACTTCTTGTCCTGCCTTCAGATGCTTTGGAGAATAAGTTGACTTCCTCTTCTTTGTGACAGCCCATTAGATATTGGAAGACTGCTATCAAGACACTCTTCTTTTTGTTAGATAAGGCAAACCTAGTTCCTGCATCCATTCTTCATATGTTTTAGCTTCCAGTCCCCTAATACCTTTGTTGTTCATTGCTGCACTCTTTCTAGAGTTTCAACATCTTTTTTTGTATTGTGATGACCAAAACTGAATGCAATAGTCCAAGTGCTGTCTTACTGTGATATGTAGAATTATACCTGTGAAAATATAAAGTAATGGTAATGCCATTTTTAACCTGTGCTAACCTATGATAATTTACTGGAATATTATGTAAGAATTCTCTATTGTTTTGTATAAAGGTTCATATTGGCAGGTTACACTGAACAGTGTCATGTTAATGATGGAGATTACTGGAAATGGGTAAACAGGACAAGGAAACAGATGTTATGCCACAATAACAGGGGTGTTGCATAGCTGGATACATAGCTGGATAGATTGTGAACCCAGGAAAGGGGCAGAGATATTTGGACCTGTATATAAACCCCAGCCTTCCTGGGAACCAGGTCTTCTCCCCAAGGGCAGAATTCCCTTTTGCAAAAGCTTCATAATAAAGCTCTTATATATTGTTCACATGTCTTCAGTGTCTCCTGAATGGTTGATTTTTATCACACTTTTAAAGAACTGTATACTTGGCTTCTCCTTTTCTTTATCTCACTTCAGGAAAAAAAAGGACTGCTAGCTCAATTTGCTGTCTACAGAGATTACCTCCCGAATTTGCTGTCCATAAGTTCCAACCTGATGAAGTTTCATATATACTTAGTTTATGGAACATTGGGAGATTGAGTTGCTTATTTGGCTGGGAGTAATAAATGTTTATATTGTGTTGTCAATTTTATTGAGAAAAAGATAGCAGATTGGTGTAGATGATAGCTGTGGTACAAGATGGAAGAAGGAAGAAGTGGATGTAAGTCCCCAACGACCGGTTGTAAGTTTTGACATATAAACTACAGGTGTAAGGTGGGAGGGGGTCTAGTGCATTAATAATACTGCAACATGAAGTTGATAGTGATAGTGGTTAGTACCTTGTGTGGGGTAGGAATGGAGGTTTTTGATATATTGCCTAGTTATCCAATGACATGGCAGCAGCTGTGTTTCCATACTAAACCCGACAGTGAATATTATCAAGTGCAAACACCACTGATACTAATTGAATCCACAGCTGAGATAAGATCCACCTTGGATGATGGATTACCTTTAGGTAGATATCCAAAGTGTAATCGCAAATGTGATGCAGTCACATAGGGATGTGTTACGAAGACTGGAAGCTTTGTATAATCAATGTGTTGAATTATATGATACTTATTCACCTTCCTATATGGGATTTAAAATTTTGGAGGAAGGGCTATTTCTGCCAATATACTGAATTAAGAAATACTCGATTGAAGTTTATGTTTTTGTGTGGAGACCTTCTGTTATATATGCAGGTTTGAATGTCATTGGTTAAGTTTGAACTGTTCTTGTAAAATGTCAGAAATGATTGGTTTAAAAAGTGCGGGAAAACCCTGCACTCTGATTGGCTGGCAACTGCGGCTGCTGGCTATAAGTAGCAGCTGCAGCCCAGCCAAATCGGGTCTGTTATGAGCTGTAGTCACTAATAAACTCTTCACTAAAGCACTCCACGTCTGACTCTTCATGCAAATCTAACAGTAGTTTATATTTTTTGGCTTATGCATTTGTAACTGCAATAGGGGGAACCTATGCGATATGCTATATGATAGTGGTGGCTAACTTTTTTGGGCCCCTGTACCAAAAATTGTGCACGTGCTTGCCCTTTCACGCTTGTATGCCAGCACCCAGAAGGCAATGTGCACCCCCATGCCCCCTATGCATGCACACCCAATCCCCCCTGCAGCTTTGCACTTACCTGCACTGCACATCACAGCTGATTTTGGGCCGATTTGAGGCCTTTTTCAGCCTCCCAGAGGCTTCAGAAAAGCTTCTACAGGCTTTTCAGGATGAAAACCACACCTGTTTTGTCACTTCTTGTTTTCAGAAAAACAGGAAGTCATGAAACAGGCCTAGTTTTTGGCCTGAAAAGCCTGCAGAAGCCTGCAGAAGCCTTCTGTAGCCTCTGGGAGGCTGAGAAAGGCCTCAAACTGTCCAAAAATCAGCTGGGTGGCACACGTATGCGCAGTGAGGTAAGTTTGCCTGCAGCTCATGTGCTGGCATAAATGGCTCTGCATGCCACCTGAGGCATGCGTGCCATAGGTTCGCCATCAGGGCTATATGACAACAGGTATGCGAACTCCAAGAACATAAACAAGTAAATGGAGTTATATTATGATATGATGAATGATAGTCTTTCTAATGGTGGTGGATTGTTTTAGGATACACAGGAGAGACATAAGTATAAAGCAATGTATGCCTGCATGTAAGTTTTTAGTTCACTGTTGTAAGGTGACTAAGCCTAAGAAACAGGAAGTAGCAGGGAAATGCTTAAGCCAGCAAGAGGTTAGGCTTATGTTAAGGGAGATTGATGATCATTCTCAGGTGTAAAAATAGTATCAAAGAGGAAAGGGTGAGTTGTTTTATATGGCAATAATATATATATTGTCAGTTACACCTGAGAAAATGAAGAATGAAGAACAGAAGAGACTCCATGTTTATCCAAGATATGACCTATAAGAAGATTACTGGACAATTATATAACTGTATCTAACGAACATATTATGTTTTGAAATTTGTTGTGTTTTAAAGTAAAATGTCATGTTTTTGGCTGGAATGGGGGTTTGTACTTTTGGCTTGGGAATTAAGGTAAGAGATGCTGGGTCACCCTGACACAACGGAAGCCTGCTAATGATCCATTGTGCTTTGATGGACATAATAGGAAGACATAGTAATGAGAACAAGAGTAGTTTCCAAAGACAAGGAAACAGGTGTTACGCTATGGGTGTGGTGTAGGGAGATATGTAGTTGGATAGATTGTGAACCCAGGAAAGGGGCAGAGACTGTATATTTGAACCTGTATGTTAAGTTTGCATAGAGAGGCAGACACGGTGTGCTTCAGCTCTTTAGTTTTATTGTGACTTCAGCTCAGAACGGACCCAATTTGGCTTAGCCGAGGCAGTTATATATGCTGTCTCGGCTGACATAATCAGAGTGCAGGGTTTTCCGCACTTTTTAACCAATGATTTCAAACACTTTACAAGAACAACCAATCAATTCAAACTCTGCATACATAACACCCCTTCCCACTAGGTTTAGTCCATACTCAAACCCCATCTATCTAATGTATTCTTTTAAATAGGTGGGGCTCTTGCGGCGTTGAGACCTCGTGGTTCAGGTTTTTAGGAGTCTTACATTGTGATAAAGGAAATGTATCTGTCAACATCTCCATGCTTGGACTACTAGTCAGGGTAGAACCTGTTTGGTTACTACAACCTGGTCTCTCCTCCCAGTCCAACTCCAACCCAAGGTCAGCACCCAAGTCTGGTAGTGATGTGCAATCTTCCATTTGTAAAAATGGTTGTTGGCACTGTGACAGGTTTTGGAATGGTTCCTGTCGTGTTAGCTCGTTACACATGGGGTTGGTTCTTACTTGCT
This sequence comes from Naja naja, assembly GCA_009733165.1. Lineage (NCBI taxonomy): Eukaryota > Metazoa > Chordata > Lepidosauria > Squamata > Elapidae > Naja > Naja naja. The sequence continues at coordinate 226,300,199 of CM019148.1, read as the reverse complement.
GATTACCTCCAATATCTCCCCATTTCCCCCTAGAAAAAGGAGTGGGTATGGAATCCAGAGAGGAGCAAGGGCGATGTTCCAGAGGCAGTCTGGACCTTAACTGATCTATGTGCCTATTCCACAAGAGACCATTTTCAGTTTGAACCCTGTAAGACCTGGGGCCTGTGATCTGGGTTACCTCAGCAGGAATCCATAATGGTTCACCTACAAGGTTTTTAGCATAAACAGAATCACCCACATTGAATGTACGAGTCTTGCTGGTGGAATCTAAGGGAGCGTTGGGTGCCTAAGTGGGATGGAGGCGATCCAGAGTGGACCTTAGTTTCCTGCCCATCAAAAGCTCAGCAGGAGTTAGATTAGTGGATGGGCTGGGACTGATGTGCTGGATACTGAGTAGTTTTCAACTTTCTCAGTGATGTCCCCTGGACCAAATTGTTGGAGTTTCTCCTTGGTAAAAGCGTACCATCGTTCAGCCCGCCGTTAGCGAAGGATGCCCAGGGGCTGTAAGAGGCGTGTCTGATACCCTGCTGTGCTAAATATGATTCAAAAGGTTGGATGTAAATTGAGGACCATTGTCAGAAACAAGCACATCAGGCAACCCATGAGTTACAAAAGTTTCTTAAGCTGTTTGATGACAGCTTCAGCAGTGGTGGATGCCATAGGGATAACCACTAACCATTTGGAGTATGCATCTACTATAATAAGGAAAGTGTGCTCTCTGGTAGGGCCAGCAAAATCAATGTGAATCCTGGACCATGGGCCCCTAGGACATTCCCATTCCTGTTTGGGGCAAGAGGTGGGGCAGGCCTGACTTCCTGACAGTTGGGACAGGAAGCAACCCAGTTTTCAACCATTTTGTCAATACCTGGCCACCATACATAACTCCTGGCCAATCTCTTCATTCTGACAATTCCTGGATGACCCTCATGCAACATTTCCAAGACCTCTTTTTGTAGTTTTGCAGGAATAACCACCCTGTTACCCCACAAAATACATCCTCTTAATACAGATAACTCAGTTTGTCTGGACTTAAAAGGTTGGGAACCTTGAGGAAGATCTTGAAGTGGCCAACCTTTCTTAATCCAGCCTATAACAGGAGCCAATAAAGTGTCTTTGGCAGTCTCTCTGACAATTTCAGCAGCATGGACTGGAAGTTTGGCAACAGTTTCTAGAAAAAAGGTGTAAGTCTCAGGAGCAGGGTCCTCAGTGTGTGTAGGAAGTGGGCAGCGACTGAAAACATCAGCGTGCCCAATGTCTTTGCCAGACCTGTGGATGAGTTTGTATGAATAAGCAGCAAGAAATTCAGTCCATCTCAGCATTCTTGGTGACAGGATTGTTGGTGTTGGTTTGTCCCCTGCCACAATGCCTAAAAGAGATTTGTGATCTGTGACAATGGTGAATCTTCTCCCATATACGTACTCATGAAATTTCTTGACAGCTGCCATGATTGCCAAAGCTTCCTTGTCCAATTGGCTGTAGTTTCTCTCTGCTGTAGTCAAAGTGCAAGAGTAAAATGCAATAGGGGCTTCCCTTCCACTGGAAGCATTGGCTCAACACCCCACACTCCAAAGGGGATGCATCACAAGTTAGTACAACAGGCAAATTCTCAGAGAACTGTATCAGTACACAATCAGAAGTGATTTGTTTCTTAATGCATTTTTTTTGTCTAAATGCAGCTTGTTCTTTTCTGCTCCGACCTATGCAGATTTTTTGTCCAGTAATCTATGTAGGGTTCTGCAGTGGTTGCTTTTCTGGTAGAAACATATGATTCAAGCTAATGAGTCCCAGAAAGGCTTACAAGTCTGTTTTGCATTTGGCCTGGGGCTTCTTTGATTGCCACCAGACTTTGGATTCTGCTTGGGTGGATGCCATGTTTATCAATCATGTAACCCAAAATTCTACTTTGTCAGTTCTAAATGTGCATTTGTCTTCTTTGACTTTTAACCCGCTTTTTTTGAATCTGGTTAGGACTTCTCTGAGTTTCTCGTGTAACTGAGTGTCATTTTCAGCGAGATTAAAGAGTCATCAAAGAATAAGGCACCACCCCAGGCAACCCTTGTAACATCCTTTCCATAAGGCTTTGGAAAATGCCTGATTTTACTCTCAAATTGTAACACATTTTGAAAGCACCTCTATGAGTTACAATGGTTTGGGCTCTGCAGTTGCATCATCAACTGTTAACTGTTGATAATGCCTGGGCCAGATCCAATTGGCGAAGACTGTGCCCCTCAAGAGAATGTAATAAATGATGCACCACTGGAACTGGATATGCGCTCTGTAGCGCATGGTTCAATATCCCCTTGTAATTTCATGAATTTTACAGACCATCAGCGCACCTTGACTGGTGTGACTATAGG
>CM019148.1:226210352-226296842 GCA_009733165.1 Naja naja | reverse complement strand
CCTAGGACATTCTCATTCCTGTGTGTGGGTGAGGTGGGGCAGGCCTGACTACCTGACAGTAGCTGGGACAAGATGTGCAACCCAGTTTTCAACCATTTTTCAATACCTGGCCACCATATATAACTCCTGCCCAATCCCTTCATTCTGACAATTCCCGGATGACCCCTCATGTAACATTTCCAAAACCCTTTTTGTAGTTTGCAGAATAACCATCCTGTTACCCCACAAAATACATCCTCTTAATACAGATAATTCAGTTTGCCTGGATGTAAAAAGGTTGGGTTGAGGTGAGGATCTGGAAGTGGCCAACCTTTCTTAATCCAGCCTATGACAGGAGCCAATAAGGTATCTTTGGCAGTCTCTCTGGCAATTGAGCAGCATGTACTGGAAGTTTGGCAACAGTTTCTAGAAAAAAGGTGTGAGTCTCAGGAACAGGGTCCTCAATGTGCATGGAAAGGGCAGCCACTCAAAGAATCTGCATGCCCAATGCCTTTACCAGGTCAGGATCAGTTTGTATGAATAAGCAGCAAGAAATTCAGTCCATCTCAGCATTCTTGGTGACAGGATCGCGTTGGTTTGTCTCCTGCCACAATGCCTAAAAGAGGTTTGTGATCTGTGACAACAGTAAATGTTCTCCATATAAATACTCATGGAATTTTTGACAGCTGCTAAAATCGCCAAGGCTTCCTTGTCCAGTTGGCTGTAGTTCCCTCTGCTTTAGTCAAGGTGCAGAGTAAATGCAATAGGAGCTTCCCTCCCACTGGAAGCATGTGGCTCAAATCCCCCACTCCAAAAGGGGAGGCATCACAAGTCAGAACAACAGGAAAGTTCTCAGAGAACTGTATCAGCACAGCATCAGACATGATTAGTCTCTTGATATTGTTAAATGCAGCTTGTTCCTTCCTCCCCCAGACCCAAGCAGATATTTTGTCCAGCAACCTATGTAATGGTTCTGCAATGGTTGCCTTCTGAGGTAGAAACATATGATAGAAGTTAATGAGTCCTAAGAATGCTTGCAAATCTGTTTTGCATTTTGGCCTGGGGGCTTCTTTGATTGCCTGAACCTTTGCCTCTGTGGGGTGGATGCCATGTTTATCAATCATGTAACCCAAGAATTCCACTTTATCTGTTCTAAGTGTGCATTTTTCTTCTTTGACTTTAACCCCGCTTTTTGAATCTAGTTAAGACTTCCTGAGTCTCTCGTGTAATTGAGTGTCATTTTCAGCAGAAATTAAAACATCATCAAAATAGGGCACCACCCCTGGCAACCCTTGTAACATTCTTTCCATAAGGCTTTTGAAGATGCCTGGTGCCACGCCTTACTCCAAATTGCAATCTTTTGCATTTGAAGGCACCTCTATGGGTCACAATGGTTTGGTTCAGCAGTGGCATCATCAACTGTAATTGTTGATATGCCTGTGCCAGGTCCAACTTGGCAAAACTGTGCCCCTCCAAGAGAGTGTAATACATGATGCACTACTGAACTGATATGCGCTCTGTTGTAGCGCGGTTCAATGTCCCCTTGTAGTCTCCACAGATTCTCACAGACCCATCAGCCTTGACTGGTGTGACTATGGGTATCTCCACCTGGAGTGATCAGTGGGCTCTAAAACCCTTGGGCTATTAGTTTATCTAATTGTGCATCAAGTTTTTCCTTTAAGGCAAATGGGACCCTTCTGGATTTTAAACGGATTGGTTGTACCTTGGGATCTAGGTTAAATGTGATGGGGGTCCCCAAGTACTTGCCTAATCCATCACTGAAGACCTCTGGAAACTCAGACTTCAAGGCCTCTTCCCACTCAGTGTTGCTCACGTGATTGATGTCAGTCACCTCAATGCCCAACGGGTTGAACCACTCAAGGCCCAGCAGACTTGGGCGGTCCTTGTCCTATGGTCAGTGGTAGGAGTTTGGTGTGGCCCTTGAATTTCACGTTGAATTCTCTTGTTCCAACTACTGGAATCTTGTTCCCTTGGTAGTCTTTAAGAGTCAATGCTTGCTTTTTGAAGTGCTTCTTCTGGATGTTGGGAAGAAGTCTGTGAATAGTGTCCCATAACACCATAGATAGGTATGAGCCTGAGTCCACTTCCATTTGGCAAGGCCTTCCTTCAATAAGTACCTTGACATGCACTTTTCTGCTTCTTAAAGGTGATGAATGACCAATAGTTACTGTTTGATGAGTTTCATTCTTCCCATTTGCTTCTGTGCTGCCCCATTTTCTCACTGAGATTGTTGGGCCTGAATTCTTTGTCTTTGCTTGTAGCAAACTTTCTTCTGTTGGGTGAGTTCTGGATCATTTGCAGACTCTTGCTAGGTGTCCTCTTTATCACAATGGAGGCAAATGGTGTCTAAAACTTGCATTCAGTTCGGGGGCTTCCCCACAACCTCTGCAGTAGAAATCTTGCCTTTTTCTTCCCAGGTCTTTCTTTTTCCACTCCACTGAGTCTGTAAATTCCTTCCTCCACCTCACTACAGTCTGACTCAGAATCTATTTGCTCACAATGAGTTGTTGTGGACTTTTCCACATCAGGATGGCTTGTGGCCTTGTTGATTTTCTTCATGGCTGCTGCTGAGGACTTGGTAGCTTCTGCTGAAGAGGCCGCTTCTATTGCTTCCTTCAGCGGATCTTAGGTTTCAGTAATAACTTGCTCTGTAGCACCTTGTCTTTAAGGCCCAGAACAAATCAATCATGCATGGCCTCTTCTAAATTGTTAAATTCGATGCACCCCAACGCCCTTAAGCTTGCCACAAAGTCATTAACGCTGGCTTCCCCTTGATCCCGACAGAATTGTGTCTCTTAATGAGGCACTATACTTGTGCGCATAATGGGCTCTTAATAACTTTTCTAAATCGGGCCAGTCCATTACCTTCATGTCTGCAGCTCCCACCAATGCTTCATCTTGAAAACTGCTGGACCGCGAGTGCATGAGAAAGACCACCCTCTTCCCGCCTCGAATGTCGGCAAGATCGCTTCTCCAGATACATTTGGAAACGATCTGCATAACACTCCCAGTCTTCTGCTGTCGATCAACGGGCTGGGGAGTGTTCAGTGCAGCCATCTCGCTCTCCTTCTGTTCCGCGTTGCCATCTTCTTCAGGGGAATCCCATTCTCGTTGCTAGTGTTAAGTTTGCATGAAGAGACAGGCACGGAGTGCTTCAAGCTCTTAGTTTATTAGTGACTACAGCTCAGAACGGACCCAATTTGGCTGGGCTGTGGCTGCTACTTATAGCCAGCAGCCGCAGTTGCCAGCCAATCAGAGTGCAGGGTTTTCCCGCACTTTTTAAACCAATCATTTCCAACATTTTACAAGAACAGTTCAAACTAAACCAATGACTTCAAACCTACATACATAACACCAAGCAAGATGATACCCAAATCCCTTACAAGTGGTCAGGAACTCCTTAATAACAATAGCAGAGACATCCCAAGGGTGGTCAATTTCTACAGTATCCAGTGCTAGATTATTTTCTAGAAGCAGCCTGCTTAAAGGCCTGTACTAGGGGTTTTATCAAAACCTGGCACCATGCTTTCATGGCCCTGCTTCTAGGATCATAAGACTACAAGACCAGATCTTGACCAAGTGACACATGACTCGAAAGCCTGCAACTTTCACAGATAACAAAAACTTCACAGCTTTTGAAGATTCCTCCTATCCCCTTCTCCTTAATTCAGTAAACAAGAGTAAAAACAAACAAACAAGCAGGTTAGTTCAGAATGAGCTCTACACTTTTAGATTTTTTTTTTAACGTGAAGGAGAAATCAAAATAGGTCACTAAACTCCTCAAAATAATAATGGTCTTCTGCATTGCCACCCCAAGGTTCAAATTTGCAGCAAGCAACAACTGATAGTTCTGTGTCATAGTGACAAAGCAGCAATGATTTTAAAAGATTTTTTTTAAGATAAAGGAAGGGAGGTTTTCCAGTAGTGTGAACAGAGGGTAGAAAAGAAGAGGGAACATGCTTCCTTCCCCTGGACTGGGCAGAAACCCAAAGGCGGGGCTGCCAGAAGATATAAACCTTGAATGGAGCATGACTTTCTGGGACTGAGGATGGCTCATTAACTTAAATGACCAGCATTGCATCAACCTCAAGGTTATATAAAAATAGTAAGTGTTAACTACCAGAGAAGATAAGCAACCTGGTGGTTTGGACGAAATGGATGCTTAGGGCAGTGACCAGCCGCTGGGAGGGAAGAGGCATGCCAGGCACTGCAGCCAATTGGGATTTGGCTAGAATGGAAAAATGTCCTGGAGGCCATTCCTCTGAAGGCCTTAAAATGGCACCAGCTGGAAAACAGACGTTCTGAGTCAAGGCCGGAAAATACAAGCAGGGGTTGCATTTGGAATCGACAGGGAGTGGGAACAAGATGGGCCAAGTAGAAAGTGTCAGTGGAAGCAGCAAAGCTTATACCAGCTGTCCATGAACAGCACAAAGTTCTTTGTCTCTTATAAATGTCTCTTGGCAGAAGTGCTCTGACCTTTTTTTTTGTTTGTTCTGGGCATATTTTTAAAAGTATAACAGTATATGGTGCACATATAAATAGCTGGACAAGGACAACTCAAAAGCTAATATTTCAGTACATTTAAAATTCATATAATAAATCTTAACTTTTAAATATTCACAAATGGATCATCATTTTGCCCCAGTAACATTGGTTTTACTTTCTCATTCTCAGTCTCAACTGTAGATTTGTTTTGCTTTTATCCAGATTTTCTGTAGAATACTGATTTAATATTAGAGTCTCACACACACATGCACATTCCTTACAGAATATTTTTTTTATGCAAAAAGGGCTGTATTGGCAAATTAAAGTTATGGCAGACTACTTTGTGGACTTGAATCGGGACTTTAAAAGCAATTTCCTATTCACGTCTGCTCAAAAGTAGCTTCCATTTTATATAATTGTGATTGCCTTTAGTAAGGGAGTATAGATTACGGTTTCAGTCTGTTTTAGAGCCATAATACCCCAACTATATATAAAATAAATACTATTACATAGAATTAAGGATTCCAGTAAACTTACTGCTAAGCATAATCACCATATGGTGAGTCAAATGAATATTGCTTGGTGAAAGCATGTGATTTTTCCAAGCACCACAACAAATGGATTTATTACCAAGTAATTACTCATACTATCAAATTATAAAGATGTGAACTGCATCTACATGGAAGTTAATTCAGTGAGAACAAGTGTTTCAAAGCAAGTTGGTATAACTCAGTGTAAGTTGCATGCAAGCTTATTCAGATCAGTGGATTTAGTTCAAAGCACTTTACATTACCAAGAAGATCTCTGATCCCTAAATTCAGCTCATCTTCTAAGTTCTGAACTTCTTTATTCATTAGGACACTTCCATGAGTTTGTTTTCATCTTTTAAACTTGTCCAGAATTTATAGCTATTAGATAGGAGTTATGAGAGCTATGAGATATTCATGAGGCCAGTTTATGGAAGTATTCTCAAAGATAGACAGAATGAAGCAGACTCGATATGATTGAAAGCCTTATTACTCTTTCCTTCCATTCCTTCTGTCCAAAATTTCTCTTCCAGCATGAACTGCAAGAGCCAGCCCCATCTGGCTTGTTCTTTGCCACTATGGCTGGTTGAGAAAGTGGAAGATTCTGGACTCTATTAGATTTGAGCCTAGAATTGCAGGCCTTATAGTTTGACTTCCAAAAGCTCATGACAATTAGCCTGAGGTAAACCATGACTGTGTTTATGAAATGTACCATATCACAAATTAGCCAACCATATTTTATCCTGGTGTTTCGTGTAAACTCAGCCCATATGTCATGCAACCTTCAAATTAGTTTGAACAAACTAGGGGTAATATTGGGTAAACATGTCATAGGAACAAAAGCTATTAAGTCCAGTTCCACAGTAGGTGATACAGATGCTCTAGATTTGGCAAAGTCATCCCCCATCTTTGTTTTCACAACTTCACTGTATAGTTTTCATTCATTCTGCAAGCTGGACATGATTTTCCAAGTCTCTTTTATTTTCCTGTGCCTGCTGCAATATTGTCTTTTTGATACTACACCTCTGCAGAGAGGTTGCCCTGAAGTAATTATCCCATTAGCCCAATCTAATTTGGCCTTTCTAACTGACATTTCAACAGTAGTGAACAGTAGGCTGGTGAAACTATATTTCATGTTTTCTCCAGTTTCAATATCTTGCTCCTGCATATATCATTTTGACCAAAGCTAGCTTTAGTCCAAAGAGCCTGATCAAATGGTATTGCAGATGAATTGCTCATTACCATTGCTTCAAGTTAGTCTGCAAATTAATGGTTTGTAATGTTTGCGTGTGAAAGTGTAATAAGGACCCAGATATTACCAATTTCCTTCCAAAAGCATTTCTTGACAAATTTCTACCTGCTTCATTGATATAAGCATACAGGGTATATCTAAGACATAGAAATCCTGGGATTAAGAGACTGGGAAAAATCATGCCATTTTTTAAAATACAAGTTTCTTTGTACTGAAAATAACATATTTATTTTAAATAAGCAGCAAATTTACACAAAGCATATGCATTTGAAAAAAAATTAAAAACACTACCAGATATAATTTGCATACCTTATGCTGCATAATACTATCTATCTATACACACACACACACACACACAAAATATAACTTATATTTCTGCACATTGCCTTTGTTGGCAAGATAAAATCTTATCGAAAAAGAAAACAGGTCCTTGAGTGGTTTATTTATAATTTCCTATACTGTATATTTAGCAAATATTAAAAATCAATATATTGTTTGGAGGAAAATGTTGCTTCTTACCATAGAATCATAGGGCTGAAAGGGTTCTTGGAGATCCTCTATAACAGGGCTGTCAAACTCCCAGCTGGCGGGCCAACTTTCCAAGATTATTGTACATTATTGATCATGGTTTAGATGTATTAGAATGGTTTTGGGGGAAGCTTATTGGTGGTGAAGGTACACTGTACACACTTACATACATAAGCACTGCCTGGAATATCTTCTTAAGATCTCTTCAGCAGTTTTCAACCTACTGTAAAGATCGGCCAAATAGAGTGTCCAGAAACCAAATCCAAAAATCAGAAAAATAGTTCAGTCATGAAAACAGCTACTCCAATGCAGTAGTAATGGATTAGTAATGTCAGATTCAAGGACAAAGAAGAGTTACTCCTTAACTTTAGACTTTCTGGCTTCCTCAGCATATTTATTTATTTATTTATTTATTTATTTATTTATTCATTCATTCATTCATTCATTCATTCATTCATTCATTGGGATTTCTATGCTGCCCTACCTCCCGAAGGACTCAGGGAGGCTTACAATGGTAAAAACAGAAAATACAAACTTTAAAAAACTATTAAATCTAAAAACCCCAACACTAGACCTAAAACCAATTAAAACCCACAAACAAATTAGAACTATTTATTTATTTATTTATTTATTTATTTATTTATTTATTTATTATTTGGACTTGTATGCCACCCCATCTCCGAAGACTTGGGGTGGCTCACAACTAAAACAAGGACAACAATAAATAATTAAAAGAGAATTAAGCAAATCCAGTAACTAAACTAAGATTAAAATTTAAAATAAATTAAGAACCATCCCCCCCCCAAGAAAGAGTCATAGCCCGGATTGGTCGAACAACCAGGTCTTCAGATCATGGTGGAAGGTGCGAAGGTCAGGGGCCAGACGGAGCCCCAGGGGTAGCTGGTTCCATAGTTCAGGGACTGCCACAGAATAGGCTCATCGCTGGGGGACCACCAGCCGACATTGGCTTGCCGACGGGACCCTGAGAAGCCCTTGCCTGTGTGCTCGCACAGGGCGGTTGGCACTCGATATCGGCATTAAAATTCCCTTCAGTCCAGGTTGGCTGATCGAAAAAGTCAAGACTTCAGGTCGCAACAGAAGGAGCAGAGGTCAGGTGCCACCCAAAGCTCCATGGGCAGTTGGTGTCTTCCTTTGATGAGGAATTGTAGAAAACCCAAATGCTTGTGCATCCTTTTAAATTATTTTCATTAGACATAACAGCTCAGTTGTAGCTGGTTTTTCCTAGCCACGGAAACTAAAGTTCATTATTTTGTTTAATTTAATTTCCAGTGCAAATAAAAATGTGAGGAATAATTGTGGAAATGCATTGTTAGCACCATAAGTCATCATCGGCAATATACTGTATGTACTTTGCTGCATGCCACCAGAGTTGTTTCTTTTGTGAGATGAGAGGTTATATAAATTGGAGATATAAATAAATAAATATACCTGAAAGACAAGCTGTTTATAGGCGTGCTTTAAAAGTAAATGATAATAATGTTTATCAGTGCATTCAGTTTGAAAGTTGCAACCACTTCAATATCTAAAAAGAAAAATAGCAAGCTTAGGCTGGCAACCTACATCTCATTGAATAAGTCTGAATAATATAGAAGTGAATGAATATGACATGCTTATCTTTAGGCACTTGCTGTGATATTAGACTAACCTTCCAGTCATGGTTGATGAGTCAAATATGTCAATAAAATAATGCTATTTAAAGAAGACCTTTTTATGGATATCAAGGAAAATGTCATTGCTCCTAGCAGGCAATAAGTTCTTCTCATTGTATGTTTTCATTAAATACTTTAAATTGGTATCATTCAAGAGCAAGACAAATTACTTTCCAGCTATTAAACATTTTTGCCATAAAAGAGATACTGCACATATATATTTTCCTCTCTGGAGAAGCAACCTTGGAGTCTATCGTTATGAACTTTTCTATCTTGATTAGCATTCGAGATTTATCACCAAGGCTGCTCTGATAAATATAGTGGTTGATAAGAGATGTCAGAAAATGATAAAATGTTCCATAAGGTGCAACCATATGAATGGTTTGACAGCATCCATGGGGCCATAAGGTCTCCCTTCTTTGGTTAAAAGAACATTATGCCTGCGGTTAAAGAACATATTATATATTTTCAGCTACAGTCACCCTTAGCCCTTTAAAATAAACTCTTTTATTTGTATGCTAGAATTTTTGCATTAGATGGTCATTTTTTCCCCCAATATGGTTGCCATTTCTCCAACTAATCCTATAAGTTTATACTACACAAAGAGAACAGATCCATCTGTGCCTTCTGCTACCTTCTGAATAAAAAAATTGTCAGAAGAACAAGTCACTAATGTTATAAGAGACCCATGTTTGACATGTGTTGTGTCCCAATAGATATCAGGATAATTAAAATCTTTGTGACTACTGCTTCCTGCCTCTTGAAATATCTGAATTTGGTTTTGAAAGGCACATCCAAATTTTCTTCTTGGTTGGACAGGAAATGCTGGATACCAACAAATTATTTTTATTTATTCCTCCATTTATTCAGCACAGATGGTGATTACAGTATCACAAAATTATTTTAATTTATTTCTGAGTAGGTGTAAATTATATTTTGTAGCTCCTTCTCCATTTCCATGATTTCTGTTCCTTTTAATCAAACTATATCTGTTATTTGTTGTTCTGCTGTTCTGCACCAAGGTATTGTGTATTGTATTTGCCATTTTGGGTTAAACTTTATAGTTTTTAGTTCCATACTATGAACTTTAGTGCCAAGACAATGAAGGTCATGAGTTTTTGGACTGTTTTCTGCTTTTCCTATGATTAGTTTAATAGGTCCCAATAAGAGCCACATTTTCACACCTTTTCCATGTGCAAGCCTGTCTCTGAAGTTGTTTCTTCTTCTTCTTCTTCTTCTTCTTCTTCTTCTTCTTCTTCTTCTTCTTCTTCTTCTTCTTCTTCTTCTTCTTCTTCTTCTTCTTCTTCTCCTTCTCCTTCTCCTCCTTCTCCTTCCTCCTCCTCCCCCCCTTCCCCTTCCTCATTTTATTTTATTTTTAAATTTTGTTAGCTGCCCATCAACCTTCATAGGATTCGCTACTAATCAAACTTGACATATTTCAAAGAAACACATTTTTTATCAGTCTTTTACAAGGTATAGTGTACCTGACTGTCTTGGATTACTTGTTTATTGCAAACTGAAGATGAGTCAGTATTATGAAATGGCTACAAAAAAAATAGAAATATAGTTTTTGTACCATGGGAGTTAAGCAGATTTATTATTTTGGGTTGAACAAATGCTACTTCAGTAATTATACTTAGGTACAACCCTTTAAGAAGGATTCAGATTTTAGAGAAAAGTTCAGAAAACAATATTTAAAAATTGAGTGATTGAAAAATAAGTCCTAGAAACTGAAATGGAAAGAACTGAATATTTATCTGTTTGTCTGTCTATTATTTATTTATTTATTTATTTATTATTTGTTAAGTTTGTATGCTATCCATCTCACCAAGAGGCAACTCTAGGCAGCTTATAAGCAAGAAAAGATAACAAGATAAAACATTAAGATATTAAAATAATGACCTTTAACATTAAAGTTGACTTCAAATAATCATGGATCAGGAAGAAATGAGCAAGATGCACATGTTTGGAAAAGCAAGACAAAGCAAACATGATAGTCCAAGTAGGTGGAGAAGTGTCACACAGAAGACAACCAAGATTTGTTCTTTATCATTCAGGTTTGCAGGAGAAGAATCAAATTCCATGGAAGCACATTTGACTGCACAGTAGAAAGAACCTCTTAGAACTAAGATCAATTCAGTTAGTCAGAGTGGTGGTTGCTTCTCCTTGACTGCATGTGGGGGTGCTTTTATCATGATTCCTGTGCTGAGCAAGGAATTGAATTCAGTTGTGTAAATGGCCATTCCACTGCTTGATTCTGTGGTTTTATTTTCAAAGAAAAATGCAACTCCTTGACAGATGGCCATGCAACCTCCCAGAAAATTATCCAGAACACCTCCCTGAGGCGGTCTGCTCTACTACTGAGGAGGTGTTAATGTTAAGATGTTTTTCCTAATGTTTAATTCAGGAGTGCACAATCTTTGAGCAGGAGAGTATCCAAATGCTGTGCCAAATGGACAGGTTCAGGTTCTCTCGGGAGTGGCGGTGGAATTCCCCAAACTTTTAGTTTTGGGGGATTTCAACCTGCCCCCCCTGGGTGGGACATCGAGTTTGGGTCAGGAGTTCATGGCTTCCATGGTGGCTATGGACCTGACCCAGATAATTCAGGGCCCCACTCATGAGGGGAGGAACACACTCGACCTGATTTTCATCTCGGGGCAGTGATCTTGGTGGGGGTTCACCAACTATTCAGCCCCTGTCATGGACTGATCATGGACTGATCATTATCTCCTATGGCTGGTCTTTCAGCAGGCCACCCCACACTGCTGGGAGGAGGAACCAATTAGATGGTTCCGCCCCAGGCACCTGATGGACCCTGAGGGGTCTTAGATGACGCTGGGGTTATTTCCCACTTCCTTTACCCACAGCTCGGCTGAGTCCTTGGCAGCCACCTGGCAACAGGCAGCCTCAGAGGCTCTCAACTGGGTTGTCCCCTTGTGGCCCCTAACCCGTTGCAAATCCCGGTTAGCTCCTTGGTTTTGGAGGTGCTCCAGGAGATGAAACATCAAAGGAGGGGCCTGGAGAGCAGGTGGAGGTCGAGCCAATCTGAATCTGACCGTGCCCAGCTAAGAGCCTACATTAGGACTTATCTGGTGGTGATGGGAGTGGTGAGGTGTGCTTATTTCTCTGCTCTCATTGCATCCGTAGATGATCGCCCAGCCACCTTGTTTAGGGTCACTCATTCCCTCCTACATCAGGAGGTGAGGGAGGACCCTTTGCAGGGTAGGGCTGAGGAATTTAGTCAGTATCTGCTGGGTAAGGTCGCTCAGATTCAGGCTGGCTTGAACTCCAACTGGCAGGAGTCAGAGGAAGGAGTGACGATGAGTCTGGCTAATACCATTTGGGATGAGTTTGAGCCTGTGTCCTTAGATGAAGTGGACAGGATCATGCGGAGGCTGAGTTCCACCAAGTGTTTATTGGACCCATGTCCCTCCTGGTTGGTTTATGCCTCCAGGGAGGTTACACATGGCTGGCTCCAGGCAGTAGTTAACACTTCACTGAGGGAGGGCTTCTTTCCCACCGCCTTGAAAGAGGTGGTGGTGAAACCCCTCCTTAAGAAGCCTGCCTTGGACCAAGCCATTTTGAATAACTTCCGTCCTGTCTCCAACCTTCACTTTGTTGTGAAGGTTGTTGAGAGCATGGTGGTTCAGCAGCTTCTGGTGTTCCTGGAGGAAGCCGATTACCTAGATCTGTACCAATCAGGCTTCCAACCCAGATACAGCATGGAGACAGCATTGGTCGTGCTGGTGGATGATCTTTGGAGGGCTCGGGACAGGGGATTTTCCTCTGTCCTAGTCCTATTAGATCTCTCGGTGGCTTTTGATACCATCGACCATGGTATCCTATTGCGGCATCTCGGGGGGTTGGGGGTGGGAGGCACCATTTTACGGTGGTTCTCCTCCTACCTCTCGGGTCACTCGCAATCGGTGTTGGTGGGAGGGCAGAGATCGAGCCCAAGGCCCCTCATCTGTGGGGTGCCTCAGAGGTCGGTCATCTCACCCCTCCTGTTCAACATCTATATGAAGCAGCTGGGCAAGATCATCCGTGGTTTTGGGGTGAGGTATCATCAATATGCGGATGATACCCAGCTTTTCATCTCCACCCTGAACCACATCAGTGATGCCCTCTCCGTGATGTCCCGTTGTCTGGATGTGGTACGGATCTGGATGGGGAGGAACAGGCTCCGACTCAACCCGGCCAAGACTAAGTGGCAGATATTCCATATTTGGTCATGGGGGGAGAGGTGTTGCCCCCTGTGGATAGGGCTTGCAACTTGGGTGTCCTCCTGGATACACAGCTCAGTTTGGAGGAGCAGGTGGGAACTGTGACCAGGGGGGCGTTCGCCCAGGTTCGCCTGGTACACCAGTTGTGCCCTTATCTGGATCGAGATGCCCTACGGACAGTCACCCATGCACTTGTCACTTCCTGAATCGACTACTGCAATGCTGTCTACATAGGACTGCCCTTGTGGACCACTCGGCAGCTACAGCTGGTGCAGAATGTGGCCGTGCGGGTTGTGATGGGAGTATCCCGATACTCCCATATTACACACCTCCTACGTGAGCTGTATTGGTTGCCGGTTGCCCTGGGTGAGATTCAAAGTGTTGATGTTAACATACAAAGTCCTACATGGCTCGGGTCCAGGATACTTATGGGAATGTCTCCTGCCAGCATCGCATTCTGATCACCCTGTACGCTCCCATAGGCAGGGCCTCCTTGGGGTGTCGTTGGCCAGAAAATGTCGGCTGGCGGTGCCCAGGGGTAGGGCCTTCTCTGTGGGAGCACCCACCCTGTGGAATCGACTCCCCTTGGAGCTCTGGTTGGCCCCGGATCTCCGCTCCTTCCACCGCGACCTAAAGACTTGGCTGTTTCAGCAGGCCGGCCTGGACTGAAATGAGGTGGGGTGGGTTTTTTCAAGGTAATTTTAACTAATTTTACTGGTTTTTAGATTTATTGGGCTTGTAATTTAATTATTTTTTAATTAACTTATTTATTGTATTGTGATTTTATACTGTGAGCTGCCCTGAGTCCCTAGGGAGAGAGGGCGGCATACAAGTCTAATAAATGAGAATGAGAAACAAATGAGTGAGAGCAAAACAATTGCTAAATATTATGTAATGTAATATTAGTACCATGCTACCTCCCCTGCATTTTATAAGTCCCCTTTTTATCACATTAAGAATTATAATTTGGTGGAACCTATGAAGGTGACAGAGAAATGCAGATCTATAGCTGTCCATATTCTCTTTATTGAGGGGAAGGAAAGACATAGTTATTTCTTCTCTTTTGTTGTTAGAACAAGCAAAGCAGAAGCCTGTGGAGGTATTGGAATACTCAGAAAACAATAAAAATTTATCTTGTATATTATACTGTCCAGTATAAGACAGTTTTTTTCCTCATGCTATCATTCTGCTGAACACCTAATTATCACAATACTGTATTATGTCTAAGAATATTTATCCATGTAGTATGGCTGTATTGCTATTGTTCTTCCCATCTTTTCTACTATCTTCTCCATTGGTAACATGATTATATACTTTGTTGTTTAGTACACGGAGAGCTTATGCATGTGAGACAAATTCTTTGTGTGTCCAATCACACTTGATCAATAAATATTTGATTTGATCCGATCCGATCCTATCCTATACCCTCTATGTATATGTGTATGCATACATATACACTGATGCGCTACTTAAATTAATATTTGTGTTTGTGTGTATAATGTGTTTTAGTGTTGTGCATCAGTGAATGCATGACCATTGCAGATGTCATATGCTAAATAAATAAAGACAGAGAGAGATTCCTGCATTTCTGAGGAAAGATAACATTTTTTCCTCTTCTGTTCTTGCTGTTATTCTTGTTTTTCATTTCATTTTAAGTCTCATGGGAATGACCATTTTTCCTCCCATGTGCTCAATCAGTTAATACTCTGAAGTTGTCCTTTATGATCCATAACAACTGGAACATATTCAAAACATGTTCGAATCATGTAAGAATAGGATAAAACTGATAGAATCAACTTATCCCAAGTTCCCATATCTTATACAAGTAGCAAGGATAGTAACTGGACTAAATCTGAATGGATAATAATTTCAAATCTCTTTGTACTTAGTGTTACCTCTGTCAGTTAGTGCCTGCTTGTAATACTTTTTTGTGATATAGATGGCTCACTGAGCTAAGTCTTCAAAAACCTTAGACACAGCTGCCTGACCAAGTTTGTATTTAAAACAATAATTGCCCATATGCTGGGCACAGTTAGTATCCATATATTTAATGTTGGCTCCTATTAAAATGTTATATTTAAAACTGCAACTTTAACACTATATATCAGAGGTGGGAAAATTATTGGAGACAGTTGATTCAGGAGTTGCAATAGCCATATAAATGCAGCATATGCAAATGAAATGTACTTAATTAGCATGTCTCTTTTGTGTTATAGCCATAGGTCCTTCATTTCCATAAATTGGAAGGTGTGAGCTTGTATTTATAGCTGAAAATTCTAACATGATAACCAGCTGAGATCATAAAGAAAATAAGGGAAGAAAAACCAGAAAAGCCGTAGGCCATTCTGCATTTTTATATGGAAGAAACAAGTCAAGTCAAATCTATATAGCCATATAGAGGTATGTAATGCTGACTGATTTTCTATCCTAAGACAGTCTTCCCTAGCATGATGAACATAACACATATGAAGACTCAGATATCTTTCATCTCTAATTTTAACACACAATTATTATTTTTTAAATCTACATTAAGGATGTTGGGAAGATATAATTTTTTTTTTACAAAAGTTTTATTTTTCCAAAAGAACAAACGTAACAAACAAACATACAACACATAGATCCATATCAATTTCAAGTATGTCGGTCGGTCAAAAATCACAGTGCCTTCCCCTCATTATTCATACTCAGTATTACAAAAAGGAAAAACTATAATCATTATTATTAATCCTCTATCATATTATAATCTCTATATTGTTTCAACAGTTCTATCTATATTCCCAAAAATATATTACCAAACTTTTTTATCTAACCATTGATAGAACATATTCCATATCTTATAAAACTGCTTTTCTTCTTGGTCCCTAATTTCAAATGTTAATCTACTCATTTCGGCACAGTCCAAAATCTTCTTAATCACTTCCTCCTGCGTAGGTGTCTTATCATTTCTCCAGTTTTTAGCAAATACAATTCTGGCAGCTGTCAATACATTAACAATCAAATATTTCAGTTCTTTGTTGAGTGTCTCTGGTACAATTCCCAACAGAAATATCTCAGGTTTCAAGTCTATATGTTGTTGTGTCATTTTTTCCAACCACATGTGGATTTTAGTCCAATATCTTTTAGCATCAGCAAGTCCACCACATGTGGTAGTAGGAGCCAGGTATCTGATGACATTTCCAACACTTATCCGATTTGTCCTTGAACATTCTTGCAATCCTTCTCGGGATAGGTGCCACCTGTAAAACATCTTATACAAATTTTCTTTATATGCAGTTGACATTGTCATTTTATAATTCTGATCCCACAGTGTTTGCCATCTCTCTAGATCTATCCCATAACCAAAATTTCCCCAAGCAATCATTGTTTCCTTAACCTGCTCCTCTTCCATTCTAACTTCTAATAAATGACCATAGAGTTTTTAATCACTTTTTCGTTCGTACCCATCAAAATTTTATCTAGTTCAGTTGGTTTTATAAATACCTTCAGTCTTAACATCCTCATCATATCTAGATTGTATTTGCAAATATGAAAACCAATTCATTTTTATACCTTGTTCTTGTAGTGTTTGCATCGATTTGAGTTCACCCTTTTCATTTAAAATCTCTCCATATCTAACTGTTTGTTCCTTCTTGTATATTATTGAATATGAAAAGCTTCAATAGTAGATACCCATAATGGAATTTGTATATAATGTTGTTTTCTAGTTTTTCCCAATTTAAAAATAAAGCTTCTCGAACATAGTGTCTTCTAAAATATCCTTGTTTTTAGTTCCCTTATACCATAAGAAAGCATGCCATCCTAGTAATAAATCATGACCCTCTAAAGTTAACAATCTATTATTTCTCAATGTTATCCATTCTTTCACCCACATCAAACTTGCAGCTTGATAATACAATTCCCAGTTTGGTAGTGCAATCCCCTCTTGACCTTGCATCTTGTAATAGCTTAAATTTAATTCTTGGCTTTTTGCCCTGCCATATAAATTTTGATGTGATTTTATTTAAATCTTCAAAGTACTCTTTCCCAAGTCTAATTGGGATTGTCTGAAATAAATATAGAATTCTAGGTAATACATTCATCTTAACTGTCGATATTCTACCAATAAGGGATAATTGTATATTTTCCCATCTTTCAAGATCTGTCGCTATCTGCTGTTTAAGTTTTATGTAATTGTCTTCTTTCAAAGTACTGCATCTTGGCGTTATATATATTCCCAAATATTTAACTTTATTTGCAATCTGGATCTCTAATAGATCTTCTAAATCTTTCTTGCGTTTTGCTAACATATTCTTTGTTAGGATCTTTGTTTTGTCTTTATTAATTTTAAACCTGCCACCATTCCATATTCTTCTATTTGTTCTATCAACTTAGGTGCTGATTTAAGTGGATCCTCTAGTATGAATACCAAATCGTCTGCAAACGCCTGTAGTTTATATTCTTCTTTTTAATTTTCATTCCTTTTATTTCTTCATCTTCTCTGATAGCTCTATTCAGTACTTCTAGTGTTAAAACAAACAGCAGGGGCGACAGAGGGCAACCTTGTCTAGTTCCTTTTCTTATCCCTATAGATTCTGTCAACTCTCCGTTTACCAATATCTTCGCTGTTTGATTATTATATATTGTCTCAATAGCCTGTATAAAGTTTTTCCAAAGCCCATTTGCATCATTTGCAATATCATAAACCGCCAGTTCACATTGTCAAATGCTTTTGAGCATCTAAAAACATCAGTGCCATCTGTTTTTCAGGGTGTGCTTCATAATACTCCAAAGTATCTAAAATTATTCTCACATTTTGCTTGATTTGTCATTTTGGCAAAAATCCATTTTGATCTGTGTGGATAAATTCATTTAAATATCTTTTCATTCTTTCTGCCAAAATTGAAGCAAAGATTTTATAATCTGAATTCAACAATGAGATAGGTCTATAATTTTTAACTTGTTGTAGGTCCATTTCTTCTTTAGGTATAAGGGTAATATAAGCTTCCAACCATGTCTCAGGTATTCTCTTTTTTAGCAACACTTCATTCATCACTTCTAGAAGGGGAGCGCTTAACACTTCCTGGAAGGTCTTGTAAAATTCTGCCGGTAGACCATCTGGACCTGGTGCTTTTCCTGTATTTTGTTTCTTCAAGGCTTCTGTTAATTCCATCATGGTTATGTTCCCTTCTAACATTGTTTCAATGTCTTTAGGTATCTGTGGTAATCTTGTCTTTTGTAGATACTGTTCAATTTTTTCTTCTAGAATATCTTCTTGAGAGTACAGTTTTTCATAGTAGTCTCAATAATTTTTTTTTCATCATTCCCATGTTGTATATTCCTTTTCCATCTATTAATTGGCTAATTTTCTTTGTTTCTCTTTCCTTTCTAATTTTATATGCTAACCATCTTCCTGGCTTATTAGCATTTTCAAAATAATTTTGTTTAGCCTTTAATCTTTTGAGCGACTTCTTCCTTGTCCATTAAAGCCATTTTATGTTTAATCACATCCATTTTCCTTTTAATATCTTTCCCTTGCGGTGATTGTTGTAGTTCTTTTTCCAATTTCATGAAATCATCTTCCAATATTTTGAGTGTCTTCTTCCGTTTAATATTTCTTTTCCTTATATAGTCAATTATCAAACCTCTTGTATAAGCCTTCATCGCATCCCAGCGAGTTTGTAGTGATGTATCTTCTTTTCTGTTTTCCTTGAAAAAAAAGATAAGTTCTGTCTCAATTCTCTTTTTAAATTCTTCTTCTTTCAAAATCATGTTATTTAGTGTCCATCTAGATCTTCTCCTCTGTCCTTTCCAGGCAACTATCAATGGATTGTGATCCGCCCAGGTCCCACTTTCAATTTGAATTTTCTGTATATCGAGGAGCATATCTGCAGATGCCCATACCATATCTATTCTTGACCATGATTCATGTCTATTTGAATAAAAAGTAAATTCTTTATTTCCAATATTTCTCTCTCTCCATATATCTTTAATATTCATTTCTTCTATCATTTGAAAGAAGGACTTGGGTAGCTTTTTTCTAATTTTCTTTTTGGTTCTTTCAGATTTGTAGTCAAGCTGGTCATTAATTATCCCATTAAAATCTCCCATCAGAAAGATATTTGCATAGTCTAATTCAATCACTTTTTGGTATAATTTCTTATAGAATTCTTCTTGATTCTCACTTGGTGCATATATTACTATCAAGAGCATTTTAGTGTTGTTGTCTATTATCTCCACCATTAAAATCCTCCCATCTTCATCTGTATAAATCAATTCTGCAGTAATTATATCTTTAATGTACAAGACCACTCCTCTCTTTTTACATTGTGCCAATGATGTAAATAACTTTCCTAACTTTTTGTCTCAATACATATTCATGTTGTTTTTTAATGTGGACTTCTTGTAGACAAATTATATCAAATTTTAGTTTCTCTAATTTATGAAATATTTTCCTTCTTTTAGCAATCGAATTAAGTCCATTTATATTCATCGAAATCAGTTTTTTCCCTTCCATTTTAGGTCTTGTATATAGGTTTTGTTGCTCTAGTCGTTCTAACTTCTCTTCGTTCTCTAGGTAGACCACCTACCGCTCCAAGTTGTTCCTCTTCTTCACTTGTTGCTACACCTTCCTTTGGAAGTTCCACAATCAGCTCCTCTTGTCTTCCATTTCCGTCCTTTCCTCTAAAATATTCATCGTAAAAAAATTGCGCTCTCTCCACTGTATCAATTCTATGTCTTTGTTCCCGCCACACAAACAGAAGGCCTTCTGGTATTAACCATCTATAGTTTACACCTCTCTTCAACAGTTCTTTAGATAAGAATGCATATTCTCTTCTCCTCTCTCTTATTCTTCTTGGTACCTGTTTCAATACCATAATGTCTTTGTTATTGTGCTTCAATGTCTTGTCTCTAGTTGCTTGCAGTATTTGTGATTTAATGCTCTTCTTAGTGAACCTAATATGGATTTCTCTTGGAAGTCTATTCCTCGTTGCATACCTTGTATAGACTCGAAATATTTCATCTATTCCATCCCTCATCTTCTCTTCAGTTGTTTCTAACAATTCTGCCAAAATCTGTGTCATTTTCTCCAACAAGTTTTCACCCTTCTCTTCCTCAACATTTTGGAATCTCAAATAAAATTCGATCTATCCACTTCGCTTCAGTGATTCATTATGGTCACTCTCAACTTCACTTAATCTGATGTTGAAACTCTTCATTTCTTCATCTCTTTGTTCTTGCTGCTCCTCAACTTTCTTAATCCTCTCACCATATTTCTCCATTGTTTGCCATAAGCTTTTATATTTTCATCTGTCTTGTCCAGCTTCTGTTCAATTATCTCAATTTTCTCTACTTTTTTCCAATCTCGCTCACCGCTTGTAATATCATCTGTATTTTATCTTCTTTCTCTTTTCCTTTCTTGTTGTGATGTTGTTGATGATTGTAACTTGTGGAACTGAAGACCTTCTACTCATTCTTGCAGAGATTGTCAACACCAATTCCAAAAGGGAAAAAAAAGGGATGGAAGCCAATAATAAAAAAGTAAAGATTAGTAATATAAGAAGGAGAGGAACAATCCTACTCAAAAAAAAAGAGAAAAATAGTAAAAAGAAGAAAAAGAGAATTCCATAACGTGTCAATGATATATCAATAATTTGAAGAAAAGATAAAATTTAAAAACTAAGAAAAGAATGTATAAATAAAAACTTGAGTTTTGTTTTTTTTAAAAAAGAAGGAGAGAAAAAGAAAAGATCCAATAGTTGACTGTCTTGTTTCCAATGTACAAAATGAAAAGCCACCTCTCAAAAGAGAAAAGGCTAAAAATTGAAAATAGGAAGATATCAATAAAAAGTTGAAAAAAGTAATAATAAAATAGTAAAGTATCCTTTAAGAATAACAAAATATATTTTAGGGGCTCCAATTATAAAAAATTAAATTACAAACAATAGGAGACCTTGGCAGGAAGCAATATCACTCTTTATTCCAGTGCCACTATGCAAAGTCCAGAGCTTAACAATTGAAAGAGGAGAAATTCCAGCTCTTCTATTTTTGCCTCTCAAAAATTCCAGCTCCTTTGTTTTAAAATTCTCCAAGGTCGCTTTACTCTTCAATTCCAAACTGCAGGCTCAAAGATATTCCAAAAGCGCCTGTCCAGCACTTTCTAATCAACAGAGCTTTGGATCCTTGCAAATGTATATGTTTATATAAGATAGTGAGCCTCTAGGTAGCAATATTATATCTCTCAGCCAACTTTCACTTCCTTGCCAGATGGCTCCCAAAATGTATCACTTCCTGTCTCATTCAAAACAAGAAGGACAGAAAAAAGCCTCAGCAGCCATTTCTTGTATGCAAAAAATGAAAAGTAACCAAGTCCAAATAGCCAAATTACATTGGAGCCCCCAGTGCCAAAAAGAGAAAAGGAAAAAGGAGACAAAGTTCAAAAGTATAAAAGGCATTCAAAAACTCCCAAGAAGAAAAGGTGGAGGGAAAAGTCTTTAAAGCCATAAAAAGAAAGAAGAAACAAAGTTCTTTACTTTCAAGCCCAATCTCTTCCGCCGCCTAGTCCATCTCATTCAATTTCACACCATTAGAATCACTAGGGTGTTCCCAAAGGGTTAACAACCAAATGATCTCACCCCGACACACTTCTTCCAATCTCATTCCTCCGAGCTGTCACAGCTTCTTCAGCCCGATGGCTGCCTCAGCACGCTGGGTAAAGGGCTGTCCTGGATCAACCAGGGACTTTGCGATGTCCCTGGGATCAACAGAAGGTGCCCCCAACTTTCACCAACCCTACGAGTCAGTTTAGATCCCAGGGGACAGTCCCAAAGCGGCAGTATCGGGGGGTGATCTCAGGAATCAAGATCATCCATCCATCTCGCATACTCCAGCTCTCCCATATCTCTCAGCAGCACTGGAGAATGTTGATTGACAAAATAAACTTCTACATTTGGCTATGCTGGCAGTGAAGGAGAAATTTTAAAGTTCAAGCTTTCGTAGAAATGCTTTCTAAGAGTCTTCCAGAACCAAGGTGTGTAGCATTGTGCCACATTATGTATTTGTTCGTGCATTCCTGTTAAATAACCGTGTGGTAAATAAACACATTGATATAAAGAAAAGTTTTCAGAGTCCTGAGGAGATTTAATTCTAATCAAATCTGTAGTTGGGAAGCTTTTGTTATTGTTAGTTTTGGGGATATGTAGCCCTGATTGTTGGCTACATTATTTTTCTCAGGCAATAGGATTGTATGTCATTCTGCTTTCCTGGCTTTTAAAAGAGTGATGAATGACAGAAAACTCACCATCAAATATAACAAAGGGAAATTCTAATGCCTGACATTTTCTTCATATCGGCTAAAATGTCACAGAAAGAATTGTTGCAGTCAGTCAGAATTCTGGCTTTTTTTCAAGGACCAAGTATCAGACATTTTGTTCCTGCCTCCCTTGCTAACAATTATGAGAGCTAATAACATTTATTTATTTATTTAGTTAGTTGGTTAGTTAGTTAGTTTAATCCCCTTAAAATCTTGTGCCTCTCAGGGGATAAAATATTTGCATACAAGCAATAAATGCAATGAAGTAAAACCCAAATCTGATAATGACATGTCACAAAATATAAATATTTGGGAATCATAAAGCACTCCTACCATGGCACTTCCTCGCAGTATTTTGTCTAAGGTAGACATCTATGGCAAAGGTTATATAGTTGCCTCTTAAATGATGATGTATGGCTTTGTTTAGATGTAATGTTAAATTATGGGTTGTCTTTGTTATTGTTGTTCACTCACCAAGTCCTATCTGACTCTTTTCAACACCATGGATCATAGCATACCAGTTCCCTTGTCCTCCTCTGTCTCCCAGAGTTTGCCCAAATTCATGTTCAGTGAACATAACACTATCTAACCATCTCATCCTCTTCTGTCCCCTTCTCCTTTTGTCTTCAATATTTCCCAACATCAGAGTCTTTTCCAATGATTTTGTCTTCTCATCTTGTGACCAAAGTATTTGACCTTCAGCTTCAGCATCTGTCCTTCCAAAGAACAGTTGGGGGTTGATGTCCTTTAGGATTGACTAATTTGATCTCCTTGCAGTCCAAAGGACTCTTAAGAGTCTTCTCTAATACCATAATTCAAAAGCGTCAATTTTTTTGACACTCAAGTGTTCCTTATGGCCCAACTTTCACATCCTTACATTCCTACCGGGAATGGTTTCTCTAGCTCTTCCACATTTTATCCCAGCTCGGCAATGAGGAGGTGGTCTTAACCTTTTGCTTTTTTCCCTTCAATAAATGGTTGATTTTAATGACAAGTGTGTCAAAATCTTACATGGTAGGAAAAATAAGGTAGACTGTTTTAAAGCTTGGGTTCAAGACTATGAGCCAAGGCAAACTGGATGTTTGTCAGAGCAGAGATGTCAAGACTGAGTATTGATCTTCAGGGACAAAACAGACTGGAATGGGTCCCATCACATCAAAGGACTCTCAGCTTGTCTACTACAGATAAGAATTCATGAAAGAAATGAAAGTCATCATTGCAAACAAGAGTGTCAAAGTCAGTCTGTTATATAACCCTGTCAAAATATTAAAAGCCTGCTCAGCCTGGGTACTGAAATTCTACCTCTTAAAATAGATCCATTCTAGGTCAACACCTGACAGAGAGGTGGCTTATGATACAGCAGTCAGCAACCATCAAGGTGCTGCTACATATGTCTCCAAAAGATGCATTGGGGAATATTTTACTCTGTAAAACCTAGGCAAATCCAGCCCATCTTCAGGCTAAATCTTTTTTTTTTTGCTGGCCTTTCCCATACCATGTTAGATGTGTTCAGATTAATAGAATTCTGTGAGAAAGTCTATGTTCACCGCAAATACCTTATTCTAACCATTTAAAAGATTACTCTTAGATCATGAACATCATCAGATAGACAACACTGCAATTAAAATTAGTGTGTTCTGTACATGCAAAATAGAGGAAGCTCAGAAGTCAATCAGCAGAATCTAATCACGTCACAAATATTATCATATCCTCTATTTAAGCCAATGATATTAATAATAGGATATAGCCCTCTTGTTTTCTGTTGGCATTTTGTTCAATTGCCTTCCATTCATTTCTCCAAGATTAGGGTCCATCATAACCAGGAGAAGAACTCAAAGCATCAGATTGTGGACAATCCTGGTGAAATGATATCTATCAGGTCACAAAGAGTTGGAAGCAACTTAACAAGAAGAACTGAGTTGAAGCCTATTTGTTTGCCTAAGCATTATTTGACAGACTCCCGTATGAGAATAAACCATGGTTAATCAAAAGCAAATACAGGATGGAGGAAATGTTGATGACAGTTGACCACCATGAGGTTTATTCAATTCACAACATAACATCCATTGCATAATTTTTCACTCAAATGAGAATAGTGTATATTCTCTCCACTGTCTTAATTATTAGGTCAAGTGCATGAATCATAGCTATGATTCTATCATTATCTATATAAGATTATTTGCACTAGGAGCTAACCATGCTAGAGAACCAAGAAAAGAACAGTGGGATTTGAAATAAGCTTATTATCTCAAGAAAGCAAGTCCAACCTATATGTGCTTCTTTGAATCCAGAAGTCCTCTTTACATCATAGCTGCAACATGGGATAGATAATTTTACACTGTTCTCTTTGTCATAATCAGATGCACTAGTTGGGAGAAAAAAATGGATGGAGAACAAAGTGAAGCTAAGTGTAGGCAGGGCAAAACTGATGATCATTGGCTCTATAATCAGACTTAATTATATTAAACCCTATAAGTAGACTATGGGGTTTGGGAGATTTTGATCATGCATGCTTCCATTTAAGTAATGGATCCACACTTATGATCTTCCTTGATTCAGCCTTTGTTCTGGATACCCACCATAGAGTTGAGGAGAGGGCTTAAACATATCTTTTCTCAAGTTTGTCAAGAGTTTTTGTGCTGCTTTGATTTGATTCCATAGCAGGATGGGCAACTATGGCCCCTTGATGACCTATGGATTTCAACTCCCAGAATTCCTAAATCAACCATTGCTATTTGTCCATCCCTGTTATATAGGGATGTTTCTAAACAACCTAGAATAAAAAGGGTGAGTGGGAAATGTTGCGACCAGCAAGTCCTCACTCCGGTCTGCTGTTTAAGCGGGAGCCGGAGAAGCTGCTGATTGGCTGAGCCGTTTGACAGCTCTGTATAAAAGGAGCCGTCAGACAGAATCAGCTGTCTCTCTCTCTCAGCTGCTGCTGCGAGCTAGCGGCTAGCCGCGGCTGAGATACAAATTGACAAAAAAGCTTGTTAAGCTTTATTGCTGCCTCTGCCTCTTCTTTCAGCGTGCCAGACACAAAAGAAAACATATACATGTTTCAATTAATAAGAAAGCAGTTATATTTTTGGGTTCCCAAACTGAAGACAGGTTGAAATCTGACATTGGGACTAAATGAGAGCCTCCTCATCTTCAGGACCTACCATTGTGGCTTTTATCATTTAGATGTGCTGGTTCATCCTCCCTTGGTCTTGGTCTCTGGTTATTCTTCAATATTGCCAAAATGCTGGAAATGTATGATCTTATTATTGGTTTTTAAAAATTCCATTAATCTAGCAAAAACTAGATTTTGGTGGAAGTTGGGCCCCCAGTATTATGCTTGGAGAATTAGAGCATGTAATAGAAGCTGACAGAGAATATGGAAAGCAGTGAAGTTATGGTCCTTCAGTTAGTTTTTAAAGGCAAAATCTATTTTCTAACTTTATATTCATAAAGCTCATCTGTTCCATTATCCAAATATTTATTACAGCTTTATTTCAGAACTTTGCAGCAGTTGGGAGGGTGAAAACAGCTGATAATTAGTCAGAGAATGTATTTTCCTTTCTTTGGCTTCTTGCTTTCTTTTCTGTAGGTGTCTCAGATGGCATTAAAAATATTAACAAGTGTGCATGAAATATCTTTTTTGTAACCATAAAAGTCACTTTGGGTTAATGATGGCAACTAGTGAATTTGACTAAAGGACATTATGTTGTTTGCTTCTTTGTATTAGCTTGTCATTAAAAAAGGAGTTTGCATTTATATATATATATATATATATATATATATATATATATATATACACACACATACACATACACATACATATATAGGTCTTGGTGTATTCAGGTCTTGTCCCATGTAAGATTGAGAGTATCTTGGCGACGTTTTGACGAGATCCCACTCACCATCTTCAGGCTGGTGTCTTTGGCTTTGTGCTTGTGCCAGCAAAGTGTGATCTGAGCTGCCTTCTCTCTATAAATACTGGAGGGGAGGTGTGGTGTGCTGGCTCTGTTGTAAGCAGGTTGGTTGGCTGTGTTGTTGGCTGTGTTGTCGCTTCTTGATTGGTTGATGGAATTGATGTTTGCTGATTAGTTGGCTGTGTTGTTGACTGTGTTGCTGGCACAAGCACAAGCACAATGGACAAAGATGCAAACAGATAGAAGAAGCACCTATGGGATCACCCCTCTCACCTGTCATCGCTAACCTATACATGGAACACTTTGAAACCAATGCTCTAGACAAATCCAAACACAAACCCAAACTCTGGCTTAGATATGTAGATGACACTTTCATAATTTGGCCACACGGGAAAGAAAAACTGGACAACTTCCTCACACATCTCAACAGCCTTCACCCCAAAATACAATTTACCATGGAAACAGAAGCCAAC
The DNA here is from genome assembly GCA_009733165.1 of Naja naja. NCBI lineage: Eukaryota > Metazoa > Chordata > Lepidosauria > Squamata > Elapidae > Naja > Naja naja. The sequence goes on along the minus strand of CM019148.1, from coordinate 226,270,481 downwards.
AACCAACTTCCATTCCTGGACGTCCTAATCTACAAAAAACCCAATGGCTCCCTAGGACACACCATCTACCAGAAGAAAACACACACAAATCGCTACTTAAATGCACAATCCCATCACCACCCTGCACAGATCAACTCCATAGCCAAGACCCTCATCTCTAGAACCAAATGCCTAGCTGACAAAGACCACCTGAGAACAAAATTACACACCCTCACTAACGTATTAATTTCCAATGGATTCCAAAGAAACACAATTACTAACCTAATCCTAAGGGAGACACCCCCAAAAAACCAAAACACAGAACAGGCAATGGCATCACCCTCCTCCCCTACATCAAAGGCACCACAGATAAAATCAGCAAAATTCTCCACAAACACAGTATCAGTACAGTCTTCGGCACTGACCAAAAATTAGCCAACATCTTAAGAAACCCCAAGGACAAGATCCAGCTAGAAAACCAAGGAGTTTATGAAATACCATGCAAAATTTGTCCAGCCACATACATTGGATAAACCAACAGGAGAATAAATACACGCATCACAGAACACAAGAACACAGTCAGAAAAGAAGAAAAAACTTCCTCCCTTTTCCAGCACCTTAAAGCCACAGGACATGAAATTGATTTTGAGGGAACCAAATTAATCTCCAATACTGAACACTTCAACAAGAGAATAATTAGGGAAGCCATTGAAATAGAGAAACACCCCCATAACATGAATAAATGGGATGATACCTCCCACCTACCAGTCATCTAGAAACTAGCCCTAATCAACAAATGAGTCCCAGCCACGAAAACCAACACCAGACCCAAAACAACACATGATGCCACCACCAATCTCCCTCATCAGACTCAAACCCAAACCCATCCCATAGACAAAAGACAACCACTGTCCAGAAACCAGACCATGGTTGCATCACCAGCTGCTACACCCCCCTCCGACCCCCAAACTAAGCAAACCGACTAGCCAGACCTCAAACTCGGAGCCAAACCAAAGCCCAGAATGTCACATCACAGCCTTCCACTCAGGATATTACATCACGGAACTCAGGAGGTTACAACGCAAAATCTCAGGAGGTTGCAACACAGCCAATGACCCAGGAGATTACAGCACAAGACCCAGGAGGTCACAACAATAGAACTCAGAAGGTCATCACACAGCCCATTACCCAGGTTGTTACAACACAGAAAGCTGAAGTACACACAGCCATTACCTCAGCCACACAGTTTCTTACAAAAAAGCCAACCAATCTGCAAACATCAACTCCATCAACCAATCAAGAAGCAACAACACAGCCAACCAGCCCGCTTACAACTGAGCCAGCACACCACACCTCCCCACCAGTATTTATGGAGAGACAGAAGCTCTGATCACACTTTCTCGCACAAGCACAAAGCTGAAAACACCAGCCTGAAGATGGCGAATGGGACCTCATCGAAACGTTGCCAAGATACTCTCAATCTTACACGGATAAGACCCAAACACCAAGACCTGCATATGTGTATATATGTATGTCGCTTTGCTCACTCTTCTCTATGGCATTAAATCTGTAAGTTCTTTATTCTTTTTTCATATTTCTCAAAATATTGAGTGGCACAAGTGATTGATTGATTGATTCACACTGTATTAACTGCAGCTGCTACACACAGAATTGTCACAGAGTTTTTCAGGATAATGAATTGAGATAAAATGATTTCTTTTCATATATCATAGTTTATTTGGGAAAATAAAGCATTAGAATGTCTATGGAGATTTTCAGTCATCTAGGTCAAAGGTGCTTTTTCAAAAGGCAACTGGACTTTGTTTTTCCTTGAAGACATTTCACTCCTCATCCAAGAAGCTTCTTCAGTTCAGTTCACATCCAAGAAGCTTCTTCAGTTCAGAACTTGAGTTCATTTCTCATCCAAGAAGCTTCTTCAGTTCACAACTGGAGAAGCTTCTTGGATGAGAAATGAAACATCTTCAGGGAACAACGAAGTCCAGCTGCCTTTTGTAAAAGCACCTTTGGGACAAAAGCATTCAAAGCAGTTTGACAACAGTGGGCCATTTTATAGCATTTGACAATGATAATATTTGTGCTAATTTGTACATTCAGTGTTCTTCTAATGCTAACCTTGGATGGCTATTAGTGGAAACTATTTCAGTATCCCGTGGAGCTGTTACACTGATGCTTTTGATATGACTGATGTCAATGTGCACGGAGCACTTGGGCTCACATATGCTCAACACAACAAGGGAGCTTGTATACTTCCTCTCCCCCAGCAAGGTTATGGCCCATCTGTTCATATCTGTTTCTTCTAGAAGAGCATGTGGGATTTTGCCATATGTGAAGCATAATCACATTTAGAATTTCTGGGGAGAAATGTTCAGATATTATTATTTACCCCTGGGGGCTCTTTTGAGATGCATGCATATTGACCTGATTGGTTAGGTAAACAGTTATGCCCATCTCCAAACTGTCTCAATTCCTCATGGAATGGAAGCTTGGTAGCTAAAAAATGGTAGCTCATTTTGTGTCAACCTCCTTGGCTAAAAACTCCTTTTAGCTTCAATGGTTCAATGGCAATATTGCGTCATTTTGTAATCTACCTTAGCAGAGAAAATACAAACAAGTTATAAACATTTTAAATGCATGAACATACACGAGAAAATGGCCCAGAGCATTAATTCATAAGTGCATTTGGAGTGGTAGGTGGTAATGAGTCAATTATTCAATTTTAATTTTGCTGGAAAAATTACAGCAACCTATTCACAGTTGTTTATCAGCTAAAGTAGCAGCAAGGAAAAGGAGAAGAAAGGAACCATGTTCTGAAGAGGGCTTTGTATCACTTCTGTACTCATTAAATTATTTTTTTTGCAAAGAAGAAAACCAGATAATACCGCACTTTATTATGATAACCTCAGGAAGAACAGTTGCTTAGCACTCCAAACACTATCTTGATTTTATGAAACCTAGAGGAAAGTTATAGGCTAATTTTAAAGAATGTGTGGCCCGTGTGTTTTGATCTGATAACATGCATGCTAATACAGAGGGGAAATTGCCTTGCAATTTTTCAGAAATTTACACCCCTAAAAAAGAAGGTTTGGGTTTTCTCCTTTCGATTGAGGCAACAATGATTTTCTCTCAAGTTTCTCTTGTTTTGAATGCATTCTATTCTTGGATATGGTGGGAAATGCAACTACTGTTGTTCTTCTCCATTGAACATGTTTCTACCATACTGTTACAGGGGTTGGCAACTATGGCCTTTTTACCACCTTGGACTTCAATTCCCACAATTGCTGGGAGCCATGCTGGCTCAGGAATTCTGGGAGTTGAAGTCCACAGGACATAAAGGGGCCATAGTTACCCATCCATGTACTATTACTTCCTTGTTTTTTTCACTGAACTCAAAAAGGGATGATTGGTTGATTGATCAATGAAAGACAGGGCATTTATATATACTCCACACTTACCCATTAATCATCTCAGAACCCATTTTTCTGTGAGCTTATGAGAACACAGGCCAAACCACAAGAGTAAAAATACAGAACATCCAACAAAAAACCTCCTATTCATATCACTTTACTTAGAGACTTGTGGTCATAGCTGCTTAACAGAAAATGAACAATTACCAGACAGATTATTTATGATTAAAGAAGAGATTAGCTCCATCCCTACAAAAATTATAGTATCTCATGACTAAGTACAAAACCACCAAAATGTAACTAACAAACCATCTATATATGACACTTTCACTTTTTTAATCTTCCATTGATTGAATGAATTATTTTGGCATAAGCTAATATATATTTAAAGACTCAGTGAGCAACACAAAACAGTGTCAGGATGTAATACAACATGTTCCAGTTTATGAAGATGTGATTTCACTGCTTCCCTCTGTATCAGTCAATGAACAAACTATATCCTCCAATTAATTTCTTCCAGCATTTATTTAAAAAAGAAAAATAGTCCATTTTTAGGGATATAAAGGAAGGCATGGAATTTTTTAATTGACATGCAAGATACACCAAATCAGAGTCATTTTGTGACTTGAGTAAAACCCTGAATGAAGTCAGCTAGTTGGGTTTTGTCAGGCACAAGTCCAAAGACAATACAATGAAATCCAATTGAGTCCAATCCTGTATTTGCTTACTCCTAATAGACAGAATCTTGCCAAACTAAAGCTGTAGCCTTCTCACCTATTAGGGTGAGGCTACACCAAGGGTCTTCAAACTTGTCAAGTTTAAGATTTATGGATTTCAACTTCCATAATTCCTGAGCTAACATGACTGGAGGAGGAATTGTGGGAGTTGAAGTCCACAAATCTTAAAGCTGTCAAGTTTGAAGATCCCTGGGCTACACTGAACTTCTTTTCTCCTCCATTCAGCTCAGGACTGGACAGTCTCTTTATCTCTCTGGGAAAGCTCTAAGTTGCCAAAACTCCTATCTGCTGATTCTCCAGGTGCATGTTCCATCACAGGTTTATTTTCAAACCAAACTAAACAAGCCACATTTTGATCCCCATGCTTGTGAACTCTGTTTGTATATGTCTCATAGTAAACATAGCAATAGGACTTAGGATTTTTCAAGTATGGCTTGAGAGAAAATACCACCCGGAGATGCTTATACCCACAGCAGCTCTTCAGAAATGGCCATTACTTATATCAATTCTTTGGTCAACCACATGGAGTTTCAAAGAGTTCGCATAAAGAGTCAAATCTTGCATGAAAATTGTAATTGGAAGCTCACATTTGAGATTGAGGCAATCAGGGTACCCAGCTGGTATGGGAAGCTAGTCTTCCTTGACTGCCTTCTATCCTCATGTTTAATTAATGCTCAATAAGGATCTAACTTCTCAGTCTGAGAAATATACATACACCTCATGCTCCTGTTGCTGCCTGAAAATGTAGAGAGGAGAAGCGTGCAGCATCTCTACATTACAAACACCAAGATTTTATAGTTACAGTACATTTTATAGTTACAGTACATGGAGCACTTCTCCAACACTATGTGAGGCAGCATACAGTGGAATGTCCCCCCCCCCTGCCAAAAAAACAGAATCTGTTTTTTAATACCTCCAACTTTAAAAACCTATTTTTGTACTATAGTACAAGCTCTATCATGTATGCTTTCATCTACTTTCTCAGTAGTGTCATCTATCTACCTCATCAAAGATAAGCACTTTGTTTCTATGGCTTCAGTGTTAACTGAGCCATTTCAACTCCCTTCTGGCTTTTGAGTTATCTGCTCAGTTTAACAAGTGTTTGTTCGCTTAACAAGTGAATTGTTAAACTCACTTCTGTGTTTGATGTAGATGGGAATTTTGGCGAGAAGAGCTGTTGGGAAGAAATGGCATCATAAACAAGAACGCTTCTGCCCAACCTTGTTGTCTTTTGATAATTTTAAAGGGCATTTAACTTCACGAAATGTAAAAGCCTAAGATCCAAAATGGAATCATTAAAAGCATTTTAAGAAACTAAAAGACCCTGTAAATGACTGAATGAAAAACTGGGAATAACTGTGTTATCCTTTACTCAAGGGTACTTCAGAACGCATAGTTTGTGCTGCATAAATAGCTAACAATAATCCATTGCCCTGAAGCATCCATTCATTTTGTTATGCAGGTGAAACTCGAAAAATTAGAATATCATGCAAAAGTTCATTTATTTCAGTAATGCAACTTAAAAGGTGAAACTAATATATGAGATAGACTCATTACATGCAAAGCAAGATAGTTCAAGCCGTGATTTGCCCTAATTGTGATGATTATGGCTTACAGCTCATGAAAACCCCAAATCCACAATCTCAGAAAATTAGAATATTGTGAAAAGGTGCAATATTCTAGGCTCAAAGTGTCCCACTCTAATCAGCTAATTAAGCCATAACACCTGCAAAGGGTTCCTGAGCCTTTAAATGGTCTCAGTCTGGTTCAGTAGGAATCACAATCATGGGAAAGACTGCTGACCTGACAGTTGTGCAGAAAACCATCATTGACACCCTCCATAAGGAGGAAAGCCTCAAAAGGTAATTGCAAAAGAAGTTGGATGTTCCCAAAGTGCTGTATCAAAGCACATTAATAGAAAGTTATGTGGAAGGGAAAAGTGTGGAAGAAAAAGGTGCACCAGCAGCAGGGATGACCTCAGCCTGGAGAGGATTGTCAGGAAAAGGCCATTCAAAAGTGTTGGGGACTTTCACAAGGAGTGGACTGAGACTGGAGTCAGTGCATCAAGAGCCACCATACACAGACAGATCCTGGACATGGGCTTCAAATGTCGTATTCCTCTTGTCAAGCCATTCCTGAACAACAAACGTCAGAAGCTTCTTACCTGGGCTAAAGAAAAACTGACCTGGTCTGTTGCTCAGTGGTCCAAAGTCCTCTTTTTTGATGAGAGCAACTTTTGCATCTCATTTGGAAACCAAGGACCCAGAGTCTGGAGGAAGAATGGAGAGGCACACACTGCAAGATGCTTGAAGTCCAGTGTGAAGTTTCCACAGTCTGTGTTGATTTGGGGAGCCATGTCATCTCCTGGTCTTGGTCCACTGTGCTTCATTAAAGCCAGGGTCAATGCAGCCATCTACCAGGAGATTTTGGAGCACTTCATGCTTCCTTCTGCAGATGAGCTTTATGGGGATGCTGACTTCATTTGGCACCTACCCACATTGCCAAAAGCACCAAAACCTGGTTCAATGACCATGGGATTGCTGTGCTTGATTGGCCAGCAAACTCGCCTGACCTGAACCCCATAGAGAATCTATGGGGCGTTGCCAAGAGAAAGATGAGAGACATGAGACCGAACAATGCAGAAGAGCTGAAGGCCACTATTGAAGCACCCTGGTCTTCCATAACACCTCAGCAGTGCCACAGGCTGATAGCTTCCATGCCACGCCACATTGAGGCAGTATTGCTGCAAAAGGAGCCCAGTCCAAGTACTGAGTACATATGCATGCTTATACTTTTCAGAGGTCCGATATTGTTCTATGTACAATCCTTGTTTTACTGATTGCATGTAATATTCTAATTTTCTGAGATTGTGGATTTGGGGTTTTCAAGAACTGTAAGCCATAATCATCACAATTATGACAAATCACAGCTTGAACTATCTTGCTTTGCATGTAATGAGTCTATCTCATATATTAGTTTCACCTTTTAAGTTGCATTACTGAAATAGATGAACTTTTGCACGATATTCAAATTTTTTGAGTTTCACCTATACAGTACACAAAGTAAGAAGAGGTGGAATGGGAAGAAAAGATATGTAAAAAACTTTTTAGGAGGAATAGGGAATGGGAAGTATTCCAGGTATTGCTGAACTACAGCTTGTAGTGTCCATGATGGTTAGAACTTCTGGAAGTCATAATTCAATATTATTTGCATGTTTATCAGTGGTGGGATTCAAAAAATTTTACTACCGGTTCTGTAGGCGTGGCATGGCATGGCATGGTGGGCATGGCTTGGTGAGCATGGCAGGGGAAGGTTACTGCAAAATCCCATTCCCTCCCCACCCCACTAACCTGCTTTCCAGCTCCAGTGCAACAACCCAGATGATCAGCTGGGTATTAGAAGGCAGAGAATAGATGGGAGCAGGGCCAGTCAGAGGTGGTATTCCAAACTCAAATTTTCTGCTACCGGTTCTCAACTACTCGGGTTCTCCAGAACTGGTCAGAACCTGCTGGATACCACCTCTGATGTTTATATGATTCCCCTGAATCTAATGCATGCTTACCTGGCAACAAATAATACTAAATGCAGATGATGATCTTGAGGGTGATGGTACCTTGCTTTATATTTATTATATGGTCAACACAATAACAAAACTTTTCTAAATAATACAAGGCCATATTTCATTGCTCCCTTTTACTACAAATACTTGTAGGATCATTTGGTTCACAGCACAGTCAGCACAAGAGCAATCTTTGCTTGTCTTGATGTCTTGCACATCAAGACAAGCAAATTACATTTATCAAATATATCTAAACCCCTCTCTATCGCTGTATCTTCATATTCCTTGATTCCTATGATTTTTTCACAAGTGGTACAAAAATAATAAAATTAATTGTGTCCTATGATTTCAAATGTTTCATATATTATCATTCACTGCCTTATGCAAAACTGGTGGATGTGGCAATATGACTACATTTTTGAAATTATTCCAAGGTTCATACCATACCCATCTACAGTTACAATTTATTGCATGCTTGAGTTTATATTCTGAAAATAATTTTCAAGAAAAAAAAGTTAGTATAGAAAATAATTATTGTCTTGTAACTAGATTTCATGATGTAAGAGGTTAATGTTTTTGTAATTCACTGACTTAAGCAATTTTAATAAGATATAAGTATGGTATTCAGTTCCCATTCTTCTCTATAACACTAATCTGCTTGTAAATGTTTTGTTCCTTTTTCATATTTCTCAAAATTTATAGTATCATGAATGATTGGTTGATTTATGCCGCATTAAATGCAGTGGCTGCAGAAAGAAATTTTTGAGAGGGACTGAGTACCTTAACTGGTCCTTCCTTTTGTAAATTATAGTTTATTTGAAAAAATAAGAATAGAAGCAGTTTGAAAACAGTGTGGCATTTTGTAACATCTGATAACAATTAATCAGTGGAACAATTTGCCTCCAGAAGTTGTAAATGCTCCAACACTAGAAGTTTTTAAGAAGCGATTGGATAACCATTTGTCTGAAATAGTATAGAGCTGTGATGGCAAACCTATGACATGTGTACCAGAGGTGGCACGCAGAGCCCTCTCTCTGGGTATGAGAGCCTGTGTGCATGTATGGGGATGGGGCGCACATGCAAGGGTTGCACACACATGTGCAGGGGTGGGGTGCACATGCAGTGGGACATGTGCATATGCACAGGGGTGTGGGGGCACAAGCATGTGCAGGGGACATAGGCTGCATACATGGGTTGCATGCACACATTGCATTTTGGGGATGCATGCGTGTGCACTTTGGGCACTGGGTGCCAAAAAGGTTAGCCATCACTGGTATAGGGTTTCCTGCCTAAGTAGGGGATTGGACTAGAAAACTTCCAAGGTTCCTTCCAACTCTGTTATTCTATTCTATATAAATATAATATGTGCACTAATTCAGTTTTCTTCTAATACTATGACTATTAGAAAAAACAATTCAAGTTTATGAAACTGATTATCCTAAGCAAATTTAATGAGATACAAATATGTTATTCAGGCACTTAAACATCAGATTATTAATCGATCTGTAGAGATTTTTAAGAGTGATGAAGTCTTTACAAATCTTTCTCCTGCCTCTACCATTGCACCATTACTACAATATTGTTGGAAACATCTAGTGTAGACCATGTCTTACCTAGACATGAATCATAAGTACTAACAGAATAGAATCTCTGATTCAAAATTTGAAAACTCTGACAGAATTGGAGGTGTATGTGAAGATAACATTAGTATCTGAATATCTTCATATAGACTGTAATTTTGTTTCAAAGAGTGGTGAGGCATTCCAGATAAATCACAGAAAGAAAACCAATATATTTCCTCACATGGTACACTCCTTACATTTGTACCAAATATGCTGTTTCAGCAATCATATAAAATCTTCTCTTCAAGAAGGTTGTTACTCCATAGTAGCTGTGATCTTCCAATTATGATGTCCCTCATTGAAATGCCAGGTCAAATATATAAGTCTCATTTTTAGAAGCCTTGATTACAAAATATACAATATTCCATTGTTGCCAATGTATCTTCTTGGTGGCTAGATATTCAGCAGGGTACAAAGATATGACTTATACAGTACAGAGAATAAGCTTAGTGGCATATTGTATGCAAAAATAAAAAAAAGGTTCTCTGATATTAAAAAAAAATTCAGAAAGCCAGAAAACAATACAAGAGAAGGAAATGAAAAAATAGAATTCCTATTTCTGAGGTCTTACTTTTTAAAAATAATATGGGATATGCTGTTATTTTGCTTATACAGTCAGATATAAAGGAGAGTGAGATTTAACAGGATCAGTCAGGCACCTATTTCCAGAATGATTTATTGCCCTACTTTATTTATTTCATTTTTTTTATAATATTTAGTACTTGAATTTCACATTATTTACTAAGCAACATTTTCCTGGGTTCTCCATGACAGACCAACAGTTATATTCTAATATTAATTACAACATATCTCACTGTGATTCTCTAATGCTCTTATCTTACAAGGAGTTAGACTGAATTGCTGACATGTCATGGAAGAGTCACAAGTATTCCAATTTTTTTTGAGGAGGGAGGAAATTATACAGTATATATTATGTGTACATTGTTTTTAGATATTCTATGTGACATAAAGCCATGAAGTCTCCCAGAGGGATTAAAGGAACACCAAAATGAAATAGGTAAAGTTAAAAGTTGTCATTAGATAACATGACTACTTCAAAAATATCAATTCCCTGTATAGATCTATTTGTTGCTGTTATGTATGCAGGTTTGAATGTCATTGGTTAAGTTTGAACTGTTCTTGTAAAATGTCAGAAATGATTGGTTTAAAAAGTGCAGGAAAACCCTGCACTCTGATTGGCTGGCAACTGCGGCTGCTGGCTATAAGTAGCAGCCACAGACCAGCCAAGTTGGGTCTGTTATGAGCTGTAGTCACTAATAAACTCTTCACTGAAGCACTCCGCATCTGACTCTTCATGCAAATCTAACACTGGCGACGAGGATGGGATCCTTCCTGAAGAGAAGACAACGTGGAGAAGAAGCCGAGAGAGATGGCTGTGCTGAACACCCCCCCAGCCCCATTCGATCCGACGGCAGAAGACTGGGACTCGTATGCAGATCGTTTCCAAATGTATTTGGAGGAAACGATCTCGCCGACATTTCGAGCGGAAGAGGGTGGTCTTTCTCACCCACTGCGGTCCGGCCATTTTCAAGATGGCGAAGGCATTGGCAGGAGCTGCAGATGTGAAGGTAATGGACTGGCCTGATTTAGAAAAGTTATTAAGAGCCCATTACGCGCCACAAGTATCGTGCCTCATTAAGAGACACAAATTCTACCGTTGGGATCAAGGGAAAGCGAAAACGTTAATGACTTTGTGGCAAGTTTAAGGGACATTGGGGTGCATGTGAATTTATCAACTTAGAAGAGGCCATGCGTGATCGATTTGTTCTAGGCCTAAAGACAAGGTTTTGCAGAGCAAATTATTAATGAAACCTAAGATCACGCTTAAGGAGGCCATAGAAGAAGCTTCTTCAGTGGAAGCTACCAAGTCCTCAGCAGCAGCCATGAAGAAAATTAACAAGGCAAAGCCATCCTGATGTGGAAAAATCCACAACAACCCATTGCGAGCAATTAGATTCTGATTCAGACTGTAGTGAGGTGGAGGAAGGAATTTATAGACTCAGAATGGAGAAGAAAAGGAAAGACCTTGGAAGAAAGAGGCAAGACTTTTATTGCAGAGGTTGTAGGGGGGCCACCCCGCACTGAATGCAAGTTTTTGATACCATCTGTCTCCGTTGTGAAAAAGAGGTCACCTAGCAAGAGTCTGCAAATCATCCAGAACTCCACCTAGCAGAAAGAAGTTTCCTGACAAAGATTTCAAGCCTAACAACGTCAGTGAGAAAATGGGGCGCAATACAGAAGCAAAAGGGAAGAAGGAAACTCATCAAACAGTCACCATTGGTCATTCTTCACCCTTAAGAAGCAGAAAAGTACATGTGAAGGTACTAATTGAAGGAAGGCCTTGCCAAATGGAAGTGGACTCAGGCTCCTATTTATCTATGGTGTCATGGGACACTATTCACAGGCTACTTCCCAACATTCAGAAGAAGCATTTCCAGAAGCAAGCACTGACTCTTAAAGACTACCAAGGGAACAAGATTCCAGTAGTTGGAACAAGAGAATTCAACATGAAGTTCAAAGGCCACACCAAACGTTTGCCCCTGACCATCGTGGACAAGGACCGCCCAAGCTTGCTGGGACTTGAGTGGTTCAATCCACTAGGCATCGAGGTGACTGGCATCAATCACGTGAGCAACACTGAATGGGAGGAGGCCCTGAAGTCTGAGTTTCCAGAGGTCTTCAGCGAGGATTGGGCAAGTATATGGGGACCCCTATCACTTTCAACCTAGATCCCAAGGTGCCCCCAATTCGCTTAAAGCCCAGAAGGGTCCCATTTGCCTTAAAGGAAAAAATTGATGCACAATTAGATAAACTAATAGCTCAAGGAGTTTTAGAGCCCACTGACCACTCCAGATGGGAGACACCCATAGTCACACCAGTCAAGACTGATGGGTCAGTGAGAATCTGTGGGGACTATAAGGGGACATTGAACCATGCACTTCAACAGAGCGCATATCCAGTTCCAGTGGTGCATCATTTATTACATTCACTTGGCAGGGGTACAGTCTTTGCCAAATTGGATCTGGCCCAGGCATATCAACAACTAACAGTTGATGATGCCACTGCAGAGGCCCAAACCATTGTGACTCATAGAGGTGCCTTCAAATGTAAAAGGTTACAGTTTGGAGTAAGCGTGGCACCAGGCATCTTCCAAAGCCTTATGGAAAGGATGCTCCAAGGACTGCCAGGGGTAGTGCCTTACTTTGATGATGTGTTAATCTCTGCTGAAAATGACACTCAATTACAAGAGAGACTCAGAGAAGTCCTTACCAGATTCAAGAAAGCGGGTTAAAAGTCAAGGAAGGAAAAATGCACTCTTAGAACTGACAAGGTTGAGTTCTTGGGCTATATGATTGACAAGCATGGCATCCACCCTACAGATGCCAAGGTTCAAGCAATCAAAGAAGCCCCTAGACCAAAATGCAAAACAGATTTGCAAGCCTTCCTTGGACTTATTAACTTTTACCACATGTTCCTACCTCAGAAGGCAACCATTGCAGAACCATTACACAGATTGCTTGACAAAAAGTCTGTTTGGGTCTGGGGCAGGAAAGAACAATCAGCATTTAACAGTATTAAAAGACTAATCACGTCTGATGCTGTACTCATACAGTTCTCTGAGAATTTACCTGTTGTACTGACTTGTGATGCATCCCCTTTGGAGTGGGTTTTGAGCCACAGGCTTCCCAGTGGGAGGAAGCCCCTATTGCATTTTACTCTCACACCTTGACCAAAGCAGAGAGGAATTACAGCCAATTGGACAAGGAAGCATTGGCAATTGTTGCAGCTATCAAGAAATTTCATGAGTATTTATATGGGAGAACATTTACCATTGTCACAGATCACAAACCTTTGTTAGGCATTGTGGCAGGAGACAAACCTACACCCACTATCCTGTCACCAAGAATGCTGAGGTGGACTGAATTTCTTGCTGCTTATTCATACAACCTTATCCACAAGCCTGGCAAGGACATTGGACATGCTGATGCCTTGAGTCGTTGCCCACTTCCTTGTCACAAGGAGGACTTTGAACCTGAGGCACACACCATTTTCTAGAAACTGTTGCCAAGCTTCCAGTACACGCTGCTGAAATTGCAGAGAGACTGCCAAAGACACTTTATTGGCTCCTATTATAGGCTGGATTAAGAAAGGTTGGCCTCTTCAAGATCTACCTCACCTTGCCCAACCTTTTAAGTCCAGGCAAACTGAATTATCTGTATTAAGAGGATGTATTTTGTGGGGTAACAGGGTGGTTATTCCTGCAAAACTGCAAAAGGAGGTTTTGGAAATGCTACATGTAACTTTTTTTAACTCATGGGTTACCTGATGTACTCGTTTCTGACAATGGTCCTCAATTTACATCCAACCTTTTTGAATCATATCTAGCACAGCAGGGTATCAGACATGCCCTGACAGCCCCTGGGCACCCTTCCAACGGCTGGGCTGAACACATGGTACGTTTACCAAGGAAAAGCTTCAGCAATTGGGTCCTGGGGACATCACTGAAAGTTGAAAAACTTCTTAGTGTTCAGCACATCACTCCTAACCCATCAACTAACTTATCCCCAGCAGAGTTGTTGATGGGTAGGGTCTCCCCTTGACCGCCTTCATCCCACTGCAGCACCACTAGATTCCACTAGCAAAGTTCGCGTTCAGTGTGGGTGATTCTGTTTATGCTAAGAACCTTATGGGTGAGCCTTCATGGATTCCTGCTGAAATAACTCAAATCACAGGCCCTCGTTCTTACAGGGTACAAACAGAGGATGGAGTCCTCTGGAGCAGGCACATTGATCAGCTTAGATCCAGGTTACCTCAGGAACATCGCAATTGTTCCTCTCTAGTTCCCATACCTAATGCTTTTTCTAGGGGAGGGGAGGAACATGAGGATAATCAGCAAACAAGAATCAACCCCATGTGTAATGAGCCATTACGACAGGAACCATCCCAAAACCTGTCACAATGCCAAAATCCATCCTTACAAGTGGAAGATTGCACATCACTACCTGACTTGGGTGCTGACATTGGGCTGGAGATGGGTTGGGAGGAGAGACCAGATTCTAACAATCAAACAGGGTCTTCTTTCACAGGAAGTCCAACTAGGGAAATGTCAACAGACACATTTCCCCTCTCACTGGGTGAGAACGTTAAAACTTCTGAACCACGAAGGTCTCAATTGCGTAAGAGCCCCACCTATTTAAAAGAATACATTAGATAGGTTGGGATTTGAGTATGGACTGAACCTAGTGGGGAGGGGTGTTATGTATGCAGGTTTGAATGTCATTGGTTAAGTTTGAACTGTTCTTGTAAAATGTCAGAAATGATTGGTTTAAAAAGTGCAGGAAAACCCTGCACTCTGATTGGCTGGCAACTGCGGCTGCTGGCTATAAGTAGCAGCCACAGACCAGCCAAATCGGGTCTGTTAAGAGCTGTAGTCACTAATAAACTCTTCACTGAAGCACTCCGCGTCTGACTCTTCATGCAAATCTAACAGTTGCAATCCAGCATTTTTACAAGAAGCATAGTAGTACTTCATTTCTTATGACACAGTTGGGTTTTCCAGTTCTAATATAGTGCTTAATGAGAATTGTTCTCAATCAGAAGCTTGATTACAGTAATAAAATCCATTCATTTATTTATTCTCGTTTACCATCAACTAAAATTTACCATCAACTAAAAGGGCCTTGGTGGTGCAGGCTGATAATAGCCTAGCACTTAGCTCAGCTGCCTATAATGTGCAGGCTCGAATCCCACCAGGCTCAAGGCTGACTCAGCCTTCATCCTCTAGGGTGGAAGTAGAGGACCCAAGATTGTTGGGGCAATAGCTGACTTTGTAAAAATGCTGCTTAGTAATAAGCAGGCATATACAATGGAATGAAGGCTATTGCTGGCATTGGGTTGTATCCCAAAACTGTAAGCCGCCCTGAGTCTCTGGAGAAAATATAAATCATGAATAAATAAAAAATAAATAAATAAAATGTGACAGGGGTACTTTTGAAACACGAACGGTAAAATTTCTTAATTGCATCTGGGAAGGTGCTACTTTGCCAATCTGTAATTTGATTTTAAACAGATCTGACAACGAGTAATCTCTAAGTGGTATTTGAAATGTTCCTTATCAATCATGTTTGTTATTGATCCATGTTTCCTTGTGTATGTGAATGCGTGAATGTTGCAGACAGCACAATGAATTAGTCATGCTGCCTGTAGCTCCTTTATTCTTTGAACTACTGTGAGTCAGTTCATCCTTTACTGATACCAATATATATAAAGTGATAATCCAGTATTCCCATTCTCAGTCTGTTGGCAGCAATCATTTTATTATAAATTGTAGATATTTTCAGATGTATACTTCATTCTCTTCTTTCTTTTGAAGATACCTGTACCAAATGCTTTGATCATTCTACTACCAACTCAGCAACCCGATCCATTAAATCAATTGCTGGCACAATAGGTAGTCATAGTGCACCAAATCACTGGTTTTAATCCTGGTTCTAGACTAGCAAACACATTGGCCGTGAGCCTATTCTATCAAAGACATCTTGAGAAGTATTATTCTAACTATGAGCCATGGTGGCACAGTGGTTAGAATGCAGTACTGCAAGCTACTTCTGCTGACTGCAATTTGGCAGTTTGAATCTCACTAGACTCAAGGTTGACTCATCCTTCCTTCGAACTGGGTAAAATGAGGGCCCTGAAAAAAAAACAGAGCCTGGAAGGGGCACACAGCACCCCCCACAAACACTCCATTTTGGGGACTTCTGGGCCTCAGGGAAGCCTCCATTGTGGGTGTTGCTCCCCAAAAGGCTCCTGATCAGGAAGAAAAAGGAACCTGGAGGGATCTGTTCCTGCACTCTGTTTTGGGGCCTCCTGGGCCTCAGGGAAGCCTCCTGGGGGGGCGTTTTTGCTCCCAGGAAGCTTCCGTGGGGCCCAGGAAGGGGAAAAAATGGAGGGGGGCGCTGTGCCCCACCCTCCAATTTTTGCCTTTCTGGACCTCAGGGAAACCTCCTGGGCAAAGCAGTAAGTAAGCAAGGGGAATCCCAGCACAGTTGATCATAGGAACAGCTGATTGTCAGGAGGGGGGAAAGAAATACCTTAAGGAGTGACTGGGCAGGGAAGAAACACTTGGCGATGTGGGCATGCATGCAAGGTTCTTTGTCTGTGATAGGACTGACAGGGAGGGGAGGGGTGGGTGGGGAGGGGCGGGGCCAGCCAGGGACACAAATTGCCGGTTCTCTGAACTGCACAGAATTATAACAACTGGTTCTATAGAACTGGTCCATGATGGTAGAATCCCACCCCTGCTTGGCACCCTTGTGTTACCATCCAAGAAGGTCAAATCATAGAGGAGGTTGGGTCTGCTTTCCAAGCAAAAGAAGAATGAAATAAACCAGATATTAAATATTTAACTTTTCTTCCCTTGGAAAAGTCTGCCAATGTGCCCCTTTTCAATTTTTTTTTCTTAACCATTAGCACTGGAATGCCTTTTTGGTCTCAGTGGAATGTGCTTCTCTCTTTAAAAAGGAATCTTCTGGCTTCTTAATCTAATCTACTAATCATTGGCTACTCGTTTTCAAACAATATGCAGAAAGGGATTTTTTTTCATGGTGCAATAGAAAGCAGATATAATTTAATAAGGTTAACAATAGAACAGTGCAAATCAAACATATCAAAAAGCTCCTACATAAATTTTTTGTTGTTGTTTGTTTTTGCTTTTTGGTTTTATGCAATTATTGATAAACTATATAATTTAACATCTAAGAATATATGCCATCTATATACACTATATTTCACCCTGGGCAGTAACAGTAGGCAGCACATTGCTTAACAATTTCTAGGAGCTCATCCAGCACATTCTTGAGGAATCATCAACTATTTCCCAGAGAAAAGAAGAAGCATCAACATTTCATACTAAACCATGATAGTTCAACAAGCTTAGTTTTATCTTCATCTAGATAATACAACCAACTCAAGAAACACCAGAGGAGGCTTTTTTTAAAAAAAGGCAAAGCTATTCATGCTATTTTAAAACATATTAAAGCAAGGTATTTCATCTTATGACCAGTTTTAGCATCTTTTCAATATTTATTCCTGGTGAAATAATAGGTAGTTACAGTAGTTGTAAGTGTCTATTAATTCATTCATCCATTCATTTATGTTTCTTTCATCAGTTATTTTTACATGCCGTGAGCTAGACAAACATGTTTCAGTGGGCTGGATGTAGGCTGAAGTTGTCTTGGAATAATCTCATTAAAATCAATAGAACCTACATGAATAATGATTATGGTAAGTCACTTTCCCACTGGTTCTACTGTAAGCATAACTGAGTCCACAATCCAGCATACATATAACATGAAGAAAGAAAATCCCTCTTTCTTCAGTATAACCACATTTAAATCTGCACAAATACTGACTGTATTTTCCCCTAATAACAACATTATAATATACATTGCTAGCTGCTTGTTTTCATTATGAAAAAAAATACACATTGCAATAAGTGCATATATTCTGGACAGTACCACAGGTGTGTTTGTGGGAGGGAGGCAGAAGTTGCAGCCGTTAGGAACTCTCTGTTCAGCACCCAAAACTCCAAGGACTCCTGTCCACTTTTCTTGTCCAGAGAAAAATTAACCTAATTGAGATTACTGACTCTGTTCAGCACCAAAACTCCAAGGAGTCCTGTCCACTTTTCTTGTCCAGAGAAAAATTAACCTAATTGAGATTACTGACAGAAGGAGCTTTTTTAATCCCCTCCCTTCGCCCACCTTGCAGATGCTATTTGTTAAGTTTGCATGAAGAGACAGACGCGGAGTGCTTCAAGCTCTTTGTTTATTAGTGACTACAGCTCAGAACAACCCACTTTGGCTGGGCTGCGGCTGCTACATATAGCCAGCAGCCGCAGTTGCCAGCCAATCAGAGTGCAGGGTTTTTCCGCACTTTTTAAACCAATCATTTCTTACATTTTACAAGAACAGTTCAAACTAAACCAATGACTTTAAACCTGCATACATAACACCCCTCCCCACTAGGTTCAGTCCATACTCAAACCCCAACCTATCTAATGTATTCTTTTAAATAGGTGGGGCTCTTGCCTGTACGTTGAGACCTACGTGGTTCAGATGTTTAAGTTCTCACCTTGTGAGGAGGAATGTGTCTGCTGACATTTCCTTACTAGGACTTGTAGTAATGGTAGAACCTGTTTGGTTACTACAACTGGTCTCTCCTCCCAATCCATCTCCAACCCACTCTTCCATTTGTGAAAATGGTTGTTGGTTTTGGGATGGTTCCTGTCGTGTTAGCTCGTTACACATGGGGTTGATTCTTGCTTGTTCATTACACTCATGATCCTCCCCTTCCCCCCTAGAAGAGGTATTAGGTATGGGAACTAGAGAGGAACAATTGCGATGTTCCTGAGGTAATCTGGATCTAAGCTGATCAATGTGCCTGCTCCAGAGGACACCATCCTCTGTTTGTACCCTGTAGATCGAGGGCCTGTGATTTGGGTTATCTCAGCAGGAATCCATAAAGGTTCACCATAAGGTTCTTAGCATAAACAGAATCACCCACAGTGACTGCGAACTTTGCTAGTGGAATCTAGTGGTGTTTTGGGTGCATAAGTGGGATGAAGGCAGTCAAGGGGAGACCTGAGTTTCCTACCCATCAACAACTCTGCTGGGGATAAGTTAGTTGATGGGTTAGGAGTGATATGCTGGACACTGAGAAGTTTTTCAACTTTCTCAGTGATGTCCCCAGGACCCAATTGCTGAAGCTTTTCATTGGGAAAATGTACCAAGCGTTTAGCCCGGCCGTTAGCCGAAGGGTGCCCAGGGGCTCTCAGGGCATGATACCCTGGTGTGCTAGATATGATTCAAAAAGGTTGGATGTAAATTGAGGAACATTGTCAGAAACGAGTACATCAGGTAACCCGTGAGTTACAAAAAGCTTTTTAAGCTGTTTGATGACAGCATCAGTTGTGGTGGATGCCATAGGGATGACCTCTAGCCATTTGGAATATGCATCTACTATAATAAAGAAAGTGTGCCCTCTGGTAGGGCCAGCAAAATCAATGTGAATCCTGGACCATGGGCCCCTAGGACATTCCTATTCCTGTGGGGGGTGAGAGGTGGGGCAGGCCTGACTACCTGACAGTTGGGACAAGATGCAACCCAGTTTCAACCATTTTGTCAATACCTGGCCACCATACATAACTCCTGGCCAATCCCTTCATTCTGACAATACCTGGATGACCCTCATGTAACATTTCCAAAACCTCTTTTTGCAGTTTTGCAGGAATAACCACCCTGTTACCCCACAAAATACATCCTCTTAATACAGATAATTCAGTTTGCCTGGATTTAAAAGGTTGCAAAGGTTGGGCAAGTTGAGGTAGATCTTGAAGGGGCCAACCTTTCTTAATCCAGCCTATAACAGGAGCAATAAAGTGTCTTTGGCAGTCTCTCTGGCAATTTCAGCAGGTGTACTGGAAGCTTGGCAACAGTTTCTAGGAAAAAGTGTAAGTCCCTCAGGAGCAAGTCCTTAGTGTGAGAAGGAAGGTGCGAGAGTAAAATGAATAGGAGTTCCCTCCACTGTGGAAGCCGTGGCTTAAACCCCCACTCCAAAAGGGATGCATCACAGTCAGTACAACAGGCAAATTCTCAGAGAACTGTATCGGTACAGCATCAGGCGTGATAGTCTTTAATATTGTTAAATGCTGATTGTTCCTTTCTGACCAGACCATACAGACTTTTTGTCTAATAATCTGTGCAGTGGTACTGCAGTGGTTGCCTTCTGAGGTAGGAACATGTGGTAAAAGTTAATAGTCCAAGGAAGGCTTGCAAATCTGTTTTGCATTTTGGTCTAGGGGCTCTTTGATTGCTTGAACCTTGGCATCTGTAGGGTGGATGCCAAGCTTGTCAATCATATAGCCCAAGAACTCAACCTTGTCAGTTCTAAGAGTGCATTTTCCTTCCTTGACTTTTAACCCGCTTTCTTGAATCTGGTAAGGACTTTCTGAGTCTCTCTTGTAATTGAGTGTCATTTCAGCAGAGATTAACATATCATCAAAGTAAGGTACTACCCCTGGCAGCCTTGGAGCATCCTTTCCATAAGGCTTTGGAAATGCCTGTGCCATGCTACTCCAAACTGTAACCTTTTTTTTTTTTTTTAATTAGAAAAGTTTATTTACAAATATAAAAGACATACAAACATACAAACATACAGTCACATATGAATAAAAATACATCACACATTAGTTGCAGATCGGAAGTGTTTTCCATAAGCAGTTACAGTCTTATATAATCATAAATATTTCTTCTTATAATATTAAGCTTGGTTTAATCTCTATTATGAAGTTTCCTTTTATCACCTCTTTCGAGTTCTTCTGACACCTACGTCTCTATCTCCTGCTTCTATAAATTCTAGTATTCTAATATTTCAAATAACACTCTATTTTCCAACATTTCCATTTCCATTTCCTTCATTCTTATGTTCCATCCAATTATACCACTTTCCCATATCCTGTAATAATCTGTATCTTTTTTCCATTTAATTTGAGAGTTAGTCTCTCCATTTCAACACATTCATACATTTTGTTTATTACAATTTGTATAGGCGGAATTATAGGTTCTTTCCTTTTGCGCTAAAAACGATTGAGCGCTGTTAACAGGTGTGCAATCAGGTATTTGTCTTTGGAGGAAATTTTTTCTTTATCATTCCAAGTAGAAACAGTTCTGGTTTCCACTCCAGCTCACAATCCATCACCTCCTCAAATCAATTTTTAATTCCTGTCAATATTTTTAATTTTGGGCATGTCCACCCACACATGGTAGTAGGTTCCTATTTTGTCCTGACATTTCCAACAGTTTGGATTTGCCGGGGGGTATTTTGCCAGTCTAGCGGGGCCAAATGCCACCTGTACATCATTTTATATTGGTTTCCTTATACGCCATGACTTTGTATATTTCAAGTTTTCTTCCCAAATATCTTCCCAATCATTTAAATCTAATTTGTATCTATATTTCGCTCCCAGGCTACCATTGATCCTTTTACTAATTGTCCCACTCTTTCCTGTTCTAACAATAATTTGTATAATTTGGATATTAACTTTTCCTCTAATCCCAACAATATTTTGTCCAGATTTGTATTTTTTGTTTCTATCCCATATTCCTTTATATCTTTATTATATCTTGATTTAATTTGTAAGTAGACCCAATTATCTATTGATATGCCTTCCATCTCCAAATCTTGTTTTGTTTTTAGTTTTCCATCTGTATCCAATATCTGGTAATATTTAATTTTTTATTCAAATCCATTGTATTTGGATTAAAGGTTGCTTCCATTGCTGAAAACCACCTTGGTATTTTCGTATAATTTTCTTTCTTATCTCAGCCCAATTTTTAATCAATGCATTTCGAATAATATGTTTTGTAGTATGATTTTGTCTTTTATCCGTCGGGTTCCATAGAAGTGCATGCCATCCTATCTGTAGGTCATGCCCCTCAAGTGTTAATATTCTCCTATTTTCTAATCTGACCCATTCTTTTGTCCATAGCAGACTCGCGGCTTTATAATAGATTTCCCAATCTGGCAGTCCCAGTCCTCCTCTACTTCTATCGTCTTGAAGATATTCTCTCTTTATCCTTGCCCTTTTTCCCATCAAATGAACTTCATTGTCATCTTATTCAATTCCATGAAAAATTTCTTATTTGTTAGTATTGGAATAGTCTGGAACAGAAATAAAACTTTGGGAAGAATATTCATTTTAATTGTTGCAATCCTCCGAGGAAGGATATTTGCAATTTATTCAATTTTCTAGATCCTTTTTGATTTGTTTTAAAATTTTATGTAATTATCCTCCCACAGCATCATTGTTCTTGCCCTATCCAAATTCCTAGATATCTTATTTTATTTACTATTTGTAATCCCATAATCTCTTCAAGCCTCTTTTGTTTAGAGATTGTCATATTTTTAACTAACAATTTGGTTTTCCCCTATTTACCTTTAAGCCTGCTAATTCCCCAAAATCATTATTTCTTTCATTAAAATGGGGCTGTCTCTAAAGGTTCTTCTATTATGAAAGCCATGTGTCTGCAAATGCCTGTATTTTATATTCTTGATTTCTAATTTTGCTCCTCTTATATTTTCATTTCCCCTAATTCTCGTTAATAATGTTTCTAAGACTGTAATGAATAATAGTGGTGATAGTGGACAGCCTTGTCTAACCCCCTTTTCTATTTTAAACATTTTAGTGGTCTCGCCATTTACTAATACATTTGCTTTTTGGGTATCATATATTGCATTTATCATTCTTTCAAAATTTTGTCCAAATTTCATTTTATTAAATTGTTGTTTCATAAAGTCCCAGTTCAAATTGTCAAATGCCTTCTGTGCATCTAAAAAGATTAGAGCCATTTGATTGCTTGGGTGGGATTCATAATATTCTAGTATATTTATTATTATTCTTATATTATGTCTAATCTGTCTTCTCGGTAAAAAATCCATTTTGGTCTGTGCTAATTTTCCCACAATAATTCCTTTTACTTTTAATTTTGTGCCATAATTGTCATGAAAATTTTATAGTCAGTATTTAAAAGCGATATTGGTCTATAATTTTGATTGATTACTGTTTGTATCTTCTTTGGTATGAGTGTTATATATGCCTCCTTCCAAGAATTGGGAGTTTTGCTTTACCCAATGCTTCATTACATACTTCTAAGAAAGTATTATTTAGTATGTCTCCCATCTTTTATAATATTCACTGGATATCCATCTGGACCTGGTGTTATTATTTTTTGGCATCTGAATTGCTTTCTTTAATTCATCTATTGTTATCTCTTTATTTAACAGATCTCTTTCTTCATCAGTGAGTTCCTGTATATTTCCTTCCGCTAAGTATTCTTTTATTTTAAACACTTCTACCTTTTCTTGTTTATATAATTCCTAGAGTATTTTCTTGCAATTTCTTTCTTTTTTCCAGATCAACCTCAAGATCTCCATTTTCATTCTCTAAATATTGTATCGTTCTTTTCTTTTCCTCTTTCCTCAATTTGTATGCTAACCATCCCCGGTTTATTTGCATATTCAAAGTAATTTTGTTTTGTATATTGTAATTCTGAGGAGTTCCTCTTGCTCCAGTATATTAAGTTCATGTTTTTTTTGGTTCATGCTTTGGTTTGTTCACTATCTGGCCCTCTCTTTTGTTTATTCTCTAATTTTGCAATTTCTTTTATTAATTCATCTTGTTTCTTCCATCTTTCCTTATTTCTATTTGATAGATATGCAATTGATATTCCCCTGGTATAAGCTTTAATTGTATCCCACATGTTTTGTAGGGATGTATCTTCTTTTTTATTAAAATTGTAAAAGCTTATTAATTCCTCTCTAATTTTTTGCAAATATTTTCTTCTTTCAGGATCTGAGAATTTAGTGACCATCTTCGTTCTTTCCTTCCCCCTTCTTTCCAAATTAAGGATGTTGGATTATGGTCAGCCCATATATTTGTTAAGATTTTTGTATCAAAGATTTCTTTGTTTAATTCACTATTTATCCAAATCATATCTATTCTGGACCAGGATTTGTGCGGGCTGGAGTGGAAAGTATACTGTGTACTTCGTGGATTCCTTTTCCTCATATATCTTCCAATCAAAATTCATCTGCCATTTCAAAAATATTTTTGGTAACATATTTCGCTTTTGATATTGTTTACATTCGATTCATAATCTTGCCTATTATCAGATATTGGCGTTGTAATCCCCATCAGACAAATCCTTGGGTTGCCAATTTCTATCAGTTTCTCGTATAACTTTTTATAAAATTCTTTTTGATTTTTGTTGGCGCATAGATTCCAACAACTAAAGTTTTCTTATTATGATCTCTATTTCCACCATTACTATTCTTCCCTCTGTATCATTGTATATCGATTTTGCATTCAAATCTTCTTTATGTATAATACTACTCCTCTTTTCTTTCCACTGCTAAAGCCATAAATGCTTTTCCAAGTTTTCTGTTCTCAAGATATCTTTTGTCCTGTTCTTTATGTGGACTTCTTGCAAACATATTATATCCCATTGTTGTCTTTCCAATCTACCGAATATTTTTTTCCTTTTGTTTGGACTATTTAGTCCATTGATGTTCATTGATATTAGTTTTATTCCCCTTCCCATTGGTCTCTCTCTTCTCACTAATATTAGTTTTGCCTATTGTCTGACTTCTGGTCTTCACTCCACCTCCTCTCTCCTTCCTTCTTCACGGGCATTGGTTCTCTGTCCCCTCCTTCCTCTCCCTTCTCTCCTCTTCACTCCCAGTTGGACTCTTAAATCTTCTGGCTTGCATTCCTCGACTCTTCTCTGCTACTCAATTCCTCCACTAATCCTCCTGTTTGTTAGTAAAATCTTTGAGCCTTAGCTAAGTTGTCAATTCTAGTTCTTCTACCCTCCCATGTTACTAATATCCTTCGGGTCGTTCCATCTGAATAGAATATTTTTTTGTTTAGATGATTTGTGAGGAATCTATATTCCTTTCTTTGGTCTCGCACTCTCCTTGGATCTGCTTTAATATTATAACCTGTCTGCCGTATGTTTTATCGTCTCATCCCTGGTCATTCTATAAATTATCTCTAACCCTTTTTCTAGCGAATTGACATGAACCCCTTGGAGTCCATGTCTTCTGGCATAAGATGTATAAACTCTATAAGCTTCATCGATCTCTATTACCATCTGATCCTATCTTTTTGCAGAATAGCTGCCAATAATTCTGCCATTACCAAAGTCAAGTTTTCCCCTCTTTCCTCTTGTATGTTCTGGAACCTTAAGTAATATGAGGCTCTGTCCAATTCTAGAAATGTCACGCCTCTCGTTCGTTTCCTTATGCTGGTCTTTGATTTTCTGTTCTATAGCTTCCACCTTCTTCCCTGTTTGATCTGTTCTTTTTCGTGATCGTTATAATTTTCTCCTCATTTGTCTTTGTTGTCTCCTGTAACTGTCCTAATTTCCCCTCTAGAGTTTTAATTCATTCTCATCTCCCCCAATTCAATTCTGCTCTCCATCTCTTCTCTTTCCTTCTTACTCTCCACGTGATTATTCATCATGGATTCTTGCATCGTCAGCATCATGGTTTGCAACGTCTGTAAAGTATTTTGTATTGTTTTGGGTCTGGTGTTAGCTTTCTCGGATGTCAACATCCCCTCTATCGT
This sequence comes from Naja naja, assembly GCA_009733165.1. Lineage (NCBI taxonomy): Eukaryota > Metazoa > Chordata > Lepidosauria > Squamata > Elapidae > Naja > Naja naja. The sequence goes on along the minus strand of CM019148.1, from coordinate 226,244,952 downwards.
TTTTGGGAGGTAGTCGCCGTAGGTGTAGATGGAGGAGGTACAGTTGTCACTCCCTTTTCACTGTTTTGGTAATAGTGGAAGTTACTGTTGACATTTCTTTTATAATTTTTGTTGCTCTTTAATAATTCTATTTATATTTCCCCCGTCTTATTTCCAATTATCATCTACTAGAGGTCCCTCTATTCGATATTCTCACACAATCCAGTCTAATCAAAAAATAAAAAGCAGAGGAACTAAACTTTATTATTATTTTTTCGTTGATTTTTGAGGTTCAATATTTTCACTAATAATCTTGGAGGGGGACAGAGAGTGAAATCACATTACATTTCTAGCAGCGAAAAATCAAAAAAAGTAGAAATATAAGGAAAAGAAAAGGAAAAGAGAGAGATATCTAAGTATTGCAAGCACGTCAAGTAAAATAGAATGATATATGATATATGATATATCTCTAAAAAAGAAACAGACAAAGGCAACTATCAGTTCTTATTGTTCTATAAAAATAGATACTTAATATAAATCACTACTTATCTGTCCACAATATTCTTGTACTAAGAAGTTTAAATCAATAATCTTATCTTGTATATAAATTAGTAATATAATTAAAGAATTAAGTATTAAATTTATAAATAACAAAATGCAAAAGTTCTTAACTTCTTATAACGCTCTATAATAATATACCAACCCTATAAGCTTTCCCCAGATTATACTCTAAGTCTAACTATATCTGTATATAAGTATAATATTAAGTAATATAAAGTCGTTTAAGATATATGAAAAGAAGTGCAAAAATTAAACACAGTGGTATACGTGTAGTAATAGTGAACTCCTTCCGGTCTTTGGGTTGCTATTTTTCACTCGGGTTATCCAATTGTCCAAATGTCAATGGCCGCCAGAGAACAGAAAATGCACTGTCACAATGGTGAAACTTCCCTTAATCTTCCTTCCGATTGATTTAAACCGCAGTCCTTGCCTCGAAAAAAACGTTCTGTTTTCCTTTCTCTTTAAGCAGCGAAAGTTTAAGCAAGCAAAAGTTTCCAAATGTTAATTGATTTGAATTAGTTTTGTAACTTTCCCTTTTCTGCGGTTTTGCTAGACTCGCAGTGTTGCTCACTTTCTAAAGTAAGTGAAAGTTTGCTTCGTCTCTTTCTTTATGTCCTGTCACACCACAACGTCTTTAACAGTTTTCAGGTTCACAGAGCACACTTTTCCCTTCTCCTTCCTTCTGCACGTTCCCTTCTGGTCTGATTTCTTTCCGTTAAATCCTCTGTCACAGTGGCTGCCTCTGCTGGACTCTATCGCTTCCCGCTGTCCAGTAGCTCTCTCAGCTGCCACACTTAGTTTTCCAATCTCTTCCAACCTCAGCCTCACTTTTCCAGTTGGATGAGATCTCTCACGGGTATTCTCAGTCTTTTAGCGGACTTTCACTTTCTTATTTAACTTTCTTAATCTCTGAGTGGGACTGTTTCTGCTTTGTATTTTTTTTGGGATAGTCTCTAAGATTGTGCGCTTCTTCGCTTTGCCCAATCCTTTAAACAATCCCCACAGAGTCTTTCCAGTCTTTCTAAACTTCTCACCAGCTTCTTACTTTCTTTCCGATCAGCAACTCTCACTTTCAGCTTCCGCTAATGGCGCTCGTCTTCTAAGACCAGCTCTGACAGCTGGCTTCTTCCACTCTGAACTGGGGACTCTTCTTCGCTGTTTGGGATCGCACTTCCCAAACCAGCCCAGGTTCTTCCTCACAAGGTGTTCGATTTAGACTCACCCTGCGACGGCTGTTCTAGAGTGGAAAAACAGAGGTGGGGAAGGAGAGTATTTCTCCCTACTCAAACGTCACGGAACCTTTTACATTTGAAGGCACCTCTATGAGTCACAATGGTTTGGGCCTCTGCAGTGGCATCTTCAACTGTTAGTTGTTGATATGCCTGGGCCAGATCCAATTTGGCAAAGACTGTACCCCTGCCAAGTGAATGTAGTAAATGATGCACCACTGGAACTGGATATGCGCTCTGTTGAAGCGCATGGTTCAATGTCCCCTTATAGTCTCCACAGATTCTCACTGACCCATCAGTCTTGACTGGTGTGACTATGGGTGTCTCCCACCTGGAGTGGTCAGTGGGCTCTAAAACTCCTTGAGCTATTAGTTTATCTAATTGTGCATCAATTTTTCCTTTAAGGCAAATGGGACCCTTCTGGGCTTTAAGTGAATTGGTGGCACCTTGGGATCTAGATTGAAAGTGATAGGGGTCCCCATATACTTGCCCAATCTGTCGCTGAAGACCTCTGAAAACTCAGACTTCAAGGCCTCCTCCCATTCAGTGTTGCTCAGGTGATTGATGCCAGTCACCTCGATGCCTAGTGGATTGAACCACTCAATTCCCAGCAAGCTTGGCGATCCTTGTCCACGATGGTCAGGGGCAAGCATTTGGTGTGGCCTTTGAACTTCACGTTGAATTCTCTTGTTCCAACTACTGGAATCTTGTTCCCTTGGTAGTCTTTAAGAGTCAGTGCTTGCTTCTTGAAATGCTTCTTCTGAATGTTTGGGAGTAGTCTGTGAATAGTGTCCCATGACACCATAGATAAATAGGCCTGAGTCCACTTCCATTTGGCAAGGCCTTCCTTCAATTATTACCTTGACATGCACTTTTCTGTTATTGATAGAAGAAGAATGACCAATAGTTACTGTCTGATGAGTTTCATTCTTCCCCTTTGCTTCTGTGCTGTGCCCCATTTTCTCACTGAGGTTGTTGGGCTTGAATTCTTTGTCAGGAAACTTCCTTCTGTTGGGTGGAGTTCTGGATGATTTGCAGACTCTTGCTAGGTGTCCTCTTTTTTCACAATGGAGGCAGATGGTATCTAGGAACTTGCATTCAGTGCGGGGGTGGCTTCCTCCACAACCTCTGCAGTAGAAATCTTGCCTCTTTCTTCCCAGGTCTTTCTTTTTCCACTCCATTCTGAGTCTATAAATTCCTTCCTCCACCTCACTACAGTCTGACTCAGAATCTATTTGCTCACAATGAGTTGTTGTGGACTTTTCCACATCAGGATGGCTTGTGGCCTTGTTGATTTTCTTCATGGCTGCTGCTGAGGACTTGGTAGCTTCTGCTGAAGGGCCTCTTCTATTGCTTCCTTCAGCGTGATCTTAGGTTTTAGTAATAACTTGCTCTGAAGCACCTTGTCTTTAAGGCCCAGAACAAATCGATCGCATGGCCTCTTCTAAATTGTTAAATTCACATGCACCCCAATGTCTCTTAAACTTGCCATGAAGTCGTTTACGTTTGCTTTCCCTTGATCCCGACGGTAAAACTCGTTTCTTAATGAGGCACGATACTTGTGGCGCGTAATGGGCTCTTAACAACTTTTCTAAGTCAGGCCATTCCATTACCTTCACGTCTGCAGCTCCCGCCAATGCCTTCGCCATCTTGAAAACTGCCGGACTGCAGTGCGTGAGAAAGACCGCCCTCTTCCGCTTCGGAAATGTCGGCAAGATCGTTTCCTTCCAGATACATTTGGAAACGATCTGCATATGTCTCCCAGTCTTCTGCCGTCGGATCGAACGGGCTGGGGTGTTCAGCGCAGCCATCTCTCTCCCTTTGTTCTCGTTGCCTTCTTCTTCAGGGAGATCCCACCTCGCCAGTGTTAAGTTTGCATGAAGAGACAGACGGAGTGCTTCAAGCTCTTTGTTTATTAGTGACTACAGCTCAGAACGAACCCACTTTGGCTGGGCTGTGGATGATACTTATAGCCAGCAGCCGCAGTTGCCAGCCAGTCAGAGTGCAGGGTTTTCCTGCACTTTTAAACCAATCATTTCTTACATTTTACAAGAACAGTTCAAACTAAACCAATGACTTTAAACCTGCATACATAACACTATTTAATGGCAGAGACCTCTGGAGAATAAGACTTTGTCCAATCTATGCCCATCTAGCAACACCTAAGCCTCTCTGAATGAATGTACCAATATATTTGTGTGCTGTAGTCCATGTTCCTATCCCATTCATATATGGAGACCGGAAAAGATTCTATAGGAATCAGAATGGGTCACCAATCCCATGGAGCTGCCTGCCCTCAGTAACCCATTATGTAAGCTTACACAATACTAGGCACCTGAATTATATTGAATTAAAAGCAGAATTTTCATTGGCAAAATTCTGATTTGCAAGATGTCCTATTAAAAATGTCATTTGCTTGCAAGCAAGAACTGGTGGGACCATAAAATAGAGGAAGTCATAGAAAGAAGAAAAAAATAGATTGCTCTAGGATTTTAGAATTCAAACAGATAGGTACCTGCCCCATAACATCCCAGACTTCACAATTGTTGATAAGAAAGACAAAAAAAGTTTGGATCATGGACATGGCAATACCTGGAGTCAGCAGAACAGAAGAGAAAGAACTGGAGAAGATAACCAATAGAAACAGAATGACCATGGCAAAAGAAAGGTAGTACCAATAGGTGCCTTGGGTGCAGTTCCAAAACAACTGGAGTACCACTTGAACACCATTGGCATTGACAAATTCACTATCAGTCAATTGCAAAAAGCAGCTTTACTCAGAACAGCTTATGTCCTGCGACGATATCTGTAACACCATTGAACATTTACATCCACCTATCTCAGGTCCTTGGGAAGGGATGGATAGATATACAAAAAGGCCAAATCCAGTCTGAACATCTGGCTGGCTGTACCACCAACTGTAATGTTAAAAAAAACACCCTTCTCCAATCAGGTGTTATATTCGTTTTGTTTCCTTGCTCAGATGCTTAGGCAATCCAAGCATACAGTATAATAAATAATATACTTCTTTAAAGACTGTGGGATTTAACTGCACCCTTTCCTCTTCCCTTTTGTTAGTAGAGTTGGACCCTTTCTCACAGATCAGAGCCGTCAAATAGATCTGGCAAGAAAATAACACATGTGGAATTGAAGGCCATGGCAACCTGTATTTTATTGTACTAGGAGTTCAGAAAATGTTCCTGTCCACTTCACTTTAATGGATGCAAGCTGTACTAAGCAACTTTTTTGTTGTTTTGTATCCTTGCTTGCTGACTTTGATCACTTCCTTATTCTCCACCTAATGCCAGCAATTGTTGTTCATCGTTCATACAACCCCTGATAAAATATGCACAAGGACTCCATCTGTGAAAGAAATAATAGCACACTTGGTAGTGCGAGTCAAAATCATCATGAAATAGAAGCCCTGCAACAATAGAGGTAAAGTTGCACTTGATATGGAATACATTGATAGTTGATGCAGTAATTGTCCCATCTGTCTATATTATAAAAGGCTACAAAGAGAAACATGACATAAATGTCACAGGTTGATTGATATAACAAGAGTTCAGCATAACAAAGTACTCTACATTAGGGCGTGTCATTTAATGGGATGAAAATTAATTTTTACAAGTTTTTTTCAGTGAGGGATTCTAAAAATATGTGTTTTTACACCAAGAATTCAAATCTGATGTTATTTTTGCAATTGTGCAATGTTTAGCTTGGTATGGTAAATCCACATCTTATCATTTACCCCCACAAATACTGCTAACTTTATCTTCTCAAAATTACACCTTGTGCTGCAAAAATTAAAGTGTTTTTCTGCATGAATCTTATCTAGCGAAGCAAAAATAATAATCCATGCAATCGTAAACTAACACCAGAAAGCAAGTGTCTGAGTTACAAAAATGTTTAAGCAAGTTTCATCAAGTCTTGTTTTGATTCGTTCGTTGACATCAGTCGCCAACTTGCTTCTTGGACTCTAATATAATGCTCACATTTCTCATGTATATAACTCTTCTTGCTGCTTCTGTCACCTGTTTCACTCATCTCTCTATTGATTGGGCATGACAGGGCCACTGTGGTACTTTCATTAGTTCGTCAATGAACTTCTTTATTTCCGCTGTAGTCAGTTTGCACATCAAAGGTGCACTTTCAGACCAGTCAATCAGCTCCAGAAGGGTGCATGTTCTGCCTTGACCTCTATCCAGCACATGGCATCATCTTCACAGCCAGCATTAACATTTGTAGGATCTTCTCCAATGGCCTTCAAGCTTTTGTCAATGCCTTTCTTCTTCATGAAATACACTAGATTGTCTGCAATCATTTGAGCAGGTTTTCCTGTTTTTGAGTCTTTCTCTGGAGTGAAAATGAATATATCTTCCACCTGGATCACTGCACACAGAATAATGTTCTTTGATAGTATGAGGGAATTGCTGGTCTGAAACGTTTGCTGGGAAATTGCTGGTCTGAAAAGTTATGGTATTTATAAAGTTACTTATCAAGCGCATCTAAATTATATTAAAGTAACCAATATATCTTTCCCCAAGGCATGTCACAACTTTTTGAGCCCTCCTAATGTTTGGAAATTGCAAGTTGAAAAATTTGACACATCCTGCTCTATATAATATACATCTAAAACATTAAATATATAAAGCAAACAAGAAAAAAAAAAAAAATATCTCAACATCTTAACAAAAGAGCCCTTATATTTGCTAACTGTATTGTCAGGATATAACCCTGCATGCATTCCTACTAGGATTTTTATTTATTTATTTATTTATTTTAAGTAGGTAAAAAGCCTGATTAAAAGTGCTGGTGAATAAAGCAAACTTATGTCAATTAACCCCCAGGTGGAACAATCAATTAATGTCAATCAGGAGGGCCTTATACTACATAAATTAACATAATGAAAAATAGTTCTCAGTCATCTGAAAGGCAAAAAGCACTTACCATATTCTTTCCCAATATTACAGAGCAGGCTTTTCCTTACTGCAGGTGACTGCCAATTACCTCACTAATTCTAATCGACTTATTTCAAGAAACCATCATTTTTTAAATGACATTTATATATGGGTTTTTTTAAGTTCCTGTATTTAGCTTGTTTTCAGTCCAATTTGAGTTTTATACTCTTGGGCAAGGGTCTTCAAATTTAGCAAGTTTAAGCCTTGTGGGCTTCAACTCCCAGAATTCCTGAGCTAACATGACAGGAGGAGGAATTCTGGGAGTTGAAGTCCATAAGTCTTAAAGCTGTCAAGTTTGAAGACCCCTGCTCTTGGGAAATGTCTGTAGTATCTGTTTATTGAAATTATTTATAGTGAGGTTTAGGGAAGAAGAATTAGAAGTAGATAGAGAATGTATTTCTATGTCAGGAAGAACCTCTCCTCTTTCTTATTTAATCTTTATGTCTGGCTCATGGGGTAATTAAAACCAGCCCACAGAGAGGCCTGGGAATAGCAAATGACAGGCCCATGGAGCCTCTGGCAGCTAAAATGGGACATGGGGGTGTGTGTGGCCCCCCACAGCCCATTTTGGCTGCCAGAGGACCACGGGCTAGTCCTTTGCTATTTCTGAGCTGGCCCTATGGGTCAGATTTAAGCACCTCATGGGCCAGATTCAGCCCATGGCCTTGAGTTTGACACCCTTCATTTAATCAGAACGGGTCATGACTATTGAGTTTTTGTTCAGTCTGTTGACTTTCTCCTCCTCCTATCTTATTTAGTAATTTCCCTGTGCCTTCACAAGAAAGAATAAGTGCATTTTAAAAGACAGAAGACAGAAGATTAAGGACTTTTTTTTCAAAATGAACAAAGCAGCATCATGTCACCATAACACAAACTTTGCCCTGACATACAAGTATGTGATGTCACCATGTGTGGAAGGAGCATGTGTCATGTTAGTACAGTGCTGCTGTCATCATCAATCCCCCATGCTCATCCCCCACGCTCCCTTGATTTTCCCTCTGCTGTGGAGGACGTATGGAAATGAGGAAATAAAGTCAAGTGCAGGAAAGGGTAGAAGAACATTCAGGAAAGTAGATCTTTGCCTCCTTGGATTTTTCTCACTCTAGGAAGAGCAGAAGCTTGCTAGAGAGGAATAAAACTAAGTCACTCTCTCCTCTCTGGCAAGGTTCCATGCTTCCTGGACAGGAAAGTAGCTTTTTCTTCCACCACAGCAAGCTTTGATGTTTGCTGAAAATCAGAAAAGTATATAACTCAGAAGTTTCTGGGTGAAGGCGGCAGCAGGTGACTAAGAGGCATAGCAACCTCATGGAATACCTTCTATGACTTTGGTCTTCCTCTCTATGCATAAAAAAAAAAGAAAAAAGGGAAATGTCAGTTCCTAGGAAGATTATGATTTCCCCTCATAGTTAAAGCAGACATCATTCAGACATATATTAGAAGGCTTGTAATCACCTAATGAAATTTTGCTGGTCACTGTCTTCCTTTTCATTTATAGATGCAATAATACTGAATGGAAACCTTGGATGCCAATTGGCCCAGCTATAAAATTAGATAAAAGAGAAACTGGACATTGTATAAATAAATTGAGCTTATTATCCAGATTTTACATATTAAATAGTATTTAATGCTGGATTATCTAAAACAGACTTTGATATTGTTACACACCCTTTCACTATCAATTTATTTTTTAAGATACTGGAAACCAACATGATCTTCAACCTAGGCAATTACATGTGCAATTATATGTGCTTGTTTGAACTTAATATTGTATGCATGGTCTCTGTGTGTAAATATACTGATATATAGAAATATCTATATAGATTGATAGATGTAGTGCTACTGCAGGCTCGTCTATATGAAAGACAGGCCTTTGTGACTGTAAACATCAGATATTAACTTAGTTTGAGTAACTTCTAGATAGAGACCCTGTGATGACCCGGGTGTGGCACAAAGGCAACACAGTCAGATAATCAATAGGAGTCCCTTTATTATCTCCAACTTTGCCCCCAATGTCCAGGTTATCTTCTGGCTAGAAAAACTCTCCCAGGAACAGCCTTTGACTGTAGAAAATTAAGTCCAAAACAGGGTAAACACAAAATGTAACTTAAAATCCAAACAAGCCAAACTGAAGTAATTAGTTTGGCAGGGCAGGAGCAAGAATTTCATGGCAAAACTCACATGGTTGGGAAGACACCAGGAACACAGATAAGCCACAACAACACAAGATAAAGTCACATTTGCTCCCAACAGCCTGTCGCACACATCTTGCCTTTTTTAATAAACTGTGTTCCCAGGTGCAGCTAATGAAGGGAATCAGGGCCCTTTCCTCCCCCATAAGCCATGCAACCCATGTTGCTTTCTTCTCCATTCTTCCTTGCATGCCCTAGAATGAAGAAGGAGTGAGCCTGGGTCTTCCTCTGAATTCCCTCTCCCTTGTTCTACTTCTTCCCTGCTCTGCCCAGCTGGACTTTGCCCTTCCCTAGTTTCCTCCACAGCCAATGGAGCCACACTCCCACTCCCTGTCAGCTGTTTGGCTTCCTCCTTGGATTCAGACTCCGATAGGGGCATGACCGTCCCATTACTTGAAAGATCAGAAATGGATAAAAAATGAGTAAACCATGTTTCAGGGTTTAATAGGAGAAATGCAAGTTCTTGGTTTGCAAATTCAGTTCCTCTGGCATAAGGAACAGAAGTCTTTCCTTTTTTGTCCGTCTGGATCAAAAGCCATTTGCATGTGAAAATATTTATCTTCTGAGAATTTCTGATGTTAACTGTAGCATGGACCTACTTTATAGATGAAAAGTCCACTTCCATTTCAAATGTTTTCATCACATATAACACAATACAAAAATTGCTGGGTGGGGAGTGAATTAGCTTGGTCACAGGGATTAGTCATCAGAAAACAGGATGGCTGCCAGCATTGTATCAAATTGATTCTTACAGAGATAAGCAGCTGATGAAAGCATTTTAAAGGTCTTGAAGACTCATATCATTTTTCCCTTCCCCAGGGGTTAATTATATAACAACATTTAAATTTATATTGGGGAATAGCATGATTAAAAAACAGCTGTAACTCCCATCATGGGTGCTCTTTACTTCTTCCACAGAGATAGATTCAAGAGAGCACAAACTGTTTTTGGTTCCTAGAAAAACCCTTTGCCTTGCAAAATTTTGTGCTCACTCTGTAAAATAAAGTCATTCTTCACAATGGAAAATATACCTCTAAAACTCTTGTTCTTTTAACTTTAACTGGGTAAAACATGCATCATAGGGAAACAATTTTTGAACCAAGATACCTCAAATGGACTAACTCAGGGCTGTCAAACTCCCGGCTCATGGGCCAGATGCATCACGTGCTGGCTACGCCCATGCCCGCTTTAGTGAAGGGGAAGTCTCAATATGTCACATGACAACTCCATGACACTGTGAGTTTGACACCCCTGGGTTAACTTAAAGAATGCATCCAAAATCCAGGACCCATAACACCTGAGGGAATGGAATTTGGGGAAGTTGTGCCTTCTTCAGTGCTGACAGGTTGTTGCTGTTGCACTCATGTGATGCTCATTTTGAATGTTCTTGTGACAATTTCCCAGCCATTCTTACAATCCTTTGGTCCCACCCCATCCACTAGCAGCCACTTACTTATGTGCTGGTAGGGGAGAAAATGAGAAAGGAAAGGGAGAAAGAGAGGATCAGGGAAGAAGAAATCCCTGCGTACCTTTCTTGGCCAATGCTGCCCCCACCCTGATTGCTCCCCCAACACATGCCACTTCCCCCACATGCTTTCCCCAATCCATGCAGCCCCCATGTGCTGTTCTTGACCACACACCATCCTTGACTTGCATCTCCAAAACCCAATTCTTATGTATTGCGACACACTCGCTGACCCTGTCCTTCTAATGTGCTTTCCCAGACCTGCAAGGCATCTCTTGGGTACTGCCATATGACTTTTTCAACCAGTCCTGCTGCTTTCCAATTCCCCCATGTACCATCCTTGACTTTTATGGCATCTTTTAAACCTATAGCTTCCTGCTGGCTTCCCCACTGGCACTCTTCCTGCAGGTTTCCCACAAGGAAGTAAATGGGGAAGCTGGCAGGAAATTGTGGGAGGGAGGGAGAAAAAGGAAGGAAGGAAGGAAGGAAGGAAGGAAGGAAGGAAGGAAGGAAGGAAGGAAGGAAGGAAGGAAGGAAAATTTCTGATGCTCCCTGCCAGCTTCCCACAATAAAACTCAAATGGGGAATCTGGTAGAAAGTCAGAAAGTCCACCTCCACTGATGTTTTCCTTGCCTGTGGTCATTCTGTTTCTTTGTTCAGGCAAGTAAATATCTCTGAAACAATGACCCAGTGGAACATAAGTTGTCTTATTATTACAGTCATGATCATCGTTGTTGTTATCAGTCATTATACATTCTTCTCCACCTCTTGAAATATTTAGAGATATAAAAAAGATGTCTTATTTCTTCCCTTAAGAAATTTTTTTCTAGTTTGTACCTCTTCTATATACCACTTGTAGAGCAAAGGCGATCATCTAAATTATGTATACAGGTAGTCCTCCCCTTACACCCATTCATTTAGCGACAATTTGAAGTTACAATGGCACTGAAAAAAATGACTTATGTCCAGTTTTCCACACGTACAACCACTGTAGCATCCCCATAGTCACATGATCAAAATTCAGATGCTTGGCAACTGGCATGTATTTTTGAAGGTTGCAGTGTCCCAGAGTCACGTGATCACCTTTTGCGACCTTCTGATGAGCAAAGTCATATGGAGAAGCCAGATTCACTTAATAACCAAGTTAATAACTTAACAACTGCAGTGATTCATTTAACAAGCGTGGCAAGAAAGATTGTAAAATGGGGCAAATTCACTTAAAACTGTCTCATTTACCAACAAAAGTTTTGGGTTCAGTTGTGGTCATAAGCTGAGGACTACCTGTATGCGAAAAGAAGAAAAGACCATTGTGACTCTTTTTTTTTGAGATATTGACCCCAAATTCAGCATTGGCCTGCACAACTGGATAACACAGAAAATGGTGGGAAATTACCTCTACATCAAATACTTAAAAAGAAAAAAACAAAGGATAGTATAATAGCAATAGCATTTAGACTTATATACCGTTTCCCAGTGCTTTTTACAGCACTCTCTAAGCAGTTTACAGAGTCAGCCTATTGTTCCCAACAATTTGGGTCCTCATTTTACCCACCTCAGAAGGATGGAAGGCTGCGTCAACCTTGAGCCGGGTGAGATTTGAACTGCCAAATTGCAGGGAGCTGGTAGTCAGCAGAAGTAGCCTGTAGTACTGCACTCTAACCACTGCACCACCGTAGATCTAGATACTAAAGAAGCTAGTATTCACAGAGTTTATTTATCAAGCCTCCTCAGTGTCCTAAAATGGCTTTTAACATTCTTGGGCAGTGGTATAAATAGCATTGCTATTGTCCCAATGCATTTGATTTTGATTACACTTTTCTTTTAGAAGTTAATGACAACCATTGACCTTTCAGACTCATGTCTTCCAAGGCTTCAATTAACACCCTTGCTTTAGGCGGCTGCTGCTGAGGAGTTTTGAAAGGTGCCCCAAGTCTCCTGGGCTTCACGAACATGAGAGCATTTCCCACAGAAGCTCTTTGTTTTCATTTGTATCTGGCTTTTGTTTGAGGAAAAAGCTTGTTTAGGTGGAACAAGTCCTTGAGATTGAGAGTTGTACTCTAGAGACAGTGCCTTGTGGCAATCAATATGGAGCATTATCTGAAAATAATTTCACACCTCTGGACATTGTGAAATAATTACGCCAAAAACATAAAGGAATTTTGTGAGGTAAAAACCCATCATACCGTAGATGTGGAATTATTCTTCTTGTCTATGGGGATTCTCAGTCATCCAGGTCATAGTTGTCTCAAAGGTGCTTTTTGAAAAGGCAACTGGACTGTTTTTCCCTGGGAAAGAAGTTTGAGTAGGGTGAGGAAAACATATGGAGAAGCCAACGGTTATTCAATGAACTGTGATTTCATGGCATTGAATCTTAGATTGCGTAAACAAAATAATTAATAGAAAGCAGTTATACAATACATTCCAATAAACAGAAGGGAATAAAAATATGGTAACTACAAGTATACTTGGCCAAATGTTTAATTTAATTCAGATAATTCAATAATAATAAGATACATCAACTACTTTTGAGATATATTGGACTATGAAAGATTTGGGGATAGGTTATTCCTTCCTTTCATCATTAAAGGTAAAGGTTCCCCTCGCATGTGCTAGTCATTTCTGGCTCTAGGGGGCGGTGCTAATCTCCATTACAAAGCTGAAGAGCCAGCACTGTCTGAAGACGTCTCCACACCGATCACCCAGTGCATGCGCACAGACGGGGACTCCTTAGGGTGCCATCGGCTAGACAATGTCGGCTGGCGGTGCCCCAGGAAGGGCCTATTCTGTTGCGGCCCCTGCCTTGTGGAATCAACTCCCTTTGGAGCTCCGTTTGGTTCCTGATCTTTACTCCTTCCGCTGCGATCTGAAGACCTGGTTGTTTGAACAGGCCAGGCTGGACTGACCTCCTGGGGTTTTTAAAATTATTTTAATGGTTCTTAGTGATTGGGCTTGTTCAATTTAATCTTTTCATAAATATTTATTGTTGAATTATTGTGTTTTAATTGTGAGCTGCCTGAGTCCTCGAGAGGGGCATGCATAAGTCCAATTATAAATAAATTAATGATCATGTTGCCAACATGACTAAATGTCAAATGCGCACAGAATGCTGTTACCTTCCCACCAATCCCACCAAGATGGTTCCTATTTTCTACTCACATTTTTACATGCTTTCAAACTGCTAGGTTGACAGAAGCTGGGACAAGTAATGGGAGCTCACTCTGTTACACGACACTAAAGATTCGAACCACCGAACTGCTGGCCTTTCTGATTGACAAGCTCAGCATCTTAGCCACTGAGCTAACAAAACAGTGAAAAGATGCAAACTGTTACAAAAGAAATAAACTACCAGTCCTTAAGTCTGAAAAAGCAGGAAGTAGTCCACAAGAATTTGTATACTTTAAACTGTCTATAAAATGTGACTCCTTTGCTAATAAGACACATATTGGAATTTTTGAGCTGTAACCTTAACCTTCCTTCTATAAATACTATTAATAAAAACTGCTATATTTTTGTTTCTTGAATTAATTGATCCTAGATAAGATTACAAGAGAGAAAGCTGACCGTTAAATCACTGACATCCATTCTCTGAAAAACACATGGCTGATCAAATTATAATTTGACATTTGAATTTCATGAAATTTGGTAGTATGGGAAAGAGAAGGAAGCAGGAAGGGACTTCCCCAAGCCACAACAGGCATGACAACATGGATTAGGATGGTGGCATGGATTGCGGTGTAATTCTACCACTACCATCCACCTTTTTTTTCCTGTACTTTCAAGTTTTTAGAAGCACCAGCTTTTCCATGACTTCACACAATACACAAGAAAAGGGGTTGCAGGTAGAGCTTAACTTACAACCATTCTTGAGCTCCGGTGGAACAGTGGTTAGTGCAGTACTGCAGGCTACTTCTGCTGACTGCCGGCTGCCTGCAATTTGGCAGTTTGAATCTCACCAGGCCTAAGGTTGACAGCTTTCCATCCTTTTGAGCTGGGTAAAATGAGGAGCCAAATTGTTTGGGGGCAATACCCTGACTCTATAAACTGCTTAGAGAGGGTTGTAAAGCACTGTAAAATAGGGTATTGATCTATCAGATTCAACAAGGCCTTTGGATAATAGCAAACCCCAGAATAAAAGAGACATGAACCAGTTTTAGATAGTATGATTTCAAAATGTATCAGAACTGTTTGTAATCCTGCTGAGCTGTTACTGTGGAATGTGATTTTGCAAAAGTATGTAGTTTTGAAAACCATGAGAAATAAGGAACTGAAAGTAGCCGATGGCTAGAGGTTTGAGATGTACATGTGTATATGTGGAGACTGTCTGTCAGTAAGAGAGAACAAAGAAGTAAGTTGTGAAATGCATGCAGGGAAGTATAAAAAGAATGTCTTGGGATATGTTCAGGGCCACTGGTCATGGCTACTCCTTGCCGGACTCAGCCATGTCAATGGACCTCATTGCAATGAGTTATTGATATAAGTTGTGTTATGATGGCTGTTCATGTTCTAAATATCTCATGAAATAATCCTCAGATCCTAAAGTAAGATTTATTACTTATGGTTTGTCTGTGTTCCTCTTTTATTGAATTATTTTTATGACAAGTGGTATATAAATCTAAGTGATATTGCTATTGCTATTCTTCAAAGTTCCAATTTTTTTTCTGGTGTTGAAAGTAGTGACTTATAACTGGTCCTTGCACTTAAGACTGTTGGGGCATCCTCACATGATCAGGATTTGATAGCTTGGCATCTGGTATGTATTGATGGTTGCAGCATCCCAGGGTCACATGATGGCCATTTGCAAATTCCCAGCTGGTTTCTAACAAGCAAAATCAATGGGAGAAGATGGATTTGCTTAATGACTGCATGATTTATGTAACAACTGCACTGATTTGCTTAACAACTGAGGTAAAACAGGATGTAAAATTGGGCAGGACTCGTTTAATAACCACCCTGCCTAGCAACAAAAAGTCTCTGCCAATTGTGTTTGTAAATCGAGAATTATATGCACTTGTTTCAAAATAGAAACCTGCTGAACCTGTTCATGTAGTAGTTACTGTACACTAGAGTCATGGTAATTGTTATGTATGCAGGTTTGAATGTCATTGGTTTAGTTTGAACTGTTCTTGTAAAATGTCAGAAATGATTGGTTTAAAAAGTGTGGGAAAATCCTGCACTCTGATTGGCTGGCAACTGCGGCTGCTGGCTATAAGTAGCAGCCGCAGCCAGCCAAATCAGGTCTGTTATGAGCTGTAGTCACTAATAAACTCTTCACTGAAGCACTCCGACTCTGCATGCAAACTTAACACTGGCGAAGGGTGGGATCCTTCCTGAAGAGAAGACGACGCGGAAAACAAGCTGAGAGAGATGGCTGCTGAACACCCCCAGCCCCGTCGATCCGACGGCAGAAGACTGGGACTCGACGCAGATCGTTTCCAAATGTATTTGGAGGGAAACGATCTCGCTGACATTTCCAGAAGCGGAAGAGGGCGTCTTTCTCATGCACTGCGGTCCGCAGTTTTCAAGATGGCGAAGGCATTGGCGGAGCTGCAGAAAGGTAATGGAATGGCCTGATTTAGAAAAGCTTTTAAGAGCCCATTACCCACAAGTATCGTGCCTCATTAAGAGACACGAGTTTTACTGTCGGGATCAAGGGAAAGTGAAAACGTTAATGACTTCATGGCAAGTTTAAGAGACATTGGGGTGCATGCGAGTTTAACAACTTGGAAGAGGCCATGCATTGATTTGTTCTAGGCCTCAAAGACAAGGTGCTTCAGAGCAAATTATTATTAAAACCTAAGATCACGCTTGAAGGAAGCCATAGAAGAGGCCTCCTCAGCAGAAGCCACCAAGTCCTCAGCAGCAGCCATGAAGAAAATTAACAAGGCCTCAAGCCATCCTGATGTGGAAAAGTCCACAACAACTCATTGTGAGCAAATAGATTCTGAGTCAGACTGTAGTGAGGTGGAGGAAGGAATTTATAGACTCAGAATGGAGAGGAAAAGAAAGACCTGGGAAGAAAGAGGCAAGATTTTTACTGCAGAGGTTGTGGGGAAGCCACCCCACTGAATGCAAGTTTCTTGATACCATCTGCCTCCGTGTGAAAAAAGAGGTCACCTAGCAAGAGTCTGCAAATCATCCAGAACTCCACCCACAGAAGAAAGTTTCCTGACAAAGAATTCAAGCCTAACAACTTCAGTGAGAAAATGGGGCGCAACACAGAAGCAAATGGGAAGAATGAAACTCATCAAACAGTCACCATTGGTCATTCTTCACCCTTAAGAAGCAGAAAAGTACATGTGAAGGTACTAATTGAAGGAAGGCCTTGCCAAATGGAAGTGGACTCAGGCTCCTATTTATCTATGGTGTCATGGGACACTATTCACAGACTACTCCCAAACATTCAGAAGAAACATTTCCAGAAGCAAGCACTGACTCTTAAAGACTACCAAGGGAACAAGATTCCAGTAGTTGGAACAAGAGAATTCAACGTGAAGTTCAAAGGCCACACCAAACGTTTGCCCCTGACCATCGTGGACAAGGATCGCCCAAGCTTGCTGGGACTTGAGTGGTTCAATCCACTAGGCATCGAGGTGACTGGCATCAATCACGTGAGCAACACTGAATGGGAGGAGGCCTTGAAGTCTGAGTTTCCAGAGGTCTTCAGCGACGGATTGGGCAAGTATATGGGGACCCCTATCACTTTCAACCTAGATCCCAAGGTGCCCCAATCCAGTTAAAGCCCAGAAGGGTCCCATTTGCCTTAAAGGAAAAAATTGATGCACAATTAGATAAACTAATAGCTCAAGGAGTTTTAGAGCCCACTGACCACTCCAGATGGGAGACACCCATAGTCACACCAGTCAAGACTGATGGGTCAGTAAGAATCTGTGGAGACTATAAGGGGACATTGAACCATGCACTTCAACAGAGCGCATATCCAGTTCCAGTGGTGCATCATTTATTACATTCACTTGGCAGGGGTACAGTCTTTGCCAAATTGGATCTGGCCCAGGCATATCAACAACTAACAGTTGATGATGCCACTGCAGAGGCCCAAACCATTGTGACTCATAGAGGTGCCTTCAAATGTAAAGGTTACAGTTTGGAGTAAGCATGGCACCAGGCATCTTCCAAAGCCTTATGGAAAGGATGCTCCAAGGACTGCCAGGGTAGTGCCTTACTTTGATGATGTGTTAATCTCTGCTGAAAATGACACTCAATTACAAGAGAGACTCAGAGAAGTCCTTACCAGATTCAAGAAAGCGGGGTTAAAAGTCAAGGAAGAAAAATGCACTCTTAGAACTGACAAGGTTGAGTTCTTGGGCTACATGATTGACAAGCATGGCATCCACCCTACAGATGCCAAGGTTCAAGCAATCAAAGAAGCCCCTAGACCAAAATGCAAAACAGATTTGCAAGCCTTCCTTGGACTTATTAACTTTTATCACATGTTCCTACCTCAGAAGGCAACCATTGCAGAACCATTACACAGACTACTGGACAAAAATCTGCTTGGGTCTGGGGCAGGAAGGAACAATCAGCATTTAACAATATTAAAAGACTAATCCGTCTGATGCTGTACTGATACAGTTCTCTGAGAATTTGCCTGTTGTACTGACTTGTGATGCATCCCCTTTTGGAGTGGGGGTTTGAGCCACAGGCTTCCCAGCGAGAGAAGCCCCTATTGCATTTTACTCTCGCACTTTGACCAAAGCAGAGGAATTACAGCCAATTGGACAAGGAAGCATTGGCAATTGTTGCAGCTGTCAAGAAATTCCATGAGTATATGGGAGAACATTTATCATTGTTACAGATCACAAACCTTTGTTAGGCATTGTGGCAGGAGACAAACCTACACCCACTATCCTGTCACCAAGAATGCTGAGATGGACTGAATTTCTTGCTGCTTATTCATACAAGCTCATCCACAAGCCTGGCAAAGACATTGACCATGCTGATGCCTTGAGTCGCTGCCCACTTTTTCACACTGAGGACTTTGAACCTGAGGCACACACCTTTTCCTAGAAACTGTTGCCAAGCTTCCAGTACACGCTGCTGAAATTGCCAGAGAGACTGCCAAAGACACTGTGTTGGCTCCTGTTATAGGCTGGATTAAGAAAGGTTGGCCTTTTCAAGATCTACCTCACCTTGCCCAACCTTTTAAATCCAGGCAAACTGAATTATCTGTATTAAGAGGATGTATTTTGTGGGGTAACAGGGTGGTTATTCCTGCAAAACTGCAAATAGAGGTTTTGGAAATGCTACATGAGGGTCATCCAGGTATTGGAAGGATGAAGGGATTGTCCAGGAGTTATGTATGGTGGCCAGGTATTGACAAAATGGTTGAAAACTGGGTTGCATCTTGTCCCAACTGTCAGGTAGTCAGGCCTGCCCCACCTCTCGCCTCCACAAAGGAATGGGAATGTCCTAGGGGCCCATGGTCTAGGATTCACATTGATTTCGCTGGCCCTACCAGAGGGCACACCTTCCTTATTATAGTAGATGCATATTCCAAATGGCTAGAGGTGATACCTATGGCATCCACCACTACTGATGCTGTCATCAAGCAGCTTAAAAAGCTTTTTGTAACCCACAGGTTACCTGATGTTCTTGTCTCTGACAATGGCCCTCAATTTACATCCAACCTTTTGAATCCTATCTAGCACACCAGGGTATCAGACATGCCCTGACTGCCCCTGGGCATCCTTCGGCTAATGGCCGGGCTGAACGCATGGTACGTTTTACCAAGGAAAAGCTTCAGCAATTGGGTCCTGGGGACATCACTGGGAAAGTTGAAAAACTTCTTAGTGTTCAGCACATCACTCCTAACCCATCAACTAACTTATCCCCAGCAGAGTTGTTGATGGGTAGGAAACTTAGGTCTTCCCTTGACCGCCTTCATCCCACTTACGCACCCAACGCACCACTAGATTCCACTAGCAAAGTTCGCACATTCAGTGTGGGTGATTCTGTTTATGCTAAGAACCTTATAGGTGAACCTTCATGGATTCCTCCTGAAATAACTCAAATCACAGGCCCTCGTTCTTACAAGGTGCAAACAGAAGATGGAGTCCTCTGGAGCAGGCACATTGATCAGCTTAGATCCAGATTACCTCAGGAACATCACAATTGTTCCTCTCTAGTTCCCATAACTAATGCTTTTTCTAGGGGGGAGGGGAAGGAGCAGGAGGATAATCAGCAAACAAGAATCAACCCCATGTGTAACGAGCCATTAGGACAGGAACCATCCCAAAACCTGTCACAATGCCAAAATCCATCCTTACAAGTGGAAGATTGCACATCACTACCTGACTTGGGTGCTGACATTGGGTTGGAGATGGGTTGGGAGGAGAGACCAGATTGTAACAATCAAACAGGGTCTTCTTTCACTGGAAGCCAAGTAGGAAATGTCAACAGACACATTTCCTCTCACTGGGTGAGAACATTAAAACTTCTGAACGAATACGTAAGAGCCCCACCTATTTAAAAGAATACATTAGATAGGTTGGGGTTTGAGTATGGACTGAACCTAGTGGGAGGGGTGTTATGTATGCAGGTTTGAATGTCATTGGTTTAGTTTGAACTGTTCTTGTAAAATGTCAGAAATGATTGGTTTAAAAAGTGCGGGAAAATCCTGCACTGTGATTGGCTGGCAACTGCGTCTGCTGGCTATAAGTAGCAGCAGCCCAGCCAAATCGGGTCTGTTATGAGCTGTAGTCACTAATAAACTCTTCACTGAAGCACTCCGCGTCTGACTCTTCATGCAAACTTAACACCCTCAACGATCTGGGTCCTCATTTTACTGATCTCAGAAAGACGGAAGACTGAGTCAACCTTGAGCTTCATCAGGATCAAACTCCAAAATGTATTCACATGACACTGGGACACTGCAACTGTCATAAATACATGCCAGTTTCCAAATGTCTGAATTTTTATCACCTTACTGTGGGGATGCTGCAATGGTCCTAAGTATAAGAAATGGCCATAAGTCACTTTTTCAGTGCCATTGTAACTTTGAATGGTCACTAAATGAATGATTGTAAGTCAAGGACTGCCCATATATGCAAGGAGCTAGATGTGATGAAACATGCTTAAGATGAATCCCAGTAAGACGTAACTATTGTTTGTTCATAAATGGTTCTGGCTTCAAGTGGGAAGGCCATCTTTAATTTTGAACTGGCTAACATCTCCTGAAGGAGAAGGTATGCAATCTAGCATTCATTACTCCTGCTAGATTAATCAGTAGATGCTGTGGCCAGGAAGTTATTGGGCAGCTTTAACTGGTGAACTAGTAGAAACTCAGAAGATACCTTCAGTTAATACATATCTTTATCACAGTTGGATAACTGCAACTTCATTATATGGAATCACCTTTGAAGATGTTACAGCTGCCACAAAATGTCCACTTAATAGACAGGAGCTACTATGGAACAATAACACCAATGTTATGGGACTCATTGGTTGCCCATTGGCTTCCAAGACTAAATGACAGTAATTTGCTTTAAAACAAAATGTTATATTTGGAATTATCTGTTTGAAATAGAATCTGTCAATCCAATGTGGCTGAAAAGGCATGCTAGGGGCTAGAGAAATTAATGAAATAGGAACCCAAAACATACCTTCCCAATTATAATCCCCTTACTCTGGAATGAACTATGGTCCCCAGCCAGGGGTGGGATTCTACCAGTTCGCACCTATTCGCTAGAACCAGTTGTTGACATTCTAAGCAGTTTGGAGAACCAGTTGTTAGAAGAAATTACTGGCCTAATCCTGTAAGGAAGGCAGGAAGGAAACATTCTGGCATTGCTTACAGAAACTGCCTCTCCGCTAACCCTTATTACGTTCTTGGCAGGACTAGACTTCCTGTCTCAGGAACTTCTCTGGAGTTTTTTTCCCCTCCTTTGCTGGTTCTTTGCTTGTGTGGAGTGACCATTCAAAGTTACAATGGCACTGAAAAAAGTGACTTATGACCGTTTTTCACACTTACAACTGTTGTAGCATCCCCACAGTCACGAGAGGCCAGGCGAGGAGATGCGTGCCTCAATGTGAGTGGTGTTGAGTTGGCCATGCCCAGCCAATAACATGACCACCAAGCCATGTCCACCCAGTCACATGACCACCAAGCCATGCCCACCACCTAAGCCACGCCCACAGAACCAGTTGTTAAAAATTTGAATCCCATCCCTGTCCCCAGCCGAACTCCCCATCCTAATGTAAGATGCTCCTTTCCCCCCCATTGTCATTCCTGGAGTCCATTAGGAATGTACTCCAAAGAGCTGTACGTTATAGTTGCAGGATGCAGTTTGAGAGATATGGTGATATGATTCTGTATTGCTGTTTTAATTTTAATTGTTTTAGAATTTTCAAGGATGGAAACTGTCCAGAATTGTTATAAAGGGCTGATTATGGCAAATAGATAATCAACATTATTCGAGATGCTGACTATTTACTAAATATAATTGTTAGGCATCCTTTTGGTTTGAATATATCATTACATCAATCTGTAACATTTCTGGAGTACTTGTGGGTAACCTGCAGCACCCCATTTTTTTTCTTTTTTTGCAGCCTACACACTCCTCTCCAGACTTACTGCTGAATTTTGTTTTCCTTGCATTTTGAGACAGGGAAGACAAGAAAATTGCTATGCAACTCCAAAATAACCCAATAAACAACAACAAAGATTCTCCCAGAAATAGAAAAAAAGCCAACCCAAGTCAAATATGTGATGTGACTTCATCCATTTGCCAAAACCTTTTCTACTTTCTACAGTTCTCAGTTGTCCCCAAATTACTGAGTTCTCCTCAGTTGTCCTCAGATATAACGCTGAGCACAAAAAATGTTACCCACCCACTTGGTCAAGAGAATTAAATGTAAGATTTTAACTGAACTTGAAAAAAACTTGGGGAAAACATTTTTTTTCCTGCAGAATTAATTAGAGGCTCATGAACTCTACAATCATCTAGATGGCTCACAACTTCAAAAGAAAACAAAATCTCCAACAAAACATCACCAGTTAAAAAGATATTTAAAAAACAATATAATGTTTTTAAAAAATACATATCTTATTTTAGAAGTAAAAATTAGGACTGACAGATCAGGCTGCAAAAATAAAAAATGATCATAAGCTGCTATTTATTTACTGGTTGTCTGAATTTTTGCCATCCATATGTGGTATCACAGAAAAAATAGTAATAATTTCCATTAATTTTACAAAAATAAACCTGTTCAAGAACATTAAACATTAAACATTGGTGGTGTCCTGGGGGAGGGCCTATTCTGTGGCAGCTCCCACCTTGTGGAATCAATTACCCCTGGGGCTCCGTTTGGTCCCTGACCTTCACACCTTCCGCCATGATTTGAAAACCTGGTTATTTGGACAGATTGGGCTGTGCTGACCTTTTGGGGGTGGTGGTTTCATTTTTAAATTAGTAAGGGTCTTTAGATGAATTTGGCTTGTTTTATTTAATACTGTTTTAGTTAATTAATTTATTGTTTTGTTTTTAGTTGTAAGCTGCCCCGAGTCCTTTTTGGAGAGGGGGTGGCATACAAGTCAAATAAATAAATAAAATAAATAAATAAAATAATTTCAGTAGATTTTCAGGAAAAAAATTAGGTATTGTTACAGAGAAGAGTTTTCTCTTTGGCTCATGTTCCTTTTTTTGCTTGCCACTAATGATAAAATTCCAAAAAGTTTTTGCCAAAATTTATGCTGATCTTCAGTTGTAACTTGTAGGTTGGATGGCAAAAATAATAGCACAAAATCAAGTAACTGGGAAAGATATGGGAAGTTCCTGGTCAAATAGAAGAAGGGTGGAGGAATGTGTACAGAGACTTCACAGTCCAGAGCTGCATGGATGAAGGAGGAAGAGGTTGAGGGAAGCCCACACTAGAATCTCCCAGGGTATATAGCATTAGCACTTAGACTTATATACTGCTTCACAGTGCTTTATAGCCCTCTCTAAGCAGTTTACAGAGTCAGCATATTGCCCCCAACAATCTGGCTCCTCATTTTACTGACCTCAAAAGAATAGAAGACTAAGTCAACCTTCAGCCGGTGAGAATCGAACTGCTGGCAGTCAGCAGAATCAGCCTGCAATACTTCATTTTAACCACTCCACCACCACAGCTTTATCTCTTAGGTTAGAATGGTGTTTTCCAATTTTGGCAAACTGAAGCTGAATGGACCTTGGCAGGAATAGCCAACACCCCAGAAGACAAACTCAGGATCCAGAAAGCTCTTGACAAACTTGATCAATTGGCCCTATTCAACAAAATGAATTTTAATGTGGAAAAAAGCAAATATTACATTTAGGCAGGAAAACTCAAAGGTATAAGTACAGATTAGGCGAGACCTGGCTCAAACACAGTAACTGTGAGAGGGACCTTGGAGTCCTAGTGGATGATCACTTGAATATGAGCCAGCAGTGTGCATCAGCAGCCAAAAAAGCTAATACAATCCTGGGTTGTATAAACAGAGGCATGGAATCAAGATCACGTCAAGTATTAGTGCTGCTTTATAAAACCCTAGTAAGACCACACCTGGAATACTGCAGCCAATTTTGGTCACCATACTACAAAAAAAGATGTTGAGACTTTGGATAAAGTTCAAAGAAGAGCAACTAAGATGATCAAAGGCCTGGAGACTAAACCATGTGAAGAACAGCTGCAGGTTTTGCGTATGGCTAGTCTAAAGAAAAGAAGAATTAAGGGTAACATGATAGCAGTATTCCAGTATTTGAGGGGCTGCCACAAAGAAGAGGGGGTCAAATTATTCTCCAAAGCACCAGAGGGCAGGACAAGAAACAATGGTTGGAAACTAATCAAAGAGAGAAGCAACCTGGTATTAAGGAGAAACTTCCTAACAGTGAGGACAACTAACCAGTGGAACAGCTTTGCCTTCAGAAATCATGGGCGCTCCATCACTGGAGATTTTTAAGAAGAGACTAGAGAGTCATTTATCTGAAATGGTATAGGTTCTCCTGCTTGAGCGGGGGAGGGGGGCTGGACTAGAAGACCTCCAAGGTCCCTTCCAGATCTATTCTATTCTATTATACCTCACCTCCCAGAATTCTCAGTAAAGGCTATGCTGGCTGTGGAATTCTGGGAGTTAAAGTCCATGTGCCTGGAAATGGCCAAAGTTGGGAAATACTGAATGAGAAGGTTATAGCTTTAGTCTGGTGAGATTCTGTCTATTAGGTGTAAACAAATAAACAACCAGACTCAATTTGATTTGATCTTTGAGCTTGGGCCTAATCAGAAGTGACAGATAAGCACTGTGCCCTCCACCAGTGTAGTTCTTCAAGATGAGATAGATAAACACCTTCCAAGATTCCCCATAAAGAGAACAGCAAAATAATAAGTGGATTAAGAGCTCAACAGTCATTTCTGGCTCTAATCCTTCACTTGTGATCACAAATGAGCTCCAAATTTCCTTTGCTAAGCAAGACAGTTATCAACTGAATTTTGCCCCATTTTACGACCTTTCTGGCTACTCTTGTTAAGTGCATCACTGCAATTGTTAGGTTAGTGACAGGTTTGTTAAGTGCATCTGGCTTGCCAATTGACTTTGATTGTCAGAAAGTTACAAAAGGTGATCACATGATTCTGGGACACTGCAACTGTCAAAAATATGTCAGTTGTCAAGCATCCTAATTTTGATCAAGTGTCACTTTTATCAGTGCTGTTATCAGTGTCATTGTAACTTTGAACAGCCACTAAACAAATGGTATTAAGTTGAGGATTACTTTTATTTATTTATTTGATTTGTCAGTCGCTTACAAGATAATAGGTATAAGTTTAAACATGAGTAAGAATACAGGAAATAGGTACAAATAAATGGGGATAAAATGGGGACAGGGACGGTAGGCACGATTGTGCACTTATGCACGCTTCTTACCAACATCTTAGGAATGGGGTGAGGTCAATAGTGGATAGTTTGAGGTTAAAGGAGTGGGGGTTAGAGGATGTAACAACAGAGCCAGGTAGTGCATTCCAGGCATTGACCACTCTGTTGCTGAAGTCGTACTTTCTGCAATCAAGTTTGGAGCGGTTTACATTGAGTTTGTATCTGTTGTGCGCTCTTGTATTGTTGTGGTTGAAGCTGAAGTAGTCATTGAGAGGTAGGGCATTGTAGCAGATAATTTTGTGTACTACACTTAAGTCTAACCATAGGTGGCGTAGTTCAAGATTGTCCAAACCCAAAATCTCAAGCCTGGTGATATAGGGTATTCTGTTGCAAGCAGAGGAGTGTAGTACTCTTCTCATGAAATACTTCTGGACTCGCTCAATTGTATTAATGTCCGATATACAGTATATGTGGCTGGAGAGGACTACACAGTGCACCCAGCCTAGTCAAGGTGAAGGGCAGGCAGCATTTCAGACTTAGAATTGAGGAGAGAGAAAAGGATAGCACAAGGCCATTTGAGAAAAGTCCATGAACAATTGGGTTAGATATTAAGCTTAGACTGGTTTGAAATATGTTGCTTAAGATGACTTCTGACACTTGCAGATTGTAATGGGAGAGAAAGAGAAATTAAGGAGAGAGAATCACGCTCTGGCATCCACAGAAATCAAACCTGTCTCTAACCATAAAGTGGCATTCTTGGTGCATCTTGGAACTGAACTGCAAGTATAGCTCTCAAAAATTTGGACTGGACAGCTTCCAGGCATTAAACTTTGTAAAAATGCAGATCGGAACATGATAAAACAACTGAGAACCTTAGCAATAAAATCCTTGCAGGAATAAAATGTGCCCTCTTTCAGTGAAAGAATCATAAGACAGCTGTGTAGTTACGTTGAGCAACACTTACCTGATAAGAGAAATGTGTGTTCCAAGATAAGGAAGCTTGCAATTGTACCCCAAGATATTTATAAGTACATTCCCGCTGTTTTAGGGTCCTGTTAATTTTCCATTTAGGCATCCCACTGTTGTGTTGTGCAAAGACCAGCACTTTCGTTGTTTGATCATTTACTTACAAGTTGTTCTTTAGGCAAAAGGAAGCCAATGCCCTCAAAGCCCTTCTCATTCCCACCCAGGAGAGAGACAAAATTACTATATCATCTGCATACAGCAAGGCTCAAATTGAACAATTTGCTAACATTCAAACATATATTAATGACTGTTGCACTAACTGACTGCAGATAAGTTTGCTTGGGGGATGATCTCCAGGCTTTTATTAATGAACAACTCCGTGATGTGAACATTGCAAAGATACACCATGTAAAATGCATTTGAAAATATCCTTGTCATTATGGGGTTGGTACATATGCACATCAAATGACTGGTATGGGACACTGGGGAGGAGCTTTTGGTGGTCCAAAATGGACAAAGAACCCTTTATCCATCAAACATGAGTCAGAAACTACTTGTCAGCCTTCAAGATTTTCTTCCTGTGCTTTGCATCCTTCGGCTGTCATAAGTAACGGGGGGAGGAGAGGGGACATGGTTATGGGAAGCGAGCTGGAGGTTTTACAAAATAGAATTGTATAAGTTGTGGGGGGGGGGAAGTGTTTTACTTAGGTTTGCATCTTATGCAGCCGCAGCTCTTTATCAAAATATGTCAAGGTCAACGGACAGAGGCGTCATCACCACCTGGAGATGCCCACATGATGTTATACACAACTTTTCATTGGGTGGACAAATTGAACTATTGTGGGTGGGAACGTTGCCATCACTTTGTATATGTGATTTGGCTCATTTTCTCAGATTCAGAATTCTTTTGTTGCTATCACTTGACTTCCAGTAAAAGGTATCTGTTAGATTTGCATGAAGAGTCAGACGCGGAGTGCTTCAGTGAAGAGTTTATTAGTGACTACAGCTCATAACTGACCTGATTTGGCTGGTCTGCACTGCTATTTATAGCCAGCAGCCGCAGTTGCCAGCCAATCAGAGTGCAGGGTTTTCCCGCACTTTTTAAACCAATCATTTCTGACATTTTACAAGAACAGTTCAAACTTAACCAATGACATTCAAACCTGCATACATAACACCCCTCCCCACTAGGTTCAGTCCATACTCAAACCCCAACCTATCTAATGTATTCTTTTAAATAGGTGGGGCTCTTACGTAATGCTTGAGACCTTCGTGGTTCAGAAGTTTTAACGTTCTCACCCAGTGAGAGGGGAAATGTGTCTGTTGACATTTCCCTAGTTGGACTTCCTGTGAAAGAAGACCCTGTTTGATTGTTAGAATCTGGTCTCTCCTCCCAACCCATCTCCAGCCCAATGTCAGCACCCAAGTCAGGTAGTGATGTGCAATCTTCCACTGTAAGGATGGATTTTGGCATTGTGACAGGTTTTGGGATGGTTCCTGTCGTAATGGCTCGTTACACATGGGGTTGATTCTTGTTTGCTGATTATCCTCATGTTCCTCCCCTCCCCTAGAAAAAGCATTAGTTATGGAACTAGAGAGGAACAATGATGTTCCTGAGGTAACCTGGATCTAAGCTGATCAATGTGCCTGCTCCAGAGGACTCCATCCTCTGTTTGTACCCTGTAAGAACGAGGGCCTGTGATTTGAGTTATTTCAGCAGGAATCCATGAAGGCTCACCCATAAGGTTCTTAGCATAAACAGAATCACCCACACTGAACGCGAACTTTGCTAGTGGAATCTAGTGGTGCTGCGTAAGTGGGATGAATGTGGTCAAGGGAAGACCTAGTTTCCTACCCATCAACAACTCTGCTGGGGATAAGTTAGTTGATGGGTTAGGAGTGATGTGCTGAACACTAAGAAGTTTTTCAACTTTCTCAGTGATGTCCCCAGGACCCAATTGCTGAAGCTTTGCCTTGGTAAAACGCACTCATTCATTCAGCCCGCCGTAGCGAAGGGTGCCCAGGGCTGTCAGGGCATGTCTGATACCCAGTTGTGCTAGATAGGATTCAAAAGGGTTGGATGTAAATTGAGGGCCACTGTCAGAACAAGAACATCAGGTAACCGTGGGTTACAAAAGCTTTTTTTTTTTAGAAAAGTTTATTTACAATATAAAAGACATACAAACATACAAACATACAGTCACATATGAATAAAAATACATCACACATTAGTTGCAGATCGGAGTGTTTTTCCATAAGCAGTTACAGTCTTGTATAATCATAAATATTTCTTCTTATAATATTCTTGGTTTAATCTCTATTGTGAAGTTTCCTTTTATCACCTCTTTCGAGTTCTTCTGTCACCTTACCTCTATCTCCTGCTTCTATAAATTCTAGTATTCTAATATTTCAAATAACACTCTATTTTCCAACATTTCCATTTCCATTTCCTTCATTTTATGTTCCATCCAATTATACCACTTTTCCCATATCCTGTAATAATCTGTATCTTCTTTTCCATTTAATTTGAGAGTTAGTCTCTCCATTTCAACACATTCATACATTTTGTTTATTACAATTTGTATAGGAATTATAGGTTCTTTCCATTTTTTTGCTTAAAACAATTCGAGCCGCTGTTAACAGGTGTGCAATCAGGTATTTGTCTTTTGAGGAAATTTTTTCTTTATCATTCCAAGTAGAAACAGTTCTGGTTTCCACTCCAGCTCACAATTCATCACATCCTCAATCCAATTTTTGATTCCTGTCCAATATTTTTAATTTTTGGGCATGTCCACCACACATGGTAGTAGGTTCCTATTTTGTCCTGACATTTCCAACAGTTTGGATTTGCCCGGGGGAATATTTTTGCCAGTCTAGCGGGCCAAATGCCACCTGTACATCATTTTATATTGGTTTTCCTTGTACGCCACTGACTTTGTATATTTTAAGTTTTCTTCCCAAATATCTTCCCAATCATTTAAATCTAATTTGTATCCTATATTTCGCTCCCAGGCTACCATTGATCCTTTTACTAATTGTCCCACTCTTTCCTGTTCTAACAATAATTTGTATAATTTGGATATTAACTTTTCCTCTAATCCCAACAATATTTTGTCCAGATTTGTATTTTTGTTTCTATCCCATATTCCTTTATATCTTTATTATATCTTGATTTAATTTGTAAATAGACCCAATTATCTATTGATATGCCTTCCATCTCCAAATCTTGTTTTGTTTTTAGTTTTCCATCTGTATCCAATATCTGGTAATATTTAAGTTTTTATTCAAATCCATTGTATTTGGATTAAAGGTTGCTTCCATTGCTGAAAACCACCTTGGTATTTTCGTATAATTTTTCTTTCTTATCTCAGCCCAATTTTTAATCAATGCATTTCGAATTATATGTTTTGTAGTATGATTTTGTCTTTTATCCGTCGGGTTCCATAGAAGTGCATGCCATCCTATCTGTAGGTCATGCCCTCAAGTGTTAATATTCTCCTATTTTCTAATCTGACCCATTCTTTTGTCCATAGCAGACTCGGCTTTGTAATAGATTTCCCAATCTGGCAGTCCCAGTCCTCCTCTACTTCTATCGTCTTGAAGATATTCTCTCTTTATCCTTGCCCTTTTTCCCATCCAAATGAACTTCATTGTCATCTTATTCAATTCCATGAAAAATTTCTTATTTGTTAGTATTGGAATAGTCTGGAACAGAAATAAAACTTTGGGAAGAATATTCATTTTAATTGTTGCAATCCTCCCGAGGAAGGATATTTGCAATTTATTCCAATTTTCTAGATCCTTTTTGATTTGTTTTAAAATTTTTATGTAATTATCCTCCCACAGCATCATTGTTCTTGCCCTTATCCAAATTCCTAGATATCTTATTTTATTTACTATTTGTAATCCCATAATCTCTTCAAGCCTCTTTTGTTTAGAGATTGTCATATTTTTAACTAACAATTTGGTTTCCCCTATTTACCTTTAAGCCTGCTAATTCCCAAAATCATTTATTTCTTTCATTAAAATCGGGCCTGTCTCTAAAGGTTCTTCTATTATGAAAGCCATGTCGTCTGCAAATGCCTGTGTTTTATATTCTTGATTTCTAATTTTTGCTCCTCTTATATTTTCATTTCCCTAATTCTCATTAATAATGTTTCTAAGACTGTAATGAATAATAGTGGTGATAGTGGACAGCCTTGTCTAACCCCTTTTCTATTTTAAACATTTTAGTGGTCTGCCATTTACTAATATATTTGCTTTTTGGGTATCATATATTGCATTTATCATTCTTTCAAAATTTTGTCCAAATTTCATTTTATTAAATTGTTGTTTCATAAAGTCCCAGTTCAAATTGTCAAATGCCTTCTGTGCATCTAAAAGATTAGAGCCATTTGGTTGCTTGGGTGGCATTCATAATATTCTAGTATATTTATTATTATTCTTATATTATGTCTAATCTGTCTTCTCGGTAAAAATCCATTTTGGTCTGTGCTAATTTTCCCACTAATAATTCCTTTTAATCTTTGTGCCATAATTGTCATGAAAATTTTATAGTCAGTATTTAAAAGCGATATTGGTCTATAATTTTGATTTGATTACTGTTTGTATCTTCTTTGGGTATGAGTGTTATATATGCCTCCTTCCAAGAATTGGGAATTTTGGCTTTACCCAATGCTTCATTACATACTTCTAAGAAAGTATTATTTAGTATGTCTCCCATCTTTTTATAATATTACTTGGATATCCATCTGGACCTGGTGTTTTATTATTTTTTGCTTCTGAATTGCTTTCTTTAATTCATCTATTGTTATCTCTTTATTTAACAGATCTCTTTTTAAGCTGCTTGATGAAAGCATCAGTTGTGATGGATGCCATAGGGATTACCTCTAGCCATTTGGAATATGTCATCTACTTAATAAGGAAGGTGTGCCCTCTGGTAGAGCCCGAAATCAATGTGAATCCTAGACCAGGGGCCCTAGGACATTCCCATTCCTGTTTGGGGAGAGGTGGGGCAGGCTGACTACCTGACAGTTGGGACAAGATGCAACCTGGTTTTCAACCATTTTGTCAATACCTGGCCACCATACACTCCTGGCAATCCTTCATCCTTACAATACCAGGATGACCCTCATGTAGCATTTCCAAACCTCCTTTGCAGTTTTGCAGGAATAACCACCCTGTTACCCCACAAAATACGCATCCTCTTAATACAGATATTTCAGTTTGCCTGGACTTAAAAGGTTGGAACGGTTGAGTAGATCTTGTAGTGGCCAACCTTTTTTGATCCAGCCTACAATGGCTTCAAAGTGTCTTTGGCAGTTTCTCCTGGCAATCTCAGCAGCGTTAATGCTGGAAGCTTGGCAACAGTTTCTGGAGAAAAGGTATGTGCCTCAGGTTCAAAGTCTTCCTTGTGACAAGGAAGTGGGCAGACTCAAGGCATCAGCATGTCCAATGTCCTTGCCAGGCTTGTGGATAAGGTTGTATGAATAAGCAGCAAGAAATTCAGTCCACCTCAGCATTCTTGGTGACAGGATAATGGGTATAGGTTTGTCTCCTGCCTCAATGCCTAACAAGGTTTGTGATCTGTGACAATGGTAAATGTTCTCCCATATAAATACTCATGAAATTTCTTGATAGCTGCAACAATTGCCAATGCTTCCTTGTCCAGTGGCTGTAATTCCTCTCTTGGTCAAGGTGCGAGTAAAATGCAATAGGGGCTTCCCTCCCGCTGAGAAGCCTGTGGCTCAAACCCCCCACACTCCAAGGGGATGCATCTGAAGTCAGTACAACAGGTAAATTCTCAGAGAACTGTATGAGTACAGCATCAGAGGCGTGATTAGTCTTTTAATACTGTTAAATGCTGATTGTTCTTTCCTGCCCCAGACCCAAACAGACTTTTGTCAAGCAATCTGTGTAATGGTTCTGCAATGGTTGCCTTCTGAGGTAGGAACATGTGGTAAAAGTTAATAAGTCCAAGGAAGGCTTGCAAATCTGTTTTGCATTTTGGTCTAGGGGCTTTTGATTGCTTGAACCTTGGCATCTGTAGGTGGATGCCATGCTTGTCAATCATATAGCCCAAGAACTCAACCTTGTCAGTTCTAGAGTGCATTTTCTTCCTTGACTTTTAATCCTGCTTTCTTGAATCTGGTAAGGACTTATCTGAGTCTCTTTGTAATTGAGTGTCATTTTCAGAAAGATTAACACATCATCAAAAGTAGGCACTACCCTGGCAGTCCTTGGCATCCTTTCCATAAGGCTTTGGAAGATGCCTGGTGCCACACTTACTCCAAACTGTAACCTTTTACATTTGAAGGCACCTCTATGAGTCACAATGGTTTGGGCCTCTGCAGTGGCATCATCAACTGTTAGTTGTTGATATGCCTGGGCCAGATCCAATTTGGCAAAGACTGTACCTCTGCCAAATGAATGTAATAAATGATGCACCACTGGAACTGGATATGCGCTCTGTTGAAGTGCATGGTTCAATGTCTGCTTATAGTCCTCACAGATTCTCACTGACCCATCAGTCTTGACTGGTGTGACTATGGGCGTCTCCCATCTGGAGTGGTCAGTGGGCTCTAAAACTCCTTGAGCTATTAGTTTATCTAATTGTGCATCATTTTTTTCCTTTAAGGAAAATGGGACCCTTCTGGGCTTTAAGTGAATTGGGGGCACCTTGGGATCTAGGTTGAAAGTGATAGGGGTCCCCATATACTTGCCCAGTCCATCACGGAAGACCTCTGGAAACTCAGACTTCAGGCCCTCCTCCCATTCAGTGTTGCTCACGTGATTGATGCCAGTCACCTCGATGCCTAGTGGATTGAACCACTCAAGTCCCAGCAAGCTTGGCGGTCCTTGTCCACGATGGTCAGGGAGGCAACGTTTGGTGTGGCCTTTGAACTTCACGATAAATTCTCTTGTTCCAACTACTGAATATTGTTCCTTGTAGTCTTTAAGAGTCAATGCTTGCTTCTGGAAATGCTTCTTCTGAATGTTGGGAAGTAGCCTGTGAATAGTGTCCCATGACACCATAGAATAAATAGGAGCCTGAGTCCACTTCCATTTGGCAAGGCCTTCCTTCAATTAGTACCTTCACATGTACTTTTCTGCTTCTTAGGGTGAAGAATGACCAATGGTGACTGTTTGATGAGTTTCATTCTTCCCATTTGCTTCTGCATTAAGCCCCATTTTCTCACTGAAGTTGTTAGGCTTGAAATCTTTGTCAGAAACTTCTTTTTGCTTGGTGGAGTTCTGGATGATTTGCAGACTCTTGCTAGGTGACCTCTTTTTTCACAACAGAGACAGATGGTATCAAAAACTTGCATTCAGTGCGGGGTGCCCCAACCTCTGCAATAAAAGTCTTGCCTCTTTCTTCCAAGGTCTTTCCTTTTCTTCTCTATTCTGAGTCTATAAATTCCTTCCTCCACCTCACAGTCTGAATCAGAATCTATTTGCTCATAATGGGTTGTTGTGGATCTTTCCACATCAGGATGGCTTCTTGACCTTGTTAATTTTCTTCATGGCTGCTGCTGAGGACTTGGTAGCTTCGCTGAAGAAGCTTCTTCTATGGCCTCCTTAGCGTGATCTTAGATTTCATTAATAATTTGCTCTGCAAAACCTTGTCTTTTAGGCCTAGAACAAATCGTCGCGCATGGCCTCTTCTAAGTTGATAAATTCACATACCCCAATGTCCTTAAACTTGCCACGAAGTCATTAACATTTTCTCTTTCCCTTGATCCGATGGTAGAATTAAGTGTGTCTCTTAATGAGGCAGCGATACTTGTGGCGTAATGGGCTCTATAACTTTTCTAAATCGGACCATCAGTACCTTCACGTCTGCAGCTCCGCCAATGCCTTCACCATCTTGAAAATGGCGGACCATGGTGGGTGAAAAACCACCCTCTTCCGCTTGTCAGAAATGTGGCCGATCGTTTCCCTCAAATACATTTGGAACTCTGCATCTGAGTCCCAGTCTTCTGCCGTCGGATCGAACGGGGCTGGGGGTGTTCAGCACAGCCATCTCTCGGCTTCTTCTCCGCGTTGTCTTCTCTTCGGAAGGATCCCACCTTTATGCCAGTGTTAGATTTGCATGAAGAGTCAGGCGGAGTGCTTCAGTGAAGAGTTTATTAGTGACTACAGCTCATAACAGACCCGATTTGGCTGGTCTGAGCTGCTACTTATAGCCAGCAGCTGCAGTTGCCAGCCAATCAGAGTGCAGGGTTTTCCCGCACTTTTTAAACCAATCATTTCTGACATTTTACAAAAACAGTTCAAACTTAACCAATGACATTCAAACCTGCATACAGTATCACTGCTCTCTAATTAATGGAGTCTAAGTATTCTTTCTTGAATTTTAGAATGTTTTCCATCTGACACTACTAGTTTTAGTAAATCATTAGATT
>CM019148.1:226156206-226209352 GCA_009733165.1 Naja naja | reverse complement strand
AAATTTATTTATTTATTTATTTATATTTGACTTGTATGCCGCTTCCATCTCCAAGACTCGCTGCCTCACAGCTAAAAACACAGAACAATAAATATTTAAAAAACATTAAACTAACAAGCCCAAATATAAGACATAACAATACAATAAAATATATTAAAAACCCATCCTCCCCCAAAGGAGGGTCACAGCCCGGGTTGGTCAAACAACCAAGTTTTTAATTGCCATGAAGGTACGGAGATCAGGGGCCAGACGGAGCTCCAGAGGCAGTTGATTCCAGAGGTCGGGGGCCAACAGAGAAGAAGGTCGTCGCCGGGAAGTACCAACCGGCATTGACCGCCGATGGAACCCCGAGGAGTTCTGTTATGAGCATCACAGGCGGCCGAGCTAGCTATTGGAAGAAGACGCCCTCAGATATTGGGGACCCATGCCGCAGGTAGGACTTTGAATGTTAAAACTAAAACCTTGAATCTCACCCGAGCGCTAATCGGCAACCAATGCAGGCCACGAGGAGGGGGTAACATGGGAGAACCGGTAACTCCCATCACCACCGCGCTGCCAGATTCTGCACCAACTGCAATCTCCGGATGGTATGCAAGGGCAGTCCTAGATAGAGAGCGCTGCAGTAGTCGAAGTCTCGAGGTGACAAGGGCATGAGTAACCGCGGCGTAGGCTCGCATCCAGAAAAGGGCTAAGTTGTCAACAAGACGAGCTGGGCAAAGGCCCCTGGTGGACGCTCCCCCACCTGCTCCTCCAACCGAGCCGATATCATCCAGGAGACCCCCAGATTCTGTGCCCTATCCACAGGGGTAACACCTCCCCTATGGCCAAGGATAAACAATCCTGGCTGGGCCGAGACGCCACACGCAAAGCCACTCAGTCTTGGCCGGGTTGAGTCGGAGCATTACTCATCCAGGTCCGCCCGCATCCAAGCACCGGGACATCAGGGAGAGGGCATCGCTGATCTGGCCAGGGTGGAAAAGTACAGCTGAGTATCATCAGCGCATTGATGGAATTTCACCCCAAAGCCACGGATGATCTCACCCAGCGTTTCATGTAGATATTAAATAAGAGAGGGAAAGGACCACCGCGGGACCCCACAAGAGAGAGCCCTCGGGCTCAATCAACCCTCCCACTAACACCGATATCGCTCTCGCCTGAGAGGTAGGAGGAGAACCACTGAAGAACAGTGCCCCCACTCCCAACCCCCGAGGCGACGCAAAGGATACATGGTCATGGTCGATGGAAAGCCGAGAGGTCCATAGGACCAGGACAGGAAAACCCCTGTCCCGGCCCTCCAAAGATCATCCATCAGCGACACAATGCCGCCTCCGCTGTAACCGGTCGGAAGCCCGATTGGTACGATCCAGGTAGTCCGCTTCATCCAGGAAAGCGGAACCTGCTGAGCCACCACATTCAACAACCTTCGCCAAAAAGCAAGGTTGGAGACCGGACGAAAGTTGTCAACACGTCGGGTCCAAGGCAGGCTTCTTCAGGAGGGGCTCACCACTCCTTCAAGGCGGAGGGAAAGACACCCTCCCTCAATGAAGCGCGACAACTGCCCGAGCCAACCGCAGGTGGCCTCCTGGCGCATAAGTCAGCCAGGAGGGACACGGGTCCAACAAACATGTGGTGGAACTCAGTCGCCGCATAATCCTGTCCACTTCATCCTCGGAGACAGGATCAAACTCATCCCAGATAACAATGGCCAGACTACCCACAACTCGTTCCCCACCACTGCAAATCAGAGGACAACCCCTCCCAATGCAGCGAGATCTTATCCCCAGATATTGACCAAACTCCTCAGCCCTGCCCCAGTGGGTCCGCCCCTCTCAAGCCGAAGGAGGAACGGTAACCAAACAGGGCGGCTGGGCGGTTATCTCGGACGCTATGAGAGTGGAGAGATAAGACCTTCGCCTCTCCCATAGCTACCAGGTAAGTCCTAATGTAGGCTCTTAGCTGGGCACGATCGATTGAGAACGGTAGACCTCCACCTGCTCTCTAAACCCCACGACGACGTTTCATCTCCCGGAGCTCCTCAGTATACCAGGGAGCAAACCGATCCACGACGGGTAAGGGGACGCATGGGGACAACCCTGTCGAGGGCCTCCGACGCAGCCCGTTGCAGGCCACTGCCAGATCCTCGGCAGAGTCGAGCAAGGGAAGAGGAAAACCCCAGTTCTGCCTGGAACCTTTCAGGGTCCATCAGGCGCGCTGGGCGGAACCACCTAAGTGGCTCCTCCTCCCAGCAGTGGGGGCGCCTGTTGGAAGACCAGCCGTAGGAGATAGTGATCAGACCATGGAACGGGCAAGGCTGTCAAAGTAGCCTGCCCTCTGTCACTCCGCCACCGCCAGAGACAAAAACTAGGTCAAGAGTATTCCCCTCATGAGTCGGGCCTTGAATCAACTGGGTCAGGCCCATAGCCTCCATAGAAGCATGAACTCCTGGGCCAAACCCGACGCCTCCCCCAGGGAAGGCAGATTAAAGTCCCCCAGAACCATAAGATCCGGGAGCTCCACCACCACCCCAGAGAGGAGGTCGAGAAGCCCATAGGGCTGCCACACAGCTGGGGAAAGGTATGTAAGCAGCAGGCCCACCTGACCACTAGGCCCCCACCTCACAAGGAGGGTCTCACTCCCCCCTATCTCTGCAACAGTGACCTCCCTTGGAAACAGGGTCTCCCTAATAACCACGCCACCCCACCACCCCCTACCCTGAGCCCGTGGTCGGTGCAAAACCAAAACCTGGAGGGCATAAATCAACCAGAGGGACACCTCCTCCGGGCCCAACCAGGTCTCGTGATACAAACCAGGTCCAGCCTCCTCCTCAATGATCTCAGCAGAGGAGGGAAGATTTATTAGCCACGACCTGGCATTAAAATACACCAACCTAAGGCCAGGGATCCCAACCCGATGCTCCCTAGGGAGGAGGCCACAGGGTCGGAGCGGGCCACCACGCACAAAGATGGCGCGGGCGTGCTCCCAGCACATGATATGGCCCTGTGCCTCGACATCGCCCACACTCCAACCACCCTGGGATCGCGTCCCCACTCACACCCAAAGCCCCGCCTATCCCCCCCCTTTTCCTTGGAAAGGAAGTGAAGAGTCTCTTTTTCCAGGAAACAGGATTGACACAGAAGACCCAAGCTAGAAATTGCAAGACCAAGTTCTACCTTAGGCACAAAGTCAACTGGAAGTTCTTGGGCCAGTCACTCTCTTTCAGGCCACAGCTCCAGGAAGGAGCTAAGGGCAAATGATTTAAAAAATGGACAGACTAGTCCTGGCAGATACTATAAGTCAAGATTGACTCAAAGATACATGCCCACACATAAGTCACATTCAAATTTTAAAAAAAACAAACAACATTTATTTTGGCTATTCCTCGGTCTCACAAAATAGCAATGGGTTTTGCTCCATTCCATTCTACTAACCCATCCTGACCTACAGTAAGGAAAGAGCATTTCAGAAACTGGCATATGCTTTTTAAAAAAACAAATGAAAAAAAATCTAAAAGGCAGTTTCGGGCTAGTGGTTAAGATGCTAGCCTAGAAATCAGCAATGGTGAGCTCTGGTTCCAGATTAAGCATGAAAAAAAAAAATAGCTGGATGACTTTGGGCCAGACACTCCTTTCAGCCCAGTTTACCTCTTAGAATTGTTGTTGTTGGGAAAAAGAAGAAGTATGGGTATATTCACCACCTTGACTTGTATATGAAGAAAAAGGTGAGCTAAAGTCTAAAAAAAAATCATATCTGTATATTTTGTCCACTTCTGAATGGCTCTGGTTGATCAGCAAATAAATATAAACATTTTTTTAAAAGATGCAATTAGCATAAAAAAATTAGCATGCTAGGTTAAAAAAAGGACATTTCTGATGTCTATTTGAGGTTGAGGCTAACGCTGTTCTCAATACAGTCCAGTATGTATTAAGAACAGGGCTAGCCGCAACCTCAATAGTGATTTGTTCCACAATAAAGACCCCATGATGTAAAATATATCTGGAGGTGGGGTCAAGCTTTTAGAGCAAAGATACAACTGACTGGGATTAGACAATCTTGTAAATAACTTGAGTTTAAGCCATATAAGACTTCGTACACCAGAGAGAACACTCTAATGTGAGTTGATAAGGTCCCCGTCAATCAGCTGCTTTAACATAGGTATGATGTACCACCTCTGGGAAGTACAAGTTAAAGTCACACTCTAACAGTTGGGGCAATTTCTAGGTCACCTTCAAGGGCTGCCTCCTGAAGAGCACATAGCATTAGGCAATAGTGAGGTTATCATTACATCATTACATCGCCACTGAAGCCAAGTCTCTGTCCTACAGTTCCAACTGAAAACTGAATCATCAGCCAAAGCTAGTGAGAGGCCCCATCTGCCATAGTTATCGTGGGACTCTCCATTATCATTGCTGCATTCCCCCTTAGGAAAGAATTCAACCCCATCTGAAAGAGCAATATTTGCTGAAACCTGAAATCCAACCTCCGGTTTCAGTCACAATTCTGTCTCATTAAAATTCAGTTTTGGCTTCTCCTCCCCAATCTAGTTTTTAGAGGCTAGAGATACACAGAAGCACTAAAGATATTGAGTTCTGAGCTCACAGGAATGAGAAGCAAGGCTGAGCATCATTAGTGGACTGCTGGCAGCTAGGTCTGAGCTCACATACAATGCAGAGAGTGAACAGGAGCACCAGAGGTTAATTGCTCCTACTGCTCCTTAGCTTGGTGTTCCTACT
Organism: Naja naja; assembly: GCA_009733165.1. NCBI lineage: Eukaryota > Metazoa > Chordata > Lepidosauria > Squamata > Elapidae > Naja > Naja naja. The sequence continues at coordinate 226,204,622 of CM019148.1, read as the reverse complement.
TCTCTGAGACTTGGGATTTTCCTCCTGGAATGAGGGTGAGAGAATCACAAACAGAAGATAGTGGTGAGAAAACACACATGAATCTCAGTGAGTCTTCACTGCTGCAACTGAAGCATCCATGAGCTTGGCTGGATATTAATCAAGAAAATCCTGATGGACTTTGTGGTTAGGTTTTGTCAATTTTCATTGATCAGACATTTTCATATTAATCATATCATGTATTATTCAGAGGGCAAGCAAGCCAGAACTTGCATAAAGAGTAGTCTGCAAGGAGCTACATTATTTACCTTACTAATTTAAATTGCAGCCCGGCATTTGCAATATCATATTCTTTGCCACAGCAACCCCTCATTTATTTTTTTCTGAGGCATAAAATGACTTCACAAGGTTGTGGAACAGACTGCAGTTAGAGGACAGTTGCTCTGTGAAATCCTGCTGGCAGCTAGGAGCTGAGTGTGATGTTAGCAGTAACCTTAAGATAACTCAGATGCTGACATGCCACAAGACTTAGGCAATAGGAACTGAATGATCACCAACTGACAATTTTAATTAGCATATCTGCTTTGCACAGTGTAAAAAGTATTTCGGAACAAATTTCAGCTGCTTCTTAAATGAATGCTGTAGGGAAAAGTGCATCCATAACAAGCTGAACTGACATCCAAATGACAATACAATGGTAAATTAGCCCTTGCAAAACAACACCTGATAGAAGTGAAGGAATTGCTTAATTTACTTCATGATGTTAGTATTTGTAGGAGATGACCAGGCTGAGCCCAAGGGATTAAACATTACATAAGTCATAAGTCCCTGTATGCCCTTGAGAGATCTAAGTCCAGCTCACCTTGAATGCCTCTTTATCTCCTACTCATTTCCCTTGACTGCTAGTTGGTCAGATTCTTGCAGAGAGCTTAAGCTTGCAATAAATCTTTATACTTATTTGAACTGCCTGAATCTCCTTATTTCCACAAATAGTTTTGTCTTGGGTTATGTTCATCATCTGCCACGTTTGCACCCTATTTGGGTACCTAAATGGAAAACATCCATGTTTCTGGTTTACAGAATTGACAGTGATCTCAGTGGCATAGCTGGGCTATTTGCTTTATGTTGATCATCATCATCTTCATCATCAACATCAACATCATCACCATCAATTTTGGGGACAACATTTTATATTTTTAATATAAAATATGTGTTGTTTATTTTTCAAGCAAGAATGGGGAATGGTCAAGTAGGCAGAAGAGAAACGATCATCCATTTCACACTGGAAGAATAATTATACAATAAATATTTTACTGGGTAGCTGAACTGATGCATTATGCAAAGACTGAATTCCCTAGAGAAATCCACAGTGCTGGGAAAGATGGAAGGAAAGAGAAGATGAATATGACTAGCAGCAAGGTGCATGAAGTTTATTTTGGTGTTGATGAGAACACTATTGGAAGACCTGAAAGGCCAAAGATTGGGGACAGAGCATGCTGGAGAAAACTTATTTGTGTAGTCACTTATAGGTGACCCTGACAGGATGGCACACAGCCAGTCATATTTAAACTTTAGTGAAATGTATTGCCATTGGATTGATATCAACCAGAAAGCCTAATTTAAAAAAAGAAGAAGCGTGATTCCTTTTTTATTTCTTTAGAGACAAAACTTTAGAGACTCTTTTTGGATTGAAAATTTACAGAATATCTGGGATGTCATAAGCAAGGGTGTTTAGTAGTTCATATTTAGTAGGGACAAATATGCCCTATATAATGAATATTTAAAATCTAGAGTATTCTTTAAATGCAGCTCCACTCCTGGTGACATCATGGAAAAAAATAGTTTTTTTAGCCAAAGGATAGAAATATTTTGCCACTCACTTGTTCTGAAATGTTTTTTGACTTCCCACTTCAGGAGTCAACCATATTATTCTCAGTCCTCTGAACAAATACTAGGAAGATCTGCTTCAATCCTGACCTCAGATGACGTCAGTCGAATGACATTCCAGTTATACCCTGGATGTGTGCAAAGTGTCTTGAAGGGTTGCTCAGGTTGTTCCAAGCTCAAAGCAAAGCACAAGTATTTCAGCCTTGGAACAAAATATGGCCATTTTGAGTAGCATCATTTCAAATGGTCCTGACCAACCAGAGCCCTGATTCTGCTTTTATTCTTTTGATTCCTTTCAGTGGGTTGTGTTATGTATGCAGGTTTGAATGTCATTGGTTAAGTTTGAACTGTTCTTGTAAAATGTCAGAAATGATTGGTTTAAAAAGTGCAGGAAAACCCTGCACTCTGATTGGCTGGCAACTGCGGCTGCTGGCTATAAGTAGCAGCCACAGACCAGCCAAGTTGGGTCTGTTATGAGCTGTAGTCACTAATAAACTCTTCACTGAAGCACTCTGCGTCTGACTCTTCATGCAAATCTAACACTGGCGACGGTGGGATCCTTCCTGAAGAGAAGACAACGGAGAAGAAGGCGAGAGAGATGGCTGTGCTGAACACCCCCCCAGCCCGGTTCAATCCAACAGCAGAAGACTGGGACTCGTTTGCAGATCGTTTCCAAATGTATTTGAGGGAAACGATCTCGCTGACATTTCCGACAAGCGGAAGAGGGCGGTCTTTCTCACCACTGCGGTCCGCCGTTTTCAAGATGGCGAAGGCATTGGCAGGAGCTGCAGACATGAAGGTAATGGACTGGCCCGATTTAGAAAAGTTAGAGCCCATTACGCGCCACAAGTATCGGCCTCATTAAGAGACACAATTCTACCGTCGGGATCAAGGGGAAAGCAAAACGCAATGACTTCGTGGCAAGTTTAAGGGACATTGGGGTGCATGTGAATTTATCAACTTAGAAGAGGCCATGCGCGATCGATTTGTTCTAGGCCTAAAAGACAAGGTTTTGCAGAGCAAATTATTAATGAAACCTAAGATCATGTTTAAGGAGGCCATAGAAGAAGCTTCTTCAGCGAAGCTACCAAGTCCTCAGCAGCAGCCATGAAGAAAATTAACAAGGCTGCAAGCCATCCTGATGTGGAGAGATCCACAACAACCCATTGCAGCAATTAGATTCTGATTCAGACTGTAGTGAGGTGGAGGAAGGAATTTATAGACTCAGAATGGAGAAGAAAAGGAAAGACCTTGGAAGAAAGAGGCAAGACTTTTATTGCAGAGGTTGGGGGGGGCACCCCGCACTGAATGCAAGTTTTTGATACCATCTGTCTCCGTTGTGAAAAAAGAGGTCACCTAGCAAGAGTCTGCAAATCATCCAGAACTCCACCAAGCAGAAAGAAGTTTCCTGACAAAGATTTCAAGCCTAACAACTTCAGTGAGAAAATGGGGCAATACAGAAGCAAATGGGAAGAATGAAACTCATCAAACAGTCACCATTGGTCATTCTTCACCCTTAAGAAGCAGAAAAGTACATGTGAAGGTACTAATTGAAGGAAGGCCTTGCCAAATGGAAGTGGACTCAGGCTCCTATTTATCTATGGTGTCATGGGACACTATTCACAGGCTACTTCCCAACATTCAGAAGAAGCATTTCCAGAAGCAAGCACTGACTCTTAAAGACTACCAAGGGAACAAGATTCCAGTAGTTGGAACAAGAGAATTCATTGTGAAGTTCAAAGGCCACACCAAACGTTTGCCCCTGACCATCATGGATAAGCTTGCTGGAACTTGAGTGGTTCAATCCACTAGGCATCGAGGTGACTGGCATCAATCACATGAGCAACACTGAATGGGAGGAGGCCCTGAAGTCTGAGTTTCCAGAGGTCTTCAGCGACGGATTGGGCAAGTATATGGGGACGCCCTATCACTTTCAACCTAGATCTCAAGGTGCCCCCAATTCTGGGCTTTAAGCCCAGAAGGGTCCCATTTGCCTTAAAGGAAAAAAATGATGAAGATAAACTAATAGCTCAAGGAGTTTTAGAGCCCACTGACCACTCCAGATGGGAGACACCCATAGTCACACCAGTCAAGACTGATGGGTCAGTGAGAATCTGTGGGGACTATAAGGGGACATTGAACCATGCACTTCAACAGAGCGCATATCCAGTTCCAGTGGTGCATCATTTATTACATTCACTTGGCAGGGGTAGCCCAGGCATATCAACAACTAACAGTTGATGATGCCACTGCAGAGGCCCAAACCATTGTGACTCATAGAGGTGCCTTCAAATGTAAAAGGTTACAGTTTGGAGTAAGCGTGGCACCAGGCATCTTCCAAAGCCTTATGGAAAGGATGCTCCAAGGACTGCCAGGGGTAGTGCCTTACTTTGATGATGTGTTAATCTCTGCTGAAAATGACACTCATTACAAGAGAGACTCAGAGAAGTCCTTACCAGATTCAAGAAAGCGGGTTAAAAGTCAAGGAAGAAAATGCACTCTTAGAACTGACAAGGTTGAGTTCTTGGGCTATATGATTGACAAGCATGGCATCCACCCTACAGATGCCAAGGTTCAAGCAATCAAAGAAGCCCCTAGACCAAAATGCAAAACAGATTTGCAAGCCTTCCTTGGACTTATTAACTTTTACCACATGTTCCTACCTCAGAAGGCAACCATTGCAGAACCATTACACAGATTGCTTGACAAAAAGTCTGTTTGGGTCTGGGGCAGGAAAGAACAATCAGCATTTAACAGTATTAAAAGACTAATCACGTCTGATGCTGTACTCATACAGTTCTCTGAGAATTTACCTGTTGTACTGACTTGTGATGCATCCCCTTTGGAGTGGGGGTTGAGCCACAGGCTTCCCAGCGGAGGGAAGCCCCTATTGCATTTTACTCTCGCACCTTGACCAAAGCAGAGAGGAATTACAGCCAATTGGACAAGGAAGCATTGGCAATTGTTGCAGCTATCAAGAAATTTCATGAGTATTTATATGGGAGAACATTTACCATTGTCACAGATCACAAACTTTGTTAGGCATTGTGGCAGGAGACAAACCTACACCCATTATCCTGTCACCAAGAATGCTGAGGTGGACTGAATTTCTTGCTGCTTATTCATACAACCTTATCCACAAGCCTGGCAAGGACATTGGACATGCTGATGCCTTGAGTCGTTGCCCACTTCCTTGTCACAAGGAGGACTTTGAACCTGAGGCACACACCTTTTTCCTAGAAACTGTTGCCAAGCTTCCAGTACACGCTGCTGAAATTGCCAGAGAGACTGCCAAAGACACTTTATTGGCTCCTATTATAGGCTGGATTAAGAAAGGTTGGCCTCTTCAAGATCTACCTCACCTTGCCCAACCTTTTAAATCCAGGCAAACTGAATTATCTGTATTAAGAGATGTATTTTGTGGGGTAACAGGGTGGTTATTCCTGCAAAACTGCAAAGGGAGGTTTTGGAAATGCTACATGAGGGTCATCCTGGTATTGTAAGGATGAAGGGATTGGCCAGGAGTTATGTATGGTGGCCAGGTATTGACAAAATGGTTGAAAACTGGGTTGCATCTTGTCCCAACTGTCAGGTAGTCAGCCCCCTCTCGCCCCCAAACAGGAATGGGAATGTCCTAGGGGCCCATGGTCTAGGATTCACATTGATTTCACTGGCCCTACCAGAGGGCACACCTTCCTTATTATAGTAGATGCATATTCCAAATGGCTAGAGGTAATCCCTATGGCATCCACCACAACTGATGCTGTCATCAAGCAGCTTAAAAGCTTTTTGTAACCCATGGGTTACCTGATGTTCTTGTCTCTGACAATGGCCCTCAATTTACATCCAACCCTTTTGAATCCAATCTAGCACAACTGGGTATCAGACATGCCCTGACAGCCCTGGGCACCCTTCGCTAACGGCGGGCTGAACGAATGGTATGTTTTACCAAGGAAAAGCTTCAGCAATTGGGTCCTGGGGACATCACTGAGAAAGTTGAAAAACTTCTTAGTGTTCAGCACATCACTCCTAACCCATCAACTAACTTATCCCCCGCAGAGTTGTTGATGGGTAGGAAACTTAGGTCTTCCCTTGACTACCTTCACCCACTTACGCAAACGCACCACTAGATTCCACTAGCAAAGTTTGCACGTTCAGTGTGGGTGATTCTGTTTATGCTAAGAACCTTATGGGTGAGCCTTCATGGATTCCTGCTGAAATAACTCAAATCACAGGCCCTCTTGTTCTTACAGGGTACAAACAGAGGATGGAGTCCTCTGGAGCAGGCACATTGATCAGCTTAGATCCAGGTTACCTCAGGAACATCGCAATTGTTCCTCTCTAGTTCCCATACCTAATGCTTTTTCTAGGGGGAGGGGAGGAACATGAGGATAATCAGCAAACAAGAATCAACCCCATGTGTAACGAGCCATTAGACAGGAACCATCCCAAAACCTGTCACAATGCCAAAATCCATCCTTACAAGTGGAAGATTGCACATCACTACCTGACTTGGTTACTGACATTGGGTTGGAGATGGGTTGGGAGGAGAGACCAGATTCTAACAATCAAACAGGCTCTTCTTTCACAGGAAGTCCAACTAGGGAAATGTCAACAGACACATTTCCCTCTCACTGGGTGAGAACGTTAAAACATCTGAACCATGAAGGTCTCAACGCACACCTATGAGCCCCACCTATTTAAAAGAATACATTAGATAGGTTGGGGTTTGAGTATGGACTGAACCTAGTGGGGAGGGGTGTTATGTATGCAGGTTTGAATGTCATTGGTTAAGTTTGAACTGTTCTTGTAAAATGTCAGAAATGATTGGTTTAAAAGTGCGGAAAACCCTGCACTCTGATTGGCTGGCAACTGCGGCTGCTGGCTATAAGTAGCAGCCACAGACCAGCCAAGTTGGGTCTGTTATGAGCTGTAGTCACTAATAAACTCTTCACTGAAGCACTCCGTGTCTGACTATTCATGCAAATCCAACAGGTTTCTTGTAGCCCTAGCAATGCAGCAGAAAGGGCAGACTATGTCCTTGTCAGTGTAGAGCAATGGGCTTGGATGGAGCTAGAGTACTAGAGCAAAGTAGTTAATCAAGAAACACACGGCTTAGTGGACACCTTTCTGAATGGACACAGTATTTATTTATTTAGCATATGGCAAATGGACACAGTGCTGCACCTCTGAAAAAAAATGAGGTTGTTAGACAATTGATTTATGTCTGCTAAAGCTTTGCTGGAAAAGAGTGAACATGGCTGTCTAACTTTGAGGCAACCATTATATCTGTCACCATTTTATTCCCATAGGATTTTTTGTTTGTGCTTAAAGTTTAGTCCTTTAAGGAGTAGGAATTAGTTAGAGGGAACTGTGAGAGAGTCTCCACTTCTTTCAACTGTATTTTGGTGTATCTTTTTAAAAGGTTTAGAACATCATCTCTCTCTCCTCTTTCAATATAGGTCTCTCCTGAAAGCAGATGCTTGCTTATTTGGTTGAGTTCAATCTTCCAATTAGGGATTATTTCATAGGCATTGGTTACTAGCCGTGGTGAGGCAAAAATGATAATACATGATTTTTGCTGCTGTGAAGAAAACCATTCATGTTTACATCCCAACATTGGACCCAACCATGTAAGTTGTGGGTTTTGTGTCATGATGATACAACCCAAATGTTAACACTTGCCCCAGATCCCTTGCTACAAAAACCTATGGTTTCCTGATACTGATGACATTTGTTAGAAGAAGAAGCTGATGAGATTTATGATCAAATTCAATTGGAAATTAACAAGTCATGCAAGCTTGTGGTTGGAGACTAGAATGCCAAAGTTCCATTAACATTTAATGGAAATATTAAAGAGAAATATATTGAATTGTATGGCTTAGGAAAATGAACTAAAAAGGAGAATGGCTTATTGATTTCTGCTCCTTCCATGGTTTCTCCACGGTTAACATTGTCTTCATCCGATCAAAATGACACCTCTAGAAATGGACATTACCAGGTGGAAAACAGAAATCCAATCAGCTATGTTATTCATTTAGCTATTTGTTAAACTTATTTGCAATGGGTTTACTCTAGATGGCTTATAACAATGAAAAGAAAGAAATGAAAAGAGTGTAAACAGAACAGAAGTAAAATAATAGAACCATAAAATAAACAATGACAAAGGAACACAACGAGAAAAATACATCAATAGCATAACCAAAAAGAAGGATGATGGAGAGCAGAGACCAAGGGGTATGGATGGGAGATGAAGTCTGCCATCAATCCAACAGCTGCCTCCAATGTCGAACTCCCCTATTGAGTCCCCAGGCCAATTGGCAGATCCAGGTCTTCGGGTACTTGCAGAAGCATAGGATAGTGGGGCCAGATCTTAATTAGAAGGTAGGATGTTCCAAAGTGTGGTAGAGAAATCTATTCTTCTGAATCCCAATAGTTAGCGTTCTTTGACTGAAGTAGGCCCTCTCTGCTAACACAAGTAGGATGTTAAAAGAAGTTGGAAGAGCCCAATTATAGCATCAAAGCCGCAGCAACACAGCACACTTCTGTTCTACAGGGGCAAATATAGATCTAAAAATGTAAGAAGCTGGAAGAAATTGTATACCTACCACTTAAGTTCAGAACATTTTTGTACATGGTTCATTGGTCATAATTACGGCATTGTATGAACACAGATGCAGCCTTTTTTAGGGCAAGCACGGATTGCTTTGTTTTATCTATTTTATTTGTGCACCGTGTGTTGCATAATGGTTGTTATTAAAGTTTAAACTTGAGCATTTTCCAGCCTGTTCTGAAATGGGCCCTCTTTCCCACCCCCCGCAAAACTAAACCAAACTCTGAAGGATCTCCAGAGTGCAAGTAATTGTTGCAAGAGCCTTATTTCCAGTGCACTCACTTAAAGCATTCAGAGCCAGGAGGGAAGAGAACGCAAAGCACAGCAGCGTCCTTACAACCTTACAACGCACAATTCATCTGTTAAATGATTTCCCCCCTCCCTTTTGTGAACTATTTGTCATATCAAATTTTCTACTTCCATGAAAGGCCTCTTTGATTTCTTTCCCTCTGGAATCTTTAAGTACATTATAATACAGTAGTCCCTTAGAAGAAAACCTTCTGTTATAATTATAAGCTCCTCAAGATTGAAGTTTTATTCTTTTGCGGCTGCTGACCTTAGAGAAGTGAAATGACTCCACTGTTGAATGAAACAGAAAAAAAAAGATTGGCTGAAATCTACATGACTCCAAAATGGCTTTCAACTTCATCCCCTCTTTTGAGGCTACCAAGATCATCACCTATTTCCATGGTGCTCATGTCTGAATTCAAAAAAACCTCATGCTTTTTATTGATCGGCGTTTGATCTCTGCAGCGGTCTTTTTAAAAAAAAAAACAATTAATTTGTTCTTTGCCGTGGCATTTTTGTTGCCTTTTAAAATAATCTCAGAATGCCATTTCATTCACCACATTGTCCTTTTGCAAGTTTGGGTTTTCTTTACTTTGAAAACCTGGACCGTATATAGAATCTCCCAAAGCTAGATCTAAACAGAATAAAATATTGAGAAAGTATGCCTTCTCACATACTTACTTTTTCTGTCTCACCCCTAATGTTTTTGGCATTTTCAAATTTTGGTTTTAAAAGCAGTTTAATAAAATTCTCCCTCACCTGAACCAATTATTTCTAGGCTAAAGATCACTATGCTTAACCATCCTATTAGGAAGATGTTAAACATAGTAAAAAAAAAGGACAGGGAAATCTAAATTTACACCAATAAAGAAACTCGGATACTTTTTAATTTAAGTACTCAAATCTCTGTCAGTTTTATTCTGTCCCATGTTTATATGTAATAAATCTCAGATTTTTGTCATCCTGATTTTGTAGGAATTTTGTAGAAAACAGAAAGAAACGAAGCCACCAATTACTCATCCATCTTATAGCTGTCACTATGTGATGTTTTCTCTTGGAGGTGCTTTATGTAGAAATATCCTACTAAAGTCTTTTGTGCAGCTTCCCAGGTATACACTGGGATGTGGCAAGTGATTACTACTAATTGTCAAAAGGTGAAGAGTTGGGAAGCAGTTTCATAATTATATTGGGAAATATGTCACTCATCATAGAAAACAGGTTTGTCAGATGGCTGTACAATTTCATGCAGAGAACAAGAATAATCCATCATTGGTAGACTTTACCAACCCTGGTTGCTAATCTCAGACCACATTTTGACAAATGTCTTATACAGACTAAACAAAGATAAGGTGGAATCATTTTGGCAGACCCAATTTTATTCCTCCTTCAATTCATACATTTGGACTCTGCTATCAGTTAAACCTTTGACCAAAGTTTATTCTGATATCTCTTGGTGATATATAGCTGCATCAACATTTACTAACGTATAGTCCAGTATAATGATCATATAATAATATAATATATACAAATTTAGTTGAAATGTTAATTTATATTGCTAGTCTGATATGCATGATATGCCACAAGCTTAATAATATAGGATATAATAATATAATGTCATGTCATATTATATCATCATATAATGTAATATAATATAATATGGGGCATGATGGTTCAGTGGTTAAAGATGCTAAGCTTTTGACATCCCTGGTTTGAGACCCGAGCGCTGCATAATGGGGTAAACTCCCATTACTTGCCCCAGCTCCTGCCTACCTAGCAGTTCAAAAGCATGCAAATGTGAGTAGATTAATAGGTATCATTTTGGTGGGAAGGCAACAGTGTTCATGTGCCTTTTGCATATAGCTATGCTGGCCACATGACTACATGTGGCCAGCATAGTTGCGGACAATGCTGGCACCATCAGCCAAGAAACAGAGGTGAGCACCATGCCTAGAGCTGGACACAACTGACATGGAAACCTTTACCTTTTTAATATGATGATATTATATTAATTATATTATAATATAATAATGTCTATTCTTTCTGTAAACTGCCAGAGGTCACCATCAGTGAGTTGGGTGGGGATGTAAATTTTCTTTATAAATAAAATACATAAATCACTCTAGCAATTTACAACAATATCCCTACATTTAAAATATTTTCTCTGTAGGTTAGGAATAGAGGATATTTGGCTAGAAAAATATTATCAAATTCTAAAACTGGGAATTTTAAATTCTGAGGTTGGCATTTTGCCATTTCAGAACACCACAGTTTTGAGTGGGGGAGATGGAGAAATAGCAATAGCAATAGCACTTAGACTTATATACCACTTCACAGTGCTTTACAGCCCTCTCTAAGCGGTTTTACAGTCAGCCTATTGCCCCCAACAATCTGGGTCCTCATTTTACCCACCTTGGAAGGATGGAAGGCTGCGTCAATCTTGAGCCTGGTGAGACTTGAACTGCCAAATTGCCAGTAGCCGCAGTCAGCAGAAGTAGCCTGCAGTACTACATTCTAACCACTGTGCCACCTCAGGTCAAATACATTTTTCCACACACACCCTCCCAAGAAAAAACCAAACTAACAAGAAGTAAATGAAATGATGACATATACTGTACTTTATTCAGGGAGACATATTCTTTAATATATCTTCCCAACTGTTTATATGAAGGGTTTCATAATTGTATATAAGCAGCAAACATTTTATAAAAGAAGAAGGAATGCTTTATTTATGGCTAAACAACAGCTTTCCAAAGGATGAAAGCCTTGTTTGTTATTTCAAGTTACTCTGATATTGAGGAACTCTGAGACAAGATGGCAAATGATTCTTTCCTTTGATTGTTTCAAGTTGCAATGGAGTGCACCATGTGTAGGTAAAATGTCACTGTCCTGGGAAATTATCATAATCCAATAGAATAATAAAATCTCAATAAAAAGGCAAATTTAGCCCAGTTCTACCTGGTGATTAACATTTTGATTGGGCTGCGTTGTGGAAAGTATTATCCTTGCAATTCTGGATGATTTCAAAGTTTAATAATCTACATCTCATAGCCTCATGAAATACTAATGGTTTTTATATTAGAACCCCAAATAATCAAAATTCCATAAAGGCAATAGAGCAACTACTTATCCAGTATTACACAACTTTTTGCTTACTTAATATTCTGGAACCTATATGTTTAAATGGAGCTATTAAAAAGCAGTTTGATATTGTATTTGGTCATAATAATCATACATATATGCTTTTAATGCCCTATATACTAGAAATTTAACTTATTTGGGGGCTATTTCTTAGAAGTGTTTTGTTTAATGTTACATTTTACAGTGTTTTGTTTTCTTCAAAGTCAGCTTTACTTGTAGCTACTGAAGAATTATGCTTACCTCGATAAACAGAATTACCTTCACCATTACCTGAAGGCAGATATGAGTAGGTATGTGGGCAAAACATCTATAATATCAACAAAAAATAAGACCTGCATCAATGTACTATTGCCCCCTCAGTATAAGAAACAAGGTTTGATCTATTAGAGTAATTTTACAGTCATTTAAAATCAATCAACTACTTGCCATTCTAAAGACACACACAGGAAATCTCCAACTACTCCTTATTAGCCTTGCTCAGGGGTGGGATTCTACCAGGTTCTGTCCACTTCTGTAGAACCGGTTGCTATGAAAAGCAGAAAACAGACAGCATACATAGAACCAGTTCTATGTCTGATGCTGTTTTGGCTTGCCCGCCTGCCCGGACTCTTACCTGACCTTTATTTCCTGCGTTTTCAACCACAGCTGCTTTGTGTGACACAGCTGCGGTTGAAAAAGCAAGAAAAAAGTGCTTTTTCAACTGCTGCGCACTTGCATGCAGCACTGCTCAGCTGTCCGGGCAACTCAGCAGGTCGTAAATTGCATTCATGTGACTTGCACGTGCACGCATGCGCGCGAAACGCAGAGCGACAGAAACGGTAGTTATAGCAGTCGGATCCCATCCCTGGCCTTGCTAGTGTTAAAAGAACTGTCTTCATCCTCAAGAACCAGATGGTAGTATGAAGTAAGTCAGTCCTTCAGACCTACGGACACTGGGGAGTTCCCCAGGGTTCCCCAATATCCCCATGTTATGATCAAATAGCAAAGAACAAATTAATTCATAATGATACTTTCTAAGCCTATGTAGGAGAAGAACTTCTTTCCCCTGTCAGATGGCATAGCATTTATTAATAAAGGAGAATATTTGTAGCTCAGAACTGAAATGATGGGTTCTTAATTCTGTCAAGAGTTTTTGCAGCACATCCGACTAGCATACAAGTAAAATAATTCTGCAGGATTCATTTGCATAAGAAACTTCTTTTTGTACAATACCATATAGCAGAAGTCAGCATACAAAGATCAGGAATACAGAAGCAATATTCACAGAAGCAAGTCATTACAGAGTAGAGAGATACAGAGGCCCAGAGGCCTAGATTTACAGTGGCCTCGGTCACAGAGGACAACAAACCAACTCTTATATACAGTTCAGCAAGTCAAAGCCACGCCCAGACTCCTAACTGTCTCTTATGGCCCCATTCAAAACAAATACTATGCTTCAGTATCCAAAGAGTTCCCATTGGTTGACCTGTTGCCATGTCTATTCCAGTCAATGAACTATATACACTGACAGATTCTCTCTGAGCTTGATTGAAATATGCAGTTATTTCATTACCCAAACAAAGTAACATCATCAGTGCATGTCAGTGATTGACATCAGGCCAGAGGTGGTATTCAGCCAGTTCTGACAGTTTCTGGAGAACCAGTAGTGGAAATTTTGAGTAGTTCAGAGAACTGGCAAATACCACCTCTGACTGGCCCCGCCCCCATCTATTCTCTGCCTCCTGAGTCCCAGCTGATCGGCTGGGTCTTCTTTTGTTGCCCTGCACAGGAGAACGGAGCTGGAAAGCAGGTTAGTGGGGTGGGGACAGAATGGGATTTTGCAGTAATCTTCCCCCAGGAGTGGGGTGAAAATGGGGATTTTCCCCTGCCATGCCCACCAAGCCACGCCACACCCATCAAGCCACACCACGCCCACCAAGCCATACCCACGGAATGGGTAGTAAAAAAAATTGAATACCACCACTACATCAGACCAACAGCCAAAAAACAAAACACTACCCCAATCAAGGAAGTGCCAAACAAGGTAACGGTAAGCATTCTAACTAAAGAGCTACCAAGATCACTCCCATCAACACTGACAGGGCAAGCCACTAGATTATAAAATGGGAGCAAACCCCACTCCTTACTAGCACTGATGATGTTACTTAGTTTGGGTAATGAAACCTCTTCAAAGCTTGTGTCAGACTTTTGATTCCCATCCCAGAATTATGTGCCAGCCAGTCAAGGTCAGGTCTTCAGTCTGCTGACCATAGCAGGGCCATAAAGTCATGGTGCCAGGTTTTGATGGAAAAAAACACCACCTTGGAGTTATTGTTCCTTCGTGGGAAACTTCTATATGGAACCTAGTATTAGATGCTGTGGAAACTGGACACCAATCAGTATCCCTGCTGTGATTATGAAGGAGCTGCTGCCAGCTTATAAGAGATCTGGGCATTATCATGCTTGGTATGTATGGTTTTTATGTTTTGCGTTTCAATCTGTTTGCTTGAGTTAATAAAAAAAAGCTTAAAATCCCTTTATTTACTGGTGTGCTTATCGTATTTGGATCCAAAAACACCAATTGCCTGGGCACCTGATCATGAACCTGGCACTTGGCAAAAACAACTTCAGTATATAAAAATAGGATCATGGCTGTTACACTGCAGAGAAGAAATTGAGGACATGACATATGTAGCTTTTCAAAGGATCTATTTCCTGCAAGGATCTGGGTCAGAGAGCTGGAGTCTTGATTATTCCAAAGATAAGCAATTTTTTCATTCTAATAAAATATAAAGCAAAGGAGAGGATTTTTTTTTCTATCCAGATCCATATTATTTTAACTGAAAGCATTCAAGGTCCAGGCTGCAGCAACAAGCATGGCTAAAGCCAAAAACGGACTGGGTGGAAGCCAAAAGTGGCAACAATCATAAATCATGAATGTGACTGTTATCTTGTTCAATATGTAACACCAACAAAATAATATTCATCCAGGCAATTTTACTTCCCAATTTTGTGCAATACTGTATTATGCCAACGGAGGAAAATATTTGTAGCTCAGGATTGAAATAAGAGGTCCTTGGTACTCTCTGAGCTTGGTTGTTTTCTTGCAGATGTTTCATTAAGTCGATAACACCATCATTGCACTGATGATGTCACTCAGTTTGCTAATGAAATGTCTGCAGGGAAAAAAAAAGCTCAAAGAGCATCAAGGACCCCTTATTATCTCTATGAATTATGTAACTGAAATACGATGAAAAATTGGGGGAAAGCAAGGCATTAGTAAGGAGAACTTACTTTCCAGAGAGACTAGAATTCTAGAATGAAAACAAGCTTTAAATTCCACATTGGGAAGTGGGACGTGTTAAAAGAAAGGAAAACTGGAATTTTTTCCCCTGATGTTGAAAAATTCCAAACACACATTTCAAGGAATAGATAAAGGTAAAGGTTCCCCTTGCACATACATGCTAGTCATTTCCAGCTCTAGGGGGCAGTGCTCATCTCCGTTACAAAGCCGAAGAGCCAGCACTGTCTGAGGACATCTCTGTGGTCATGTGACCAGCATGACTAAACACCGAAGGCGCACGGAATGCTGTTACCTTCCCATCAAAGTGGTCCCTATTTTTCTACTTGCATTTTTACATGCTTTCGAACTGCTAGGTTGGCAGAAGCTGAGACAAGTAATAGGAACTCACTTCGTTATGCAGTGCTAGGGATTCAAACTGCCAAACTGCCGATCTTTCTGATCGACAAGCTCAGTGTCTTAGCCATTGAGCCACCGCGTCCCATAAGGAATAGATATTTTAGGCTTAATGCTGAAACTGTTCAATTTCTCTAAATAAGTTTGGTAGCAATATTAGTCAAAGAAGGAGGGAATTTTCGACATCAGAAAGTGGGTTCCTGTTTTATAAATGAATACTACATTCAAGAAAGTTATGTGTAGCAACTTACACTGTTCTTCAAAATGGATTGGGGCTTTGACTTCAGAAAAGAAATCTCATAATTGTCATCAAAGGAAAGTGATTTGTGGTGGTCAATCTGGCACAGAAATGATTGATCTATGAGAATGCTGTCAGCTGGACTTTAAGAAGCATAATAAAAGTTATAGTACTCCTTCATTGCACCCTCAACCCGAGATCTACCTAGCTTTTGAGGTGGTCTTACAGTATTTCTATGGCCATTTGCTTGTTACTAATGCAGAGGAGAAAGTGGAATGGAAGCATTTGTCATATGAAGGAAACTTCACGTATGATTTATATTTGCATTGTAAACCAATCAAACCAAGAATGGCTAGAGGCCAAACATATTAAAAATGACCATAGGAAATGATAATCCCTTGCAATATCTTCTCTATGTCTTCAAAAGTCTTCAGTTTATAAAATGAAACTGAAGATCATTTTGGCTGAATGTCAGGACAGAGCTATCCAGGGCTGGGCTGCTGGGGGTTCGCAGGGGTTCGGGAGAGCCCCTAGCTAAGATTCTGTGCAGTTGGAGAACCCCAAATCCCAGTCCTGGCCCACCCTGCCCCACCCCTCCCAGGAGTCCCCATGTAGCCCACTTTGGATGCAGGTAAGTGCAGAGCCCGCGTGGAGGCTTGGGGAGGGCGAAAAAATGGGCTTCCCAGAAGTTCAAGGAAGACCAGAAATGGGACCAGAAATGAGCCTCTAGAAGGCCGTTTTCACCTTCCTGGGGGCTCGAGGAACACCTCTGGAGCCTGGGGGGGCAAAAATGCCCCCCCAACGGTGGTGCAGGAGGCCGACTAGTCCATGTCCACCATGGCCACGCCCACCCAGCCACCAGGCAGAGAACCCTTTGCTAAAAATTTTGAAGCCCACCCCTGGAGCTATCTACTAGAATATTAGCTTAGGAAAGTCAAAGCTTGTCCTTTGCTGCATGTAACCAAACTGTTTTTTTTAAAACTTTAGAACTCAGTTAAGCTTCTCATTAGCCCAAATGTTCATAGAATGTGAAAGCATATGACCATATCTGAGAATATACAAGCAGATCAAAAAGCTTTCAGCAGATTTAATTCTTCTCCAGAGATAATTCTTGAACTAATACAAGCCAGTTTTTTCTCTTCTCTTCTTAAATGCAACAATGAGCTAACTAAAACATGATTAGCTATATGAAACTTTGCAAACACTGTATTTTTGTCTGTATTACATGGAGCAATAATTATAGTTCTACCTATGGTAAATTTTGAAAGTACAAGATGTAAAGGTAGTTGTCAGAAGAAATGCACACCATTTTCTACTCTAACCTCCTTTGCATGTCTCTTTGCAACATGACTCTTGCTGGACTGATATTTGCAGGACATTCAACCATTCCTTCCTGTCTCAGTTCAGCTGTCTTTCTCTTCTGACTCTGACCCAATTTGTTCTCACTCCATAATGGAGGAAAACACACTGAAGGACCCTAGCTATAGATAGACATGAGTCATTCAGCCTTTCCTATCATTGTGACATTTTTAAAATAAAGCAAGTCTTCATTTCCTCTTATATAAGAGGACCAGTAAAAAAAAATGAAAGTTACATTTATAACAGTGTTTTTCTCACTATGCATCATGTCCTGTCTACCTTGCTATCAACATTTCATAGACTTCATGTACATTATTGGGATGTATTTCATATATTCTACTGACTACCTACATAACTGCTGCATTCCAGAGCCAATCCAACATTTCCTGATGTATTTTCATGGCAAGGTAATGTAGAACTCTTCCTTGCTTTTTAAGATACGTATCTCAGTGGAAACACATTTCATTTTTAGTATGCCATTTTACTTCTGCCTTCTCATTACTTCTCATTTTCCACATCTGCACAGTTTCTAATTGTGGTTTTGAAGTGATGGTATACAATGCTTTTTAAGGTGTGTGTGTTTGTGTGTGCATTTCAAATTGAATCAACAGAAATATAGTAATCTCATAGATGAAATGATTTATTAGGCGATATCGCAAGTTAAAGGCCAGTGCCTGAGCCAGAACTTGAACAGAGGCTACTGCTCTGCTTTATTTCCTGTGGCTCCTTCCATTCTAATGTCAGAGACAATCATGGACAAGAAGATAAATCACATCAGGTTCACGAAGGGGCCATCAATGATTCCCCACTTCTCTTGAAAGGCAGGCCATAGCTGGCCTCCGAAACAAGACACTAATCTTAGTCCGTTCGTCTATCTTGAAGAGGGCACGGTGTCCCCGATCAATTGCCATAGATAAAAGCTTTTCCCATAAACTCTTCTAATTAATTAACCAAATGCCATCTTAAATTGATGAACGCTATACCATCATTTTTATTCTTCGTACTAGGATATACATACCAATTGCTCTGAGGCTAGCAGCATGAATAGTAACAGTAAATTGCAAACAATGGTGCAGTTAGGGCTAGACCTTTTGATTGAAGCCCAGGACACTGTAGCTTAGCATGGAATGGGGCAAATGATGACTCAGAATAGCCCGGGAAGAGTGCCAAACATGCTACCGGAACTCAAAAACATGCTGCTGATCACTGCAGTATCCTTCCTTTTTGCGTTTTCAAAGATGTGAACAACTAGGACAAACCAATAGAAGAGAATACTTGTAGCTAGGGTTGAACTATGGAGACCTTGTTGCTGTCTAAGCTGATCTTCAAGAAAAGAACCAAGCTCAGAGACCACCAAGGACTCCACAGACCAGGATAGCCAAGCTTTCACACGTGCAGTATGTTTGCATGTTTATAGGTTTTGTTGTAGTACATTCTACTTAAAAGCGTTTGTTCTCCTTTTTTACAATGAAAGAGTTTCTGTCCTCCTCCTCCTCTTCATCTTCATCTTCCTCCTCCTCCTCCTCCTCCTCCTCCTCCTGAAATCAAGGTATCCAAATGATTTCCTTCTCATTTGATTGGAATGTAAAAACAGTTGCAAAACATGGAGTGATTTAGAAAGATAAGCTGAGTTGGACTTGCAAAATCTAGAACAGGGGTGTCAAACCTGAGACATCATGGTGTTGTCACATGACGTGAGCTACAAGCTTAACAGTCCTGATCTAGAAAGTTTGGGATTCTAGGATAGACTATGTTAAGTCTGCATGAAGAGTCAGACGCGAAGAGTTCCAGCAAAGAGTTTATTCAGTGACTACAGCTCGAATGGACCCAGTGGCTACGGCTCCTTTATAGCCTGCAGCCGTGGTTGCCAGCCAATGGGAGTGCAGGGTTTCTTCCCGCACTATTTAAACCAATACCATTTGACATTTTACAAGAACAGTTCAAATAAACCAATAACATTCAAACCTACATACATAACAGACTACATAGTTGAAAGAACATTCCAGAAGAAAATAGTGACAACCTTTTCCAAGACTGAACCCAGAAAATAATGCATTTTTTTATTTGTCTGGGCTATTTATTCACTGCCTCAATCCTGGTGGGCTCTAGGCAATTTCTGGGTATTGAATTACCGATACCAATAATTTAAAAAAATGCATTAAATTGTTAACATTAAAAGTACAAATATAGAGGTGCCTATGCTTCCACAATCACTTTCCAAAGTCCTTACAGAAAAACCTGTTTTGCTTTTTTCCCCAGCTTAATTCATGCAAGGTCTAGCCCAGCTGGGTGACACCACTTGGTGGTTTGACTGACCTTCTAAGGCTTACTACAGTCAGATATTTTATTAATGCTTGAATGGGATACCACCAGGTCTGTGATCTAAATTAGGACATTTTTTAAAGAAAATCCAGAACACATCAATAATTAACCATTTCCACATTGTTCCCAAGAGAACTGCAGCCAGTACAAGATATAGTTGTTAGGTTTTTGTAACCATCACCACGCTTTGCAATTTACATTATACAGGTGAGTCTTGTTTAATGTTCACTTATTCAGTGGCACTGACAAGGGGGACTTACGGCAGGTCCTTCTAAGTTGTGGCCATTGCAGCATCCCCATGATCACATGATTGCAATTCCGGCACTTGATGAATTAGCTTGCAATTAGAATGTCTAGAATCCCGTAGTCATGTGACCTGGGCAATGACATAATAGTGTGCTTAATGGAATTTGCCTAATGATGGCAACTGAGAGCACCACAATTACTATTTTAAATTGGCCCAATCACATGATTGCACCACTTAGTCATGGAGTTCCATGTCCCAATTATCAATAATAAGTGAGAACTACTTGTACTGAATTTTTGTTTGTTGCTGGCCAAGAATCAATTGATTTTTACCTTTAAAATATCCGTAAACAGCCTAGAACCAAGATAACTGAAAGCTCGTCTACTTCAACATGAACCTCCCTATAAGCTGTGATTGGGGGTGGGATGAATCTTTTTAGTGCTTATTATTGTACTGTTTTAATATTTGGGCTTGTAATCTAGTTTAATGGTTTTTTAAGTATTTATTGTTCTGTATTTTAGCTGTGAGCCGCCCCGAGTCTTCGGAGATGGGGCGGCATACAAGTTCAAGTATAAATAAATAAAAAATAAAATTATAATCCAACATTGCATGTCTCCCTAGCTGAATAAATCCAGTTAGTTGGTACTAGAGGGAGGGCAACCCCCTATTTATGCAAGTCCCTCAGAGGGAAAAAAGAATTGTCTCTTTCTTTGTTCCACTTTAAACTCACTATATTTTTCTATGCCAATTTTTTTTTTAATTCCTTGCCATGTGTCACTGCTGTTCAATTTGGATAATATATGGCTTTGGGTTTGGTCTGGGGTTCCATGGATTTCTTTGGGGTCATTAATTAATTGATTAATTAATTTGTTATTTTGGAGTCCTTGGTACTATCTGAACTTGTATGTTTTCCTGAAGAGGTTTCATTACCCAGCTGAGCTAGCACAGATGATGCTACCTACTTGGGTAATGAAACCTGTGCAAGGAAACAACTGAGCTCAGAGAGCATCAAGGACCCCACAGTTCAACCCTGAGCTACAAATATTCTCTTCTAAAGACTCAGGTCTTTTAAATGCTGGAAAGTGGCATAGATTTTTCTACAGTTTGTCTCCCTTCCCAACAGCTGTGAGCATCCATTTCATCAATTCTGATTGGTTTTGTTCCTTTTCTGTACATCTTTTCCAAAATCTTTTGGACACCCACATGATGAGCCTAAATTCCACAGGAATTATTTCAGTTGTTGCTGTTTGTCTTTGGCATCCAGCTTTTGGAACCTGCCAAAGATCAATTCTGTCTCCACTTGTGCTACTTTTTTTTTCATCTTCAGCAAAAGATTTTAAATCAAGCACTACACAGCCACTTGTTTAAGTTATCTAAAGTACCACAGTTGCTAAGGAAACTATTTCTTTGTTATTAAGGGCATTGAGCAGATTTGCCTCACTTTCTTTCCTTTCCTTCCCTCTCCTTCTCCTCCTTTTTATTTGTGTATCTAGGTATACGTATAAATCAGCCACATCCTCCGGCTGTGTTCCTCAGCCTGACGTCCTCCAAAAGTATTATATTATATTTCCATCTCTCCCAGCCAGCACAGAAAGAAGTACTATTGCCTTAACTGGAGTCTGCCATGATTAATCCCCTATTCCAAAGGGTTCTTTCCACACAGACAAAAAATAAAGTATGTGTACATTTGAAATCTTGCCTTTTTAATTAATATGTGTGTGTGAAATTGTCCTATAATCACTGTGATGAAGGTATTTGTGATGGCTTGTGTTTTTTTGGGGGGGGGGGTTAGTTGATTGGTTGGTTAGTTAACCTCTTTGGAGAAAACCTACCAGCGTCTAAAATGGCAGATATGTGTTCTCAAATGTCTATGCCAGAGGTGGTATTCAGCAGGTTCTGACCAGTTCTGGAGAACCGGTAGTGGAAATTTTGAGTAATTCGGAGAACCAGCAAATACCACCTCTGACTGGCCCCACCCCCATCTATTCTCTGCCTCCCGAATCCCAGCTGATTGGCTGGGTCTTCTTTTGTTGCCCTGCACAGGAGAACAGAGCTGGAAAGCAGGTTAGTGGGATGGGGAGGGAATGGGATTTTGCAGTAACCTTCTCCCATGAGTGGG
Organism: Naja naja; assembly: GCA_009733165.1. Lineage (NCBI taxonomy): Eukaryota > Metazoa > Chordata > Lepidosauria > Squamata > Elapidae > Naja > Naja naja. The sequence continues at coordinate 226,182,756 of CM019148.1, read as the reverse complement.
GTGGGAATAGAGATTTTTCAGTATCCTTCCCCTGGAGTGGGGTGGAAATGGAGACTTTGCAGTATCCTTCCCCTACCATGCCCACCAAGCCATGCCCACCAAGCCACACCATGCCCACCAGGCCACACCCACAGGACCAGTAGTAAAAAAAAAATTGAACCCCGTCACTGGTCTATGCAATTTCCCAGACAAATAAGGCTTTGAAAAATTATACAATTCCATTAAATTGGCTTGATAATTTTTAAAACAGCTGCATAAGAACAAATACCAAAAAGTGCAATCTCCATGCCCTCCTCAGCTGTCCAGATGCAATGGACATCTGGACCCAGAATCTTCAGCCATCTTTAATCATGTTTCCTTGAAGTCTAGGGTGGCTTACCCATCTGAGAAGCTTCTCATGTCTGAAACAGACCTCTGAGATTCAGCAGGCTATAAAAAGTTTATATTTGCTGCTATTGCCTTACAAAAATACAGGAAGGAGGATTTAAGGACCAAGGGAAAGGAAACAAAAGTGAAGGTTGCTTGTTTGTTTCAACTCTGGGGTCATTGGGGGCATTTTCTATTACTCTTGGAAGCATCTACTATATTTTTCCTTAGACGTTTCCTGAGCTGAAATCCTAGTCATCTTGCTGTTTATTCAGAAAAAATACCTCCTTCCAGTTGTTGGACACCATGATTTCCCAGCTTCCTAGTTGATAATCATTTGAATTATTCAATTGACAAGCCAATCAAAAGAATACCTGCTGTTTTGGCTCACATCCTAAAGCCCTGAATTGAGCATCTGTAGGAGGAGGAACAACAACATCACATCTGTAGGAATTTAATAATGTATCAAAGCTGGATTTTCCTTGGGTATCTATCCCTGGCTTTAATATCATAACAGATAAAAATCTACATGTATGACCAGGGTAGGAAACAGAAAAGCAGAAACTAAATGGAGCTTATTGGATTCTTTTTTTTTTAAAGGTGAGGAATAAACGCAACCGATTGCACTCATTTTCATGAGATTTTCCCCCAATTGTTTTCCTCTTCATACAGAAATAGACACTTCAATTCTGTAGCATTGTTCAAAATGTCTCATATTGTTTTTCACAAAATCCATTCTCTTTTCACAGTAAATATTTTCTCTCTACCCTCACTCTCTGTCCTTATATTAATATATGTTTTATTCTTATCTGTACAGCAAGTAGCCTTAAGTTTTTAAAGTGGGCTTCTAGGTTATTGATTTATCTGTCTGGGGCATTAATATTGGAGGAAAGGGTCTTTTTCATCCTGCTTATAGTGTTATTGAATTTTTGTAGATAAATACATACCCATCAAGAACACTACTCATGAAATGTTGGAGGGAAGCATTTGTGTATTTGTGTATGTTACGAGCGTTCCTGAGAGTGGGAATTTAAGCCATGAATGATTTGTGAAGCAGACTTCTACCACTAACAGAAAGATTTATTCATTTAAATGGATTATAGAGAGAAATAAAACCCAGCAACTAGAAGAGGGTGAGTGAAAAAAAAGAATTCCATGTGTGCATATATCAAAAACAGAAGATGTAAACTGAGATTAACAATCTCACAGAACAAGAGCAGAAAGAACAAGTGGCAAAGAGAGGACACAAGATCAGTCCTTAATTCTCTTTCAGTACCTTAACTCCCTTGTGATCAGTACATTGTAAGATATTGAAAAATAAATGACACTAAGTCATGTTTACAAAATCCTTCTCACTGGTTTGGTTTGCTTTCCAGAGTTGTGGTCCTCCATTTTTGGAGGTTTTCAAGAAAAGATTGGACATCTTTTTGTCAGGAGCAGTATAAAGACTCCTGCCTTAGGCAGAGGGTTGGACAGGGTCCCCAACCTTTGGGCTATGGCCCTCTAGTTGGCTGTGAGCTGCTTGCAACCAGGCCATGGAAAAAGTGGGTGAGCATGTTCACATGTGCATCCCCACTTGTGTGAGCAATGGGTAATTTGCACCAAGACATTTTTTTTTAATTTGCATTTATATGCCGCCCTTCTCCAGGGATTCAGGGTGGCTTACAATTTTTTGGAGCACAACCCAATGCACTCAGCAATAGCCTTCATTCCATTGTATATGCCTGCTTATTACTAGGGCTTTTTGGGCCCCCCAAGCCAAAGTCAGCTTATTGCCCCCAACAATCTTGGGTCCTCAATTTACCTACCCCGAGAGGATGGAAGGCTGAGTCAACCTTGAGCCTGGTGGGATTTGAGCCTGCGCTAATTGCAGGCAGCTGGAACTAAGTGCTAGGCGTTTAACAGCCTGCACCACCAAGGCTCTTTTCTTGTGTGTCCAGTCACACTTGGCCAATAAAGAATTCTATTCTATTCTATTCTATTCTATTCTATTCTATTCTATTCTATTCTATTCTATTCCATTCCATTCCATTCCATTCCATTCCATTCTATTCTAAACGTGTGCATGTGTGCTCCATTTGCATGAGCGGCGGGCACATGCATGCATGCTGGCTGGCTGCTCAAGCAGAACCATCCCCTGTCCTCCCCACTACCAGTCTGCAAAACCTGAAAGGTTGGGGAACTCTGGGCTAGAAGACCTTCAAGGTTTCTTCAAGCCCTACAACTCTATGATCTTGAAAGGTTTTGTGTTGGTCTCTAGCTAAGGACTTAATGAGTCAAGTTGCCACTATTGCTTTCAATGGGAAGTATCTCAGTTCAATGAGGCACTTTTAGAGGTACATGTTGCTCACATACATTGTTCTGGATATAGTTTCATCAGATGGGCAGGTGAACAAGGAATTCTTGTTTGTCCTCAAACATGTTAGCTTTGGCACACTTATCTGTTTTAGTCTTGTCAGCCATTTAGTCTTGTCAGACTTGCGCTTCAATGAATGATAGGGCACTTCCAAGTCCTAAGTATTTTGTATTTTTGCAATTCACATTTCATTCTGTCCTCCTATTGCATCCTTTCTTTCATGATTTTATTCCACCATTTCTTTGATATTAGTGTAACTCTTCTCCCGCAGCAAGTTGGCTGTGGTGAATTGGTTGTGGTGAATTGGCCCTGGCAAGTTGGCCACAGCAAATTGTCATAAACCAACAGAAAAAGATTTTCTTCCTTCCTCTTTAGATCCCTCCAGATGATGTTCCTTAATTGATTATGCCCATGAGATGTCTCCATTTCTCAAAATTGCCTTTCTTTTCTAATATTTTCTTCAGTTGCTTAGAAAATGTACATTTCTCCTTTGGAACGTCTCTAGACATTTACTTCAACCTGGACCAATGATTTTCTTGGGTGGAAAGCATTTATGCATGTTTAGACATGTTCCTGATAATTAGGGATATAGTTATCTAGGTGCAAGGTCTTGTCATGTACCTTCTTAAATACACCTTCATTCTGTTATAGTTATGCAGCCTGCTTCATTAATCATTTCTCAGGTCAGTTTCCCTTTCTCAGAAATACTCGTATGTATGCACCCCAAAAAATATTTTCTCCCTTACTTTATTCCTAAGAGAAAAAGAGAGGGATGCCTTTAAATAGGAAAATGAAATGATGATCTGCAGAAAACAATATTATTAAGGAGAATCAATTCATGGATATTAATTACTAATGCACTTTTACTCATCCTTAATAAAGAAACTATGTTTTCTCTTTTTTAATAAATAATTTTGAATGCATGTAGTGTCGTAATCACTGATAATACCATTGGTTGATATGCATTTGTGACAGTGCTTGAAAACAAAAAGCAAATTATTATCTAGTTAAATATTCAGTGATACGTTGTTAGAATTAGGGGATATCATCTTATACACAAAGACAATTTATTTTTCAAGTCACGCAATAGAAAAAATAAAAGTCTACAGCAAAATACATGATCTTACTTCTAAACAATACTTAGTTCTAATCTAATCTAAAGTATTGAAATACTGTTCAATAGTCAGAATTAAAATGGAGGCATTTTATGGTCTGAACATTATGTATTTTTGATAATACATTGCTTGGCATTCAATCACTATAATATGATGTAATGAATGCAGAAGGAATTGTATCTTAACTGTGAACATGCTTTACAAGAAACACACAAAGTTTTCTTCTCCCTTACCTTATATACATAAAAATGGAATAACCTCATCCACATCCCATCTGTCTCTTAGTTCTGGTTTCAATGTAGTTTTAAAAACTTAACCTGTGTAGTTTAATACTTTAATATTTTAATTATTTTTCTACTTGTTTTATAACTTGTAAGCCACCCAGAGTCATCTTACAGGGGAGAGGGGTGGCATAAATATTTAATAAATAAATAGAGAAAAATAGCATAACTAAAGCTGGTAATATGTAGTAACAGTAATATTTAGTGATAGTGAACTATAGCCCAACCTATCAAACACATATCTGTAAAAGACAGATTAGAAATAAAAATTAAAATAAGCAAGAAAATTGTAAGAGAACACCTGTCTGATCTTGATGAATATAAATCCAAGGGACCAATGGATTACATCCCAGAGTTCTGAAGGAGCTGGCAGATGTTGTCTGAGAACCATTGTACCATATCTTTAAAAAAGCCTGGAGCACTGGGGAATTACCAGAGGATTGGAAAAGAGCTGAAGTGATTTCCATCTTCAAAACAAATAAACAAACAAACAAACAAACAAACAAACAGATCCAGGCAGTGGTGAGATTCAAATTATTTTTTATTACTGGTTCTATGGGTGTGGCTTAGTGGACATGCCTTGGTGGGCATGGCAGGGGAAGGTTACTGTAAAATCTCTATTCCCACCCCACTCCAGGGGAAGGATGTTGTAAAATCTCCATTCCCACCCCACTCTTGATGGAAGGTTACTGCAAAATCGCCATTCCCTCCCCACCCCACTAACCTGCTTTCTAGCTCCATTCTCCTGTGCAGGCAACAAAAGAAGACCCAACTAATCAGCTGGGACTCGGGAGGCAGAGAATAGATGGGGGTGGGGCCAGTCAGAGGTGGTATTTGCCAGTTCTCTGCACTACTCAAAATTTCCGCTGCTGGTTCTCCAGAACTGGTCAGAACCTGCTGAATGCCACCTCTGGATTCAGGAAACTACAGACCAATCAGCTTAATTGTCACTGCGTTTTTTTGGTTTGTCTGTTTCAGCTTCTAAGCTCATATTATAGCAAGCAGGTGTCTGCTAGCCAGCACTGTGTTATCTTGTCTCCATAGTAATGAGATAAGAAAGTCTTGTGATGTTTTGATTTACTGCGCATGTGTACAAAGTTTATACTTCACTTCCTGTAACTTCCGTTGTTATTTTTCCTTTGTTCTTTTTCTATATGCCTTTGGTATGAGATTAAGGAGGCTGCCAATATGTAGCTCGTTAGGTTTTCTTATTTTGTAACAAATAAAAAATGTTTCTTAGATTATTTTCCGGGTCTATTATTTATCAGCATTGACAGCAAAGAAAAGCACGGTCTATCACCTCTAATTACCAGGGATGTTTGGAGAATTTTTACTCCCTGGCAAAAGGTTTTTTTAGCCTTGACACTAATATCAATACTTAAGAAGCACACTAGGGAAAAAAACAGATATGTGAACATCTAGAAACAAAGAAAGTTATAACTAGTAGCCAGCACAGATTTCTTAAAAACAGATCATGCCAAACCAATATTGGCCCAGAAAAGAAAGACTTAGTAACTGCTCACTACTCAGTAAATAAGGGAATGGCATGGACAAAAGAGAACCTGTAAGCAAATTATCAGTAAAAGAATGCAAATTAAGTGTTTAAGAACTTAATTATCTGAAAATAATGGAAGAAAGATTTATCAAGCATTACTTCATCAGTATTTATTATCTTGGGAAGGAAGTGAAGACAGAAAAGGCAAGAACCCAATCAAGTTATTTGGAACAACTCAGAAAGATTTATTTTCAAGCATAATATTAAAGGCTTCATATTTAGTTAACAATAGTGAGTTTTGTACTAGGCATCAACTTTTTGTTTCTCAGATTTGACGCTTCTTCAGATATTTACATTAAGGCAGGGGGTTCTCGAGTTTTTCTTCACCACGGGCTCTCTTTCAATACCTTTTGGGGACACAGATCATGGTCACGGACTTCCAAGACTTAACTGAAGATTTAAATCATAGCATTTCTTCAGGCCTTCGTGAACCTCCTATGATGACATTGCAGCCCACCAGGGATCTGCAGACCACAGACTGAGAACCACTGCATTAAGGCAATATCTATACAGACTAACCAGCAGGTAAGCTTCACTGAACACAGAAGAATTTCCTTCTAAGCTAACATGCACAATATTCATCTATCTTTTATTCCTTTGCTTTAGACATCATTCCTGGTGGATGGAAGGTTATAAGGAATGGCCTATTTTACCTGAAAGGATACTTCTCTTGTTTCTTTAGCTGGATAAAAATAGTAAGATAAGTGACCAAGCCAATATGCATCTTTTTTTAAAAGGTTGTATATGGAAAAGTTAAAGTTGGTATTTAGATAAGGGAATCAGTGTATTAAGGGAGGGAGGGAAGGAAGGAACGGAGGAAAGCTGGCTGAAGGAAGGGAGAGAGGGAGGGAGGAAAGAAAGGAGAAAGGGAGGGAGGGAAGAAGGAACCTGAATTTTGAATAAAAGTCCCAGCTCTTATTTATTTTAATTTAAGTCAAACTTCTTAAATGCACCTTTCTAGACCAGGAAAGAATTCTGCTTTCTAGCTTTGACATACTTGTAGTAATGAAACATTTATAGATTCGTGACTCCAAATTTCATGGCTGTATCATAATTTCATTACGATACAAAAGTGACCTGAAAACCAAACTGCATACAAAGTGTAGTGTAATGTAATATGCAGAGCTATGCATGTTATTTTACTTACAGCTGTGAGTAGAATGTTTAATAGGATCACAACACAGTATTAGCTCTTCTCAAAAGGTACCAGAGAACTCCACTTCTGAATGCCTATGGAACTAAGACCAGTGTGGATTGCAGTCAATAATGGGTTGTACTGGAAATGAGTTCCATCAATATAACCAGTTTAAGAACTATAAAATTAGAACTGCACAAATTATATGGGAAAAAGCTTTTATATCATATCCATTTTAGACAAATCTAATAAGATATCAATAAATCCAAAGAGAGTCAGTCAGAATGACAACATATCCAATTTTACCCCTGATTGGATAAACCAACTTTATAATCCTTTTTGTCTTTTATATAAAAGTCTTTCTCTGTGATCCATTCAAATGGTTAATAATCCTTATTACAAAGACTTTTAAACAGTCTATTTTGTAAATCCAATGAACAAAATTATTCCAATTATTCTCTGGGATTCTCACTTTTATTTCTTTCTTGATTTTTAAAACCTGAGCTAGTGTTTCTGGCAACAGATTTTTATTCAAATCATTCATATTCTCCTAAACTAAATGTTGCTGAAGATCTCATTTTATGATATCTTTATTTGGTAACAGACTGTTCTCTAGGTGATACAACTCAGCTTCCATTTCTTAATGCAGATTTCTACTCAGTTCTTCAAACACCCTTATAAATTGCTGGTCTTATGACTCAAAACTCAAAACTCAGTTTTTCTTTTCCACAAGTTTATATTTAAACAAATTTTATTCAATTTTTAACGATTTTTTAAAACAGCTCTTTTCAGTAGACAGCATGTTCCCGGGTCGTCACTTTTACATGCAAATATGACAGTAAATCTATATTCATTTTAAACATTTGACTTCACTTCTATTCCATTTTAGCAGACAAAGGATCAAAGAAATTAATCCTAATCTCAAATCTTAATCTCAATCTGTATAGCCCCCCAGTTCATTTCGAGTTAATTGCAAATATATATATATTTAAAAACTTCATTTATAAATCTTACAAATAACAATATATTTGCCCATCATATTAAAGATAAGGTTCATCCATATCTATCCTTTAATTATCTTCACATTGTTAATACTCTTTTATCATTTACAAATTCTTTTGTCCGTCAGATTTGCCCTTTCATCACATATTCTCTCCATAATTCTAAATCTGTACAAATTTTAACACTAAAAGAATGAAAGAAAAAAACCTAGACTTGCCCCCTTTACTACTTTGAAAGTGGCACCTCAGTGGTTAATATAGTAGCATAATCATAATCATTCCCTTTAAAACGAAAGATAGAGAAAAAGAAAAAAAAAAAATAGGAAAAAGCTCCCTTACAATATATCTCTAATCGATCGGGTTCTGCAACACATATCCCCTAAGATTTATTTATGGTTCCAAGATAATAATAAAAATAACTAATCTTAGTTATTGACAAACCTCATTTTAGACATTTTCTAAAATCATTTCAATTAATTCAATTCATCTAATCATCATTTAGCTTTCTTTTGTAAATAAGAAATAAAAATGTGACCTTTAACCAGTAAAAATTGTCAGTAACCCCTATTGTTTTATACTTTTATAATCAATATATTCTTATTACCATTTCTTCATGCAGAACCCCCCTTTTAAATATGTTAGCCATTATCTCTATGCAAACAAGTTTCTTTCTTTATTATGTATCTCCCGTGTCTCTCTATCTTTTGTTCTTGTTTCTTGTTCCTTCTCCTCTCTTTTATCCCTATCCCCTTCTCAATCCAGTTTAAATCCTCTCTCTCTTTACCTTTCTGCTCTCTATCCTTCTGGACCTTTCTAACATGCCTAATTTCATAAATGTTCCTTTTAATTACCTTCTTAAGTTTCATTTTTTGACCATCCTCCTTTCCTTTTATTTGTATTAATCTTTGTGTTAGTTGTTTTCTTAAAATGGCTTTTCGTGTGACTTTTCCTCCCTATTATCCTGCTCTCCCCTTCTCTATCCAGTTTGAATCCTCTCTCTCTCTTTACCTTTCTGTTCCTTTCCTTCTGAACCTTTCTAACATGCTTGATTTCAAAATGTTCCCCTTTTAGATACTTTCTTAGGTTCCGGTTTTTTTAGCCACCCTTCCTTTCCCTTTTATTTGTATTAATCTTTGTATTAATTGTCTTTTTAAAATGGCTTTCTCTTGTGCTGGCTCCACCCTTTCCAAGGCTCCTTCTTCTTTATTCAGCATTTGAATGCCCATATTTTCTGCAACATGCCAAGTTAGTTCAGTCACTTCCTGTAACAGTTCTTTCATACTTTTAAACTCCATTTTTGATTCTTTGGATGACCACCAAAATTTTAATTTTCCTTATTTCTTCTTCTTTAAATTTTCTATGATCCTAACCCAGGTCCAGAGTCTATATCAATATCACCAATTAGTCCGATAGTCCGTCTTTGTGTATTCAAGCTTTCACTTTCTATGAGTCTTGTGTCTCTTTAAAATGTAACAACTCCAATCCACAAAGGAACAAGATAGTTTCTTACTTCTTTAGCTTCCAATTTTTCTCCACAAAGTGGCACTTTCTGCACAGAGTCTTAACCCTTTCCTTTTATTTTGATATTCAAAGTTTTCCGAGCCCCAAACTTAAGTTCTTACGCTGGCTTCTTCCTTTCGGTTCGAAGCCCCTTATAGCTGTCAAAAATATTTTACTTATTTTTTCCATCACTTGGAACTGCGCCGCTTCTGTTTCTCTTTTAAAACTCATCTTTATCTTAATCCCGGGTGCCTTGATCTTACCATCCGATACTCCGGTTCCTCTGCTGTCGACTTCTCTCTTTCCTCCTGCACAATCTTAATCCTGTTGAGACCTTCTCTTGAGGTGGCCATTTCTGACCACCACTTCTTGACGTCTTCGGAGGGAAAAGACCAGACCCAAAAAGGGGGAGATGCGGCTCCCCTCACTCTGGCTGGCAGATTTCCCTTTCTCCGCCGCCCCTACGAGGCAGCTTCAGCCCCGAACCTTGCAGGATCGGGCTCTCAGACAAGAGCCAGGCTGCGGTCGTGGACGATCACAAACCGCCGCCGTTCTTGAGAAGGCTCAACCCGGAAGTGTCTCCACAAGTTTAATAATGTATCAAAGCAGTTTTTCTTTTCCACAAGTTTATATTTATTTATTGAAAAATAGTTTCAAAATCATAAGATTCAAAGTCCAAAACTCCAAGTGTTTTTGAGCCCTCAGAACTTTCTGTCACCAAAGCCTTATCTTACTTTTTGCTGTTTAAGTTCTTACAAGTTATAAAAGTAAATCTTCCCTTTCTTATATTGAGGGTTAAGAACATTTACTCACCCAGTGTTTTCAATCTTGTCATTCCAAAAGTGTCTAACTTCCCTAAATCAATTAATAGGCAATGTTCAAAAATAATTAGCAAGGGAAGTACATGCATTTAGTGTTTCCAAAGGGCTCCAATATAAGCTGGAGGAAAAGGGTGGATTCTCCCATTCACCATCCAAGACTTCTGTTTTGCAATCAAAATGAACAACCATAAGTATTCTGTCCTCTATAATTACTAATTGAATGTATAAAGGCAGATAGATAACTCCACAAAGCATCCATACAAAGTATTTTTATTGGTTCATCAGGCATCCTCAATATAACTTACAGTTACGTCAAGATTCATCTCAATGTCCAACTCCTTGCATAACTGATTTTCTGGTGTAAAAGGATGGTAATCTTTCATCCCCAAAATGAAGGAGCAAGGGGTTGAGGCAGCAGCATGTTGCTGGGTTCCAGGCAAGAGTGGAGAAACCTCCCCCAACCCACCAAGGGTCAATTCAGTGACCAATCAGGATTACAGATGTGGCCACATGACATGGACTACATTTCCCAGGATACCTTAACTACATCTACCATGATGCATTCCCTTAAGGGGACAGCTCCCAATTCCTAACTAACTATCCCACTTCCGATTAACTATATATTGGCTGGACAGCACGATAAGGAGAAATTGCTTGAGTGCTGTCTAGTCATCCTCTGTAATCCAGAGAAAATCAAAGGAAGCTGATCTGTTTTGTCTTCCTCAAACAAGGCTGCAATTCATTAGCTCCACTCCTTTGTGGAACTGTCTTCAGTCAGCCATCTTCCCCTGGAAGGCATGAATACCTCCCTGAATTTTTAACAACTTTTCCAGTGAAGGCAGTACATTACAATCTCTGCCATTGTTGAAGGCATTGAGGAATCCGGTAAGGAAATGTCTCTGAAACAATGACCCAACAGATCGTGGTTATCTAATCAGAAATATATTGGTCTAATCTAGAAAACTTCCAAAACTTAGTGACATATTCTATTTCATTATTTGGCATTACTTATTAATTCTCCTAAATGGAAAATGTATTAGAAATCCTTTGACAAAGCTACATTTTTATATTCATAATGTTTTAACAAATGTGCTTGAAAAGTTGAAACAAATGTATCTGCATAATTGCTTACTACTCACTTAAGAAAGCTACTGAGAGAAGTTGATCTAGCTTTAGAATATTACTGATTTTAGTTGCATTCTTCCTCTTCCATTTCTCTTATTAATAATTAACAGCCCAGTTTGTATGGACTAATAGGTAACACTAAAATGATATTATAACAATTACATGAAGCAAGAGACTATTTTTAAATGAGAGATAGCAAATTGCTGCACATTTCCTAGTTTAAATCTGTTATAAGTCACAACCTGTAACTAGCAGATTTTGGCAAAGAAAAGCTAAAATAATTCTCAATCACCTAAAACTTCAAGGTCAAATTTTGGAAATGTTTGCTCTGAATTACTTCTGACAGTAATTGGTTTCATACTTCAGAATTTGGAAATGGAATGAATCCATCCTAAATAGTCCAGAGTGATTCAGAGCTTAGTTCTTTTCTATATCTCATTTTGAAGCTGATGTACAAGGATTCTTTTGTGGTGAAGAGAATATAAAGCATATGAACTAGGAAGAAGTGAATTATAAATTTAATTACACTAAATCCCCCAAGGGTGGGATTCTACCAGTTTAAACTAGTTCAGGTGAGCCTCTTGTTCCAATGATCAGCTGACTGCAAACTGGTTTGCTGCAATGAGCATGTGGGGCCGCCTGCTCACCCCTGTTCTTTCCTATGCTTTATTTCCTGTGCTTTTATTTTTTATCAGCATAGCTGATTTGTGCAGCAGAGTGATTTGCTGTGCCTCAGCTGTTTTATTCACAGAGGCTGCAGTTGAAGGTAAGTATGGGTTTTTTTCAATGTGGAGCGTGCATGGAGTGAGCACCGAATGGTCACCAAACTGGTTGTTATACCTGTGGAATCCCACCCTGCACTCAGTGATATTTTATATTTCTGATTGACAAAGCAGATAACTTAGAGATGGAATAAATAGTAAGTGTAAATACATTTATTAAATAAAGGCAGTCAATAAAGTAAAATTAACACAAGAAATTCATCTCATCTAACTGGGGTTGGCCTGCTGACCCATGCCAACAGATGGAGGCATGCCCCATCAGCCCGATTATTCTGGCTTGCGGGATCTAAGTGAAGGGCCTTCTCTGCTATTGCAAGTGCCCTGGGGAAAATCTTGCCCCCCATGTGAGGTCAGCCCCAACCTTCTTAACCTTCTTTAAGAGCCTAAAGACCTGGCTCTGCCAGTTAGCTTGGGACTCCAATGTGGGATTATCAAAGTAGAGCTGGCTGATTGATTAACAGATCTCCCTCTCCTTTTAATCAGATTTTCTATGAACTTATTTATATTTTTAGTTCATACATTTTTTGTCTTTTGTGACTGTAAGCCATCCAGAGTTACCTTGAGGTAAGCTGGGCAGCCTATACATTTCATAAATACATACATACATACATACATACATACATACATACATACATACATAATTATAAAAAAGATAATTTCAGGGAAATAATTGTAGGGAACTTTAAATATTGTGTATGGTACTGGACACTATATTTTAGGAAAGATTCTGACCAATCAGAAACAGAAAAGTGTAATAAGGCCGATTGGATAAACAGACTATGTTTAGCCTTGAGAAGGGAGCATTGATGAGGGATAAGAATGCAGTTTTAAAGCCAAACAGTGTAGGATAATGGAATAGTAGTTTTAGGATGTGCTATTGACATTTATCCTGGATGTATGGTTGTTTCCGTGCACATGACTTACTTATCTGGAGTTCATGGAGGATGGCCTTTGCTTGTTACAGTTTTGCCACAGTGAATTGGATATAGGTTTTGGCTGAACATTAATAAAATATCCCAAAGGTAGCAGGGCTGCCAAACCAGTTCAAGTAAAGTTAATGTGCAGCCTCTCCATGCCTAGAGGACACTATCATTGAAGCTGTTGGTGAACAGTCATTATCTGGAGAAACCTTTTGCAGGGATGTGAAGGGTGCTTCCTTAATTCGAATGTTCTTATGAAATGTCCCTTTGAATGTTTTACACAAGCCTACTGAATATGTTCAATATTTCCTTTTACTGAAGGCTAGTTGAATTGCATGAAGTAATGTCTAAATCTCTTGTTGAATTCTTCCTGAAATTGAATTGAATTGAATTTTTTATTGTCATTGTACATACATACACAGTATACAAAATTCACATAACACCCAGAGACCAGACCCAACATGCACACACACATGATAATCCCCAAACACCTCCCCACCCGCCAAAATTCCCCACCTCCTAAAAACACACAAGCATCCACACAACAGACCAAGTAATAGTGTCCAACAGCTCACTGATGGTGGTCCTTAAGTTCATTGTTAAGTGCAATTATAGCTCTGGAATGAAAACTATTCAGAAAATGTGTGGTCTGAGTTTTAATTGTTCTGTATTTTCTGCCAGAAGGCAACAGTTCATAAAGATTGTGAGCAGGATGGGAAAAGTCTCCGAGAATATTGTGCAACTTTCTCAAACAGTGAGATGCGAAGATGTCATCCAGGGCTGGTAGCTGGAGCCCTATGATATTCTGGGCAATTTTAATAATTCTCTGCAGAGCTTTTTTGTCTGGTACAGTGCTGCTCCCATACCATACAAGAATGCCAGAAGTAGATACTGAGATAGATTTATCTTCTTGAGCATTCTCAGGAAGTACAGCCTCTTCTGTGCCTTCTTTAGAATAGAATAGAATAGAATAGAATAGAATAGAATAGAATAGAATAGAATAGAATAGAATAGAACAGAACAGAATTCTTTATTGACCAAGTGTGATTGGACACACAAGGAATTTATCTTGGTGCAAATTGTCTCAGTATATATAAAAGAAAAGATACATTTGTCAAGAGTCAAGAATCATTAGCTACAACACTTAATGATAGTCATAGGGTACAATAAGCAATCAAATCATACTAGGAAACAGTCAATATAAATCGTAAGGATACAAGTGACAAAGTTACAGTCATACAGTCACAAGTGGGAGGGGATGGGTGATAAGGAGTGATGAAAAGATTAATAGTAATAGTAGTGCAGACTTGGTAAATAGTGTTGAGGGAATTATTTGTTTAGCAGAGTGATGGCTTTCAGGGAAAAACTGTTCTTGTGTCTAGCTGTTCTGGTGTGCAGTGCTCTATAGCGTCATTTTGAGGGAAGGAGTTGAAACAGTTTATGTCTGGGATGTGAGGGGTCTGTAAATATTTTCACAGCCCTCTTTTTGACTCGTGCAAAAAGATACAAGATGTTATCATTCATAGTCCATGAGAGGTCCTCTGAGATATAAGTGCCCAGAAATTTAAAACTACCAATCCTCTCCACCTCCTCACCATTTATGTACAATGGTAAATGTATGTCTCTCTTCCTCCTGAAGTCAATTATAAGTTTAGGTTTTTTTGGTGTTAAGTGTAAGATTATTTTCTTTACACCACAGTGTCAGCCCTTGTACTTCCTTTCTATAAGCAGACTCATTGTTCTTATTAATGAGCCCCACCACTGTTGTGTGATCGACAAATTTAATAATTGTGTTGGTGTTATACAACGGGGTGCAACATGTGTGTACAAAGAATAAAGGAAGGGACTTAGCACACAACCCTGGGGGGCTCCTGTGTTTAATATCAGAGTAGAAGAATGGTGAGATCACATCCTTACTGACTGTGACCACAGACAAATCTTCTGATTTATCCACAAACAAATCTTCTGATTTATACCCAAATTGGACATTTTAAGAAACAAGCTGTTGGGTCGAATGGTGTTAAAGGCAGAACTATAATCCACAAATAACAGCCTTGTGTAAATTCCCTATTGTTCCAAATGATTCAATACAGTATGGACAACAATAGATGTAGCATCATCAGTTGATCTGTTACTCTTTTATGCAAATTGGTATGGGTCTAAAGTAGATGGAAGACTAGCCTTAATGTAGTTCAACACCAGTCTCTCAAAACATAAAAATAAGCATAAAACAAAAAGAAGTCCACATTTATGCACACATAATGACTTTTAGTGGATGCTATTAGGGCCTTATGTAGGTTTGGAGTTTGGTACAGACAGTGTTCTGGAAGGGTTTGTGAAATTGCCAAATCCAGTAATTGTATTGTATGTAGGACAAAAGCTGGAAGTGGTTCATTCTGACCCAGCATCATGAACAAAATTACTTGAGTCCTCAAGAACAACATGTACAATACCATAATGCTTTTAAAAAACCTTATTTGAAGCTTGAGGGCAAAAACACCTAAGCTAAGAACACCTAAATGAAAAAAATAAAAAGAACTGATTTTGATGTCTCATAATGGTCAGCATTGGAGCAGCCTACACTATGATTTAGGTACATATTGACCTAGATGTTGAGTGCTGAACATTATGTTTAAAGAATCTGCAAGAGATCAATTAAATTTCATCTAATTCTTGCACATTCAATGGGAGTAGTCCTCTCCTAATGATAGTATCAATGAGGTCAAGAAGTACATGGCTGTGTAAATGCCAGTAGTTTGCATAGAACACTAAAGAGGTTGAGTAATGTTATATCCATTTGCAATCAGAAGCCCCTGTTCCAAGACAGACAATACTCAACCACCCAATCTTTTCCATTTTGGCAAGCTGTGCCTCTCTAAAATCTCCAACAGCCTAAGGATTTATTTCCTTATAAATTATATATGATACATTATATTAGGCCCTTTCAATCTTCCCTTCTGTCTCTGGTTAAAAGCTCAAAGCTAATGATAAGCTTCTAACAAACCTGATTATTACATGCAGGATGTTAATAGCCACCCTATATGTTTTCCTGTAGCTACTTATATTGTAGCTGGCTGGGATACTGATAAACCTCCACAAGCAATCTCTTTAAAATTCATCAATAATTTCCTGTTTGTTGCAAGTAGACTAAACAGTTGAAGAAAAAAAAGGACATTGGAAGAATATCTGAAGGACAGTGAAGAAGATGCATTGAAGATAGTATACAGAGAAGGCTTGCTGAGTACTGGAGAGACAAAGATGGCTTACAAGAAAGACCAAATGAAGAATAAAAAAGAGACATGACAAGGCAAAGTGGATTGTACATAAAAATAGCAGGAAAAACAGATAACAACAAGACCTGGCAATTGTCTATGAGCAAAATTTGAAGGAACAGAGAGGGGATAATTCTGGCTGCACAAAACCAACTCTTAAGAACGAATGCATACAAAGCCAGAATTTAGAAAACAACAGACAGCAAATGCTGCCTATGCAAAGAAGCTCAGTAGATCATCCAGTTAGCTGCTGCAAGAAAATTTACAAACTGACTACAAACAATACCATAACAAAGTAGCAATGAAGGTACATTGTAATTGCTGCAAGAAATATCATTTGCCTGCAAGCAAGAACTGGTGAAATCACAAAACAGGCAATGTAATAGAAAATGAAGAAACTAAAAAGTTCTGGAACTGTAGAATTCAAACAGACAAGCACTGGCTACATAACACCCCAGACTTAACAACTTTCAATAAGAAGGGTAAAAAAAACAAATCTAGATAGTGGACTTTGCAGTACTTGGAGACAGCAGAATGAAAAAGAACTAGAGAAAATCACAAGATGCTAAGATCTGCAAATAGTACAGACAAAAAAAGCAGGGCAAATATCGTATAATAGCGTCCTGAAGTAGCACTTGCATACCATCGGCATTGACAGCTCCATCATCAGTCAATTGCCAAAGGGATTACTTGGAACAGCTTAAATCCCACAAGGATACCTTTAAGACCATCAAACAACAACATCTGTCTATTCCAAGTCCTTGGGAAGGGCTTGATAAGTAGATAAAACTGCCAAATCCTGTCTAAATGTCTGTCTAAGTGTGTGACCAACCATAATAAAAATAATGGTTTTACAGAAATCAAAGCAATGTTGAGGAAAAATTATATTCTTTGTGGCTGCTGTTATCATGGGCTAAATCAAATATTTTGGAATGACTGAATTAATGGAAAGCAAAAATATCAAGTGTTATTAATGAAAGATTTTAATCTCCATTTAGGGATACCATATATCTTATTCATGTGTTTCAAGCCAGTAGAGATTGCTATCCTTCTGGATACAGACAGTCTTGACCAAGTTGTTGACCATGAATCCTGGTGTGACATCCTGGAGCCCTTGGAGCTTTCAGCAATAGCTCCTGCGACAGCATCAGCCCAGATTCAGCTCATGTTCTTTCTCTTCCAAGTAGTTCTTCTTGAATAGCATCATGCTGGTATTTCTTATTAAGTGTGCAAACTGTGCATCCCTGATCCAGACAGCCTGATCACTTCTTACATGGAAGTCAGATTGCCTGGAATGGGAGACTTCAGTGCTAGGACCCAATAAGTCCCCAAAAGAAAACCACAAAAAAATCATTAATTTTTGATCAATTCCAAAATCACAAAACTGTGTCTCACTTATTTTGGCCATGTCATGTGGAAGATTTCACTGGAGAAAGTAATTATGTAAAAGTAAACCAGGCCGTCAAAGAACATGGTGGCTGGATACCATCAAAATTGACATCAGCCAGAGCATAGAACTTTTCAAAGTAGTTCAAGATTGGAAGATGTGAAGGGACCTGGCCCATAGATTCATCAAGAGTTGGACACAACTGAATGGATAGCATCATCATCATCATCATCATCGTCACTGCAAGCAAAGATTGGGTTGAGCTGGGTTGGATCACTGCAATCAAGAGCTGGGTTGGATTGGATCAATGCAGTCAAGGGTTGTTTTGGTTATTCCAAGTTATCATAAGTGAACCTTTGCATGTGAACAACTTAATTGTCATAAGAGAGCTCTAATAAATCTTTCTCCACCAGCACATGCCCAACGCAAAGAATTTCACAAGGAAGAAAAAGAGAGAATGCTAAAGGGACTTTTCTCCGGCTTCACTAATCGCAATATTGAATAGAGAGAATTACTTTCAATCTGAGCAGCTGCACAGCTTGTTGCTGTTCGGCACGGCTTCATTTGCAGCCCCAAGTGGATTGCCACTCTAAATTTCCTGTAGATTCTGCTATGCCAGGCGAGCATTCTCCTGGGATCATTAGGCTGCTCTCAATTTAGGTTGCCAATACAAATGTGAAAGTTCCAATTTAATGGTGCCCCTGAAATGGTATATCATTGTATACCCTTGGATGAGGGTCAGGGAAACCCCAGAAAGCTGGAAAAGCAGAAGCAACAGTTTTAAGGACATGGGAAAGACTGAGCCAGTCACATCACCAGAAGTAGCCAGGAAGGGTTGCGTTACTCAGGCTGTGCATGAGCAGCCTTAAAAAAACAACAATGCACACTACATCCATATTTCGTGCTTGTAATGAGGTTGGAAATGTACAGACCCAAAGGTACCGAGTGAGTTTCCCCTAATATTCAATCTACCTTATCTCTCTGTGCTCCTTTCCAAGTAAACAAGAAACAGTCTTCACATTACATAAAGCTTACCGACATGAGTGAATTATGTGGACCTGGCTGATTTTTTTTAAAGGTGGAGCAGGGAAAGAGAAATCACTGAGCTCTTTAACAGGCAGTTGGGGTTGCTGAAGTAACTAAATGGGTAGGAGTTATTTCCCCCTTCTTTTTCTCAACCCGTAATTGGTAGTTACATAGTAGAGAAATTTAATCTCTCATTTGGTTAGGTTTTATATCTGCGCCAAACATCTCAACATATGAGCAGCTAATGGAATTCCCAAATCATTTTAATGATGAGAAACAGTAAAGCAGCTCCTTTTTTCAGACTGTAATCTCTATTTCCAAAGTAATAGAATAAGAAAATAGCTATTTAATTGCTTTTTTATTTAGTTGACAGTTCTGGCTCATATAAATCTTTTTTTTAAAAACCTGACTTTTTAGAGAATAAACCACCGCTTTCATCACTCGTTTATCCAGGTGATTCTTTCTCAGGACTTCATAACTAATGAAAAAAAAAGACAAGTGATGCTCTTTTAAATTGTCCCAGAATTATTGGTCCCAATTAGTGCCAAAAAATATGTAAATAATGAAATTAAGTTTTGCTTTCTTTTCCCATGGGATCTGTTCTGGAATGCAGACAAAGACAGCAAGCTTCCAGAATATATGACAATATTGGTTTTGGATCAGGAATCTTGGAATAAGAGATTGAACTTATTAATGGATCTGCTTAATTGATTTGCTAAATTAAAAGCTGTCCTAAAAGGCCCGTTTCCTGGAAAAATAAATTTAAAGTTGAAAGCAGCCACTAAGACTTTGATCTAATGTCACTTTTTTTTTTAAAGACAAGATAAAGGAAAGCGAAGAAAGAAAGAAAAGCTAAGGTACACTGCAGTTTTTTTTTGTTCCAGCAGTTTTATTTTTCAGTGTGATTTGGCCAGAAGGAGAAAGAAAAAAAAGCTAGGAAAAAAATCTGAACATTTGTTATGTACGTTATGGAACAGAATCAAATGTGATACAAACTCAATTCCTCTAAATGTTTTTTTATTGCATCAAATCCGCTGTAGCTTCCTTTGGTACACACATATGCACAGATGCATTTTTAAAAGGACTAAAATTATAGATATGCTAGTAATAACCAAAACAAACAGCAGTAACCTCTTTCATCTCATGAGCAGGCAGAACCGTCTTATCTATTATATATCTGTAAGTTTGTGAATAAAATAACATATGTCTTTTCCCAATAACTTTTTTCTTTAGATGGATGGCTCTGCTGTAGCCTGAGTAAAATAAGTGGAACAAGAGAAAGGAGTTCATGACCTGCAGGGGAATTATAATTGATCTAATGCATACTTCCCAGACCAATACAGGTACTCCTTGACTTACAATCATATGTTTAGTGATGGTTAGAAGTTCCAAAGGCACTGAAAAAGGTGACTTATGACTGTTTTCACACTTAAGACCTTTGCAGAATTCCCATGGCGATGGTGATCAAAATTCAGACACTGGTATGTATTTATTCCCTGGGTCATGTGATTGCCTTTTGTGACCTTCTGACCACCAAACTCAGATTCCCTTAACAACCAGGTTACTAACTTAACAACTTCACCGATTCACTTAACAACTGTGTCAAAAAAGGCCATAAAATGGAGCAAAACTCACTTAACTGTCTCATTTAGCAACTGAAATTTTGGAGTCAGTTGTGGTTGTAAGTCAAGGATTGCCTGTATGTAGATTAAAACTCCATTAACCTACCAGCTTTTGTACATTTCAAGTATTTGGATGTGGTTACGGACTGATAAGACATATTTTGAAAGGAATATTTTGGGGGAAGTAAAAGTTTTAAAAATATACTTTGAAAGATGCCTTTATGCATGTCATACCCTTCCTAATAGAGGACTATACAAAATGGGTAACAGTGTCCTGCTAAGGCACACTTGTAAATATAACACACATCTGCAAGTGGCTCAGCTGTCCTTTGATCCTCTCAACAAGGAAACAGATGCACATTTTGAAAACTTGGAAACTTCAAAGCATATTATCAAGAACTTGGAGAAGACATGAAAACCATTTCAAATGGGTTTCTGAGGGAGAACAAGCAATCATTCCCAAAAGAATAGGTTAATATTTTTCAGGAGAGAGAGAAAGAAAGATAGGAAGACAGGAAGAGGGAGGGAGGGAGGGAGGGAGGGAGGGAGGGAGAGAATAACAGACAGGATAACAGAGTTGGAAGGAATAACAGAGTTCAGGCAGGAATCCCTCTACCATTTCAGACAAATGGTTATCCAATCTCTTCTTAAAACCTCCGCTGTTGGAATACCCACAACCTCTGGAGGCAAGTCGTTCCACTGATTAATTGTCAGGAAATTTTTCCTTAGGTTTCCTTAGGTTCTCTAGGTTGGTTCTCTCCTTGATTAGTTTCCATCCATTGCTTCTTGTTCTGTCTTCAGGTGTTTTGGAGAATAGGTTGAATCCTCCTTCTTTATGGCAAACCCTTATGGAAAAGAGAGAGGGAGGGAGGGAGGGAGGGAGGGAGGGAGAGCTGTTGAAATCTCACCAATGGAATTTCCATTAAACAAATTCTCCTCACAATAGAATTGTCTTCTTTCCATGTATCCACAGGTACAGCTGGCACTGCAAAACGTCAAAGCATGATGGAAGAAAGAATCAACCCTTTCAGTGCTTCAAGGAACAATTCTGGAGGGTTGCATCGAATAATTTTCCAATTGATCTGCATACCAAAGCTGGACCTCCAGCTTGGGCTATATCTCCATCAGGCTATGACCACATCTGAAGCTGCACAAAGCACAGTTTTATCTTCCAAGGCAAAGGAGATAAAAGATATGGAAAGACTTTCAGAGAAAGAAGAGGAAAAAAAACCCTGACTTTGTTTGCATGCACATATGGCAGAAATTCCTCCATATAGACTTTCGGTGTCTCCCGGGGGTGGGATTCTACTAGTTCACACCTATTGTCTAGAACCGGTTGTTAACATTTTAAGCAGTTCGGAGAACCAGTTGTTAGAAGAAATTACTGGCCTAATCCTGTAAGGAAGGCAGGAAGGAAACATTCTGGTGTTGCTTACAGAAACTGCCTCTCCGCTAACACTTATTACATTCTTGGCAGGACTAGACTTCCTGTCTCAGGAACATCTCTGGAGTTTTTTTTCCCCTCCTTTGCTGGTACTTTGCTTGTGTGGAGTGACCATTCAAAGTTACAATGGCACTGAAAAAAGTGACTTATGACCATTTTTCACACTTACGACTGTTGCAGCATCCCCACAGTTATGAGAGGCCAGGCGAGGAGATGCATGCCTCGATGTGAGTGATATTGAGTAGGCCATGCCCAGCCAATAACATGACCACCAAGCCACGCCCACCAACTAAACCACGTCCACAGAACCAGTTGTTAAAAAATTTGAATCCCACCCCTAGTGTCTCCCCTGTTCTGATGGAGTGCTGACCATGCCATGTCAGAAAGCAAAGCTTATTCCTGTAGGTCTCATGGGAAGCCAAGCTTGTATAGGTGAAATGTCCCTCTGCTTCTCCCAACAGATATTGTCATATATCTGTGAGAAGTGCATGCTGAAAGAGTACTTGTGAAGTCATGGCTACTGGGGATGTTTTGATGCACTCTTCTAAATTTCAAATTCCGTGGGTTTTCAAAAAATAAATAAATACAATCATTTTTTTAAACTCAAGAAAATACAACATAAAAAGAATGTTTTCCATTTTGCATCGAATGGCTCTCACTTTCTTGTATAATGACAGATGAGTGCAAAGATATTGAAATACCGATATTAAAATTGTGTGCAATTAAATATTTGACTGACACTTCGTACAAAATGATATTGACTGCATTAGACCACGGTGCTGATTTTCTGATTATTTTGGATAAGTGTTTCCCCTTTCCCTGATGTATCTTTAGACTTCTCCTTGGCAAACCTTCTAGATAGTCCTTTGGTATAACTTTCTCATAACCAAATTGCCTTTGACAGTATTCCAAGTCTATTTCTGAGAAGCAGTGTTACTTTTTAATTTACATTGTGCCAACTATAGGAAGGCTATTTCAGAGACATATATGCTTTTACTTATGTATAGAAAATTACTAATAAGCTCCAGAAGAATAGCTGTAATAACAAAACTGTTTTCAAATGATCACAATGGGAAAATAAGATTTCTTTAAACAAGCAAACATTAAAATATACTGTTCGACTACAATTAGTACATTCGCAAGAAGGAAATATGATCAATTAAAAAGCAGTAAGTTCTGTTTCCCAGGAGTTTTTATTGCTATTGCCTATATGCAATAATGCAAGATCAAGAATTAATACATTCTGATCAACATCTAGGAAGGAAAATAAGGGTAAATATATTGCAGTATATGCATATTGCAAATATAATTATGCTTAATAATGTCTAGGCAATTGCTTATGTTTGGAAAACAATCTGCACAAATTTTCCTTCTTTCCTTAATCCTATACATGAAATAGGAGAGAGTCAAGAGCTCTTTTTCCATGGGCTTCCCATTCGTCTTTTCTCCTGGCCCATAATGACTTTAAGAAATCACACTTAAATGAAGACCAGAAATTTTCCAATTAAAGCGTTGAATTTATAATACAGTTATACAGTAGGAAATTGGTCTTCTGTAAATAGAAGAGTAAAGGACATGAATTCAGAAAAGCACCGCCTACAGGAGGGTTTGTGGAGGACTGGATATTTTTCTCTAATTTTCTCTTATCAATATATTTTATTTATTTTGAAAAAGTCCATCAGAGCAAGCTGACCATGCTGTCCCACACATTCACACACACACATACCACAGGTGTAAGGAGTTTTTATTAAGGCTTCTGAGCCTGAATTATAATCCCCAGCAATTCCCTGGGCCAGCACCAGCTCAATCCCAATGAGTTCCACAGGCTACTCAAACGAAGACAATACTAGTTCTCAAGGAAAGGCAAGTCCAGTCTACTAGGTAAAAACAAGTTCCCAAAGCAAAGACAAGTTCCAAGACAAAGGCAAATCCACTGGCAAAGGCAAGGCAAGGCAAACAGCTGAAGACACATGATCTGAAGTTCAAGGCAAGAACACACAGCAAGAAAACAAACAAATTGTTCCCAACATCTCCTCCATCTGTCTGCTGTGTTAAATAGCCAGCTTCTGGTGCAGCCCATCCAGAAGGGTGAGGCTTTCTCCTTGCAAATAATCTGGATGACCTTCACTGTTCCTGCCTTTTCTCTGCCCTTTGTGTTCTTGGATCAAGGGCAGGTGGCAGTTCCTCTTCCTCATCACTGATTGGCTGCAGCTGCATGCTTTCCCTCACCTGAAGCCTCAGGGTTGTCCTGCTGCAGCTGTGCTTTAGCCAAATCCCTCTCAGCTGGCTGTTCAGAGCCATTGATCAACTCCCCTCCTGAAGTACCCAGGACTGGTTCATCCTTCTCTGAACTGACATCTGGAGAGGTATCTGGGGAAGCATCTAGGAGAGTTTTCACATTGCCAGAGTTCTAAATGGCGAAAGGAGCATGGAGAAAACCATTTCTCCATTTCCATCTACAGGGTCTTCCATATCCCAGAATTCCATTACACACAACTTTGATTTCAGCCCAGGATGTTTCCATGGTAGCTCAGCTGTTTTTCAATATCCAATATTAAGAGAAATTTCTTATTTTAAAAAATGTTTCCAATTTGGGTTTTTTCTTCTGGGCACAAGACCTGTTAAGTTTGCATGAAGAGTCAGATGCGGAGTGCTTCAGTGAAGAGTTTATTAGTGACTACAGCTCATAACAGACCCGATTTGGCTGGGCTGCGGCTGCTACTTATAGCCAGCAGCCGCAGTTGCCAGCCAATCAGAGTGCAGGGTTTTCCCGCACTTTTTAAACCAATCATTTCTGACATTTTACAAGAACAGTTCAAACTTAACCAATGACATTCAAACCTGCATACATAACAAGACCAAATTATGCTCTTTGATGGAAGGCAAGATCACTGCTCTAAAAACAAGTTGTTTATTATTATTATTATTATTATTATTATTATTATTATTATTATTCGGACTTGTATGCGCCCATCTCCAGACTCAGGGCTGGCTCATAAAACATACAACAACAATAAATAATTAAAAAGAGAATTAAACAAATCACAAGCCCAATAATAGCTAATCTAAAATTTAAAATAAGTTAAGAATCATCCCGGAGGGAGTCAGCCCGTCACTGCAGAGTTAAGGCTGACTGCAATTCCACTGAATCCAACAGATTTGGGTTAGTTTTCAACAGGTAATGATATATGCAATATTAAGCAACAAATCATTTCAGAATGGGAAAGAGTTGTCATTTGGCTTTTCTCCAACACATCCTGTAGAAGCTCTTCTTTTCCATAGTTATCTATTTTTTAAAACTTTGTCAGAATAGCTAGTGAAACACAAACAGCAAGCAGGGAAGGTGGGGGAGACAAAGGCAGTTAAGAAAGCTGTAACTTTCCGCTCTGTGTCTTTTGTGTAACAGATGCCTTTCTTCTCCATTTCCATTAGGGTGAAACAAGCAAACAAACAGAAAAAGAAAGCTTTTTGTCTCAGAGCTTTTGCAGCGAGAGTTCTGTAAGGGAAAACATACATTTGTTACTCATAGCAACCAGATGCTGCATTTGTCAATTAATGGCTTTATGGCAACATACGTGATCGAGCTCTTTCAGAGATGGGAATCAGATTGGAGGGGAGAGAAAGCAAGTGAGCACATGAAGGATTTGTGGGGAACTGAAGAAATCATTCATGTTATTATATGGCACAGAAAGCACAGCTTAGTAAAGAAAACCCTGGATTGAGTGGTAACAGACTCCGGAACAGAAATAGCTTCTTCTGTAACTGAGCTTTGGTTGATGAAGTAGAAAACGTAAGTATCTTGCAAGGAGAACAGAGCAGGGACAGCCAAGGTACCTGGAGCCAATATTCAATGTTACCTTTTCAATAATTTGGAAGATCCTTTGGGGATAAACTTTAGAACATGGTCTTAGTGTCAAGCGGGCAGCTGCATTTTACAAAACAATAAAAAGAGGGAGGAGAATGGAAATCCTATTGTTGAGGAGTGGTAGTCCAGTTGCGTAAAAGTTACTGATACCCTTGGGCTTCACAATGACTTTGTGCTGGGCTGCAAACATTGTGGCTGTTGCTACTGTGGTTTCTGGACCTGCATGCTCCCTAACAAGCAGGGCAGAGCCATCTCAGAATCATGAGGCTGGAAGGGATCTACTCCAACCCTCCTATGCTATACCAGATAAATGATTCTTCGACCTTTTCTTGAAAACCTCCAGTAATGGAGCACCCACAACTCAAGGAGGCAAACTGTTTCATTGATTAATTGCTCAGGAAATTCCTCTTTGTTTCCATGTTGGATCTCCATCTAATGAGCTTCCACCCATTGCTTGTCCTACCCTCAAATGCTCTAAAGAATAGATTGACCTTCTGTTCCCTGTAACAGCCCTTCAACTATTAGAAAACTGTTATAATGTCTCCTCTAAGCCTTCTCTTCATTAGGCTAAACATACCTAATTCCCTCGGCTGTTCATCGTTCTAATCCTACCATCACAGGTCATTCCCAATCATTCCTCTTGTTCATACACAATCACTGAGACAGTTGTCCTAAGTTGTTGTATTATCTAATGGGAAATGATGCTACTTTGTGAGATGAATGGAGGAGGTTCTGGTTCCTGTGTGAGGAAGGCACTTTTAAAGCCACTAAAACATTTCAGGAGTCCAGCATTCATTCATACAGTTCTGAAAATCACAGCAGCATCCTCACATTTAATAGTATGAGTTTCCCATCCCATAATGACATTGTGGGGTTATAAAGAATATACTTTTAAAAGTGGCTTGATAAAGGAAGAAATAATATTATTAATGATAACTGGTTTTCCACAGTCATTAGAGTACAGATTTGAGCAGGAC
>CM019148.1:226060222-226155206 GCA_009733165.1 Naja naja | reverse complement strand
TTTTTTTTTCCACAAGGTTATATTTATTTATTGAAAAATAGTTTCAAAATCATAAGATTCAAAGTCAAAACTCAAGTGTGTTTTTGAGCCCTCAGAACTTTCTGTCACCAAAGCCTTATCTTACTTTTGCTGTTTAAGTTCTTACAAGTTATAAAAGTAAATCTTCCCTTTATATTGAGGGTTAAGAACATTTACTCACCCAGTGTTTTCAATCTTGTCATTCCAAAAGTGTCTAACTTCCCTAAATCAATTAATAGGCAATGTTCAAAAATAATTAGCAAGGGAAGTACATGCATTTAGTGTTTCCAAAGGGCTCCAATATAAGCTGGAGGAAAAGGGTGGATTCTCCCATTCACCATCCAAGACTTCTGTTTTGCAATCAAAATGAACAACCATAAGTATTCTGTCCTCTATAATTACTAATTGAATGTATAAAGGCAGATAGATAACTCCACAAAGCATCCATACAAAGTATTTTTATTGGTTCATCAGGCATCCTCAATATAACTTACAGTTACGTCGAGATTCATCTCAATGTCCAACTCTTTGCATAACTGATTTTCTGGTGTAAAAGGATGGTAATCTTTCATCCCCAAAATGAAGGAGCAAGGGGTTGAGGCAGCATGTTGCTGGGTTCCAGGCAAGTGGAGAAACCTCCCCAACCCACCAAGGGTCAATTCAGTGACCAATCAGGATTACAGATGTGGCCACATGACATGGACTACATTTCCCAGGATACCTTAACTACATCTACCATGATGCATTCCCTTAAGGGGACAGCTCCCAATTCCTAACTAACTATCCCACTTCCGATTAACTATATATTGGCTGGACAGCACGATAAGGAGAAATTGCTTGAGTGCTGTCTAGTCATTCTCTGTAATCCAGAGAAAATCAAAGGAAGCTGATCTGTTTTGTCTTCCTTAAACAAGGCTGCAATTCATTAGTTCCACTCCTTTGTGGAACTGTCTTCAGTCAGCCATCTTCCCCTGGAAGGCATGAATACCTCCCTGAATTTTTAACAACTTTTCCAGTGAAGGCAGTACATTACAATCTCTGCCATTGTTGAAGGCATTGAGGAATCCGGTAAGGAAATGTCTCTGAAACAATGACCCAACAGATCGTGGTTATCTAATCAGAAATATATTGGTCTAATCTAGAAAACTTCCAAAACTTAGTGACATATTCTATTTCATTATTTGGCATTACTTATTAATTCTCCTAAATGGAAAATGTATTAGAAATCCTTTGACAAAGCTACATTTTATATTCATAATGTTTTAACAAATGTGCTTGAAAAGTTGAAACAAATGTATCTGCATAATTGCTTACTACTCACTTAAGAAAGCTACTGAGAGAAGTTGATCTAGCTTTAGAATATTACTGATTTTAGTTGCATTCTTCCTCTTCCATTTCTCTTATTAATAATTAACAGCCCAGTTTGTATGGACTAATAGGTAACACTAAAATGATATTATAACAATTACATGAAGCAAGAGACTATTTTTAAATGAGAGATAGCAAATTGCTGCACATTTCCTAGTTTAAATCTGTTATAAGTCACAACCTGTAACTAGCAGATTTTGGCAAAGAAAAGCTAAAATAATTCTCAATCACCTAAAACTTCAAGGTCAAATTTTGGAAATGTTTGCTCTGAATTACTTCTGACAGTAATTGGTTTCATACTTCAGAATTTGGAAATGGAATGAATCCATCCTAAATAGTCCAGAGTGATTCAGAGCTTAGTTCTTTTCTATATCTCATTTTGAAGCTGATGTACAAGGATTCTTTTGTGGTGAAGAGAATATAAAGCATATGAACTAGGAAGAAGTGAATTATAAATTTAATTACACTAAATCCCCAAGGGTGGGATTCTACCAGTTTAAACTAGTTCAGGTGAGCCTCTTGTTCCAATGATCAGCTGACTGCAAACTGGTTTGCTGCAATGAGCATGTGGGGCCTGCTCACCCCTGTTCTTTCCTATGCTTTATTTCCTGTGCTTTTATTTTTATCAGCATAGCTGATTTGTGCAGCAGAGTGATTTGCTGTGCCTCAGCTGTTTTATTCACAGAGGCTGCAGTTGAAGGTAAGTATGGGTTTTTTCAATGTGGGCGTGCATGGAGTGAGCACCGAATGGTCACCAAACTGGTTGTTATACCTGTGGAATCCCACCCTGCACTCAGTGATATTTTATATTTCTGATTGACAAAGCAGATAACTTAGAGATGGAATAAATAGTAAGTGTAAATACATTTATTAAATAAAGGCAGTCAATAAAGTAAAATTAACACAAGAAATTCATCTCATCTAACTGGGGTTGGCCTGCTGACCCATGCCAACAGATGGAGGCATGCCCCATCAGCCCGATTATTCTGGCTTGCGGGATCTAAGTGAAGGGCCTTCTCTGCTATTGCAAGTGCCCTGGGGAAAATTTTGCCCCCCATGTGAGGTCAGCCCCAACCTTCTTAACCTTCTTTAAGAGCCTAAAGACCTGGCTCTGCCAGTTAGCTTGGGACTCAATGTGGGATTATCAAAGTAGAGCTGGCTGATTGATTAACAGATCTCCTCTCCTTTTAATCAGATTTTCTATGAACTTATTTATATTTTTAGTTCATACATTTTTTGTCTTTGTGACTGTAAGCCATCCAGAGTTACCTTGAGGTAAGCTGGGCAGCCTATACATTTCATAAATACATACATACATACATACATACATACATACATACATACATAATTATAAAAAGATAATTTCAGGGAAATAATTGTAGGAACTTTAAATATTGTGTATGGTACTGGACACTATATTTTAGGAAAGATTCTGACCAATCAGAAACAGAAAAGTGTAATAAGGCCGATTGGATAAACAGACTATGTTTAGCCTTGAGAAGAGCATTGATGAGGGATAAGAATGCAGTTTTAAAGCCAAACAGTGTAGGATAATGGAATAGTAGTTTTAGGATGTGCTATTGACATTTATCCTGGATGTATGGTTGTTTCCGTGCACATGACTTACTTATCTGGAGTTCATGGAGGATGGCCTTTGCTTGTTACAGTTTTGCCACAGTGAATTGGATATAGGTTTTGGCTGAACATTAATAAAATATCCCAAAGGTAGCAGGGCTGCCAAACCAGTTCAAGTAAAGTTAATGTGCAGCCTCTCCATGCCTAGAGGACACTATCATTGAAGCTGTTGGTGAACAGTCATTATCTGGAGAAACCTTTTTGCAGGGATGTGAAGGGTGCTTCCTTAATTCGAATGTTCTTATGAAATGTCCCTTTGAATGTTTTACACAAGCCTACTGAATATGTTCAATATTTCCTTTTACTGAAGGCTAGTTGAATTGCATGAAGTAATGTCTAAATCTCTTGTTGAATTCTTCCTGAAATTGAATTGAATTGAATTTTTTATTGTCATTGTACATACATACACAGTATACAAAATTCACATAACACCCAGAGACCAGACCCAACATGCACACACACATGACAATCCCCAAACACCTCCCACCCCCAAAATTCCCCACCTCCTAAAAACACACAAGCATCCACACAACAGACCAAGTAATAGTGTCCAACAGGTCACTGATGGTGGTCCTTAAGTTCATTGTTAAGTGCAATTATAGCTCTGGAATGAAAACTATTCAGAAAATGTGTGGTCTGAGTTTTAATTGTTCTGTATTTTCTGCCAGAAGGCAACAGTTCATAAAGATTGTGAGCAGGATGGGAAAAGTCTCCGAGAATATTGTGCAACTTTCTCAAACAGCAAGATGCGAAGATGTCATCCAGGGCTGGTAGCTGGAGCCCTATGATATTCTGGGCAATTTTAATAATTCTCTGCAGAGCTTTTTTGTCTGGTTCAGTGCTGCTCCCATACCATACAAGAATGCCAGAAGTAGATACTGAGATAGATTTATCTTCTTGAGCATTCTCAGGAAGTACAGCCTCTTCTGTGCCTTCTTTAGAATAGAATAGAATAGAATAGAATAGAATAGAATAGAACAGAATTCTTTATTGACCAAGTGTGATTGGACACACAAGGAATTTATCTTGGTGCAAATTGTCTCAGTATATATAAAAGAAAAGATACATTTGTCAAGAGTCAAGAATCATAAGCTACAACACTTAATGATAGTCATAGGGTACAATAAGCAATCAAATCATACTAGGAAACAGTCAATATAAATCGTAAGGATACAAGTGACAAAGTTACAGTCATACAGTCACAAGTGGGAGGATGGGTGATAAGGAGTGATGAAAAGATTAATAGTAATAGTAGTGCAGACTTGGTAAATAGTGTTGAGGGAATTATTTGTTTAGCAGAGTGATGGCTTTCAGGGAAAAACTGTTCTTGTGTCTAGCTGTTCTGGTGTGCAGTGCTCTATAGCGTCATTTTGAGGGAAGGAGTTGAAACAGTTTATGTCTGGGATGTGAGGGGTCTGTAAATATTTTCACAGCCCTCTTTTTGACTCGTGCAAAAAGATACAAGATGTTATCATTCATAGTCCATGAGAGGTCCTCTGAGATATAAGTGCCCAGAAATTTAAAACTACCAATCCTCTCCACCTCCTCACCATTTATGTACAATGGTAAATGTATGTCTCTCTTCCTCCTGAAGTCAATTATAAGTTTAGGGTTTTTTTGGTGTTAAGTGTAAGATTATTTTCTTTACACCACAATGTCAGCCCTTGTACTTCCTTTCTATAAGCAGACTCATTGTTCTTATTAATGAGCCCCACCAGTGTTGTGTGATCGACAAATTTAATAATTGTGTTGGTGTTATACAACGGGGTGCAACATGTGTGTACAAAGAATAAAGGAAGGGACTTAGCACACAACCCTGGGGGGCTCCTGTGTTTAGTATCAGAGTAGAAGAATAGTGAAATCACATCCTTACTGACTGTGGCCACAGACAAATCTTCTGATTTATCCACAAACAAATCTTCTGATTTATACCCAAATTGGACATTTTAAGAAACAAGCTGTTGGGTCAAATGGTGTTAAAGGCAGAACTATAATCCACAAATAACAGCCTTGTGTAAATTCCCTATTGTTCCAAATGATTCAATACAGTATGGACAACAATAGATGTAGCATCATCAGTTGATCTGTTACTCTTATATGCAAATTGGTATGGGTCTAAAGTAGATGGAAGACTAGCCTTAATGTAGTTCAACACCAGTCTCTCAAAACATAAAAATAAGCATAAAACAAAAAGAAGTCCACATTTATGCACACATAATGACTTTTAGTGGATGCTATTAGGGCCTTATGTAGGTTTGGAGTTTGGTACAGACAGTGTTCTGGAAGGATTTGTGAAATTGCCAAATCCAGTAATTGTATTGTATGTAGGACAAAAGCTGGAAGTGGTTCATTCTGACCCAGCATCATGAACAAAATTACTTGAGTCCTCAAGAACAACATGTACAATACCATAATGCTTTTAAAAAACCTTACTTGAAGCTTGAGGGCAAAAACACCTAAGCTAAGAACACCTAAATGAAAAAAATAAAAAGAACTGATTTTGATGTCTCATAATGGTCAGCACTGGAGCAGCCTACACTATGATTTAGGTACATATTGACCTAGATGTTGAGTGCTGAACATTATGTTTAAAGAATCTGCAAGAGATCAATTAAATTTCATCTAATTCTGGCACATTCAATGGGAGTAGTCCTCTCCTAATGATAGTATCAATGAGGTCAAGAAGTACATGGCTGTGTAAATGCCAGTAGTTTGCATAGAACACTAAAGAGGTTGAGTAATGTTATATCCATTTGCAATCAGAAGCCCCCTGTTCCAAGACAGACAATACTCAACCACCCAATCTTTTCCATTTTTGGCAAGCTGTGCCTCTCTAAAATCTCCAACAGCCTAAGGATTTATTTCCTTATAAATTATCTATGATACATTATATTAGGCCCTTTCAATCTTCCCTTCTGTCTCTGGTTAAAAGCTCAAAGCTAATGATAAGCTTCTAACAAACCTGATTATTACATGCAGGATGTTAATAGCCACCCTATATGTTTTCCTGTAGCTACTTATATTGTAGCTGGCTGGGATACTGATAAACCTCCACAAGCAATCTCTTTAAAATTCATCAATAATTTCCTGTTTGTTGCAAGTAGACTAAACAGTTGAAGAAAAAAAAAAGGACATTGGAAGAATATCTGAAGGACAGTGAAGAAGATGCATTGAAGATAGTATACAGAGAAGGCTTGCTGAGTACTGGAGAGACAAAGATGGCTTACAAGAAAGACCAAATGAAGAATAAAAAAGAGACATGACAAGGCAAAGTGGATTGTACATAAAAATAGCAGGAAAAACAGATAACAACAAGACCTGGCAATTGTCTATGAGCAAAATTTGAAGGAACAGAGAGGGGGATAATTCTGGCTGCACAAAACCAACTCTTAAGAACGAATGCATACAAAGCCAGAATTTAGAAAACAACAGACAGCAAATGCTGCCTATGCAAAGAAGCTCAGTAGATCATCCAGTTAGCTGCTGCAAGAAAATTTACAAACTGACTACAAACAATACCATAACAAAGTAGCAATGAAGGTACATTGTAATTGCTGCAAGAAATATCATTTGCCTGCAAGCAAGAACTGGTGAAATCACAAAACAGGCAATGTAATAGAAAATGAAGAAACTAAAAAGTTCTGGAACTGTAGAATTCAAACAGACAAGCACTGGCTACATAACACCCCAGACTTAACAACTTTCAATAAGAAGGGTAAAAAAAACAAATCTAGATAGTGGACTTTGCAGTACCTGGAGACAGCAGAATAAAAAAGAACTAGAGAAAATCACAAGATGCTAAGATCTGCAAATAGTACAGACAAAAAAGCAGGGCAAATATCGTATAATAGCGTCCTGAAGTAGCACTTGCATACCATCGGCATTGACAGCTCCATCATCAGTCAATTGCCAAAGGGATTACTTGGAACAGCTTAAATCCCACAAGGATACCTTTAAGACCATCAAACAACAACATCTGTCTATTCCAAGTCCTTGGGAAGGGCTTGATAAGTAGATAAAACTGCCAAATCCTGTCTAAATGTCTGCCTGCGGCTTTGCTGTGACGCCGGGGTTTATCCCCGAGGGAGCTGATGGCGGCAGTAGCTTTCCGGGATTTTTGGTGTTGTGGCTGCCTGTTGGTATCCACGTGGAGTCCTGGACGGAGAGGCTGCTGGCTCAATGGTCCTCTTCTTTCCCCCGGTTTCTGGGTGGGGGTGGTATGTCCCTGGGGGTTTGGACTTTGGAACCACCCCAGGGACCCCCCCTTCCCTCCTTCCCCAGAAGCGCGAGCTCTGGGAGGAGTAGATTTACGGGGTGGTTGGAGACCTATAGGCCTGAGAGGCCCAGGAGGCCGGAAGGATTTGTTCGCTGTCGCGGCCTGGGTTGGAGGAGCCGGCCTCCCTGGGTGGGGTTCTCTGGCGGTGTCCCCCCCAGGAAGAGATGGCGCTATGGCTCCAGATCCTGGCTGCGACCAGTTTGCAATCAGTTTGCGGACATTATACTTTTCCTGGACTCTTGTGGACCTGATTGCCCTTGGTTGGTGGGCATTCATTTACAACCATTGCCTTTCTTCCTGTCCTTGTTATTCTGGACTCATTGGGCACTATTGATGGTGCCTGGGTCATCTACACCATTTTTACCATCACCACGGATTTACGCTGTTTTTTCTCCTGGAGACTTGGCTGCCTCCCATTGTGGTGAGAGAACAGTGGAAGGATGCAATTTCCCCTGCAGTGAGAGGGCAGGGGACTGTTCAGGACTCTTTCCCGCAAGTTACTATGGTGACAGCATAGTGACTTGTTTATTGGATTCTAACTGTCGGCAGCTGTGAGAGAGCTGCTGACTGCGGCTTGTTCCTGTTTCTGTTTATTGCCACAGTCTGTCTCTTTCGTTGTATTCCATTCTTACAATGTTTTCCATCATACCAACTACCTCCGTTACTTTCTGAGATGTATAAGTTATGCTTGTCTACTCCCTATTAGATTTACGAGCCCTCCAGACGGTTCCCCAGTCTGAGGAATGGCCCTATGCTATCAAAAGCTTACCTTAATGACGGATCTTGGGATCCCAAGAGGTGGCATGTTGCGACTAATGGGCCAAATTCTAAGCTTAGAAGGAAGGGGAAACTTGTTAAATTTTTAACTTGTTGTCTTAAGGGGTTAGGGAGAGGGTTAAGGGTCTTTTGCAGCCCGGTTCATGGCGGGGAGGGGGGGCGGGGGGGGCTCCAGGGGCTGAGGTGGGGGCCGCGATTCCCAGGGTGGTTGGAGTCGGTTGCAGGCGTCGAGGCATAGGGCGTATCATATGTTGGGAGTGCGCACCGCCATCTTTGTCTGGTTGCTCGCTCCGACCCTATGGCCTCCTCTCTGGGGAGCTCGGGAGCAGGGACCCCTGGGCTTAGGCTGGTGTACTTTAATGCCAGGTCCGTGGCTAATAAATCTACCCTCCTCCATGAGATTATTGAGGAGGAGGCTGCGGACCTGGCTTGTATCACGAGACCTGGTTGGGCCCAGAGGTGGTGTCCCTCTGGTTGAATTATGCCCTCCAGGTTTTGGGTTGTGCACCGCCGGGCCCAGGGAAGGGTGGTGGGGTGGCTGTGGTTATTAGGGAGACCTTGTTTCCAAGGGAGGTCACTATCCCAGAGATAGTGGGAAGTGAGACCCTTCTCCTGAAGTGGGGGCCTAACGGTCAGGTGGGCTTGCTGCTCACATACCTTTCTCCCAGCTGTGTGACAGCAGCCCTGCGGGACTTCTTGGCGTCCTCTGGGGGTGGCGGTGGAGTTCCCAGGCCTTATAGTCCTGGGGACTTTAACCTGCCTTCCCTGGGGAGCGTCGGGATTGGCCCAGGAATTCATGACTTCTATGGAAGCCATGGGCCTGACCCAATAATTCATGGCCCCACTCATGAGGGGAACACTCTAGACCTAGTTTTGTCTCTGAGTGGTGGCGTAGTGACAGAGGGCAACCTGTTCATGCGGCTCTGCCCGTTCCATGGTCTGATCACTATCTCCTGCGGCTGGTTTTCCAAAGGCGCCCCCACTGCTGGGACAGGGAGCCACTTAGATGGTTCGCCCCAGGCCTCATGGACCCTGGCGGTTCCAGGCGGAACTGGGGCCTTTTCCCTCTTCCCTTGCTCACAGCTCTGTTGAGGATCTGGGCTTGGCAGCGGGCTGCATCGGAGGCCCTCGACAGGGTTGTCCCCATCGCCCCTCACATGCGGATCTCGGATGGCTCCTTGGTATTCAGAGGAGCTCCGGGAGATGGCGCCGGAGGGGCTTAGAGAGCAGGTGGAGGCCACCGCTCTCAGTTCGATCGAACCCAGTTAAGAGCCCATATTAGGACTTACCTGGGAGCTGTGAGGGTGGCGAGAAGGTCTTATCTCTCCACCCTCATAGCGTCCGCAGATAACCGCCCAGCCGCCCTGTTCGGGTTGCAGCTCTCTCCTTTGTCCTGGGGAGGGGCGGATCCGTTCTTGAGGAAGGGCTGAGAATTTGGTCAATATCTGTCGGATAAGATCGCTCGAATTCGGGCGGGTTGTCCACTGATTTGCAGTGGTCTGAGGCGGGATACAGGTAGTCTGGCCATCGTTCTGGGATGAGTTCGACCCTGTTTCCGAGGATGAAGTGGGCGGGATTATCGGCGCCTGAGTTCCACCACATGTTTGTTGGACCCGTGCCCTTCCTGGCTGTCTTATGCTGCCAGGGAGGTCACCTGGTTGGATCGGGCAGTTGTCAACACTTGCTAAGGGAGGTGTTTTCCCCTCCGCCCTGAAAGAGGCGGTGGTGAGACCCCTCCTGAAGAAGCCTGCCCTGGATCCGACCGTGTTAGATAACTTCGTCCAGTCTCCAACCTTCGCTTTTTGGCGAAGGTTGTTGAAAATGTGGTGGCCAGGCAATTTCGCTTTTCCTGGATGAAGCGGACTACCTGGATCCGTGCCAATCGGGCTTCCGGCCTGGTTTCAGCACGGCGGCATTGGTGCACTGATGGATGATCTCTGGAGGGCGGGGACAGGGGTTTTCCTCTGTCCTGGTCCTATTAGACCTCTCAGCGGCTTTGATACCATCGACCATGGTATCCTTTGCGCGGCGGGGCTGGGGGTGGGGGCACTGTTTTGGTGGCTCTCCTCCTACCTCAGGGCTGATGCATGTCGGTGTTGGCAGGGGGGCAGAGGTGGGCCCGAGGGCACTCACTTGTGGGGTCCCTCAGGGGTGGTCCTCTCTCCCCTTTTATTTAATATCTAC
Organism: Naja naja; assembly: GCA_009733165.1. Lineage (NCBI taxonomy): Eukaryota > Metazoa > Chordata > Lepidosauria > Squamata > Elapidae > Naja > Naja naja. The sequence continues at coordinate 226,144,948 of CM019148.1, read as the reverse complement.
ATGAAACGCTGGGTGAGATCATTCGTGGTTTTGGGGTGAGGTATCATCAATATGCTGATGATACACAGCTATATATCTCCACCCCAAACCAGATCAGTGATGCCCTCTCCATGATGACTTCGCTGTCTGGATGCGATGCGGATCTGGATGGGCGGAAACATGCTTCGACTCAACCCGGCCAAGACTGAGTGGCTGTACATACGGCATCAGGTCCAGTTTGGAATGTCCATCGTTGACCATAGGGAGTGGTGCTGCCCCTGTGGATAGGCAAGGAACCTGGGGTCCTCCTGGATGCGGCTCGGTTGGAGGAGCAGGTGGGAGCCGTCACCAGGGGGCTTTGCCCAGGTCGGCTGGTTCGCCAGCTTAGCCCGTTCTGGACGCGATGCCCTGCGTATGGTCACTCATGCCCTTGTTAGCGACTTCGACTACTGCAGCTCTCTATCTAGGACTGCCCTTGCATACCATCCGGATTGCAGCTGGTGCAAAATCTGGCGGGTGGTGATGGGAGTTCCCGGTTCTCCCATGTTGCCCCCCTCCTGCGCCTGCATTGGTTGCGGTTGCGCTCGGGTGAATTCAAGGTTTTAACTTTAACATACAAAGTCCTTCATGACATGGGTCCTTATTATTTAAGGGAGCGACTGCTGCCGACATCGAACACTAACCACCCTGTGCGAACCCACAGACAGGGGCTCCTTGGGGTCCCGTCGGCCAGGCAGTGCCGGCTGGCGGTCCCCGACGCGGGCCTATTCTGTCGCCCCCTGACCTCTGGAATCAACTTCCCTGGAGCTCCGCCTGGCCCTGACCTCCGCACTTTCCGTGTGACCTGAAGACCTGGTTGTTTAATCAACCCGGGCTGTGACCCTGGGGTGGGTGGTTTTAGAGTTTTAATGCTGGGATTTTAGTATTAATTCAGCTTGATTTGTTTAATCTGCTTTTATCTAATTTATTGTTGTGTTGTTTTTACTTTGTAAGCCGCCCCGAGTCCTTTGGGAGAGGGGCATATAAGTCGAATTAATAAATAAATAATAAATAAGTGTGTGACCAACCATAATAAAAATAATGGTTTTACAGAAATCAAAGCAATGTTGAGGAAAAATTATATTCTTTGTGGCTGCTGTTATCATGGGCTAAATCAAATATTTTGGAATGACTGAATTAATGGAAAGCAAAAATATCAAGTGTTATTAATGAAAGTAATTGATTTTAATCTCCATTTAGGGATACCATATATCTTATTCATGTGTTTCAAGCCAGTAGAGATTGCTATCCTTCTGGATACAGACAGTCTTGAGCAAGTTGTTGACCATGAATCCTGGTGTGACATCCTGGAGCCCTTGGAGCTTTCAGCAATAGCTCCTGCGACAGCATCAGCCCAGATTCAGCTCATGTTCTTTCTCTTCCAAGTAGTTCTTCTTGAATAGCATCATGCTGGCATTTCTTATTAAGTGTGCAAACTGTGCATCCCTGATCCAGACAGCCTGATCACTTCTTACATGGAAGTCAGATTGCCTGGAATGGGAGACTTCAGTGCTAGGACCCAATAAGTCCCCAAAAAGAAAACCACAAAAAAAATCATTAATTTTTGATCAATTCCAAAATCACAAAACTTTGTCTCACTTATTTTGGCCATGTCATGTGGGAGATTTCACTGGAGAAAGTAATTACGTAAAAGTAAACCAGGCCATCAAAGAACATGGTGGCTGGATACCATCAAAATTGACATCAGTCAGAGCATAGAACTTTTCAAAGTAGTTCAAGATTGGAAGATGTGAAGGGACCTGGCCCATAGATTCATCAAGAGTTGGACACAACTGAATGGATAGCATCATCATCATCATTATCATTATCACTGCAAGCAAAGATTGGGTTGAGCTGGGTTGGATCACTGCAATCAAGAGCTGGGTTGGATTGGATCAATGCAGTCAAGGGTTGTTTTGGTTATTCCAAGTTATCATAAGTGAACCTTTGCATGTGAACAACTTAATTGTCGTAAGAGAGCTCTAATAAATCTTTCTCCACCAGCACATGCCCAACGCAAAGAATTTCACAAGGAAGAAAAAGAGAATGCTAAAGGGACCTTTCTCCGGCTTCACTAATCGCAATATTGAATAGAGAGAATTACTTTCAATCTGAGCAGCTGCACAGCTTGTTGCTGTTCGGCACGGCTTCATTTGCAGCCCCAAGTGGATTGCCACTCTAAATTTCCTGTAGATTCTGCTATGCCAGGCGAGCATTCTCCTGGGATCATTAGGCTGCTCTCAATTTAGGTTGCCAATACAAATGTGAAAGTTCCAATTTAATGGTGCCCCTGAAATGGTATATCATTGTATACCCTTGGATGAGGGTCAGGGAAACCCCAGAAAGCTGGAAAAGCAGAAGCAACAGTTTTAAGGACATGGGAAAGACTGAGCCAGTCACATCACCAGAAGTAGCCAGGAAGGGTTACGTTACTCAGGCTGTGCATGAGCAGCCTTAAAAAAACAACAGTGCACACTACATCCATATTTCGTGCTTCGTAATGAGGTTGGAAATGTACAGACCCAAAGGTACCGAGTGAGTTTCCCCTAATATTCAATCTACCTTATCTCTCTGTGCTCCTTTCCAAGTAAACAAGAAACAGTCTTCACATTACATAAAGCTTACTGACATGAGTGAATTATGTGGACCTGGCTGATTTTTTTTAAAGGTGGAGTAGGGAAAGAGAAATCACTGAGCTCTTTAACAGGCAGTTGGGGTTGCTGAAGTAACTAAATGGGTAGGAGTTATTTCCCCCTTCTTTTTCTCAACCCATAATTGGTAGTTACATAGTAGAGAATTTAATCTCTCATTTGGTTAGGTTTTATATCTGCGCCAAACATCTCAACATATGAGCAGCTAATGGAATTCCCAAATCATTTTAATGATGAGAAACAGTAAAGCAGCTCCTTTTTCAGACTGTAATCTCTATTTCCAAAGTAATAGAATAAGAAAATAGCTATTTAATTGCTTTTTATTTAGTTGACAGTTCTGGCTCATATAAATCTTTTTTAAAAACCTGACTTTTTAGAGAATAAACCACCGCTTTCATCACTCGTTTATCCAGGTGATTCTTTCTCAGAACTTCATAACTAATGAAAAAAAAGACAAGTGATGCTCTTTTAAATTGTCCCAGAATTATTGGTCCCAATTAGTGCCAAAAAATATGTAAATAATGAAATTAAGTTTTGCTTTCTTTTCCCATGGGATCTGTTCTGGAATGCAGACAAAGACAGCAAGCTTCCAGAATATATGACAATATTGGTTTTGGATCAGGAATCTTGGAATAAGAGATTGAACTTATTAATGGATCTGCTTAATTGATTTGCTAAATTAAAAGCTGTCCTAAAAAGGCCCATTTCCTGGAAAAAATAAATTTAAAGTTGAAAGCAGCCACTAAGACTTTGATCTAATGTCACTTTTTTTTTTAAAGACAAGATAAAGGAAAGCGAAGAAAGAAAGAAAAGCTAAGGTACACTGCAGTTTTTTTTTGTTCCAGCAGTTTTATTTTTCAGTGTGATTTGGCCAGAAGGAGAAAGAAAAAAGCTAGGAAAAAATCTGAACATTTGTTATATGCGTTATGGAACAGAATCAAATGTGATACAAACTCAATTCCTCTAAATGTTTTTTTATTGCATCAAATCCGCTGTAGCTTCCTTTGGTACACACATATGCACAGATGCATTTTTAAAAGGACTAAAATTATAGATATGCTAGTAATAACCAAAACAAACAGCAGTAACCTCTTTCATCTCATGAGCAGGCAGAACCGTCTTATCTATTATATATCTGTAAGTTTGTGAATAAAATAACAAATGTCTTTTCCCAATAACTTTTTTCTTTAGATGGATGGCTCTGCTGTAGCCTGAGTAAAATAAGTGGAACAAGAGAAAGGAGTTCATGACCTGCAGGGGGAATTATAATTGATCTAATGCATACTTCCCAGACCAATACAGGTACTCCTTGACTTACAATCATATGTTTAGTGATGGTTAGAAGTTCCAAAGGCACTGAAAAAGGTGACTTATGACTGTTTTTCACACTTAAGACCTTTGCAGAATTCCCATGGCGATGGTGATCAAAATTCAGACACTGGTATGTATTTATTCCCTGGGTCATGTGATTGCCTTTTGTGACCTTCTGACCACCAAACTCAGATTCCCTTAACAACCAGGTTACTAACTTAACAACTTCACCGATTCACTTAACAACTGTGTCAAAAAAGGCCATAAAATGGAGCAAAACTCACTTAACTGTCTCATTTAGCAACTGAAATTTTGGAGTCAGTTGTGGTTGTAAGTCAAGGATTGCCTGTATGTAGATTAAAACTCCATTAACCTACCAGCTTTTGTACATTTCAAGTATTTGGATGTGGTTACGGACTGATAAGACATATTTTGAAAGGAATATTTTGGGGGAAGTAAAAGTTTTAAAAATATACTTTGAAAGATGCCTTTATGCATGTCATACCCTTCCTAATAGAGGACTATACAAAATGGGTAACAGTGTCCTGCTAAGGCACACTTGTAAATATAACACACATCTGCAAGTGGCTCAGCTGTCCTTTGATCCTCTCAACAAGGAAACAGATGCACATTTTGAAAACTTGGAAACTTCAAAGCATATTATCAAGAACTTGGAGAAGACATGAAAACCATTTCAAATGGGTTTCTGAGGGAGAACAAGTAATCATTCCCAAAAGAATAGGTTAATATTTTTCAGGAGAGAGAGAGAAAGAAAGATAGGAAGACAGGAAGAGAGAGGGAGGGAGGGAGGGAGGGAGGGAGGGAGAGAGAGAATAACAGACAGGATAACAGAGTTGGAAGGAATAACAGAGTTCAGGCAGGAATCCCTCTACCATTTCAGACAAATGGTTATCCAATCTCTTCTTAAAAACCTCCGCTGTTGGAATACCCACAACCTCTGGAGGCAAGTCGTTCCACTGATTAATTGTCAGGAAATTTTTCCTTAGTTCTAGGTTGGTTCTCTCCTTGATTAGTTTCCATCCATTGCTTCTTGTTCTGTCTTCAGGTGTTTTGGAGAATAGGTTGAATCCTCCTTCTTTATGGCAAACCCTTATGGAAAAGAGAGAGAGAGAGAGAGGGAGGGAGGGAGGGAGGGAGGGAGGGAGAGAGAGCTGTTGAAACCTCACCAATGGAATTTCCATTAAACAAATTCTCCTCACAATAGAATTGTCTTCTTTCCATGTATCCACAGGTACAGCTGGCACTGCAAAACATCAAAGCATGATGGAAGAAAGAATCAACCCTTTCAGTGCTTCAAGGAACAATTCTGGAGGGTTGCATCAAATAATTTTCCAATTGATCTGCATACCAAAGCTAGACCTCCAGCTTGGGCTATATCTCCATCAGGCTATGACCACATCTGAAGCTGAACAAAGCACAGTTTTATCTTCCAAGGCAAAGGAGATAAAAGATATGGAAAGACTTTCAGAGAAAGAAGAGAAAAAAAAACCCCTGCACATATGGCAGAAATTCCTCCATAGAGACTTTCGGTGTCTCCCGGGGGTGGGATTCTACCAGTTCACACCTATTCTCTAGAACCGGTTGTTAACATTTTAAGCAGTTTGGAGAACCGGTTGTTAGAAGAAATTACTGGCCTAATCCTGTAAGGAAGGCAGGAAGGAAACATTCTGGTGTTACTTACAGAAACTGCCTCTCCGCTAACCCTTATTACATTCTTGGCAGAACTAGACTTCCTGTCTCAGGAACATCTCTGGAGTTTTTCCCTCCTTTGCTGGTACTTTGCTTGTGTGGAGTGACCATTCAAAGTTACAATGGCACTGAAAAAGTGACTTATGACCATTTTCACACTTACAACTGTTGCAGCATCCCCACAGTTATGAGAGGCCAGGCGAGGAGATGCATGCCTCGATGTGAGTGATATTGAGTAGGCCATGCCCAGCCAATAACATGACCACCAAGCCAGCCACCAGTCACATGACCACCAAGCCCGCCCACCAACTAAACCGTCCACAGAACCAGTTGTTAAAAATTTGAATCCCACCCCTAGTGTCTCCCTGTTCTGATGGAGTGCTGACCATGCCATGTCAGAAAGCAAAGCTTATTCCTGTAGGTCTCATGGGAAGCCAAGCTTGTATAGGTGAAATGTCCCTCTGCTTCTCCCAACAGATATTGTCATATATCTGTGAGAAGTGCATGCTGAAAGAGTACTTGTGAAGTCATGGCTACTGGGGATGTTTTGATGCACTCTTCTAAATTTCAAATTCCGTGGGTTTTCAAAAAATAAATAAATACAATCATTTTTTTAAACTCAAGAAAATACAACATAAAAAGAATGTTTTCCATTTTGCATCGAATGGCTCTCACTTTCTTGTATAATGACAGATGAGTGCAAAGATATTGAAATACCGATATTAAAATTGTGTGCAATTAAATATTTGACTGACACTTCGTACAAAATGATATTGACTGCATTAGACCACGGTGCTGATTTTCTGATTATTTTGGATAAGTGTTTCCCCTTTCCCCCCCCTGATGTATCTTTAGACTTCTCCCTTGGCAAACCTTCTAGATAGTCCTTTGGTATAACTTTCTCATAACCAAATTGCCTTTGACAGTATTCCAAGTCTATTTCTGAGAAGCAGTGTTACTTTTTAATTTACATTGTGCCAACTATAGGAAGGCTATTTCAGAGACATATATGCTTTTACTTATGTATAGAAAATTACTAATAAGCTCCAGAAGAATAGCTGTAATAACAAAACTGTTTTCAAATGATCACAATGGGAAAATAAGATTTCTTTAAACAAGCAAACATTAAAATATACTGTTCGACTACAATTAGTACATTCAAGAAGGAAATATGATCAATTAAAAAGCAGTAAGTTCTGTTTCCCAGGAGTTTTTATTGCTATTGCCTATATGCAATAATGCAAGATCAAGAATTAATACATTCTGATCAACATCTAGGAAGGAAAATAAGGGTAAATATATTGCAGTATATGCATATTGCAAATATAATTATGCTTAATAATGTCTAGGCAATTGCTTATGTTTGGAAAACAATCTGCACAAATTTTCCTTCTTTCCTTAATCCTATACATGAAATAGGGAGAGAGTCAAGAGCTCTTTTTCCATGGGCTTCCCATTCGTCTTTTCTCCTGGCCCATAATGACTTTAAGAAATCACACTTAAATGAAGACCAGAAATTTTCCAATTAAAGCGTTGAATTTATAATACAGTTATACAGTAGGAAATTGGTCTTCTGTAAATAGAAGAGTAAAGGACATGAATTCAGAAAAGCACCGCCTACAGGAGGGTTTGTGGAGGACTGGATATTTTTCTCTAATTTTCTCTTATCAATATGTTTTATTTATTTTGAAAAAGTCCATCAGAGCAAGCTGACCATGCTGTCCCACACATTCACACACACACATACCACAGGTGTTAGGAGTTTTTATTAAGGCTTCTGAGCCTGAATTATAATCCCCAGCAATTCCCTGTGCCAGCACCAGCTCAATCCCAATGAGTTCCACAGGCTACTCAAACGAAGGCAATACTAGTCCTCAAGGAAAGGCAAGTCCAGTCTACTAGGTAAAAACAAGTTCCCAAGGCAAAGACAAGTTCCAAGACAAAGGCAAATCCACTGGCAAAGGCAAGGCAAGGCAAACAGCTGAAGACACATGATCTGAAGTTCAAGGCAAGAACACACAGCAAGAAAACAAACCAATTGTTCCCAACATCTCCTCCATCTGTCTGCTGTGCTAAATAGCCAGCTTCTGGTGCAGCCCATCCAGAAGGGTGAGGCTTTCTCCTTGCAAATAATCTGGATGACCTTCACTGTTCCTGCCTTTTCTCTGCCCTATGTGTTCTTGGATCAAGGGCAGGTGGCAGTTCCTCTTCCTCATCACTGATTGGCTGCAGCTGCATGCTTTCCCTCACCTGAAGCCTCAGGGTTGTCCTGCTGCAGCTGTGCTTTAGCCAAATCCTCTCAGCTGGCTGTTCAGAGCCATTGATCAACTCCTCCTGAAGTACCCAGGACTGGTTCATCCTTCTCTGAACTGACATCTGGAGAGGTATCTGGGAAGCATCCAGGAGAGTTTTCACATTGCCAGAGTTCTAAATGGCGAAAGGAGCATGGAGAAAACCATTTCTCCATTTCCATCTACAGGGTCTTCCATATCCCAGAATTCCATTACACACAACTTTGATTTCAGCCCAGGATGTTTCCATGGTAGCTCAGCTGTTTTTCAATATCCAATATTAAGAGATTTCTTATTTTAAAAAATGTTTCCAATTTGGGTTTTTTCTTCTGGGCACAAGACCTGTTAAGTTTGCATGAAGAGTCAGATGCGGTGCTTCAGTGAAGAGTTTATTAGTGACTACAGCTCATAACAGACCCGATTTGGCTGGGCTGCGGCTGCTACTTATAGCCAGCAGCCGCAGTTGCCAGCCAATCAGAGTGCAGGGTTTTCCGCACTTTTAAACCAATCATTTCTGACATTTTACAAGAACAGTTCAAACTTAACCAATGACATTCAAACCTGCATACATAACAAGACCAAATTATGCTCTTTGATGGAAGGCAAGATCACTGCTCTAAAAACAAGTTGTTTATTATTATTATTATTATTATTATTATTATTATTATTATTATTCGGACTTGTATGCCGCCCCATCTCCAAGACTTCAGGCTCACAACTAAAACATACAACAACAATAAATAATTAAAAAGAGAATTAAACAAATCACAAGCCCAATAATAGCTAATCTAAAATTTAAAATAAGTTAAGAATCATCCCCCCCCCCCGGAGGGAGTCACAGCCCGGTCACTGCAGAGTTAAGGCTGACTGCAATTCCACTGAATCCAACAGATTTGGGTTAGTTTTCAACAGGTAATGATATATGCAATATTAAGCAACAAATCATTTCAGAATGGGAAAGAGTTGTCATTTGGCTTTTCTCCAACACATCCTGTAGAAGCTCTTCTTTTCCATAGTTATCTATTTTTTAAAACTTTGTCAGAATAGCTAGTGAAACACAAACAGCAAGCAGGGAAGGTGGGGGAGACAAAGGCAGTTAAGAAAGCTGTAACTTTCCGCTCTGTGTCTTTTGTGTAACAGATGCCTTTCTTCTCCATTTCCATTAGGGTGAAACAAGCAAACAAACAGAAAAAGAAAGCTTTTGTCTCAGAGCTTTGCAGCGAGAGTTCTGTAAGGAAAACATACATTTGTTACTCATAGCAACCAGATGCTGCATTTGTCAATTAATGGCTTTATGGCAACATACGTGATCGAGCTCTTTCAGAGATGGGAATCAGATTGGAGGGAGAGAAAGCAAGTGAGCACATGAAGGATTTGTGGGGAACTGAAGAAATCATTCATGTTATTATATGGCACAGAAAGCACAGCTTAGTAAAGAAAACCCTGGATTGAGTGGTAACAGACTCGGAACAGAAATAGCTTCTTCTGTAACTGAGCTTTGGTTGATGAAGTAGAAAACGTAAGTATCTTGCAAGGAGAACAGAGCAGGGACAGCCAAGGTACCTGGAGCCAATATTCAATGTTACCTTTTCAATAATTTGGAAGATCCTTTGGGGATAAACTTTAGAACATGGTCTTAGTGTCAAGCGGAGCAGCTGCATTTTTACAAAACAATAAAAAAGAGGGTAGGAGGAGAATGGAAATCTTATTGTTGAGGAGTGGTAGTCCAGTTCCGTAAAAGTTACTGATACCCTTGGGCTTCACAATGACTTTGTGCTGGGCTGCAAACATTGTGGCTGTTGCTACTGTGGTTTCTGGACCTGCATGCTCCCTAACAAGCAGGGCAGAGCCATCTCAGAATCATGAGGCTGGAAGGGATCTACTCCAACCCTCCTATGCTATACCAGATAAATGATTCTTCAACCTTTTCTTGAAAACCTCCAGTAATGGAGCACCCACAACTCAAGGAGGCAAACTGTTTCATTGATTAATTGCTCAGGAAATTCCTCTTTGTTTCCATGTTGGATCTCCATCTAATGAGCTTCCACCCATTGCTTGTCCTACCCTCAAATGCTCTAAAGAATAGATTGACCTTCTGTTCTCTGTAACAGCCCTTCAACTATTAGAAAACTGTTATAATGTCTCCTCTAAGCCTTCTCTTCATTAGGCTAAACATACCTAATTCCCTCAGCTGTTCATCGTTCTAATCCTACCATCACAGGTCATTCCCAATCATTCCTCTTGTTCATACACAATCACTGAGACAGTTGTCCTAAGTTGTTGTATTATCTAATGGGAAATGATGCTACTTTGTGAGATGAATGGAGGTTCTGGTTCCTGTGTGAGGAAGGCACTTTTAAAGCCACTAAAACATTTCAGGAGTCCAGCATTCATTCATACAGTTCTGAAAATCACAGCAGCATCCAAGTTCTCACATTTAATAGTATGAGTTTCCCATCCCATAATGACATTGTGGGGTTATAAAGAATATACTTTTAAAAGTGGCTTGATAAAGGAAGAAATAATATTATTAATGATAACTGGTTTTTCCACAGTCATTAGAGTACAGATTTGAGCAGGACCTTTTCACCTAAAGGGAAATGTTTCCTATAAATTGTGTTTAGAATGAATTTTTTAAAAAATCAGTTTATATGGCTTACTTTATGCAACCCTTCTCTCTCTCACACACACACACACACACACACACACACACACACGTGTATGTATACAGAGAGAAATATATAATTTCTGTGATACATCACTTGCTGCTACCTTAAGTAGCGCTATTTATTTTTTGCTTTTGTGTATCATTTCTTTTCTTGATTTAGTTTTCACACTTTAAAGTTTTTCTGCTAGTTATCGGAAGGAATTTTCACTGTTTGCTATTTCCATGTTTTCCTTGTTTCAGCTGAGAGGCAAAAAGTAATGCCACTACTCTTTAGTTTTTGTAATTTTACCAAGCATTAAATCACTTTTAGCAGCCAAAAAAGGAGCAGGAAGAAACGTGCTTTTTCACAAAGCAGAAAGTTTCCCAGGAGACTGAATTCAGCAACCATTAACTTATTTGGATGTATCTGCAGTGCAGACAAACAGTAAGTAAAGCTTTCCTTGGGTATCACATGCACAGAGGTTCTTGCCTTTTTAATTCCCCTCAATATTTTCTTTACATTTTAAGGGAAAGAATCAAAAAGAAGAAACTTAAGAAAGTGCCGTGCCTCACACAATGTCCTTAAGTTCCCTGACAGCATATAAAATTGTGAGCCTGTTTTACCCACAGGTTCCTGCAGGAGTAGTTTATTTTGCATCTACAATTTTTTTTCCATTAAGTAACCTAGCAGCTTAGTATCACTAGGGAAGCATATAGCATTAATCTGTTGCATTACATTCCTTCGGTCTCTAGAAATGGAAAGATTTCAGGACGTTTCCTGCAAAGCATACATATGAACCTCTTATTGAGTCTGGTACAAGAGTGAGGTAGGAATGGGAAGCACAGTTCTGCTGCTTAAATCCAGGGGTGGGATCTGACCGATGTAACTACTGGTTCAGTGATTTTACATTTTGCGCGTGTGTGTATTTCATCGTCCTCTAGCTGCCTGGACAGCTGAGCAGCGCTGTGCGCGGGTGCGCAGCGGTTGAAAAAGCCCTTTTTTCCTGCTATTTCAACTGCAGCTGTGTCGCGCAAAGCAGTTGCGGTTGAAAACGCAGGAAATAAAGGTCAGGTAAGAGCCCGAGTGGGCGGGTGGGCCAAAACAGCAGCAGACATAGAACCGGTTCTATATATGCTCTCTGTTTGCTGCTTTTCAGAGCAACCGGTTCTACAGAAGTGGACAGAACCAGTAGTATCCCACCCCTGCTTAAATCCCTTAGAAGTCAGTGGTATTCAAAAAGTTGAACCTTATGAAGGCTTGCAGTTTCAGTGTTTACTAACATTCATTGATGAAAAGATGGCCAGGTAATTACAGAGTCATTGCTTCTCAATAGACCCAACAGATGTGGCGATGTTTTCTGTTTTTAGAAGGTTTGTGTATGCATTTGCCATCAATGCACATCATGAAAAAAAAACAGCTGAATCAAAGAATTAATATTAAAATTAGAGCATCTGGAAAAGCTTTTGTGTGAATGAAAGGAACTCAAGATCCTTTTCATTACCCTATTTGCTACCGTATTTGTTAATTTTCTTTTCATTTTATGCATGCAATTTTGCCACGACAGCATCATTAATATGCCTCATAATTACAACTTTCGTAGACACACTGTCAAAAAAGGGTTGGCTGCCAATTCTCCAGTTTTTGCTGTTGTCCCACAAAATCTACCTCTTCAGGATAAAAAGGAGGAAGACAAAAGGAACAAAAAAATTATAAAGTCTTCCTTATGCAAGTTTTGCCAGATATTATGTTATTTGTAGGCTGATTTGCTGCATCAAAGGAGTGCTAACTTTTGCTAACTCTCCTGAAAAGATGCAAAAATTACTAGCCACGAGATTCGCATGTCTCATGGCAGGAACTGAAAGAATTCCTTTAAATAATGACTGTCAGTTGTTGCAAATAAGAAAACCTGGAGGGCTGCATTGTGCTAAGTGGCCATCTTGGGGAAGAATTGAAATACATTTTTGTGGAGAGCAAATTCTATGACTAAAAGATGTTAACTAGGGATCCTAGAAGAGGGGGGAAAGACAAATTTGGTAGTTATTTAAGTATTTTTGAGAATGCAGGAATCATGGTATGACTGAATATTGCAGATACTGTGTGGAAAATGCTCACTTAAATAATGAAAGGAAGTGTTTGGATGTAGATGTACCAAACTATCATTTACTGGCATGCACAAATGAAGGGGATCACTAGGTCCTTATCAGAGGAATTCAATTTCCCTGCTCTGCCTACTATGCACTTCAGCATCATTTAGAGTACATAAAGAGAACAGTATTTGTCCTCCCACAGAGCAGCTACACAATGGCTAATAGATAAAAATACTTGCACTGGGCTACAGACCTGCAAATTAAATGTGGCTTATTAAGTCCAAAACCCATTAAATCACATAGTTACTGTTGGTCTTGCCAGAATAAATAACTTTAAAAAAAGGTGTTCATATTTGGAAATGATTTTTGTTATGTATATAGGTTTAAATGTTATTGGTTTATTTTGAACTGTTCTTGTAAAATGTCAAATGGGATTGGTTTAAATAGTGCGAGAAAAACCCTGCACTCCCATTGGCTGGCAACTACGGCTGCTGGCTATAAGAAGCAGCCGTAGCCCAGCCAAGTCGGGTCCATTCGAGCTGTAGTCACTTAATAAACTCTTCACTGAAGCTCTTCATGTCTGACTCTTCATGCAAACATAACACTGGCGACGAAGGTGGGATTGCCCTGAAGAAGAGACAATCACGGGAAGACAAGCAGAAGAGCGAGATGGCTGCACTGAACACCCCAGCCCGTTCGATCCGGTGGCGGAAGACTGGGAATCGTATCGCGGATCGCTTCCAGATGTACTTGGAAGAAACGACCTCGATATCCCGAGCGGAAGAGGGTGGTATTTCTCACACACTGCGGTCCGGCAGTCTTCAAGATGGAAGGCGTTGGCGGAGCTGCGTGAAGGTAATGGAATGGCCTGATTTGGAAAAGCTTTTAAGAGCCCATTCGCCCCACAAGTATCGTGCCTCATTAAGAACACGAGTTTTACCGTCGAGATCAAGGGAAGCGAAAATGTTAACGACTTTGTGGCAAGTTTAAGGGACATTGGGGTGCTTGTGAGTTTACCAACTTAGAAGAGGCCATCGTGATCGGTTTGTTCTAGGCCTCAAAGATAAGGTCTTACAGAGCAAACTACTAATGAAACCTAAGATCATTTAAGGAGGCCATAGAGGAAGCTGTTTCAGCGGAAGCCACCAAGTCCTCAGCAGCGGCCATGAAAAAGATTAACAAGGCCTCAAGCCATTCTGATGTGGAAAAATCCACAACAACCCATTGAGCAAATAGACTCTGATTCAGATTGCAGTGAGGTGGAGGAAGGAATTTATAGACTCAGAATGGAGAAGAAAAGGAAAGACCCTGGAAAAAGAGGCAAAATTTTATTGCAGAGGCTGTGGGGGGGCCACCCCGCACTGAATGCAAGTTTTTAGACACCATCTGCCTCGTTGTGAGAAAAGGGGTCACCTAGCAAGAGTCTGCAAATCATCCAGAACTCCACTAGTAGGAAGAAATTCCTGAGAAGGATTTTAAGCCCAACAATTTCATTGAAAAGATGGGGCAACTCAAAGCAAATGGAAAGAATGAAACTCATCAAACAATCACCATTGGTCATTCTTCACCCTTGAGAAGCAGAAAAGTACATGTGAAGGTATTCATTGAAGGAAGGCCTTGCCAAATGGAAGTGGACTCAGGCTCCTATTTATCTATGGTGTCATGGGACACTATTCACAGCTACTTCCCAACATTCAGAAGAAACATTTCCAGAAGCAAGCACTGACTCTTAAAGACTACCAAGGGAACAAGATTCCAGTAGTTGGAGCAAGAGATTTCAATGTGAAGTTTAAAGGCCACACCAAGCGTTTGCCCCTGACCATCGTGGACAAGGATGCCCAAGCTTGCTGGGACTTGAGTGGTTCAAGCCACTAGGCATCGAGGTGACTGGCATCAATCACGTGAGCAACTCTGAATGGGAGGAGGCCTTGAAGTCTGAGTTTCCAGAGGTCTTCAGCGAAGTTGGGCAAGTATATGGGACCCCTATCACTTTCAACCTAGATCCCAAGGTGCCCCAATTCGTTTAAAGCCCAGGAGGGTTCCATTTGCTTTAAAGGAAAAATTGATGCACAATTAGACAAGTTAATATCTCAAGGGTTTTAGAGCCCACTGACCACTCCAGATGGGAGACACCCATAGTCACACCAGTCAAGGCTGATGGGTCAGTAAGAATTTGTGGAGACTATAAGGGGACACTGAACCATCGCTGCAGCAGGCATATCCAGTTCCAGTTGTGCATCATCTGTTACATTCACTTGGCAGGGGTACAGTCTTTGCCAAATTGGATTTGGCCCAGGCATATCAACAACTAACAGTTGATGATGCCACTGCAGAGGCCCAAACCATTGTGACTCATAGAGGTGCCTTCAAATGTAAAGGTTACAATTTGGAGTAAGCGTGGCACCAGGCATCTTTCAAAGCCTTATGGAAAGAATGCTCCAAGGACTGCCAGGGTAGTGCCTTACTTTGATGATGTGTTAATCTCTGCTGAAAATGACACTCAGTTACAAGAAAGACTCAGAGAAGTCCTTACCAGATTCAGGAAAGCGGGGTTAAAGTCAAGGAAGAAAAATGCACACTTAAGACTGACAGGGTTGAGTTCCTGGGCTACATGATTGACAAGCATGGCATCCACCCTACTGATGCCAAGGTTAAAGCAATCAAAGAAGCCCCTAAACCTAAATGCAAAACAGATTTGCAAGCTTTCCTTGGACTTATTAACTTTTATCACATGTTTCTACCTCAAAAGGCAACCATTGCTGAACCATTGCACAGATTACTTGATAAGAAGTCTCTTTGGGTCTGGGGCTGGAAGGAACAATCAGCATTTAACAGTATTAAGAGACTAACCACGTCTGATGCTGTACTGATACAGTTCTCTGAGAATTTGCCTGTTGTACTGACTTGTGATGCATCCCCCTTTGGAGTGGGGGGGTTTGAGCCACAGGCTTCCCAGTGGGAGAAGCCCTATTGCATTTACTCTGCACTTTGACCAAAGCAGAGAGGAATTACAGCCAATTGGACAAAGAGGCATTGGCAGTTGTTGCAGCTGTTAAGAAATTTCATGAATATCTGTATGGCAGAACATTTACCATTGTTACAGATCACAAACCTTTGTTAGGCATTGTGGCAGGAGACAAGCCTACACCTACTATCCTGTCACCAAGAATGCTGAGGTGGATGGAATTTCTTGCAGCTTATTCATACAAACTGATTCACAAGCCTGGCAAGGACATTGCTGATGCACTAAGTCGTTGCCCACTTCCTTGCCACAAGAAGGACCTTGAACCTGAAACACATACCTTTTTTCTAGAAACTGTTGCCAAGCTTCCAGTTCATGCTGCTGAAATTGCCAGAAAGACTACCAAAGACACTGTTTGGCTCCTGTTATAGGCTGGATTAAGAAAGGTTGGCCTCTTCAAGATCTACCTCACCTTGCCCAACCTTTTAAGTCCAGGCAAACTGAATTATCTGTATTAAGAGGATGTATTTTGTGGGGTAACAGGGTGGTTATTCCTGCAAAACTGCTAAGAGAGGTTTTGGCCCCACACAGGAATGGGAATGTCCTAGGGGTCCATGGTCTAGGATCCACATTGATTTCGCAGGTCCTACTAGAGGGCACACCTTTCTTATTATAGTAGATGCATATTCCAAATGGCTAGAGGTGTTTCCCATGACATCTACCACAACTGATGCTGTCATCAAGCAGCTCAGAAAACTGTTTGTAACCCATGGGTTACCTGATGTTCTTGTCTCTGACAATGGCCCTCAATTTACATCTAACCTCTTTGAATCCTATCTAGCACAACAGGGTATCAGACATGCCCTTACTGCCCTGGGCACCTTCGACTAACGGCGGAACTGACATGTATGCGTTTTACCAAAGAGAAGCTTCAGCAACTGGGTCCTGGGGACATCACTGAGAAAGTTGAAAAACTTCTTAGTGTTCAGCACATCACTCCTAGCCCATCTAATAACTTATCCCCAGAGTTGTTGATGGGTAGAAACAGGTCTTCCTTTGACTGCCTTCATCCCACTTACACCCAGCACCACTGGATTCCACTTCCAAAGTTCATACATTCAGTGTGGGTGATTCTGTTTATGCTAAGAACCTCATAGGTGAACCTTTGTGGATTCCTGCTGAGATAACTCAGATCACAGGCCCTCGTTCTTACAGGGTGCAAACAGAGGATGGACTCCTCTGGAGCAGGCATTGATCAACTTAGATCCAGGTTCTCTCAGGAACATCACCCTTGTCTCTCTCTAGTTCCCTCACCTGATGTCAATTCTAGGGGAAGGGGAGGAACAGGAGGAAAATCAGCAAGCAAGAATCAACCCCATGTGTAGCGAGCCATTCGACAGGAACCATCCCTAAACCTGTCACAATGCCAAAATCCATCCTTAGAAGTGGAAGATTGTACATCACTACCTGACTTGGGTGCTGACATTGGGATGGAGATGGGTTGGGAGGAGAGACCAGATTCTAACAGTCAAACAGGGTCTTCTTTCACAGGGAGTCCCAATGGGGAAATGTCAGCAGACACATTTCCTCTCACTGGGTGAGAATGTAAAACTTCTGAACCACGAAGGTCTCAGCGTACCGAGCCCCACCTATTTAAAAGAATACATTAGATAGGTTGGGGTTTGGTATGGACTGAACCTAGTGGGGAGGGGTGTTATGTATGTAGGTTTAAATGTCATTGGTTTAGTTTGAACTGTTCTTGTAAAATGTCAAATGGGATTGGTTTAAATAGTGCGGGAAAACCCTGCACTCTGATTGGCTGGCAACTACGGCTGCTGGCTATAAAAAGCAGCCGTAGCCCAGCCAAGTCGGGTCCATTCGAGCTGTAGTCACTTAATAAACTCTTCACTGAAGCTCTTTGTGTCTGGCTCTTCATGGGACTTCCTGTGAAAGAAGACCCTGCTTAAGTTACTTAAGCAGTGAGTTACTTAACAACTATGGCAAGAAAGGTCATAAAATGGAGCAAAACTCACTTAACAACTATCTTGCTTAGCAGCAGAAATTTTTGGCTCATTTATGGTTGTAAGTCCAGAATTACCTGTACATGCAATGGAGTTGCAAATCTATGATTAATAATACCATTAACAAATCTGAGTAGAATCAGAAAAAATAATAATAATTTAATGCACCAAACAATCCCATTTCCTAATTTCATATTTTCAAGAAGTATATTACCAATTATTATCCTTCAAAAATCTTGGTGGAATGGATATATTTCCAATGTACTGATTCTTTGATATTTTTAATATAATTTTTTTTTAAAAAAGCACTTAACTTGAAATATGTTAATATTTCAAGTTAAGTGCTTTTTTAAAAATATATATATATTAAAAAAAAAATTTTTTTTAAATTGTTGTCCTTTCCAGAACTTGAAATATGTTAATATTTCAAGTTCTGGAAAGGACAACAAAAATCCTGATAGAACAGATGGCTTTTTAAAAATGATGTCCTAATGCACCATTTCTGTTTCTGTTCTGTCTAGTCACTTGAGCAGGAAAAAGAAATGTTGTAGTGGAATCTACCAGTTGGCTTGTCAAATGAACATCAAGCTCCAGTTACAGTGGGTGTCACGTCAGAACATTATCTTGGACCTTCTTCAGGAAATCCGATTAAGATATGTGTTGGCAGGTGTTCATCTGTCAAGAAAGCTTGACCAATTGAAATTAATTTCTATTAGATGTGTTTACTCCTTGAGGAATTATGCTATTTCTGTTCTGCTATTTTAAATACATAATTTTAAAAAGCAGGGGAGTCACAAATATCTGCTTTTCCTTTGGGGATTCGTTGGGTTAATTCTTGAATCTGACATTTCCAATACCAATGAGCAGTCAGTTTGATGAAATGCAGCTCTCCCTTAGCCGTGCAAGAAAGGGTGAAGATGCCTCTTCAAACTCTATTCCTAGTGACTTGATGGACACATCCATTTAGTTCTCTTGTTAATAGCTTAGAAGTGATTTGCTATTGCCTTCGTCTGGATTTTTTCCCCTATTTCCCAGTATTTCCTGTTGTTTTTTAATGCAGGCATCAACTAACCCTGCTAGATTTTTTTGAGAGCAAACCTGTCAGCATTCCAATTAACAAACTCCCAACCAACAAACTCCAAGACAAGCATTTTCTCAAAGTTCCATTTTATTAGAGTTGTCATATTGGCACACCTTAGAAAACCTAAATCTGAGGTCTTCCCTTCCCTCTAAAAATTCAAAAATCCATCCCCTGCACCCATCAGTCCATCACATGGCCCAATCAAGCATTGTCTCAACTGGAGGCATTCCTCCAGACACTCTTCTCCAGGTGCAGGGTTACTTGTCCTTGACTTTCTGAGAAAGAATGTTGTTGAGTCTAATTTCCTACTCACTAAGAAATCCCCCCTCCCAAATTCTCAGGCACTAAATATGGCAGCCTCGAAGCTTTCAGGTAAAATATGGCTGCCAAGGCTGACAAAACCAAGACAGCTAGATGTTATCAGAGGAGGTTGAGAAACCTTTAATTTGTACCTGCAAACTAGGGGGTGGCTAGATTTCTCATATCCCTTAGGACAGAGGGATGGTGACCAGAGATGGTATTCAGCAGGTTCTGACCAGTTCTAGAGAACCGGTAGTGGAAATTTTGAGTAGTTTGGAGAACCGGAAAATACCACCTCTGACTGGCCCCACTCCCATCTATTCTTTGCCTTCCGAGTCCCAGCTGATCGTCTGGGTCTTCTTTGTCCTGCACAGGAGAACGGAACTGGAAAGCAGGTTAGTGGGGTAGGGAGGGAATGGAGATTTTACAGTATCCTTCACCTGGAGTGGGGTGGGAATGGAGATTTTACAGTATCCTTCCCCTGCCATGCCCACCAAGCCACGCCCACTAAGCCACACCACGCCCACCAAGCCATGCCCACAGAACCAGTAGTAAAAATTTCAAATCCCACCACTGGTAGTGACTGCAGTTTCAAACTATGCAGCCCCAGAATAAGGGGGTGCTTCTATCTTCATTGATTCTGGTTATAGGAAGTGTACCAAGAGCCATCATCGAGAGTTTTCAAGTCCCTGTAAGGACATTGTATCTGCTATGAACTTAACTGAAATGAAAGAGAACTACAAGTAATCCTTGACTTAAAGCCGTTTGTTTAGTGACTGGTTACAATGGCATTGAAAAAAAGTGACATGACCATTTTTCACACTTGTGACAAGATCCAAGTTCAGACTCTTTGCAACTGACTCATATTTATGATAGTTGCAGTGTCCTGGGGACATGTAATCACCTTTTGTGACCTGTTGATGAGCAAAGTCAGTGGGAAAGCCAGATTCCTTTAGTGTTGTTTACATTAACTTGTAACATTAAGTTAACAACTGCAGCAATTGGGTTAACAATGATGACAAGAAAGGTCATAAAATGGGGCAAAACTCACTTACCAATGATCTCACTTAACCACAGAAACTTAGGGCTCAATTATGGTGATGGGTCAAGGATATCTACATAGATAAAGGAATATCGGAAATATAAAGTTTTCTTGAACAAAACTTAAACTTTGCTGTTAATCTGTTCCACAATTAGCTTCCATTTCATTTTCTACTCCCAACTTTAGCTGACACAGGGTTTTATTTTATTTGTCTATATCTCAAAGGACAACTCCCAAACCAAAGATCTGGGAAGCCAGCCACTTTTTTCTATTAACACAATTAAGCTTAAGAATGAAAAAGATATAGTCTTACTGACTCAGGACAATGTACCATTCATTCCAACATCTTGGAGGAGAGAACTCATGGCTATAAAACCGTGATTTAACACTTCAGGTTGAAATATTCTACAATAACCTACAAAATGAAAGAGTTTAAGCCTTTCTTTCTTTCTTTCTTTTTTTCCATCCCCTGAAATCTCAGTTCAGAAAAGCTTGATGTAATTTCACATGTATGCAAAATTTAAATTGGTTTTGGAGAAAGAAGCCAGGCTTTAAAAAAAAGCCCCTATTCATTTCCACACAGTAATGCTGAATTAAATATTAAATTGTTAAACCAAATAGAAATACAGAACTAATAGTGTAAGATAGGTCCAAAGGCAGCTTTAAACATGATAAAGGTTTCTACTTCTGTTTCGCTTTATTGACTGTCAGCATGTTATTAAGCTATTTTTGTCAACTGCAACAGACACAACTGTGGGACAGGATGCTGTTCTTCACAAGCCCAGCATGGCTGTAGCAACTCACAGCCAGTTTGAAGACTGTCCAGATTGCAGCATTATTAATTGGGCATTATTAATTTTTATTTTCCTTTTCATTTCTTAGGATTTTATCAATTACTTGACTTATTAAGTAGTACATTGGATTTAAAGCTAGCATTTCAAGTGTCTGTTCACTGCATTTCATTTTATGCTTTCATCTTCTGGTAAATAAAGATAAGATAACCTTTGTCATTTTTTTTTACCATGGGCACACTGGCACATATTGAAAATGAAATTATGTCGCCTGCTCTCAAAAGTGCACACATATTTAACACCCATATAAACATGCTATATACATACATATTTATATACCTACTACATTCTAACATATAAGTACATATAAATATTAATCACCTTGGATCAGCGGAAAGAGGAAGCTTGAGTGTTCACAAGGTTGGTACTCAGGTGGGCTGCTGCGGGTTTGCAGGGGTTCAGGAGAACCCCTAGCTAAGATTCTGCACAGTTTGGAGAACGCCCAAATTCCACTCCTGGCTGGCCCCACCCACCCCTCCCCTCCCCTCCCAAGAGTCCCCACGTGGCCTGTTTCAGATGCAGGTAAGTGCAGGTCATGCGCAGAGGCTTGTGGAGGGCAAAAAACGGGCCTCCCAGAAGTTCAGGAAGGGCAGAAATGGCCCTCCAGAGCCCGGGGAGGCCGTTTTCACCCTCCTGGAGGCTCAAGAAAAGCCTCTGAAGCCCAGGGAGCCCCCCTCCATGGTGCAGGAGGCTGACTAGGCCACACCCACCATGGCCAAGCACACCCAGAAACTGGGCAGAGAACCCCTGGCTAAAAAATTTGAAGCCCACCCCTGTTGGTACTGTATGGAACAAACGTGTGCCTGAATCTGGATGTTCTGCTTCAGATACCATGAAGTCTCCTCCTAGACGCTAACAAGGAAAACAGGTCATGAAGAGGATGTTTAGTGTCCCAGACAATCCTGCAGACCCTGCTCAAGAGCACTTACATGCTATGCCCTGGATAGAAGGGAGTAAACTGCCAATAATCTTTTCTGCCATCCTCACCACTCTCTGCACTGCCTTCCTGTCTGAAGCAGTAATGCTTCCAATTCAGACTATCATGAAATATGCTGTCAATTCTCCCTCTATAGAAAGTGGTAAGAGCAGGGGTTAGAAGATGTTCTTTTTTCATGCGGTGCAGAATACAAAGCCATGGTTACAAATAGAGTCAACCTTCAAGAGGATTGATTCCAGAGCTGCAGAGCCTCTGCAAAAATTTGTACAATACTGCCTCTGCTAAAAACCATGAGCCACATGGGACCTTCTCTGGTAATGGCAGCTAGCAGCTACTTTTCTCTACAGTGTCCAGGAATGACTGTACTTTGTCAGAGGCAAGCCAGTGGTTGCAAACTACTTGTAGTTGATTGGAGGCATAACTCTGTGGCTCTAACAGTATGTGGAAATGATCGTGACAGACCATCAAAGGGATGCTACCTAGGGAATGGTCAGATAAGAGGGAACCTAGTCCACAGCTGTATGTTGGGTGGAACAAAAGGCTTAGGAGTGACCCTTCCTAAGTTATTGGGCTGTAAAGGTAACGGCAAGAGAATTATACTTTCAGACTTGTAAGATTCTGTTAATGAAGCTTTACAGCAACATAGAATTATCCATTACAACAACATTAGAATTGCCCATGTCTCCTATCCAGATAACCCATGCTTTGCACAGAGGAGACTCTAGGTGTCAACACTGAAGCTGACCTGATCGAGGCCATTTTGAGGCTTCAGTGTTGCCACACTAGAGCTGAGGGCAGAGGGAGGCAGGAATAGAAATAGTTGGGGCTTGTAGCCAAAACAAAATACTTTCTCCTGGGAACCAAGGACATTCCCACAGGTGGCCAGAGAGAAGAGAAGCGATGTCACCAGGCAACCATATGGGACCTTGATTGGACCATCAGGCTGGTTGTTTGGGAAAGGAGAGAAACGTTTACTTTTAATTTTAATAACCTTTACTTTTAACTGCGGGAATATTCAGAATCAGTTTTCACCAGCCTCTTTGAGGAACCTACTTGCCTTGGAGTTCTGTTTGCTATTGGTGTATTACTTGGAACCTACTTGGACACTAGGTTCAGTTCCTGACATTTACAGGTATATCTGGAAAAACTTTTGTCAGCCACTGTCGATCAGTCTATATACAAATGAGCTGGGTATCTAGCCATAATACTTGCTTCTTAGTTCAAATGGTTAGAACAACAAAACAATAGAGCAGGAACATGCTTTTCAGGGCTCTGAATCCAACCCACTACTAAGACCACAAATCCAAAGTACCACCCAGGCTTCCACTTGAATGGGTCCCACGTTTCTTTGGGTTCCATTGTTGAATCCTTTCTACTACAGGTAGTCCTCTACTTATGACCCCAATTGAGCCCAACATTAAGTGGGAGTGTTGTTAAGTGAGTGCTGCCCCATTTTACAACCTTTCTTGCCACAGTTGTTAAGTGAATCACTGCAGTTGTAACACAGATGTTAAGTGCATCTGGCTTCCCCATTGACTTTGCTTGTCAGAAGGTCACAAAAGATGATCACATGACCAAGGGACACTCCAACTGTCAGAAATATGAATCAGTTGAATCTGAATTTTGATCATGTGACCAAGGGAAGACTGCAATGGTCATAAATGTGAAAAACGCCTAAACTTTTTTTAGTGCCATTGTAACTTTAGTCACTAAATTAACTGTATTAGGATCTGTTGTTGATGCTGACGTAATCTGCTTTCCTTAATTTAAACCTGTCTGATTATTTTCTTCGCTGACACCAAACCTGGTCCTACACTCTCTATGAATTCTAGTTTAACAACAGACTGCATAATAAGTGATATCAACACAGCACCCTCCCTCCAATTTTTTCCTCAGTGTTTTTTTATTCTTTCTTATTATTTCTTCACATTTATTGGTTAGTAATCCATTTTTTTCCTGATTGTAAATTCATTTTTCTTTGTAGCAAAATATTTCAATTAGCATTATGCTCCTCCAGAGTTAACAGTGAACAGAATCCCATTATAAATGTTGATCAGCACTGATAATCATAACAACAGTATATTTTGTATGAATGTTTGAATCAGTGGTGGGATTCAAATTCATTTACTACCAGTTCTGTGGGCATGGCTTGGTGGGCATGGCAGGGGAAGGATACTGTAAAATCTCCAGTCAGAGGTGGTATTTGCCAGTTCTCCAAACTACTCAATATTTCCACTACCAGTTCTCCAGAACTGGTCAGAACCTGCTGAATGTCACCTCTGGTTTGAATCCATATAGGTACACAATTGTATACATACAAGAAGCCTGTATACAGCTGAAGAAGAAAAAATGAAGGTATAAATTCATGCAGAAGTTTTGAAATAAATAATTTAGTTGAAATGGAAAAGTAGAAGATTACAATGTGAGAAAGAGACAATAAAGAGACAGTCCACACGATAATATTCAATCCACCCTAATATGTGGAGGAATCCATTTTAATCGGACCACATGAGAATCCCATCCAGTGTTAAGATTTTCCTTTTTATTCTGCAAATATACATATATGTAACCAGATAGAGCTACATGGTGATCTCTAAGGGAGAAGAGCACACATTCCTAGTGAGAATAATTTGTATTAGGCTTCACCTAGCAAGCCACTACAACCCACTTTTTTGTAAAACAGACATCGCATTTTTGACAATATTTTATTATCTGTTCCACCAAGGAATTAAGATCATTTTATTGGAAGGTATAAGGGACTGTTTACTCCATCCAATATTACAGGGTAATAAATATGTATAATGTCAAAGTTTAACAATGCAAACCTGTGTTAATTATCCATCCCCATGTGGTTATTTGGAGTGGGGGGAAAACACTGAAAAAGAAAAGGAGAGAAAAAACATTATTCCAATAGATTTGTTACACAAGATTGCCATCTAGCATAGAATAAGGGCGCCTCCAAGTGGTACATTTTTAAATTCTATCTTGGAAACCTGTTAGAATTCCAGACAAATCCAGATAACTAAGATTTTTTTTTAAATGCATTTTAAATAATGCAGTACCTATTACGAATGACGCAGCATTAAATTGTGTCACATCTAAATTAGAAGGATAGGGAAAATCATCTGTGCAGTCAGTTTTACTCTCTGCAATGGTTCCTTTTTGAAGAGGAAAAAAATCTAGAGTGTGCAGCAATACTTTAAAGGCTGTAGGGGAAAATGCTTTTTGATTTGTAGGAAATAAGCTCTTACTTTCATAAGATTGTTCAGAGATGGGTTTCAAATCAAGCATTGTTTCTGTGGCTCTCATTAGAAAATAATAAAAGCTTTCGTGACTCAAACCAATGTTTCCTACATTAAAAAAAACTTCTGCTGGGCTGTTTACAAATCTAACCCTTTCCTATAAATAAAATTGTTTATTATTGTTGCTGTTATTACCAGTACTGTTATTGCTATGGAGAAGAAATTTGTTTCCTTTCTCCAGTAATGGAATTTTATTCCACTGGTGCTTCCAGGATCTACAAAAAATAATCAGAGTAGAGTTACCGTATTCACCAAAATCAAATGTTGCAAGGTAGCTTATAATGAAAAGGGGGGAACCCCAACATACTGGGAGAAAGTGTACATGTGGATGCATAGTTGCTTACACTGTATACAAATGCATAATGAAACCTTTATATTAGGTAAATGTGGTTTGCAAAATGTATGTATCTCAGTAGAAGTAGACACCAAAATGTGTTAGAGAAACGTTTTAAAACGTGCATATTGGCAGAAATGTTCATAAAAATATTTTTGAAGTTTTGTACAGTTTTTAAAAACACACACATACTTTCACACCCATACACAAATATCAACTGAATGGACAGATTCTGCAACAATTGAAATAGAGTAGATAGATTTTTATAGTGGTACTGTCAGGCCTCAAAGAATCAGGAGCAAAACAGTTAAGCTGCAAGTCGGAAGATTTATTGTTCAAGTCTATACACAAGAATCTAGTCAAGTAAAGTTTAGAACTAAATTAGTGCCAGATAAGCATAAATGGAATTCAAGGGGCACAGAACGTAAACCCTTTGTGGCAACATAACAAATCTAGGCTGATGATTCATTTAACTCCACCACTTTCCCAGCTCTACTTGTACTTCTATAAGTCCTATCTTCTGCTAGTTAGGGTCTTCCTCTACTACTAACCTTATCAAAATGGCTATTGATTTACTAATTTACACAGTAAATATATAATGGTAGCAGTAGCAGTAAATATAGTAGTAACACAATGTTAACAAAGACTGACTTCCATTGCTACTGCAATTGCAATGTGTTATAATTAAGCATCAAGAAAAAGTCAACAGTTCCACAGAACCTTATGCTATTTTCATGTGGAATGATTATGCCCAGGGAGGTTTCTTTTAAGGACAACTGCACTAAAGAACTGAAAAGGAAGAATGATCAAATATCAAAGGAACCCTTGAAGGACAAGTAGCCATCTCCTAGAATATCTGAATAAGCAGTAGGTAGAAGACTGCACAACCTGCTATAATCATACCGGTAAAGACGAATAAATAAATTATGATACTTTGGCATCTGAATACTTAATAAGACTAAGTCTACAGTCTAAAGGAATATCAGATGCTTTGGACTGGAATTATGGGTTACTGTTATCCAACTAGCCAGGATTCTGGAATAAGCATAATTTTATAGATTTTCAGGCAGAGTTGCAATTCATACCAGTGACTAAATAAAGACAGGCTGATTAACATTACTGTGAAGACAAAGTACTGAAATTTAAGAGAGCTTAGTTCCATTAATTGCACTGATCCATGAATTGTACAACCATAAATGATTTTTTATTAGATCTAGAAATAGCTCTTTATAGCAGTGCATTATTGCAATCCTATGGAGTCTTATGCAGGACTGCTTTAAAAAACCCACACAAGTGGAATGAAAATGTGGAAGTTTATTCTTCATGACAAAACAGAACAAATTGGACATGGCCATTTGATTATAATTAAATAAATTGATGCAGACTTCAACTTGGAAAATTCTCAACAACAATCTTATACTGGCTGGGGAAATTCTGGGCCCATAAGTTCATACCTGGAAGATTCTCAGATATGGAAAGCAAGTTCTTTGTGTTTGAACATAACTTATGAAAACTGGTCTTGATCACACACACACAATATGTGACACACAAATAGAGATCAGTAAATGTTATTGATCATCAAGACAGAGTGATAAATAGAGCTTAAGCATGCCACAGCCCTGATCCCAAGTGCGCTACCAGCATAATAATAGTGTAAATATTTCACTCTATTTGTTTGTAATTTCTTGGAGGAATGCTACTTTTAATACAATAATACAAAGATTTGTTTTAAAAAAATAGTTGCTCCTTCAAAGGTAACCAAAGCAACAGTAAAGAGTGGAACAGATTTTCCAAATCTTTATTGAAGGTGCCTTTGTGACTTTAAGCATGCTGCAAGCAACTCTGGATTGGACAATCTTCCTTTGCCTCTGTGTCAGAAGGATGGTCAGTGAAGCAGACATTGCCTGCCTTTTGGGTTTAGATTCAACAGAATGACTCCCTGCCACTAAAGAAGGATAATATTGTTCATATTCTCTGATTATTACAGGAAGGAACTATGCTGAAGAGAAAATACAGGTGAAACTCAAAAAATTAGAATATCATGCAAAAGTTCATTTATTTCAGTAATGCAACTTAAAAGATGAAACTAATATATGAGATAGACTCATTACATGCAAAGCAAGACAGTTCAAGCCGTGATTTGCCCTAATTGTGATGATTATAGCTTACAGCTCATGAAAACCCCAAATCCACAATCTCAGAAAATTAGAATATTGTGAAAAGGTGCAATATTCTAGGCTCAAAGTGTCCCACTCTAATCAGCTAATTAAGCCATAACACCTGCAAAGGGTTCCTGAGCCTTTAAATGGTCTCTCAGTCTGCTTTTCAGTAGGAATCACAATCATGGGAAAGACTGCTGACCTGACAGTTGTGCAGAAAACCATCATTGACACCCTCAATAAGGAGGGAAAGCCTCAAAAGGTAATTGCAAAAGAAGTTGGATGTTCCCAAAGTGCTGTATCAAAGCACATTAATAGAAAGTTATGTGGAAAAGTGTGGAAGAAAAAGGTGCACAAGCAGCAGTCTGGAGAGGATTGTCAGGAAAAGGCATTCAAGCTTTCATGTCCAGTGCATCTCCTCATGGGCAAATGGTCAAGTCCTGAACAACAAACAATGTCAGAAGCATCTTATCTGGGCTAAAGAAAATCAGGCCTGGTCTGTTGCTCAGTGGTCCAAGGTCCTCTTTTCTGATGAGAGCAACTTTTGCATCTCATTTGGAAATCAAGGACCCAGAGTCTGGAGGAAGAATGGAGAGGCACACACTGAAAGATGCTTGAAGTCCAGTGTGAAGTTTCCACAGTCTGTGTTGATTTGGAGAGTCATGTCATCTGCTGGTGTTGGTCCACTGTGCTTCATTAAGTCCAGGGTCAATGCAGCCATCAACCAGGAGATTTTGGAGCACTTCATGCTTCCTTCCATAGACGAGCTTTATGGGGATGCTGACTTCATTTTCCAGCAGGACTTGGCACCTGCCCACACTGCCAAAAGCACCAAAACCTGGTTCAATGACTGTGGGATTACTGTGCTTGATTGGCCAGCAAACTCACCTGACCTGAACCCCATAGAGAATCTATGGGGCATTGCCAAGAGAAAGATGAGAGACATGAGACTGAACAATGCAGAAGAGCTGAAGGCCACTATTGAAGCATCCTGGTCTTCCATAACACCTCAGCAGTGCCACAAGCTGATAGCTTCCATGCCACACCGCATTGAGGCAGTAATTGCTGCAAAAGGAGCCCAAACCAAATACTGAGTACATATGCATGCTTCTACTTTTCAGAGGTCCAATATTGTTCTACGTACAATCCTTGTTTTATTGATTGCATGTAATATTCTAATTTTCTGAGATTGTGGATTTGGGGTTTTCATGAGCTGTAAGCCATAATCATCACATTTAGGGCAAATCACGGCTTGAACTATCTTGCTTTGCATGTAAGGAGTCTATCTCATATATTAGTTTCACCTTTTAAGTTGCATTACTGAAATAAATGAACTTTTGTACAATATTCTAATTTTTCAAGTTTCACCTGTATGTTCTGAAAATTTTATGGACAGGAAGTCTCTCTCTCTCTCTCTCTCTTTTTTTCTTTCTCTTCCTTTTGTTTCCTTTCTCCTTCCTTCCTGTTATAAAAAGAAAACCAATGCAAATGAGCAGTCTTGCAATATTGAATTGAGGTTAGAGTTTGGAAAAAATAACATTGCCTCTAAAAATGAAGTACTCTTTTCCCTATTTCCAAGATACTTTCCCAAAATTTCTTTTAAAACATACCACAGGTTTTAAAAGTTATTTCTAACGTAGTATCCAAATCACAATTCACAATCTCCATATAAATAAAGTTCTATCAGTTTTCCATTTTATGAATCCAAGGCACGTTCTCTTCAAGGCGTAGTAAATTTTAAGGTAAATAAATCTGGTACAGGGACTGTTCTCTGCTTTGCACACAGCTACAGCAAAGAGCAAAGCATTGTTTGCTTGCTTGTTATCTTGCTTACAAAAAGCGTAGCAGAGCAGACTCCCTAAACTCCCGTTGAAGTGCAAATGCTTCTTTTGATACCGTAGAGTTAAGTGTTCTTTAGGCACTTTGCAGACATCTCTTGTTAATATATTGGCAGCACATCAATACTGCAAGTATATAGAAGAGAAAAGAGATAGTATGTGAGCAGGGAACTCAACAAGTACACCCCAGTCATGGACAAAACAGATTTTATTTGTGGAGCAGACTACCCACAAGATTCTGTAGTGACCTAATTGGGACTTTATGGTTTGTTATTGTCTTTCACTCCACGAGACCACATCCTGTAGCATATGGAAAGTCATTATTCGGAGAAAGAGGCTGATACAACCGTTCATTCATTAATTTATTCACTTACTTGGTTTTTAAAAATCCTATCACAATCTTATGACTCTCTGTATTTGCAACCTCACAATAAAAGCATCAACAGGAACATTAAAACAACATACAATCCAAAACAAGAACTAAAGTAGGTGAGAGAGAAAAAGAACAAGAGGTGAGATTCTTGAATGCCTTTAGAAAAACCTACTTACTTCTTCATTACTTCCTAAAAACATTAAAGGTGGGTGGGAAGGGGAATCCCATTCCACTAGGAGTCTGAACTGAACTGCTAGTTACTTCTATGTCTAAATCTAGTATGTCTAGTACATGTCTAGCGAAAAGAAAAATTAGGGGTGACATGATAGCAGCATTCCAATATTTGATGGCTGCCAGAAAGAAGAGGGGGTCAATCTATTTTTTGAAGCACCAGAAGGCAAGACAAAAAACAATGGATGGAAACTGAACCAAGAGAGAAGCAACCTAGAACTAAGGAAACATGAAATTTAATGTGGAGAAAAGCAAGGTTTTACACCTAGGCAGGAAAAACCAACGGTACAAGTACAGATTAGCTGAAACCTGGCTCAAGAACGGTAACTGTGTCCCCACATTACAAAAAAGATGTTGAGACTTTGGGGGGAAAAAAAGTGCAAAGAAGAGCAACTAAGAAGATTAAAAGCCTGGAGACAAAAAGATACGAAGAATGGTTGCAGGAATTGGGTATGACCAGTCTAGAGGAAAGAAAGACTAGAGGTGATATGGTAACAGTATTCTAATATTTGAAGGGCTGCCATAAAGAAGAGGGGGCCAAATTATTTTCCAAAGCACCAGAAGGCAAGACAAGAAACAATGGATGGAAACTGAACAAAGGGAGAAGCGACCCAGAGCTAAGGAGAAATTTTCTGACAGTAAGAACGATCAACCAGTGGAACGGTTTGCTTTCAGTGCTCCAATGTTGGAGGCTTTTAAGAAAGGACTGGGCATCCATTTGTCTAAAATGATATGGGGTCTCCTGCTTGAGCAGGGGGTGGACTAGAAGACCTCCAAGGTGCCATCCAATTCTGTTATTTTGCTACTCTTCATTTCATGAAGTTAAAATGATTCTTAGACCTGATGCAATGAATAGCAAGAGCACTTAGACTTATATACCACTTCACAGTACTTTACAGTGCTCTCCAAGTGGTTTACAGAGTCAGTATATTGCCCCCAACAATCTGGGTCCTCATTTTACTGACCTCGAAATGCTGAGTCAACCTCAGAATTGAACTCCTGGAGTGATCAGTGGGTTAGCCCTGCAATACTGCATTCTAACCACTGTGCCACCATGGCTCCTCTGAAGGAGAATTGGGGATTATGATTATTGGCTGCCGGTTGCACTCCGGGTGAGATTCAAGGTTTTAGTTTTAACATTCAAAGTCCTACACGACATGGGTTCAGAATATTTAAGGGAGCAACTCCTGCCGATATCGAGTGCCAACCGCCCTGTTCAAGAGCACAGGCAGGGGCTTCTCGGGGTCCCGTCGGCAAGCCAATGTCGGCTGGTGGTCCCCCGGGGATGAGCCTACTCTGTGGCAGTCCCCGTCCTGTGGAACCAGCTGCCCCTGGGACTCCGTTTGGCCCCTGACCACCGCACCTTCCGCCACGACCTGAAGACCTGGTTATTTGACCAAGTCGGGCTGTGATTGCCTCTCGAGGGGGGAATGGGATGGTTTTAATTCATTTTAAATTTGGATAATATTGGGCTTGTTTTGGTTTAATTCTTTTTTAGCTATTTATTGTCAATGTATGTTTTAGTTGTGAGCCGCCCCGAGTCTTTGGAGATGGGGCGGCATACAAGTTCAATAAATAAATAAAATAAATAAATAATTATTATTGTTGTTGTTGTTGTTGTTAATCCAGGAACAAATACTATTAATTCTATGAAAAATGTCACTGTTATTATATTGGCATTTTGCAGAATGCGTACGTCACAAAATTATGTGCATTAGGCCCACTTAAGTCCCTTGCTTCTTTATATACACATTCTGCAAAATGTGAGACAGAGAAAGGTATTCCTCTGACAATGGCAAATCGGTGACTGGACAAATCTCTGATAATAACTTCCTTGTTTCATTCAAAGGAGGGGAAACAGTCCACTCTACTGAAGGGAAGAGAAAATCTTCCCTAAAAGAGCCTTGGTGGTGCAGGCTGTTAAACGCCTAGCACTTACTTCCAGCTGCCTGAAATTAGTGCAGGCTCGAATCCCACCAGGTTCAAGGTTGACTCAGCCTTC
This sequence comes from Naja naja, assembly GCA_009733165.1. NCBI lineage: Eukaryota > Metazoa > Chordata > Lepidosauria > Squamata > Elapidae > Naja > Naja naja. The sequence continues at coordinate 226,112,799 of CM019148.1, read as the reverse complement.
CATCCTCTCAGGGTAGGTAAACTGAGGACCCAAGATTGTTGGGGGCAATAAGCTGACTTTGTAAAAATGCCGCTTAGTAATAAGCAGGCATATGCAATGGAATGAAGGCTATTGCTGAGCGCATTGGGTTGTGCTCCAAAAAATTGTAAGCCGCCCTGAGTCTCCAGAGAAGGGTGGCATATAAATGCGAATTTAAAAAAAATCTGCAAATGAAGGCAGTCCAAAGTTCTGCTAGAGGGAATACTATGTGAAAAGATAGGCATTTGCTGGTTGATCATGTGCACAAAGACAATTCAGAGAAGCTATTGAACTAAGTAGAGAGCTCCTCTGGCTGATAATAGTAGCTTGCACCATTCAGGGACATCATCCACTTGGATGACTGTAGAGTCTCTGATTCCATCACCTTGAAGCTCTGAAAGACATCACCATACTGAATTCTTGGCAGTTCCAAGTAACAAATTGCTTTATTGTTCTGTCAAAGACAACTGCACCCCTACCTTGAATGGACTGCCTGATAGTGGGGAACTTCATTAGAGTGATCTGATCATTTACAAAATAAGGACAGTTATGTATGCAGAGTTTGAATTGATTGGTTGTTCTTGTAAAGTGTTTGAAATCATTGGTTAAAAAGTGCGGGAAAACCCTGCACTCTGATTGGCTGTCAGCCGAGGCAGCCGGCTATATATAGCTGCCTCGGCTAAGCCAAATCGGTCCGTTCTGAGCTGAAGTCACAATAAAACTTAAGAGCTGAAGCACTCTGTGTCTGCCACTTCATGCAAACTTAACACTGGCGATGAAGGTGGGATTCTCCTGAAGAGAAGGCGACGCGGAACAGAAGAAGAGCGATGGCTGCACTGAACACCCCCACAGCCCCGTTCGATCCGGCACGGCAGAAGACTGGAATCATATGCAGATCGTTTCCAAATGTATCTGGAGGGAAAGCAGCGGAAGAGGGTGGTCTTTCTTCACGCACTGCAGTCCGGCGGTTTTCAAGATGGCAAAGGCAGGAGCAGCAGCAAGCGTGGAAGGTGGCGGCCTGATCTGGAAAGGTTGTTAAGGCCCATTAGCGCCCACACAAATATCGTGCCTCATTAAGAACAACGAGTTTTATCGTCGTGTGATCAGGGGAAAAGCGTGGCGTAAATGACTTCGTGGCAAGTTTAAGACAGGAAAATTGTTAAGTTCTGAGTAGCATGCCTTATGGTTTAGAACTTTGGGCCTTAAGACAAGGTGTTACAGAGCAAGTTAATAATGAAACCCTAAGATCACTGAAAGAAGCCATAGAAGAAGCATCTTCAGCAGAAGCTACCAAGTCCCTCAGCAGCCATGAGGAAGATGAACAGGGCCACGAGCCATTCTGACAGGGAAAAGTCCACCACAAATCATTGTGAAGAACTGATTCTGAGTCAGATTGCAGTGAGGTGGAGGAAGGAATTTACAGACTCAGAATGGAGCAGAAAAGAAAAGACCTGGCAGAAAGAGGCAAGACTTTTATTGCAGAGGTTGTGGGGAAGCCACCCCACTGAATAAGTTTCTAGACACCATTTGCCTCCATTGTGAAAAAGAGGGCCTAGCAAGTCTGCAAATCATCCAGAACTCCACCAAACAGAAGGAAGTTTGCTGCAACCAAAGACAAAGAATTCAAGCCAAACAACCTCAGTGAGAAAATGGGGCAGCACAGAAGCAAATGGGAAGAATGAAACTCATCAGACAGTAACTATTGGTCATTCATCTCCCTTAAAAAAGAGAAAAATGCATGTCAAGGTACTTATTGAAGGAAGGCCTTGCCAAATGGAAGTGGACTCAGGCTCATACCTATCTATGGTGTCATGGGACACTATTCAAAGACTGTTACCAGATATTCAGAAGACTCACTTCAAGAACCAGGCATTGACTCTTAAAGACTACCAAGGGAACAAGATTCCAGTAGTTGGAACAAGGGGATTCAACATAAATTTCAAGGGCCACACCAAGCATCTACCCTGACCATCATTTGACAAGGATGACCCAAGTCTGCTGGGACTTGAATGGTTCAACCTGCTGGGCATGAGGTGACTGGCATCAATCATGTGAGCAACACCAGTGGGGAAGAGGCCTTGAAGTCTGAATTTCCAGAGGTCTTCAGTGATAGATTAGGCAAGTACAGGGGACCCCTATCACTTTAACCTAGATCCCAAGGTACAACCAATCAGTTTAAAACCCAGAAGGGTTCCATTTGCATTAAAGGAAAAATTGATGCACAATTAGATAAACTAATAGCTCAAGGGGTTTTAGAGCCCACTGACCACACTCCAGGTGGGAGACACCCATAGTCACACCAGTCAAGGCTGATGGGTCTGTAAGAATCTGTGGAGATTACAAGGGACATTGAACCATCGCCCAACAGAGTGCATATCCAGTTCCAGTGGTGCATCATTTATTACATTCTCTTGGAGGGGGCACATTCCTCGCCTTGGACCAGCCCAGGCGTATCAACAGTTAACAGTTGATGATGCAACTGCAGAGGCCCAAACCATTGTAACCCATAGAGATGCCTTCAAATGCAAAAGGTTGCAATTTGGAGTAAGTGTGCACCAGGCATTTTCCAAAGCCTTATGGAAAGGATGTCTCAAGGGGTTGGGGTGGTGCCTTACTTTGATGATGTTTTAATCTCTGCTGTTACACGAGAAACTCAGAGAAGTCTTAACCAGATTCAAAAAAGCGGGGTTAAAGTCAAAGAAGAAAAATTCACCCTTAGAACTGACAAAGTGGGGTCTTGGGTTATGATTGGCATCCCACCCACAGAGGCCAAAGTTCAGGCAATCAAAGAAGCCCCAGGCCAAAATGCAAACAGACTTGCAAGCATTCCTGGGACTCACTATCCTATGTTTCTACTCAAGCAACCACTGCAGAACCGCTACATAGATTACTGGACAAAAATCTGCATGGGTCTGGGGCAGAAAGAACAAGCTGCATTTAACAATATTAAGAGACATATCACTTCTGATTCTGTACTGATACAGTTCTCTGAGAATTTGCCTGTTGTACTGACTTGTGATGCATCCCCTTTTGGAGTGGGGTGTGTGTGTTGAGCCACATGCTTCCCAGTGGAAGGGAAGCCCCTATTGCATTTTACTCTCGCACTTTGACTAAAGCAGAGAGGAACTATAACCAACTGGACAAGGAAGCTTTGGCAATTGTGGCAGCTGTCAAGAAATTCCATGAATTTATATGGGAGAACATTTACCATGTCACAGATCACAAACCTCTTTTAGGCATTGTGGCAGGGAACAAACCAACGCCCATGATCCTGTCACCAAGAATGCTGAGATGGACTGAATTTCTTGCTGCTTATTCGTACAAACTCATCCACAGACCTGGAAAAGACATTGGGCACGCAGATGCTTTGAGTCGCTGCCCACTTTTTTCACACACTGAGGACCCTGCTCCTGAGACTTACACCTTTTTTCTAGAAACTGTTGCCAAGCTTCCAGTACATGCTGCTGAGATTGCCAGAGAAACTGCCAAAGACACTTTATTGGCTCCTATTGTAGGCTGGATCAAAAAAGGTTGACCACTACAAGATCTACCACAACCGTCCCAACCTTTTAAGTCCAGACAAACTGAATTATCTGTATTAAGAGGTTGTATTTTGGGGGGTAACAGGGTGGTTATTCCTGCAAAACTACAGAAAGAGGTTTTGGAAATGTTACATGAGGGTCATCCAGGAATTGTCAGAATGAAGGGATTGGCCAGGAGTTATGTATGATGGCCAGGTATTGACAAAATGGTTGAAAATTGGGTTGTATCCTGTCCCAACTATCAGGAGGTCAGGCCTACCCCACCTCTCACCCCCAAACAGGAATGGGAATGTCCTAGGGGCCCATGGTCCAGGATTCACATTGATTTTGCTGGCCCTACCAGAGGGCACACCTTCCTTATTATAGTAGATGCATACTCCAAATGGCTAGAGGTTATCCCTATGGCATCCACCACAGCTGAAGTTGTCATCAAACAGCTTAAGAAACTTTTTGTAACTCATGGGTTACCTGATGTGCTTGTTTCTGACAATGGTCCTCAATCTACATCCAACCTTTTTGAATCATATTTAGCACAGCAGGGTATAAGACACGCCCTTACAGCCCCTGGGCATCCTTCAGCTAATGGCCGGGCTGAACGCATGGTACGATTTACCAAGGAGAAACTCCAGCAATTGGGTCCAGGGGACATCACTGAGAAAGTTGAAAAACTACTCAGTGTCCAGCATATCACTCCCAACCCATCAACTAACTTAACCCCAGCTGAATTGTTGATGGGTAGGAAACTCAGATCTCCCCTTGACTGCCTTCATCCCACTTATGCACCCAACGCACCACTAGATTCCACTAGCAAAATTTGCACATTCACTGTGGGTGATTCTGTTTACACAAAAAACCTTATGGGTGAACCATTATGGATTCCTGTGGAGATAACCCAAATTACAGGCCCCAGGTCTTACAGGGTTCAAACTGAGGATGGTGTCCTCTGGAGCAGGCACATTGATCAGTTAAGATCCAGACTACCACAGGAGCTTCGCCATTGCTGCTCTCTGGTTCCCATGCCTACTGTCTCTTCTAGGGGGGAAGGGGAGGATTATCAGCAAGCAAGAATCAATCCCATGTGTAACGAGCTAACACGACAGGAACCATCCCAAAACCTGTCACGGTGCCAACAACCATTCTTACAAATGGAAGATTGCACATCACTACCAGACTTAGGTGCTGACATTGGGTTGGAGATGGATTGGGAGGAGAGACCAGGTTGTAGTAACCAAACAGGTTCTACCATTACTAGAAGTCCAAGTAAGGAAATGTTAACAGACACATTTCCTCCCTCACAGTGTGAGAACCCTAAAACACCTGAACCACGAGGCCTCAACGCGTAAGAGCCCCACCTATTTAAAAGAATACATTAGATAGATGGGGTTTGAGTATGGACTAAACCTAGTGGGGAGGGGTGTTATGTATGCAGAGTTTGAATTGATTGGTTGTTCTTGTAAAGTGTTTGAAATCATTGGTTAAAAAGTGCGGGAAAACCCTGCACTCTGATTGGCTGTCAGCGAAGCAGCTATATATAGCTGCCTCGGCTAAGCCAAATCGGGTCCATTCTGAGCTGAAGTCACAATAAAACTTAAGAGCTGAAGCACTCCATGTCTGCCTCTTCATGCAAACTTAACAAGGACAATGAAGGGGGGAAATAGCTTCTCATCCATATTTACAAGTATGATGTTCTAGACTTGCTGTATTTCTCTATTCTCTGGGAATTTCCAGATTTCACCCTTATATTTAAGCTTGAAATATTGTTGCCATAGTCCTATCTCCTTCCCAGTTCCAAGTTCCACATGTCACTTTCTTTTTGCTCCGTTTAAAAAAAAGTCTTCTAATTATTAACAACTTGCCTTTCTCCTTATATCTGTTAATTTGTTAGATTTGAGAAAATTAGCACCTCACCATCCTGTTAGCCCAAGTAAAGCAGAAACAAAAATTGCCCTGAAATCCTTTTCAGTGTGATGCTCATCATTTGAGACTTTGGGAAACTTTAACTTTCTGTGTGATGGTTGCCTCAAAAATGCAGTTTTGTGTCTTGCTCTCCATCTCTTTCTTTCTTTCTTTCTTTCTTTCTTTCTTTATTTATTTATTACTTGGACTTGTATGCCTCCCCCTCTTCAAAAGGATTTGGGGCGGCTCACAACTAAAAACCAACAATAAATTAATTACTTAAAACTTATTAAATACCAACAAGCCCAGTTACTCTAAAACCCCAATATACATTATACAATTTAAAAATTTCAAACCCCCCCCCCAAGAGGTCAGCACAGCCCGGCCTGTTCAAATAACCAGGTTTTCAAATCGTGACGGAAAGTGTGAAGGTCAGGGGCCAAATGGAGCCCCAGGGGTAACTGATTCCATAAGGCGGGAACCGCCACAGAGTGGGCCCGTCCCCAGGGCACCGCCAGCCGGCACTGGCTTGCAGATGGCACCCCAAGGAGCCCCTGACTGTGCGCTCGTACAGGGCAGTTGGCACTCGATATCGGCAGCAGACGCTCCCATAAATATCCCGGACCCATGCCTTGTAGGACTTTGAAAGTTAATACTAAAACCTTGAGTTTAGTTTTAGTATTGAGTTTAGTTTTAGTATTTATAGGATTGATGATTGATATGTAAGAAATGAAATAAGGATCTGCTCTTAACATGTGCAATGCAATGTGGACTCCCTGGGATCTCTTCTTTGGAAGAGGCAAGGGATTGTTCTAGCAGAACTTTTTAAAAAAAGGCATGGCAATCAATACCAGCAAACCCAATGATCACTGGTTGTTTGTTTTCTCCATGATGATGATTCTTCAAAAGTGAGGCATTGTTTAAGACATTTTGGGAAATGAAATGCCAGAGGACATGCCCTCCAATACTTTTGGTGGTCCAACACATTTGAAGAATGTCAGACTGGGAGAAGACACCATAGGCTTCCTTTCACAAGTTCTCCAGGCTCAGGATAAATAAATGAATAAAACAATGCCAACTAAAATAACCAATGGAAAATAACTCTTCCATCTGCTAGCTTGGAGGCTTCTCCTTGCTGCAGGTAACTAATAAGAATTAGAACTGGGTAAATTGTCATTGGATGCAGTGGAATTAGTAATCCAGATCTTTAGCCCTTATTCTCATCAGCTTCTTATTAGTGAGAACTTTGTAAGTTCCCTAAGACAGTGGTTCCATGCCTCCTCTTCACTCTTCAACCTTCTAAGATGTAGATGGTACTCCATTGATACTCCACAGTATCCAGCCCCATCTGCTAAAGGAGATGCTGGGGAACTGTACCTTGTTATTCAAGCAACTTGCTTTTCACATAATCTATTCCAGGCATTCTGGCTGTGAATTATTGCAACTAAAGTCCAATATATCTGTTAGGCTCTTGACTTGTGGAAGATTGATTTATAGTTTTAGGTCTTTCTTCCTCTGATGCAATTAGGATTTAATTAATAGTTAAAGGTAAAGGTAAACGTTCTCCTTGCACATACATGCTAGTCATTTCCGGCTCTAGGGGCAGTGCTCATCTCTGTTACAAAGCCGAAGAGCCAGCGCTGTCCGAAGACGTCTCCATGGTCATGTGGCTGGCGTGATTAAATGTCGAAGGCACACGGAATGCTGTTACCTTCCCACCAAAGTGCTCCCTATTTTTCTACTTGCATTTTTTACATGCTTTTGAACTGCTAGATTGGCAGAAACTGGGACAAGTAATGGGAGCTCACTCTGTTACACAGTGCTAGGGATTTCAACCACCAAACTGCTGATCTTTCAGATCAACAAGCTCAGCATCTTAGCCACTGAGCCACCGCATCCCTAATTAATAGTTGACTCCAGATAAAATATGGGTTTTTAAATGTAAATTGGAGTTTTGAGTGCGTGTTTTTTTTTTCAAATACAGGCCATGCTTAGAATAATATGTTCCGTATTATTTGTACTGTTCATTCATCTGAGACAGCTCATTGCCATTTTTTATATTTCTTGCATGGATATTTTGGCTTACTTGAACAGACATCTTAAACTTGTACAACTATATTTAAGCTAAGTGTAATTCTCATTCTGTGAGGATGAATAGATTTGACTTTATAACCTCCAACTGCAATCATGCCATTCAAATAAAACTTAATGGCATTAAGTACTGGAATTGTCTGTTAAGATTTTCAAGGTCATTACTTTTTTGTTTTATTCCAAATGCATCAAATAATTACACTAATTAAAAATGCAAGCTTTGTTTCAGTTAACGGACTGGTGGTGTCCATCTGAAATGCAGGGTAAAAATAATAATTTACAAGCACTACAAGATAAAAAGCCACTTGGCAAGGTTTCTGGATTGAAATTTTGTTCTGAGTCATCTGCCATTATTTGTGGTCACCCACAACCTGGCACTTTCCCCAAACAATCTAAAATTGAAGAAAGGATTAAGCCTACAACTTCACATTAAGCTGAAGCTTCCAGAAGATAGGACTATCCATTCCCAAGTTCCAAAAGAATCAGGTGTGATGGGTGCCTTTTTATGGCAATGAGGAGGTTGGAGTTGAAGAGGAGAGGTAGCCATTTACATGTAATAGGAAAGAAGTTTCAGGAAAGATGTTATACTTGTAAAAAGCTGGAGGTTGATTCTGAAAAGAAGGTCAAGTTTTGCTCTTTGTTACTAGCTAGTAATAATAATATTTTTAAAAAATACAGAAAAGGTCATTGACAAATGATGAGAATATGCATACTCAGCACAAATAAAAACATAAGGGGGAATTGTGCTGTACTGTATGACATGGTCATAACTCTTGGCTGGAAAATGTGAAATAAACTGTAAATAGAAAAACAACAGAAAATTAATCTGGGACAGACAGTACAATGAATATACAGATTACAGCAATTTATAATGGAATAATTAACCAAACAGTTATGAATACAGCATATATTTTATTAAGCTCTAAATTGCATCCACCTAAAATTTCTACCAGTCTCTGCTAATTAAATGTTCATTAAATTCCCATTTATAAATCATTTAAAAGGAGGGAGAAGGAATGCAGCTAAATATCCAGGTAGGCAAGTTTTCAGTTGAAAATTAAGGACCTAAGATCCAACCTATAGGATGCACTGACTTGATTCTTTGGATTTTTCCATAGGGAGGATAAATTATCCTACAATTTCCCTGAGGCAGATCTCCTCTTAATGGTAACCGTAGCATCACTATTGAAAGCTCCATGAGATGAGTTATCTTAAGAATAAAAGCACAGGGAGCCAAGGAGGCTCCAAATGTTGGAAAGATTATTATAAAATTATTATATATTCATACAAATTCCTTGGCCATCTTGGAACTAAATATACAGAAGCACTCATTGGAATTTCTCCAAAAAAAATGTTTTCTTTCTTAAATGACTTTCTAAAACAGATTCTCTAAAATCAAATTGAATGAAAGTATGAGTAAAACTCACATTTGTAACAGAAGATTGAGCAGGGAATGAGTAACAAATTTCATTGTTACTAGGGAAAAGGAGTTTGAAGCAGATGAAGGGAAGCAAATGGAATATTTGAAAGGTACCTTGGGGCCAATCAGAATATAAATTCGATCAAGCATGGGCAACCACACAGCCTCCAGAAATTGTGGAATTCAATTCTCATTTGGCCCTGGTCATCATATCCAGTGGCAAAGAAGTTGTAATGAAAAACTTCTGAAAGATATCTAGGTGCTGATCCCTCTACCTCAAATCGCCACAGCAGTTCTTGGTTGGTTTTACTTTTTCTAACCATAAAAGCTCAGCACTTTTAAGAAGAGACCAATGAACCAGGTCAAATCACTCTTTAAGTCAATAGTCTGTCCTAGCTGTTGGCAGTCCCAGATCTATCTATGCCTAAAAACAGGATAAGAGTGCATGGAATGTTCCTGTTCTTATTTTATGATCACTGTACTCCTAGAAAACAATACAGATAGCATTTCTACTATCCCATAATGTATGTATGCATCAGCTCTTTGTTTTCAGGAAAGTGCATTAAAGATCAATTAGCACAGATTTGTGGGTTTGCATAAAGATTCATTCCAAACATTGCATTCAAAGATGATTCAGTCAAATTCCTCCTTCTGAATTATCTGATTATCTAATCAAATTGTGAAATCAGGGCTTAGGGATGGCTTCAATGGTTTAGTACAGGGGTTCCTTAACCCCTGGGCCACAGTCTTTTCTAAACTAGGCCATGGGAGAGATGGGCAAGCATGTAAGCAATAGGCACTTGCACTCATGCATGAAATCAGGGCTATGAAATCACACATGAGTAGAGGGCACTGTGATGAGGCCCCCAGATGCTTCCTCAGATATCTCTCCAGATGTCAGCTTGGGGGAGGATGAACCAGATTTTGGAGCTGAGTTGATTGATAGCTCCGAGCAACACAGCTACAGCTGCAGCAAGCGCAGCTGCAGCAAAACAGTCCTGAGGCTCCAGGTAGGAAAAACATGCCACTGCAGCTGGTCAGTGATGAGGAAGAGGAATTGCCTTCTGCACCTGATCTAAGAACACGTAGGGCAGAGAAAAGGCAGGAGCAGAGAAGGTCAGCCAGTTTACTTGTGAGGAGAAAGTCTCACCCTTCTTGATGGGCTGCACCAGAAGATGGCTATTTAGCAAAGCAAACAGATGGAGGCGATGCTGGGAACAACATGTTTGTTTCCTAGCTATGTGTTTCCTGGTCATTGTTATTCCTGTCTCACTTTAGCTTGACACCGTGCCTTAATTTGGATCGTGCTTTGGAAACACTGGACTTTTCTTACCTCATGAACTCTCATGTTGTGAATTTAAGTTTCCCTGTTGACTTTACTTTGATTGAGAAACTTTCAAGTGCCTTGTGGACTCTTTGGCCAGTTCTGGGGTTTTGGTGAAGGGAATTGCTGTGGAATATTAATAAACTCACTAAACCGGTGGTCAGCAACCAGTGGGCCAGGGACCACTAGTGGTCCACGAGAAACTGTTGGTGATCTGCAGAGAAATGTCCTCCCAAAGAACCCTCCCCCAAAGCAATTAATCCAGGCTGTGTGGGAACACAAGGCTGTGGTGCCCACATGGCCTGCCCACCCACTGGCCCCCACCCTTTGGCCGAGTGCAAACCTTACTTTGAATAGAGCCACACGAGCTGGAACTAGAAGGTAAGACCAATGGCGGGGGAGGGAAATCCACCCCGAGGTGGCTTGCTGACATTGGTGGGAAAGTTGGTCCCATATTCCAGAGCTGCAGTAGTCATAGGACTGGCCCTTTGGTTATCCTGGAGCAGCTGCTCCTCCACCCAGGTGAACCGGCCTGCCATGGATGGGTGAACCGGCCTGCCATTTGCTCCGGGATGACCAAAAGGCCAGTCCTTTGACTACTGCAGCTCTGGAATATGGGACCAACTTTCCCACCAAAGTCAGCAAGCTACCATCAGTCAAAATTCATATTAGTGGTCAGCAGAATTTAAAATTATGAGTTTGGTGGTCCCTGAGGTCCAAAAGGTTGGCGATCCCTGCACTAAACCATAGTTACATGTTTGTGAGTGTGAGTGAATGGGACAGCACAGGCACTAGCACTCACGTGCGAAGTTCCACAAGTGCCGTCCACTCAGAGACCATCCACTCACAAGAGTGGAGCTTCATGTGCAAGGACGAGTGCCTGCCACTCACACAAGTTTCATGCATGATTGCAAGCACCCTCTGCTTGTGTGCAAAGCTCCATTCACACCAGTGGAGGACACACATGCATACCCACCACTCACACAAATGGAGGGAAGTGAAGACACACACAGAGGTGGGATTCAAAATTTTTAACAACCGGTTCTGTGGGCATGGCTTAGGTGGTGGGCATGGCTTGGTGGTCATGTGACTGGGTGGACATGGCTTGGTGGTCATGTTATTGGCTGGGTGTGGCCAACTCAATATCACTCACATCGAGGCACACACCTCCTCGCCTGGCCTCTCATAACTGTGGGGATGCTGCAACAGTCGTAAGTGTGAAAAATGGTCATAAGTCACTTTTTTCAGTGCCATTGTAACTTTGAATGGTCACTCCACACAAGCAAAGTACCAGCAAAGGAGGGGGAAAAACTCTAGAGACATTCCTGAGACAGGAAGTCTAGTCCTGCCAAGAATGTAATAAGGGTTAACAGAGAGGCAGTTTCTGTAAGCAACACCAGAATGTTTCCTTCCTGCCTTCCTTACAGGATTAGGCCAGTAATTTCTTCTAACAACCGGTTCTCTGAACTGCTTAGAATGTTAACAACCAATTCTAGCAAATAGGTGCAAACTGGTAGAATCCCACCCCTGGACACACATGTGTGCACCTGCCACTCACACATACCCCACACCAGGCTGGGCCACCATGCTGGAAAGGTTAGGAACCACTGGTTAGTGCATCTTTATTTAAAAAAAAAATATAAATCACTTTGGTTTCATGATTTGAATAAAATCAACTCATCAGTAGATAGATTCAAACAAATTTTATGAAACTCATACTTCCCTGTTCAGCATAGTAAATAAATATAAAATAGGCAGGCAGGCAGATATATAGCTATTAATCCCACTACAACATTTCAAATTACTCTAGTTTTTAAATGATTCCTATGAGAAAGAAGGTGAAGTTTAAAGGGGAGATATTTGCTTAAAACCAGCCAGAAGGTATGGCAAGTGTGCATGAATTAGACCTTTAAGTGCTACAAGACAACCCATTGGATCATATCAAATATATTTCCTTACCTAAACAGAGAAATAGAATAATTATGGATGGGCAAAAAGTACTGGGAGAGGGAGTGACTTAAGACTTCCTGCCAGCTTCCTTCCAGCTTCCCCCTCTCTCTTGCTCCCTCCCTTTCTTCATCTCCTTCCTCCTTTTTTCTTCTTTTTTAACTTCCTTTTCCTTTCTCCTCTTTTCCTTTCTTTCGCTCTTTCTTTCCCTCCCTCTCTGCCTCTTTCTTTCCTCCCTCCCTCCTTTCCCTTTCCAGCAGACAGATAAGTGACTACTGCTGGAAGGGGGGAGGGAATAAAGGGTTGCAAACTGGCTGGGAAACTGGTCACTAAACATTGAAAATGAATACCACACGACTGTAGCACCAGGCCAGAAACAGCCAGTATTAGTGAAGGAGCTGCAATTGTTGCCCTGTGATGCACCATTTCACTCAGTCAAAGCTCATGAAAATGGCCTTTAGTAGCATGTGCGGCAGCTCCGGGGGTTGGGAGTGGGAGCACCATATTATGGTGGTTCTCCTCCTACCTCTCGGCCGCTCGCAGTGGGTGTTGGAAGGAGTCAACCCCGAGGCCCTTCACTTGTGGGGTGCCACAGGGGTCAGTCCTCTCGCCTCTCCTGTTCAACTTCTACATGAAGCCACTGGGTGAGATCATCCGTGGTTTTGGGGTGAGGTATCACCAATATGCAGATGATATCCGAGCTTTACATCTCCATCCCAAACCATATCAGTGATGCTCTCTCCGTGATGTCCCATTGTCTGGATGCAGTGCAGATCTGGATAGGGAGGAACAGGCTCCAACTCAACCCGGCTAAGACTGAGTGGCTGTACGTACCAGCATCTTGGATTGCTCAGGATATACCATCTTTGGTCATGGGGGGAGAGGTGTTGCCCCCCCGTGGACAGAGCGCGGAACCTGGGTGTCCTCCTGGATTCACAGCTCAGTTTGGAGGAGTAGGTGGGAGCTGTGACCAGGCGGGCCTTTGCCCAGGTTCAGCTGGTTCACCAGTTCCGCCCTTACCTGAGCCGAGATACCCTACGGACAGTCACTCATGCACTCGTCACCTCCCAAATCGACTACTGCAACGCTCTCTACATGGGACTGCCCTTGCGGACCACCCGGAGTTTGCAGCTGGTGCAGAATGCGGCTGCGTGGGTTGTGATGGGGGTATCCCGATACTCCCATGTTACACCCCTCCTGCATGACCTGCATTGGTTGCTGGTTGCCTTCCGGGTGAGATTCAAGGTGTTAGTAACAACTTATAAAGTCCTACATGGCTTGGGTCCAGGGTACTTGCGGGAACGCCTCTTGCCAGCATCACATTCCGATCGCCCGGTATGCTCCCACAGGCAGGGCCTCCTTGGGGTACCGTTGGTTAGGCATTGTCGACTGGCTGTGCCCAGGGGTAGGGTGTTCTCTGTGGGAGCACCCACCCTATGGAACCAACTCCCGGTGGACCTCCATTTGGCCCCTGATCTCCGCTCCTTCTGCCGGGACCTGAAGACCTTGCTGTTCCAACAGGCCGGTCTGGACTGACCTCGGGGGTCATAGGTTGGTTTTTAATATTTGTTTTAATTAATTTTAAATTTTATATAATTGATTAGGCTTGTATTCGTTTAATGCTTTTTTTTAACTGTAATTTTGTATTGGGTTTCTTTTATTGTTCACCACCCTGAGTCCTTAGGGAGAGAGGGCGGCATACAAGTCTAATAAAATAAATAATAATAAATAATACATGGATAATGAGAAATATATATTATATATACTTGCCCCTGAATATGTAATGCTTTTTTAAAAATCAATTTCTTTGTCTTATCTAACTTGTACTGCAGGTGTTACCAGAAACTGGCTTTATTACTGTGTATCAGTGAGGTTGCTTATAAAATTAAAGAAGCTTTATGCTTGTAACAATAACTCACTGATAATATTTGCATACAAGCTGCTGCAGATGAAGTTATTGGAAGATCTCAGTTCAAGTGCTGCTATCTTATCTCCAGGCAGATCACGTTCCCTCCATAGTTGAAATGAAAGCAGTTTCCGTGACCATATTCAGCCATGTTCAACAGAGGGAAAATTAAATTTTGCCCTTTATTTAAAGCAAACAAATTAGACAAGTCTTTGTGCTTTCTGTTATTCTTCCACAGTGTAAGTCATTTTTTTGTTTCTTTGCAGGTTGATTGTGAAAGCAAGGAGATAAACAGGACCTGAGTTTTGATATCCACCAGAATCTTATTAATAATAAAAATAACAAAGTTTGACACAGGAAAATGGGTCTAGTAGAAGACCCTGAAACTTTTCAATCACTGCAGTGGTTTCTGAAAAGAACTATATGCTGGGGGGGGGGTTTGATAGTTCTTGGTTTTTCTCTCTCTCTCTCTCAGTCTGTATGTTTAATATGTGAAGGTCAGGAAAATGACAAGTTTAAAACAAGCAAACAAACAAACACACTTCCTCAAATTCACTTATGCAGCAAAAATCCAGAATGCCAGCCGATCCTAAATAAGTTCAATTTTAACTCCTGGAAATGTTTCTGTGCTCCATATTCTTTCATAAATTTGGAATATGGATTCAGGCATATGAGGAAAGCTCTAGATAATGTTGCTTCTAAATATCATGGAGCAAGACAAACACACTTCTAGACACCGTGAAACAGATTTGAGAAGAATACCATCCTTCCAACTCTGTTATTGGGTGCTGTGCTGTTCACTTATTTCTAACTAAAGATTAAAGTTGAAATATTAGCAACCAAGGAAAGGCTTGCAAGAATCAAAATAGGCATAATTTCTTCTTAGCGCCTCCAGCGCTACCTTGACATTAGTCTTATGCTGGTACAGGAAAGAAGAAATCCCGTCACTTTTGCTTCCGTTGCAATCCTTTGCTTCCTAGCCAGGAAATAAATCACTACTGATTTATGCTGGTTGGGGAGGAAAAGCTTGCAAGGAACCAAAAGAGGTGCAGTTTCTTCTTAGTGCCACTAGCGTAAAATTAGCAGTGGCTGAGCTCAGAAGAAATCATAGTAGTTTATGCTTGGCTGGAGAGGAAAGGATTGCAACGGAAGCAAAAGTGACCAGATTTCTTCTTGATTGTTCCATGTGGACCACCGAGAGAATGGCCTTCTCTATGCTGACTTCCTGAGCTTGTCAAAAGGTAAGCAAGTGAACGGTGATAGGGTTGCATATGGAGGAGGTCCATAGGACTTTGAGAAAACCAAGGGCAGGAGGCGGAGCCTGGGATATTTTACAGGGTGGGAAAGGCCTCCTGGGAGTGCCTGTACCTGCACTAGGCCTCCCTCAGTTTCTCCTGCCCCTGAGTGACTCCATGCTCTATCTAATGACCCACACATTCATTTAGTGAATGGTGCTTCATTTAACATAGTCTTCGATTTCCAACATAAATAGGCAGGCTCCATTTTTGTCATAAGTCGAGGACTACCTGTGTATCATTAAAAATTACTTCTTGGTGACATTTAGAAGACAGTTGAAGTACCCAAGAGGACATGAGTTGTCCTACAGCCTAGGATATCCTGGTCTGATATCTGTCACCTTAATACATGATCCTTCAAAAGAATTACCACTCAGATAATTCATAGAGTCATGAAAATTCTTGGATACCAGAAAGACCTTGATAAATATGGCCACCAATGAGAAAGCATGATTTTTTTCCCAAGCAAGAAACTAAGTGTTTCCAAGGACATTGTTCAAAACAAAAGTTGTGCTTGATGAAAGCTATAAATAAATAAATAAATCTAAATAGAACAGCCAAAACTGTGAAAGTCCTGCTATCTTTAATATAGGCACACAGCCAACCATGTTGAAGAGTAATTGTGGTAGCATTCTCCAGAAATCTCTAGGGAGATGTAGAGAGGTTTGAATAGTTTGATATATCAGGCAGAGTCAGGAAAGCTATATAAGCAGAAAAAAATGCATGTCAAAAAATAAATAATCATTTTGAAAAAGCCTCTAGAGAAATTTGTAAGGTGACATTTTCCCCAGCCTATTCTTTTCCCCAACAAAAGAATATGGATTGTAGATAAGGATAATTCATACATCCATGGATTAAATTAACATTCAAACCAATTGTTAGGAATTGGCAAAATCCAAGACACTTTGCTTTTTATGAACACTAATCATTCCAATTCAGCTCTCCCATGTGTCCAGTATTACTCTAGAGAGGAGAAAGTTTCCAAAACCATTTAGCTTTGGGTAAAGAGCCAGATATATATTTGAACCACATGCTAAAAAGAAATGAAAAAAAATCAGGAGTTGCCATTTGGTATATACCTCCTCTTTAATCTCATGCAAATGATGGGCTTTATGGAATTACAAAGGATCATTAGTTTGCTATGGAAAACATCTCCATCAAATGAAGTGTGTCATTATTGCCATAGAGGTTGAGTGATATCCTCATTGTCATTTATTTATTTGTATAAAACTTGTTGTGGCCCCACCTCCTGAGCCTGTGCTGACAGAGGAAGAGGACCTGGATGATGAAGAGGAGGAACGGGCAATGCCTTCCTCCCCAGGATCTTCCTCCCTGACACTGCCTTCCTCCCCAGGACCTTTCCCTCCAGGACCTTCCTCCCTGACAATGCCTTCCTCCCCAGAACCTTCCTCCCTAGCAATGCCTCAGGTTTCTTCGGAAAGCCAAGAGGAACAGCCTGAGAGACGATATCGGTACGGCCACGGCTGGGGAGTGAGGAGGAGGATTCCTGGCTTGATCCCAGGCAACGTCGGAGGGAGAAATGTCAGCAGCAACGTAGGAGGCGTGGAGGGTCAGAGATTGAGCTGGACCACACCCCACAAGGTATAAAAGTGGATGTGCTACATTGCAAACTCTGTGCGTGACAAAGTTCGAACAATCCAAGAATTCTGCTTTATCTGGAGGAGCTCTTTGTCGTGGACTTTGGGAATAAAAAACCCCTTCTGGCTCAGTGAGTAATCTGATACCTGACAGATCTGAACTTGGTAGTCAGAGCGTGTGTGATTGCCAAGAGTCTTATCAGCTGCAGCAAATTGGCTTTTGGAGACAGGCCAGTGTGACTCTCTGTGTGGGTGTTGGTGCCAAATTTCCTTACCTTCTGGAGAAGGGAAGGGGAGACAGAACAAAAACTTATAGCTCATCTTTCCTCCAGGAGCAGAAGGCAGCATATGTAGACTTTACTTCTTTTTTTCTTTGATTTTTTTTGTCACCATAACAACAGGCTGAAGGAAAATGACTGTCCCAAAATCATCCAGTAACTTTTGATGGCTAAAAGTGGTTCTGAAATTGGGTCACTTTGTTTCAACAGTCCAATACCTTAACCAGTATGATATAATGTGGTCTACTAAGGGGCTCCTTTGGTGCTCTCTTGAGCTTGCCTGTTTTCTTGCAGATGTTTCATTACCCTAACTAGGTAATAGCATCAGTGCTAGTAAGGAGCAAACAGCTGTTAGTTTATATTCTGGATGTCTTTCCTATCTGTGAGAGTTGGTGGAGGGGAGGTCTAATACAAAGTACAGAAGAAGTAAGGAACGTCTCAGAAGGAAACATTACTATTGAAACAGTTTCAATATGTGTCTCTCAGAACATGCCACACTGACAAAATCCCAGAACATGTTCACTGAAAAAAAAAGACATAGAGAGAGTGGCCTAGAATCTCATTAAAAAATCCACACATCTATTCAATCAACTTTTTAGAAAGAAGAGAGTACAAAAATTGTCCAGATTATCATGAGCACCATGAATAAAAGTGTTAATGGTCATTTCAGCTTCATTTTTTAATTGTTCATGTATTCTACCGTATCAACATTTTTTTAAAAAATGATCCTGGCAAATTGGATGAATGATTATGAATTTATAGGTCATGAATATGCAGTGAAAGCATGCTGCCTCAGATTAATTTATAGCCTGCACCTTTGTAAATATTTATTACAGCCTTATCCCTGTCACCAGTAGGTTATATAAAATTGAAAGCTTTTCAAGACTTTTCCCCTTGGTTTACCATTTCCTTTTATCATAAACCTTTTGCCATTTTATAGAAAGGCTAGAAATGCCATAATTTCTCCTTGAGTTCTTGAATTCAACATTACATTTAGAATTCTCTGTTGTTTTATATTTTTTATCCTGCATTTCATGATGTTCCCTTGCATCTATATTTTTCATCAGTTTTCATTTGTATAAATCCATTTCTTCTTTCCGTTTCTCCTCTCTGCATTTCAAGTAAGCACTTCTGCATTGATTTAGAATGACAAGTATTTTTTTAAAACCACTCCAGGTGTTATTGTTCATGTGATTGCATAAAGGTTTTTCTTTTTTGGCCTTATGATGTTTTGCTTATTGACAAGCGGATTAGTGTGCGTTAGACAGGTTACACAATTCTTCAGATTTTTGAAAGCCTGTTAAGTTGAGATGCTTTGTGTACTATTTTATTGATACCCAGAAATGCAGTTACACTTTAATAACATCCATATTAAAATGAATTTTAATACAAATGAATTTTATTTTATTTTCTTGGTGCAAATTCTAGACTGGTATATTATGTGTGGATATGTGGATACGCAAGTGATTAGGCAACTGCCGCATGCTGTAACTACTCAAAGTTACGATGGTGATGCAAAAAACAACATTAAGACCAATTTTTACATTTATCATTTTCACAGGTTTGTTAGGCAAAGGAAAGTTGAAGAAAGAACGTAATATAGTCACAAGTTCACTTAGTCATTTCTTTGCTTGAGGTATTAGTTACAATTGTGGCAATTTTTCTCAGAACAATGGAAGCCTTTTGGCCTGGCCTTTGGCCTTAGGGCCTTGGTGGTGCAGGCTGTTAAATGCCTAGCACTTAAGTTCCAGCTGCCTGCAATTAGTGCAGGCTCGAATCCCACCAGGCTCAAGGTTGACTCAGCCTTCCATCCTCTCGGGGTAGGTAAATTGAGGACCCAAGATTGTTGGGGGCAATTAGCTGACCTTGTAAAAATGCTGCTTAGTAATAAGCAGGCATATACAATGGAATGAAGGCTATTGCTGAGCACATTGGGTTGTATCCCAAAATTGTAAGCCGCCCTGAGTCTTTGGAGAAGGGTGGCATATAAATGTAATTTTTTTTAAAAAGCCATTTATTTTCTAAAAGAGGAATTATTTTCCAAAAGTAACTGAGGTACATTTAAAAAAAAAAGTTATAATAGCTGCAGTTCAAAATACATACAAGGCTTTACCAGCATAACCAAACTATCTCCATGTTATATCCACACCTTTAAAAAATGTTTCAATTTTCTTATCTGTTCCTAGTTTTTTATGTTATATTTTAATATTTTATTTTATATGATATTTATACAGATTCTCTTTATCTGAAATTTTATTCTAAAATACATACATGCCCCTTAATCTGTCTGTTTTATTTACTTACTTACTTACTTACTTACTTACTTACTTACTTACTTACTTATTATTTTTATGTTGCATATCTTTATTCTGGTCATTTAAAATTATAAATATCATTTGCAAGGACTCTGTTATTTAAATAGTTATTATTCTTGTTGTAAAGAAAAAAACACAGCTAAGCTTGAACCCAAACTTTGATGTATTTAAAGTACATCCACCGAACTAATTGAATTTTTTTAATCATGACTAAAATCACATTTCACAACTTTCAATGCGAAATTCGGCTTGAGGTTGTGAGAATGGAGTGAGAATCATGCTGAGAAACACCTAACAACATTTATTCAGGGCCTGTGATTGTGAATATGTGTGTGTATGTTTGTGTACATGTGTTTGTTTCTTTGACTGATTGATTGATTTATAAAATGAAGGAGAAGTCCCACTTCTCCACTGAATAAGAAGAGGCTTGCTGGCCCAAAGCTAGGATCAAATCCAGTGGTGGATTCAAATTTTTTTACTATTGGTTCTGTGGGTGTGGCTTGGTGGATGTGGCAGGGGAAGGATACTGTAAAATCTCCAGTCAGAGGTGGGATTTGCCAGTTCTCTGAACTACTCAAAATTTCCACTACCGGTTCTCCAGAACAGGTCAGAACCTGCTGAATACCACCTCTGATCAAATCTTGATTTAATATTGAATAAATTAAGATGAGCGAGACCAAAGGGTGTGCAATACACTTTAAAGCATGTGAATGCTCAGACAGTGTTAATCAAGGGAAGATTACAGACCAAGACAAGAAATGGGAACGTGCATGCTAAATGTACTAATAGTCAACATCATTTCTCCCATATTTATAATGCTCCTTGTAAAGAGGCCATGGGAAGATAATTTGTACTTTCCCTCATGCAAAGAGTGCAAATAGTTTTATTAATGGAGCAGTAATAATGAACATATAAAAAGAAGCTCTAAAGCACACTGATGGGCAGAAAAGATATTTCTGAAAAGTACATTCAAAGCAAATAAAAAATGAATATGCTGTTAAATATGATCATTTCTATTAGATAGCTCAACAATCCATATAGGTACTTAAGGGATTTATGTATAGGCATAAAATACAAATGTAGAGATATGGTCCACACAGTCATTTGTAGTAATTACTGTGTTTCCCCGAAAATAAGACACTGTCTTATATTTTTTTGGCTCCCAAAACACACTAGGTCTTATTTTCGGGTAGGTCTTATATATATATTTTTTTAATGAAAAAAAACACTTACCATATTCATGTAGAACAATGTACATTTATTCATGTACGAAACCACGAACAAATCGCATACTGTGTTTCCCCTAACATAAGACACTGTCTTATATTTTTTTGAAAACACACTAGGTCTTATAGGTTTATTTTGGGGGGGTCTTATTTTATTTTTGGGGTAGGTCTTATTTTTGGGGTAGGACTTATTTTCGGGGAAACACGATACTTGCAATAGAAAAAAAACATGTTTGAATACAACAGAATCATAGGAAGACAAAAGTGCAGATTAACTCTAGTGGAGCTCAGCTCAGAAAGCTTACATGGACAAACCATATAATATTTGCCCCAGCTGCCTTCTGATATAGCTTCTCGACTTCACAGTCAAGACTCCCATGTGTCATAGTGACCTCCCATTCAAATATTCTACAGGACTGGATCTCCTTCAGGTTTTAAAAATGACCACAAACTGATTTCTGCCTGACATGAGCATTTCAGACTAGATCCCTGTACCACAATTCAAGAGAGCATTAACTCTTGGGTTAAACTCTTCATTCTTGCTCATTTAAAGTGGCTGGTGGGAAAAGGAAACAGTCATTATCCCCAAACAGTTCTAGGAAATTTAATTGTTAACCCCTGACTGGCTTAGGTTGTACTATGACACTAGGATAGAATAGTATAGGATAGGGTACAGTATGATACAATACAATACAATACAATACAATACAATACAGTACAGTACAGTACAATACAATACTTTATTGGCCAAGTTGTTTGAACACATAAGGATTTTCTCTCCATTGCATAAGTTCTCAGTATACATGCAAAGCAATAAAGTAATAAAATCATAAGATACCAATAGGAGAAAATAATAAAAAAATGAGAAAAGTAATACTACTACTACTACTACTAATAATAATAATAATTTATTCGACTTGTATGCACTACATGGGTAAATATCCTTAGACATAAGACAGTATTGTGGTAATTAGGTGTTCAGCAGAGTTATGGTATGAGGGGAAAAAACAGTTTTGTATCTTGTTGTTTTGGCATGCAGTGGCATTAATAGTCCCATGTTCCAGTTAAGCATGTTGCAAATACAACCAAAATGTAGATTATTTTCTAGCTAATTCTGAACCGAATGGTGTTCTTCTGGTGACTGTAGGAAAATGTTTCTTCCTCCTCATTATATTATATCATCTGCCAAATAAGGAAAATTAATTTAAGACATTTATATCACTATCCAACTCACAGTGACTCCAAGCAGTTTACAACATTAAAAGAAAAAGCCAAAGCATGAAACCCATACAATCCTACCTTTTCTCAATTAAATGATACATCTTAAATGTTGTCAGAACCTGAGGATTGTATTTCAAGCCTCTGAAATATTGAAAGCTATTATACAATGTATTTTTGTTCTTTTTATTTCTAGTGCAAATCCCAAGACCATTTCCATAAAATTGTAAAATACAACTAATCTGGAAATACAGCCACACTTTTGAAACCAGCATGCTCCCCCTACAAGGCTATACAACACATTGTTAATATAATTCTCACAAAACTATAACTATTGTGATCACTTGTCACATCAATGTACTTTGTGTGTAATCAATGTGCAGCTTAATTACCGAAAAATGTTACCCTCGAGCCAACTTCAACATGTGAAATAGAATAAGAGAAAAGGTCAATCAGATTTGTAGAATATATCTATATCTATATCTATATCTATATCCATATCCATATCCCTATCTATCTATCTATCTATCTATCTATCTATCTATCCTACAATATATTTGTTTTCTGAGGTTTTTGTGGGTGTTTGTATGTAGGTCTTTGGTCATTTGGGTTTTCTCCCGCATAAAATTGGAAGTATCTCAACGTTTTCTCATCCGTCATTTTCAGGCTGCTGTCTTCAGCTTCGTTCTTCTGGGAGAAGTGTGTGATAGTGGCTGTTTTTTCCTTTTTAATATGCCTCTCACAAACATGTACTGGTCCAGGTTGAGCATTACACATCCTGATTTAATAACCCAGGATAACACCTAACTTTTAAAGCACAACTGACTGACTGCCTTTTTTACCCTTTCTTTATATGAATGAAGAAGCTATGGTTTTCTCTATGGTTTTCCATGATAGGTAAAGAGGAATAATTGCTAATGGCTTCTAAACAAGCCAGCATCTTTAAGCCTCAGTTGTTCCATTGATATCCATATGCCCTTGTCATATATTGGGATGAGACAGCAAGAAGCACATTGTTAAAGCATGCAATTCAGAGATGGTATTCAGCAGGTTCTGATCATTTCTGGAGAACTGGTAGTGGAAATTTTGAGTAGTTTGGAGAATCGGCAAATACCACCTCTGACTGGCCCTGCCCCCATCTATTCTCTGCCTCCCAAGTCCCAGCTGATTGGCTGGATCTTCTTTTGTTACCCTGCACAGGAGAACGGAGCTTGAAAGCAGGTTAGTGGGGTGGGGAGGGAATGGAGATTTTGCAGTAACCCTTCCCCTGCCAGGGAATGGGGATTTTGTAGAACCCTTCCCCTGCCACGCCCACCAAGCCACCCATTGAACCGGTAGTAAAAAAATTTGAATCCCACCACTGATGCAATTAATCCCAGTTGGGTGAGTCGTTTCAATGTCCTTTCACATCACTCCCTATAAACCTATTCTACACCTCAAGAGCAGCAAGGCAAATGTACAGTGTTCATTTAAACTGGCATGGCCTACTACCCAAAAAGTTTTTTCTAACCAATTAAGGAGATGGTAATTTATGAGCACCTACCCCTCAATTTACCCATAAATGTGTTATGTTAACAGTGTCTCTTTTGTCACACTCAATATAGCTTTAATTAAGAAATCATGGCCAGAAGAAGTCCAAAGCTCTCTGAACCAGGCCAGAATGTCCCACAATTCAGTTTACCTCACAGAGCTGAGGAATGGGGAAAATAGGAAGATGGAGGCTGTGAACTTCATTTTGAACTCCTGTATGAATGGTGGAACATAATCCAACCACCCCATAATCTACAGATCAACATATTTCATTTTTTTTAAATCATACCTACAGTACATTGTATAGGAACCAGCAATAAATCCAGTTCCTATATAATATACTGTAGGTAAGATTAGACAGAAAGGGAGAGAATCGAAAGAAGAGAGGACTTCATTTATGCATAGGACAAAGTGCCTGTAACAGCTTTGCAATTATGGAAGTCATTGAACAAGTTAAATATGCTGCCATTAATTGTTCCTGCTTTGCTTGTGGCATTCCTGCTCGCAAAAGCCATAATGTTAAACTGGTAATTTTTCCTCTGAGAGCATGTTGTTATGTAGAGGGGAAAACAGGCAAGACGGCAAAATCAACCTAATTGCAAATATATACCTAGTTGTACTAATGCTTTCTTTGCAAAGTATTCATAGCTGCTAGTAATTTAAGAACTTCCTTTCACCCTCTCTGACTTGATAAGAAATGTCTCCAAGAATTCAGAGCATTAAGCTGAGTACAGCTTTGCTGTTTCATGCCACGATTGCTCAGCTGGCTTGTTTACTTCTTCTGTGTGTTCTATGGTTCTACCCACGCTGAATTTGAAAAATATATCAAGTCACTTTGTCATGGCAACACAGTCATACTAAAATGAGTTCTGTCTTAAGCAATTGTACTTTATGTGATAATAGTGGGACAAAGGGAGAAAATGTGGTTGAACTGGTCCAGATCATCTTATCTTCCACACTGGAAGCCTATTGCACGATGGCACAAAATTGTGAATTTTGAAGGAAGGCAACCCATTCATGACACAAGGGCACTTTGGGATAGGGATGAACATGGGACACAACCGCAAGAGTGAAGTCAGGAGCATGGAAATGAGACAAGCAACTACAGTGCCACATAGATGTGTCAAAAGTTGGGAAATGAAGAAAGAATGGAGCAATGGGCAATTCATTCCTAAACTGCAGCTGCATATTGGAAACAAGATGAAGTAATTCTTAACTCCCAAATCTAAATGTACATGTACATCAGGAATATTTTAGGAAGGACTTACATTTCAGGCTGTTAGTGATCAGTAGATGTGGGAGGAGGATGGAGGAGAAGAGGAGGAGAGAGATGGGAGAATGAGAGGAGGAGGAGGAGGAGGTGAAGAAGAAGAAGAAGAAGAAGAAGAAGAAGAAGAAGAAGAAGAAGAAGAAGAAGAAGAAGAAATATATGAAAATAAAATACCAGATCTAAGTAAGATGGGACAACTGTGAGGAGAAGGATTAAAAAAATCCAAGGTGGACGTGACATTACTGTAAACTTGAGTTTCTGTCACTTTTATACATGTCACACATACGATGGATGTAGAAAAAGGGATGTCACCCATTAATAGCCACCATCTTGACTTTTTGACACTCCCCCAGTGGCTGCCCCTGAAGGAGGCCAAAAGGCTTCAAAGAGTGCACTCTGCAACTTACTGAGCCTTTTAGAGGTTATCTTTGGAGAAGTTAAATACTTTAAATACTGCAACTCAGTCCAATAAGTTTCTGAACACATTTTGGTGAGGGGTGAGAATGGCAGCAACTTGTGAAGCAACACACTACACTTACAGTCTGTTAATTGCTTAGTTCTTCTATCAGTGAGGGCTATGCTTCAAAGCTCCTTGCTTTTCCCTATATATGGGTTAATTAGCTGCTTTTAAGGTTATCCTTTTCCATCTCTGAGTTACTTAGATGCTTTTAAACGCTGTCTTCTTTACCATGTGTTAATTACAACTGGGATTCAGCATACTGTTTCCTCAATTGTCAGCCAATTTATCAAACAACTTTCCTAATATAGCTTCCACATAGCCTTTTCCCTATTTTCCCTCTAAGCCTGGATGTCTGGCTAACTTGCTAACTTAGGTCAAGCCACTCATCCTTCAGTGGGCAAGAAAGGTTAATATATTGAAGGAGGAAGGGAGTTGTAGAGCTATGCATAAGTAAGGAGATAGATTTTTCTATCCATTTGCTCTGTTTCTCATTTACAGCACTTGCTTTATCCATCAGGAAAAAAATGTGCATTTTGTGTGAATTTTTTTCCAATACACAGGGTTTTTTTCCCTTCATGTGTTACTTTTGAAGCCATTTTCCTCTATGTAACCTGTTTTATGTATACTTCTTATATGTTAAAATGTTTTCTATTTTTCTGAGCTATGAACTATTTATAATAGTCTTTAAAGTGTGCTTTCTGCTTTTTCTAACAATTCAGGAGATGAAAATACAAGGTGAAACTCCAAAAATTAGAATATTCATTTATTCTTCATTTATTCTTCATTTATTTCAGTAATGCAACTTAAAAGGTGAAACTAATATATGAGATAGACTCATTACATGCAAAGCAAGATAGTTCAAGCCATGAATTGCCATAATTGTGATGATTATGGCTTACAGCTCATGAAAACCCCAAATCCACAATCTCAGAAAATTAGAATATTACATGCAATCAACAAAACAAGGATTGTACATAGAACAATATTGGACCTCTGAAAAGTATTAGCATGCATATGTACTCAGTACTTGGTTTGGGCCCCTTTTGCAGCAATTACTGCCTCAATGCAGCATGGCATGGAAGCTATCAGCCTGTGGCACTGCTGAGGTGTTGTAGAAGACCAGGATGCTTCAATAGCGGCCTTCAGCTCATCTGCATTGTTCGGTCTCATGTCTCTCATCTTTCTCGTGGCCCCATAGATTCTCTATGGGGTTCAGGTCAGGCGAGTTTGCTGGCCAATCCCACGGTCATTGAACCAGGTTTTGGTGCTTTTGGCAGTGTGGGCAGGTGCCAAGTCCTGCTGGAAAATGAAGTCAGTATCCCCATAAAGCTCGTCTGTGGAAGGAAGAATGAAGTGCTCCAAAATCTCCTGGTAGATGGCTGTGTTGACCCTGGACTTAATGAAGCATAGTGGACCAACACCAGCAGATGACATGGCTCCCCAAATCAATACAGGCTGTGGAAACTTTACACTGGACTTCAAGCATCTTTCAGTGTGTGCCTCTCTCTCTCTTCCTCCAGACTCTGGGTCCTTGGTTTACAAAGAGGACTTTGGACCACTGAGCAACAGACCAGGTCTGTTTTTCTTTAGCCCAGGTAAGAGGCTTCTGACGTTGTTTGTTGTTCAGGAGCGGCTTGACATGAGGAATACGACATTTGAAGCCCATGTCCAGGATCCGTCTGTGTGTGGTGGCTCTTGATGCACTGATTCCAGCCTCAGTCCACTCCTTGTGAAAGTCCCCAACACTTTTGAATGGCCTTTTCCTAACAATCCTCTCCAGGCTGCTGTCATCCCTGCTGCTTGTGCACCTTTTTCTTCCACACTTTTCCCTTCCACATAACTTTCTATTAATGTGCTTTGATACAGCACTTTGGGAACATCCAACTTCTTTTGCAATTACCTTTTGAGGCTTTCCTCCTTATGGAGGGTGTCAATGATGGTTTTCTGCACAACTGTCAGGTCAGCAATCTTTCCCATGATTGTGATTCCTACTGAACCAGACTGAGAGACCATTTAAAGGCTCAGGAACCCTTTGCAGGTGTTATGGCTTAATTAGCTGATTAGAGTGGGACACTTTGAGCCTAGAACATTGCACCTTTTCACAATATTCTAATTTTCTGAGATTGTGGATTTGGGGTTTTCATGAGCTGTAAGCCATAATCATCACAATTAGGGCAAATCACGGCTTGAACTATCTTGCTTTGCATGTAATGAGTCTATCTCATATATTAGTTTCACCTTTTAAGTTGCATTACTGAAATAAATGAACTTGCACGATATTCTAATTTTTTGAGTTTCACCTGTACTTTGAAAAATGGGAATGGAATGAATATCTCAGTAATCCATATTGACATGTTGACTGAAATTTGAATAGTTGTGAACAAAAGGAGCAAGCCACTTCAAAGGCAGAATTTAAAATGTGGTTTCCCATAACTCATTTACATGATGGCTTGGCAGTTCTGGAAGCTAATCAAAATGTTATATGGCACTTTTTCTACTCCTGGGCTCCTTTAATAAAGAAAAGGCATCTAATCCAAATAATTGGATGTGTGAATTTGAAGCCTGTATGTTGAAAGAAGCTGTGGAGTTTTAATTCTTGGCCCAAATCTATAACCTGGACTCTATTGTTGATTGCCCTTCTCCAACTGTAATCAGCTATAGGAGAAAATCTATACATGAAGATTCAGCATTATTTGAGACTAACTTCACTTTGGGATACTTCTACTTGCTGTGTTTTCTGCATGTTATCCAAACCCCGTGGTCATTCTGCAATGGGAGTGGGGAATGGAGGAACTGGGCAAATCTAGGGCACAGAATTGGAACTCCACATGTTCTGAATTCCATATAGAATATTTATACATGTGATCTACAACTAATAAGCCATTGCTGGTACTCCATCTTGTCTGAACCACATTCCTACAGGATTTTTTGCCTTGAGGCATTGCGTTCTCTATTTGCTCAGGGACGTTGCATTTAATCTATACTTCCAGGATTGATTTCTCAGCATTAATTTCATGTCCCCATAGTTATTTATATAGTAGGTGGAAATTGGCAACAAGAGGCTGTATATAACCCACATTATTCACATTATCATACATCCACCAAATTCAAAAACAGTACTTCACTGAGTTGGGTACAATATTCTGCAGAAGCAGGGTTTTTGGGAAGATGGGGTTCCATATTCCATTTCAGACCTTGGCTTCAAAAATGGCTAACATAAATGCTACATCATGGTAAAGGCCACTTTTTACACCAGAATGGTATAATTTTGCGCTAAGAGATTTCCCCCTTTTTTTGTATGGGTTAAGTTGGGTTAATCATAACAACAATGAGGTCAAGACGCGCATACATTTTAAAAGCTAAACACTTTGAATCAATTATATGCATTAAAACAATGAGCAACATCTTCACCCACTTCTTTTCTTCCAGTTTAAATTAAGGAGGACACTGATCCTTTTTCAATCACTTACATTTTAAAAAAAGCACTCAGAGACATTCAGAGAAACTCTTGATTTTGGGAAGGATAATTTAAAAGCAAGCAATTAAAGTCAGATGCTGCACAATGCTTAGAGTTTGTAGCAATTTTACCGTTCTGTAAGACAATTTTACAGAGAAATCTTTTTTTTTCCTCAAGAATTTTGCAGAAGCAGCTTTGGAAGGGAGCTGGTCTTTTTCCCAAATGAGCAAATTTCTAGAAGAAAATTAGCTCTCATGCTTGCATTTGGAACATCCCAATCCTGCACTTGCTGACTTAATGGAAGGGAAAGTGAAAATATTGATAGCCAGTTAAAAATGGTGCTAATTCTTTTTCCTTCCTCGGTATGGTTTCCATCCATTATGAGTCAATCAATTTGGAGAAGAAATGTGATAGTCTACATTGGCAGGAGGAGAAAGATTAGTCTTCTTTCATATTTATATATTTTTTCTTGCATTACTTTACAGGAATTTCTCCTTAATCAAAACTGAACTATTTGATTGTGGCTTTCAACTTGCATTGCAAGTTGTGTGGACCTGGGAATTTTATGGCTCCCAAGTCACATCTACCCCTTTGATGTCCCTGTCCCTGTCCCTGTCCAATCATGTGAGGTCAAGCCGAAATTAGAAATCAAATGTAAACAAGCGTATTGCAGGGGGTGGAAGAAGAAGAAGCCAAATCAGATCCACTCTGTACATTCACCATGCCCTCCTTCAGTGGGCTGGCATCCATGAGAGGGTGAGGATGGAAAGCATGTTTGTGCATCTGTGCAGCACTCACCCATCACCTGGAGTGCCCTGATGAGGTGGCAGTGACAGTAATCACATAAAGGGACCCAGGTTACTGCTACCTTGGTCAAAGTACTGATTTGTGGGCAAGCAGATGGGGCACAGCCAGAAGGTTTGGCCCTCCACAACAGTCCCAGTTTCTCATGTGGCTCCTTTGGAAAATTAATTGCCCACCCCTGATGTACTGGCAAGGGAGCAGATGCAGTCTATCGTAGGTCCTAATGGGGTGGGATCAATTGCCTGCCATCAATGGTCCTCAAGAAGGAAGGTCATCTCTCTGTGTTGGATGACAGAAAGCTATGTCTCATTCTAGCATTATTGAACTTCTATTTCATTGGCTCCCTGATACATAATCACTTCTATAACTTTCTGCTAGGAAGGTAAGGACTGGGGTGATAGTTTCAAGCTGTCTAAATGAAACAATGGGGTAAGAAGCAGCCAAAGTGGAAAAAAAGAGAACATCAGCACAGTGACCTCATTTGTCCTAAGTAGAAAGCATTTACCCTTTGATGCATGTAATTTTCTTCTCCTTTTGTAAGGGAACATATTTTATCTTCTAGTTCCTGGTTGTGAAATCATCATCAGATTGAAGAATGGCATACCATTCATAAATAATACACTGCACATGAATTAAATGTGGGTATCATGGTAGAATGCAAATGAAGAGACACTGCCTCTGATAGATGCATTATGTCCTGCAAAAGATCTGAAAGTAACAGTTTTTAAGGACATTTTATACCTCCCCACACTTATTAAGACTTGCTTTATATTAAAACTACCTATAACATGCAGCATAAACCTATCATCCATCCATATCTATCTATCCATATCTATCTATCCATATCTATCTGTCCATCTATCCATTTATCTATCCATCTAACTAACCATCCATCCATCACATTTATACAGCCCCTCAACCTGTGTTGTGAGAATGTGACATTAAGTGGTGTACAATGAAAACAAGTCATAAAATGGGGGTGGTGGGGGAGGATCTCTATAGACAAATCATAAAAACAGTTAAAAACATTCTACAATTAAAAACACCAATCCAACTTCCTAGTGTCAGGGTAGCAATGCAGCCATTCCACTGATTCACTACCTCCTTCCATTCCAAAGCCTGATTGCACAACTAAGCTTTCAGGGACCTTCAAAAAGAAATTAAAAAATGGAGCCAGAGCCACCTCAGGTAGCTGATGTTCCACTGGGTGTGTGCCATGGCAGTAAAGTCCCTTCTCCTGGTACCACCAAATGTAACTCCTTCACAGGGTGGAGCCTTTAAGCTAAAGTCCAAAGTTACTGAAAGGTAATCTGATTGAACTCTACCAGCCTCTCTCCAGAACAACCCTCCATAGACTTGCAAAGACAGACAACAGAAACAGCAAACATTTTATTTTAGAGTGAATATAATTTGGGGTAAAAGCCAAAACCCTAAAATGCAGATAATAGGAACTAAAAGATAACAAAATTCAGATATAATAAAGAGACTTTCCGTGAACAGTTTTATGCATATCCCTGTGAATTCAGGATGTTTCTTTGTCACTGTTTCTAAATATGTTTTGAGAATTGGAACACACTATCATTCCTTGAAAAACAGAGGACTTCTCCTCCTTTGTTTGTCCATGAATGATTCCACTGGAAGTTCCAGCAAATATTAGCATACAAAAGGACTCTAATAAATAATAGATCCTGCTGAAGTCAGTCCTTTTAAGTGGGTTAAATGTGATATACAAATGGTGGTGCAGAGAGAGGACTTTCAAGATGAAGACAAACATATAATGATAAATTGCTTCAGGTTTCATTCCTGCCAATAAACTGCAACTTATATATTAAAATGGCTTCTGGAAATGTGTAGGAAAGTTGTTTTGCACATATTGATTAAAAAAAAATGAGAATGGAGATTATTGTGCTGCTCTGTTCTTTCTTTAAGGAAAGGCCATTCATGGTCATTTTATTTTAAAAAGTGAAGAGGGTTTCTCTCCTGGTTTGTAAGCTCAAAATGGACTACTTAGTCTTGTTTTCAAATTGAGCTTTGACTAGCTAGAGATAAATCTGGAGTAGGCAGGGCTACTCTGTGTTGAGCACGCAACAGCTGGTTTTGAATTGGAAATAGAGGAATTTGAGATTCAAATGTTTCAAATTCAAAACATTCTCCATATGTTTACTTTTCACATTTTCCTGACAAAATGCACTATGCACTACTAAAGAAGCAACATTGTTTATCTGAATGGTGTATCTATATATATAAAAGCCAAATACCACTCACTCACTGTGAAATCTCCAGAACTGTAAACTCTATATACTTGAAATTTGGCATGTATGCTTCCCTTGGTTTCTAGGTGCTTGCTAAGAAAGGATTTTTCGAAATGACCATCAGATCATTAGTGTTTCTTAAACAGTATAATTAACACGCTCTGATGCTAAGAAGTTAGGCATTCTACTCCCCCTCCCCACCTGAAAAGAACTCTGTTCCAACTGCCAGTTGCCTTTTATTAACCCCTCCCCATCTGCAAAGAACTCCGTTACATATTTATGGAAATCTGTGATCAAGAAAAGTCACATAGATAGATATCCATAGCACAGATGGACAGTTGCTTTCACAAAGGAGTTCCATCACTTGGAATAAGGTATAATTACAATCTTAAGATTAATCAGGCTCTGTAGATGTATTACAGAAACTGATAAGATGCTACTTCCTTTAATATGCTTGCCCAATTAGATAGCATGAATCCATAATTGTTTCAAGGTCATGCAAAGCATTCAACATCAAGCTTTTAGAATTCAGTATATAGCCAGAGAGTTAGTTTGTGTAGGAGTTAAGGTGCAGGTCTACAAACCCCAAGTCTGTGAGTTCTAGTCCTGCTTTAGGCTCAAAAAAACATTTTTTTAAAAAGGCATAAGGCAATAGCGGCCAAAGTAACCACCAGATGGCAATGCCACAACCGGCAAGCAATCTAAGCACGAAACTCAAAATCGAAAAGAGACCCCTGGTTCTGAGACAATCAGCATATCTTGACAAAAAGAGATGACCTAGCATGGAAGGAGATGAAACTGTACATCCCAGAATCCCTACACAACCTAATCCTCCAGAGGAGCCACAACCTCAAACTAGCAGGCCACTTGGGTTCCTAAAGACTTTACACTTAGCACAGAGGCATAAGCATAAGCCCAGTTACCTATTGAAAAAAAGCACCTTTGGTTCAATGGCTATAGTTTAGCACAGATGTTGTCTAATAAACCCATACCACTTTTGGCAGGAAAGGTTACTGCATTCCATTAATTTCATACTGGCCACATGATGATGGAAGTATCTCTCAGACAGCCCAGTCCCCCTTGGCTGAGAATTGGAGATGAGCACTGCTCCCTTGGGTTGGTCATGACTAGAGTGGGGAAACCTTTAAACTCCAAATCTGATCCCACAAGTTTTTGTCCCCTCCAGACCTGCAACAACACATATACTAGAGAGACTGAGCTCCATAATCAGAGTTCCATAATGTAAATGTATAGCTTCAAACGTGTAAAACAGCACATAGCATAACCCTTCTTGGACCAGACCACTGAGTTTAATATATTCAAATTGGATTATGTTTGTAACAAAAGGTGGTTTGACATGTACAGGTGTGCATGTGGCTATTTTGTGATGTGCATAGCAGTATATTGCAACTATTACTACTTTTAATTAAGCCCCGATTGTTTATTCATCTTGCCTCTTGGCTAGCAAAAGTTTGAAAGAAAGTATCAGTTCATCTATCTTATCCTCTCTGTACAGCCACTTCCTTTCAGTGCCTTTTACTAACTTTCCTTGACTCTCTGAGGAGAGAAAAAAGCTTGATACAAGTAAGCTTCAGTGTTTTACTTCAAATAGGAGACAAAGGAAGCATTACAAAATGCATGGTAAAAATCAGTTGTAGTCCTCCCAACACAGAAGTCAATCATATTTTTTTTAAAAAAATAATCTGTATCCAATGGTGGAGGTTGTATTAGTTAGCCAGACTAATTAGTTGCCAAAGAAAAGATTGTGACAAAAAGGTGATCTTGAATTCAGCGGCACTGGTGGTCAAATTTCTTTAGATATTCACTGTGCCACAGATAAGCTTTTTATATCTTTTGGGACCCTAGGCATCCAGGAGCTGATTGGTTGGTCAACTGTATTACCTAACCTGCTATCCAAAATCATGCTTGCTTATTGGTCAGATCTCATCTAGATCTTTTTAGAATTTTTCCTCCCTTCTGCTTGACTGACATGACCTAATAAGATCTACAAGGAGATCCAAATGCTACTCTTGGAAACTTACAGGTCTAGTACTAGTTCTTCTTTGCTGACCTATTTACAAGGTTCAGTTGTACATATTGTTTCAAGAACCCTTATTTAGATCTTGTCTTCTGAGCCATTAAATTGCAAAACAAAACCAGACTTTCTTTTATATGTGCTTAGTCATGCTTTCTTCAGCCCTAATCCATGTCCATTTTCCCCAGATGCAAAGCCATGATGAATAGAAAATGCTCATTAGTATCCCCCAGAAATAGGTTACAAATACAGTCTATTCTACGCATGACATTATTGGCTACCTTAAAAAGAAGTTCAGAGTTTAAAAAGCTACTGAGTAAAAAAAGAACTCTAGCTTTGCTCTTTCAGCCTTCCATGTGAAGACATTTATTTTTATATCAGGAAGCAGTTTAACATATTCTCAGATGCTGTCCAAATTCATACTGAATTTGTGGTTTTCCATAATGTCTTTCTGTACATTTCATCCATTGTATACAATGCTTTGAACTACATTCTCTACATCAATATGATTTAAAATAGATTGTGCTACCAATCAGCCATTTTTTAAACTTATTTTCCCCCAAATTCATTTTATAAGCATGTTGCAACAAAAACATAAAGTTATTATGTAGTTGAGTTGCTCAATTAAAATAAACATTCAGGAATTTTTCTTACATTCTCATTTTGAAAAGGCACACTGAAGTGTGTAATTTGGACAATAAAAGATCATTTTAATCTAAGACATTTGCTGAACATTCTCAACAGAAATCTTGGATACTGCTGTCCTCTATTATTTGGCAAGTTGTTAATTGAAAAGTAACTTGTGTGTAAAATGAAAAAAAAGGTAAAGCCTTATTTCAATTGTTATTCAACAGATTGATCACACATTACAAGGGGAAAAATTGCTAAGCAAAACATATTGAACATCTGTCTCAAAAGTGTTTAAATCAATTGAGAAAAGCAAAGTTTATTTGACTTGTAGTTACAATCTAATTCTATTCAGACATTTTCTACAGGCTAAGTAATTACAATTAACCACAATTAATGCTTTAATTGATAACAAATTAAGACATTCTTCAATTTTCTATGAGCGCAATACAGTATAATTTAACTAAGCAGAGTTAGTCTCATCCTTATTTGACATTTATATAGAAAGTCACCATTTCAGGATGCATCTCAAGACATAGAGACATCTACTAACAGTTAATGAATGGTTGCCTTGACTTCTTTTTGACTTCTCCATGAGCCTTGTTTAAAGGATTTATTTTATATTCAGAGTTAGTTTGCTTTGGCTAATAAATGGGAAACACTTGGAACAAAGTTTTGATTTCAGATCAAAAAAATTGCACCAGGAACCCCAGCCACCATAACTTATAAAGACAACAATGTGTCTTTATAAGTTGGTTGCTATGGTTAGGGTTAAGTCTCGGAAAACCCACATTCAACTCAGCTAGTTAGCACAAAGGATACCTTTAGGTGAATCACTATTTCTCATTCCAATCTACAGTGTAAAGAAGTTGTAAGAATAAAATAAGAGATGCTTTACTATCTAATGTCATTGCTTTTCAGAAGAAAGGTAGGTAGGTAGGTAGGTGGATAGATAGATAGATAGATAGATAGATAGATAGAGAATGAATTATATACCTTAACTATATACAAAATATTAGGAAATGTTAATGTAAAAACTAGTGGAATAAATGTAAGTTCATTTTTAAGTGTATAAAATCTTGTTATGGAAAATCTAAATTCTGAATTTAAATGTCAACTCGTAAAGCATTCCTATGCCTGTTTTTGAGTTGCCATAAGCAGGAGGGCGGGAAACCTGAAGGAGCAGTACGGCAATTAAAACCAGAAGTACATTCCACGCTTATCTTACCAAGATTATAGCCTAAGCTACCAGATCTTCTGCCCATGAAAATCCTTCATTGGAGAATGTGATTTATGACACCCAGCCCATGAATGTGCTTCGTTGGAGAATCTGATTTATGACACACCCAGGGGGGAGAGGGGAAACAGGGTCATAGGTGACCATAAATTATGTGTGGCAGAGTTGGCTTCATATGGGTCAGTGCCGACATGTTGCTCCTAATAAATCTTTTGGATTCTTTTGAAGTTTGGCTCGAGGCTCATGATTTAATTAGGGCAATCACCGGAACTCTGACAGCAGAATTTTCTCAGCCAACATAGAGATAAACAGCCACATTCATTGATAGGCATGAATGTGTCAAGTGAGGTTTTTTTCCAAGGAAAAACTGTAATGAACACTATTTCAGTAGAGCTCTTGACATTTTGTAGGTAGAGATGCCAAGTTCATATACACTTCATTGCTTTGGGGCTCAATGCTCTTATGCTTCTTGTCTTATTAAACTGACTCTAACTCACTCTTTTCTCCAATTTGCACATCCTGATTCTAGTAAGTAGAAAAACGCAATGACAAAGGATACAAGGCAAGGAACATTTAACAATATATATGCCTGTGTATAGTATGTAGTCTTAATTGCTCTAATGCACTGATTTTTATTCATTGGTGAATATTTTAAAATGAAGGAAGTTTAAAAGATGAAATACTCCAATACCTCCTTCTACCCACAAAAGGGGCCAACAGTTTTACCTCTGCTAACATTGGAGGTGCCATAGGAGGCTTATTTCTGTTTCTGTTCTATATTTGTGCTCTTAAAAACTCAAGCAAATAAAATTTTCTAGTCTATCAACCACACAAAACAATTAAAAGCAAAATTATAGAAGTATCATCAATTGATATATCTTGATAAGAGGCAACATTCTATTTATTTATCTATTTATCAGTCTGAATGCTGTTTCAGTCATAAACTGATTCATTCTCTATTGTGTCTGAAATGGTATAGGGTTTTCTGCCTGAGCAGGGTGTTGGACTACAAGACCTCCAACTCTGTTATTCTGTTATCTTAAATAGAGCTTAACGTCTGATGACCGCATGGGACACTTCTTGTCATTTTAGAAATAATAATAATGAGGATGCTGCTTTTAAAAAAAAAACTTCCTGGTTTGTTTGTTTTATTTTTGGAAACCTGGATTTTCTTCTCATATGCTGTTTTTGTTACTCTTGTTATAATGTTATCTTAATGTGTACATGTTTAACTGCAACTTTTCTCAATATAAACTTTGTAGCACACAATATAGACATATAACTGTCATACAAAATTCAGAGAAAGATGCCATTCAAAGGAAAACTTTCTCCTCATCCTTTAAATAATCCAAGAAATGCAGACTGGGTAGATTTTTTTTTTATTAAAAAGCAGATCAACTGATCTTTTTTTCCACTTACTTGAGAAATAAAGTTAACTAAAAGGCCTATATATATAATTTCTACCTAAATATATATGTCAGAGTCTCACTAACAAAAGACCATAAAATCAAACTTTGTCATATTTTGAATGATTTAAGTGACAGAATTTCTTATCTGTTTAAATTCTTCCTTATTTGGCACAAAAAGGTGACCT
Source organism: Naja naja (assembly GCA_009733165.1). Taxonomy (NCBI): domain Eukaryota; kingdom Metazoa; phylum Chordata; class Lepidosauria; order Squamata; family Elapidae; genus Naja; species Naja naja. The sequence goes on along the minus strand of CM019148.1, from coordinate 226,075,459 downwards.
CTGGCCCTTTTTCACAGTTATGACCTATGTAGCATCCCCATGATCATGTGATCAAAATTCACATGCTTGCCCATTGGCTCATATTTATAACCGTTGGTATGTCCCAAGGTTATGTGATCTCTTTTGTGACCTTCTTCCTCACAGAGAGAGAAATTTTCAGTGCAGGAAAACAAAAAATTCTACCTGGTGCAGTTCAGAATGCTTGTATTATAATTATCTTTCTCCTTTGTCATAAGTCATGCTGGCTAATATCTTGCCTCTCTACATTTACTCTGCCAATACTGGGCACTCTGAACTTAATTTGTAGTTTTTCATTCCAAGTTATCCGACACCTTGCAGCTTGGAAGTTAGTCTGGGCCCATGACTCTGTGAATATCTGATGTCAGTGGGAGGCCTTATTAGAGAATGTGATCCTGAAAATGAACAGAAAGCAGAAAGAATACTAAATAATTAAACATCAAATATCCCTTTTAAAAACCCAACTCTTCAATAATATTATTGCATTGGATGCAGAGTATGGGCTTAGTCCAGCTCTTAACAAATGCTAACGGACATTCATTCATTTATGACACTTGACAGATTAATTTTTCCATTGGGATTGCATTCATCCACAATGTTACAGAAAATTTCCTTGAAACCCTAGTAGATCTATCATCATTCAGTAGTCTAATGAATAGTATTCAACTATTGCTAATCTATTGATTCCTAAATTGCATGACTGCAATTCATACTTTCTGATAATTAAATTAATTGAATTTATAATTTTAAAATTATAATTAAACCTGTATGTTCACTTCCCTGCATGTATTCAACAACTCCACTCCTTAGGATTTTTTTTTTAAATCTTCCTTTAGTTACACAAATTCCTTCCTTCTTTTCCTTCTTTCCTTCCTTCTGGACATATGTAATTTGTAAACCCAGTCAAAGCCCAGTTTTACAGCAAGAAGGTTCATTCATGCTAATCTGTGAAAGTTCAGAGTTTTTAGCTACGTATTTTATCATCCAAAATCTGGGATTGTGGTTCTAAGATACCTGAAAGTGCCTGGGGGCTAGTCAAACGAAGTAGTGAAGTCTTCATTTTGCCTATTTAGTCTAAAAGTAGTCAATGTTCTTCAGTGTACCATCTTTTTAGTGCTGCCCATACATAGTCATTCTGGCAAGGAAAATCTTCTATAGAGGCCTTGATTTTACAAATGAGGGAAATACAGATAGACATACAGGGTTTTTTTCATCATTAACCTTTTTATCATTCCACATCAAACTCTGTGATATCATGCTGCAGCTTCAATGACAGTTAATATCCAGGATAGGGTACATCATTAGTTTCACATTTCAAGTTCTCCCTGTAGGTGGAATTGGATGATCTGTGCCTGTTGCTCACATTAATGCTTTTTCAAGCTGATAGGAGTATGAGCCCAAATTGTAAAGTAATTATGCTACGTGACTAGAAGTGGGCAGTATCTGGCAATGACATGAAATTGTGTTCAGGAGACTTTCTGCACCTGCAGGCTGATTAGATTTGTCTTCTCCATTTGCTGTAAGAATGAATCATGGAAACACAATTTGCTGCAATGAGAAGAAATAACTAATGAGACACAGTGAACCATATAAGTGCTCCACATTTCGGTGCAGAATTGGAAGAGGCAAGGAGAGAAACTAGTATACAGGTAAACCTTGACTTACAACTGTTCATTGTCGGCTGGCGGTGCCCAGGGGTAGGGCCTTCTCTGTGGGAGCACCCACCCTGTGGAACCAGCTCCCCTTGGGTCTTTGCTTGGCCCCTGATCTCTGCTCCTTCCACCGGGACCTGAAGACCTGGCTATTTCAGCAGGCCGGCCTGGACTGAACCAAGGGGGGGGGGGTTCTTTTTAAAGTAATTTTAATTAATTTTAGTGTATTATTGGGCTTGTATTGTTTAATTATTTTTTAAGTAAGTTATTGTATTGCGTTTTTATATTGTGAGCTGCCCTGAGTCCTTAGGGAGAGAGGGTGGCATACAAGTCTAATAAATTATTATTGTTATTATTATTATTATTATTATTATTATTATTATTATTATTTAGTGATCATTCAAAATTACGACACTAAAAAAGTGACTTCTGACTGCTTTTCACACTTACAACCACTGCAGCATCCCCATGGTCACATGATCAAAATTCAGATGCTTGGGAACTGGTTCATATTTGCAGTGTCCCAGAGTCACGTGATCATTATTTGCGACCTTCGGACAAGCAAAGTCAATGGGGAAGCCAGATTCACTTAACAATCGTGTTACTAATTTAACAACGGCAGTGATTCACTTAAAAACTGTAACAAGAAAAGTTGTAAAATGAGGCAAGTCTCACAAATGTTTCACTGAACAACATAAATTTTGGGGCCAATTGTGGTCCTAAGTAGAGGACTACCTGTATGCCTTCACTTCATGAAGACCATCGCAGGTTCATGAAAAAAAATGTGCTATGTATATAGGCTTATCCATATACAAAACTCACATGTTTTACTGATGGTTTGCATCCTTATATTATTCCTACAGTGATTTATCATACTGGTCCAAAACACACTACTACTTAGAGATTGGCATAGATAAACTGAATCTGTCTATACAGCATTATTCATTTATTTATCCATATTTAGAGGCCTTGTGATTCTTTAATGACTCAGGATGACTTACAAATAAAAAAGAATAACATATACAGATACAAATTACAAAAGGACTTTGGCCCATCAGAAAAACATCTCACCTATTCATCTGATCTATGTAGCAAATGTAATGAAAGGAGGCCCGCAATCACTCTATCCCAAGCCTGGGAGAATAAACATGTTATTCTAAATGTCACAAGGATTATTATTACCTTTTTTGTCAGAACATGTGTACAATGAGATTGGCTGAGCCTCCCTTCGTGCACAGGAGCCACGTGAATTTCTGGGGAGAATATCACTTTAGTTGGCAGGTGTCATTCCTCCAAAATGACATTGTCTAATTAACAGGATCTAGAACACTGTGGCATTTTGCCTTTTTGTTCTGCACAGACGTAATGGATTCTGAGAATAATCTTGGGAGATAGGAGAAGCTGGAGTTGCAGCCCAGGTAATGGTCTGACGGTCATTCCTTAGCCCACACAAGGAATGGCAATGAAGGAAGCATCTCAGAAACTTTCACTTTTGTGGAAAGTACAGGTAATCCTCAGTTAGTGACCATCTTGGAAATGATTTCATTCACTGGTTTCCTGTAGAGGTTAAACAAAAGGATACAGAGCACCAAACCCTGCAACACCTTACGAGTAAGGGTCTCCTGGCTATGATTTCTCCCCACCCATTCGTATCAATTGAAATCAGCTACATAGATGGAAACAGCATCACAACAAAGCAGTTGTTGGTCCCAAAAGATGCTGTAGTCAACATTAATGAAAGCCATTGAGAGATGAAAGAGCACCAGGATAGCTACATCACTCCTATCCTGACTCTGAACAGGTAATCAACATGCAAGACCAAAGCTATCTCTCTACTAAATAGAGGCATTCTTATCAAACAGGCAACAAATGGTCAAAATTGGGAGCATCCTATCAAATTCTGTATGTCAACAGTGTGTCCCCCAAGGCAGTGTTCTAGGACCAACTCTCTTCATGCTCTATATAAATGACCTCTGTGATCATATTAAGAGCAACTGCATTCTCTTCGCCGATGATGTAAAGCTATTCAACACCACAGACAATACTGCTACCCTTCAAAAAGACCTCGACTATGTATCAGAATGGTCAAACAAATGGCAACTTCGAATCTCAACAAATAAATGCTCTGTCTTACATCTTGGCCAAAAAAAAATCAGAAAATAAAATACAAGCTGAATAGTCAAGACCTTGTTGATGATCCAAACTCTGTCAAGGACCTTGGAATACTCATCTCTAATGATCTAAGTGCTAGAGCCCACTGCAACTACATAGCCAAAAGGCATTAAGAGTTGTTAACCTAATCCTGCATAGCTTTTTCTCTGGTAATATCACACTACTAACTAGAGCATACAAAACATTTGCTAGACCAATACTTGAATACAGCTCAACAGTCTGGAACCCGCATTATGTATCTGATATTAATACAATTGAGAAAATCCAGAAATATTTCACAAGAAGAGTTCTCCACTCCTCTACTCGTTGCAGAATACCTTACGCCACCAGACTTGAAATTCTAGACCTAGAAAACCTAGAAATATGCCACCTTCAGATCTTAGTATAGTACATAAAATTATATATTGCAATGTCCTACCTGTCAATGAATACTTCAGCTTCAACCATAACACACAATAGAGCACACAATAGATACAAACTCATGGTTAACCGCACCAATCTTGATTGCAGAAAATACGACTTCAGCAACAGAGTGGTCAATGTCTGGAATACTCTGCCTGACTCTGTGGTTTCTTCCCCAAACCCCCAAAACTTTAACCTTAGACTGTCTACTATTGACCTCACCCTTTCCTAAGAAGTCTGTAGGGGGCGTGCATAAGCACACCAACGTGCCTACCATCCCTGTCCTATTGTTTCTTTTTATTTTTCTTATATGTATCCATTTCATGTATTCATAACTATGTTTATACTTATACCTGTTATCTTATAATCGCTTGACAAAATAAAATAAATAAAAAATAAATCTCATCCTGAAACCAGATCACAATGGGTTCAGATTCCTTCAGGCTCTCTGGAAGTTGAAGTCTGATCATCTTTACTAAGAAGGCTGGGAGATTGGATTATAATTGCTCATGACAATTGAGTCCAGAAATGTTTTCTTGAGGAAAGGGTGCATCACACCCTTTTTTCAAGGTCAAAGGGGTCACCATCTCACTAAAGAAAGCCAATGCTGGTGAAGAGACATAGCCATAGATTATTTCCTGAGCAGCTTTATCAATCCAGGAAGATGTTTTGCTCCCACTGTGTTTTATTATCCTGATTTTAAAAAAACACAAAATAATGGGGGAGAGGACTGCCAATTTATCAGGGAAGAGAGCTTTTAAAATTGTGTGTTTTATCTTAAGTTCTTTCTCTCTTTCTTTCTCTCTCTCTTTCTCTCTCTCTCTCTCTCTCTCTTTCTCTCTCTTTCTTTCTTTCTTTCTTTCTTTCTTTTAACAGGAAAAATATCCTTAGCCCACCCACATAGTTTTTGGAATAATCTGAAAAACATTTCTTTCACAAGATCATTTATAAACATCTTTAGCTTGTTCAGCATGTAAGTATTAAGATATATATAATCCAATCCTATAGATTTTTTTTCCTCAGAAATATTTAGGGGATTTGCTATGTAGGAAGCAAGGATAAGGAGTACAATTTTACTGTTGGTACATTATATGTTGGTACATTATAACTATTTTACTGTTTTACTGTTGGTACATTAAAACTATTGAAGTTTCATTTCTAAGAGTAAAAGGCCTTTGTTTCTTTTGCTGTAGTTTGTTCAAAATCCTAATGACTAGACAAGCCTCTTTAGGTTGAAGTTTTGAGAAACAAGAGCTTTTAAAAGAATATTTAATTGTCTGTATTGCAAAAAAGCAAATAAGTCTTTTTATTATTTTTATTTTTAATACAGTTTCAGATCTGGATAATGGATAATAAAGACAAGGTTTTCTGTAAGATGTCCACTGTGACATATTGTGTAAGTCAAGTGGAACAAGTTGATTTTGCAACCAATCTTGTCACTTACAATTATAGTCAGTTATTCTGCTACTGCTCCCTTGCTGCTAGACAGAAAACATCTACAGGCTTAAATGGCCTTCATGTTCTAACAGACAGCTCATTCTTGAAGACATCAAGCAGAAACCAAGAGCCTAAGAAATAATACAAGCAATGCTTCCAATACTTTTTTTAACAATTATTATAGAGAACGATGTCTTAAAGCAGAAAACAAGTGTGTGCCATAAGAAACACAGACCCTTGCCCTTGGTTTATTTCTTATTCTGTATTTTTAAAAATTATTGCAGTATGTTATTTTTATTTGAGCTTATGCACCAAAGACAAATTCCTTGTGAGTCCAATCGCACTTGGCCAATAAAAAATTCTATTCTGTTCTGTTCTGTTCTGTTCTGTTCTGTTCTATTCTATTGTATTCTATTCTATTCCATTCCACTCCATTCTATTTAATGTAAAAAAACTCCTACCTTTACCCTCACATAAATATGTACCTAAAATAATTTTACCTACTTTGCAAAGTATAGTATCCAAGATGGTTTCCAGCATCTTCCTAAAAGTGTATACACAGTGATAATAACAGTAACAAGTACAAATAGTAACAGCAGTACTAGCAATGCCAATAGCAATATCATATCACCATAAAAGCCATGGTGATGTAGTGGTTAGAATGCAGTACTACAGACTACTTCTGCTGACTGCCAGGTTCTCACCAGGTTCAGGGTTGACTCAGCCTTCCATCCTTCCATAAAATGGGGACCCAAATTGTTGGGGGCAATATGCTGACTCTGTAAACTGCTTAGAGAGCTTTAAAGCACCATGAAGCAGTATATAAGTCTAAGTGCTATTGCTATCAAGTCTTTAAACCAGCATTCTCCAACTTTTCCAGGACTAGTAGCAGCACTGATGGTGGTGGGGATGGTTTCATGTTTGCAACCTAATCCTGTTCATGTGCAAATGATGCTTCATGCACTGACCCATCACTTGCATGGCCCAGTTCCCAATGGTCTGTGGACCGAGAGTTGGGAACCCCTACTTTAAACATCCATCAAAAGGCACTAAAACATAAGGAAGGCAGTTTAATCAGATGTTTTCATATCAGTTGATCACTGTCCTGTTCTTCCTGATCCATACCACATCTGGAAGCAAAGACTTGTGCAATCAACACTGATCACACTCAGTCTGCTGAATGTATTTTGTAGAATTCTTAGTGTTCTGTGAATTTGGTTGTTTTCCTGCAGACATTTCATTATCCAGCTAGGGAATAATATTAGTACTAGAAGGGATTAGCACTTGATCTCTGTTTATATACAAATGTCTTGTCGTGTCAGTGTTCATGACGCAGGAACTACCAAGTCAGACAAACAAGAAGACAATAAACAACTGCCTAATAAAGGAATCACCAAGAAGACTCCCACCATCACTGAAGGGCAAGTCACTTGTATATAAACAGAGCAAACCCTGCTCCCTTCGAGCATTGATAATGTTACCTTGTTGGGGAATGAAATGTCTGCAAGAAAACAACCAAGCTCAGAGAACCCCAAGAACCCCACATTCAATCCTGAGCTACAAATATTCTCTTCTGTTAGAATGTATTTTATAGATTGCTCCCTTATTCTGAATGCAAAGTGTAGGACTTTCTTAAAACTTTTGTGGCATCACTTTGAGAAAACCAAACGAGACAACATTCAATCACAGCTTTCTAAATGAAAAAGAAATTAGTGTTTGAAATTAAGGGCTTCAAACAGTGGCAACATGCTACCGGTATGGCCCGGTTTGGCTGAACTGATAGTAAAAATCACTACCGGTTGAACGAGTAGTAAAAAAAAATAGGCCTTTGATCAGCTGAGAGGAGGGGAAAAATCCACCTACAATCAGCTGAGAGGATAAAAGACCAAAAAGCACATGGGCAGGTGGGAGAGTCGCTCCTAGATTTTTATTTCTTCATCCTCTCAGCTGATTTGCTTGTTAGGGACGCATGCGTTAGGGGCGCATGCACACGCGCACACGTGATCACCTACCGAACCGATAGCGACTAAGGTAGGATCCCACTACTGGCTTCAAACTAAAAACCTAAAAAGGCTTTTCTCAAAGATCTACACTGCTCACTCCATTACTAATAGACTAAAATGACACAAGATTTTAGAAATCCTTAAGAGCCTCTATATTTTATTCCCATGTTGTAGACTTTATCCACTTCTTCAACAAATGCATTTTTATCTTTTACGCTTTCAGAGTCCTTTATGCATCTATGCATTTTAAAAATGGGTTTCATAGGAAAGTTTCCAGGTAAATCTCTCTCCCCCCCCCACCAATGGACCCATCTCCTGCTTCTGCAAAGCAACCTGACATGCAAATGATTAAAAAAAAGCAGCACCAATCGCTAAAACACTTAAAGTAAGTTGATGGATCTTATATTTCACTTTGAAATTATATGAACTGCATATTAGGCAATTATCTGTACAGTTTAAACCTGCTGAGAATAGAGATTTAAAAAAATGTGTAAAAGCAACTCAGTGGTAATTCTAAAAGACACTTCTTTCTAAGGCTGTCAACTGAACTTTACAATGATGACACCCACAATAATCACACCAGCTGCCAGAAATATCCCCCCCCCCAAGTTTTATTCCAGAGAGTCCTGATTAAGTAAAATATTGTGCTTATTACTTTTGAATGAGTGCTGTGGCTTGATCTGGCTGGGAAGAGAATTACTTCCATCACTGCCATTTCAATTATCCTGTATAGTAATATCAACCTAAACTAGTAGAAAATCATGAAGTCTCCAGGCTGGTGAGTGACATAATGCATTCTCATCCTTGAAACCTCAATTTCGAGAAAGGGAATTGTGGGAAGAATTCCACAATATGGCACTAAGAAGAATTCTGGGTCTTGCAATGGAAAAAAAGTACAGGTAGCCCTGGGATTACATCCATTTGTTGAGTAACTGTTCAAAGTTACATCAGCACTGAAAAAAATGACTTAGGACTCCACACCTACAACCATTACAGCATCCCCATGGTCACATGATCAACATTTGGACACTTGGCAACTGGCATGTCTTTATGCGGTTGCAGTCTCCTGAGGACATGTGATCTCCTTTTGTGCACTTCTAACAATGGGGAAGTCAAATTCACTTAAAAATGTGTTACTAACGTAACAATTGCAGGGATTTACTTAACTGTGGCAAGAAAGGTTATAAAATGGAACAAAACTCACTTAACTACTGTCTTACTTAGCAATAGAAATGTTGGGCTTTATTGAGGTCGTAAGTCAAAGACCACCCGTATAACATTATTGTAAATCTAGAGACAAAACATCTAAAGTAGGACTAGAATAGAATAGAATACTTTATTGGCCAAGTGGTATTGGACACACAAGGAATTTGTCTCTGGTGCATAACCTCTCACTGTACAGACAAGCAACAAATGATAAATCATGATCATAATTGTTATGTATGTAGGTTTGAATGTCATTGGTTTAGTTTGAATTGTTCTTGTAAAATGTCAAATAGGATTGATTTAAATAGTGTAGGAAAACCCTGCACTCTGATTGGCTGGCAACTATGGCTGCTGGCTATAAAAAGCAATAGCCCAGCCAAGTCGGGTCCATTCGAGCTGTAGTCACTTAATAAACTCTTCACTGAAGCTCTTCGCGTCTGACTCTTCATGCAAACTTAACACTGGCGACGAAGGTGGGATTCCCCTGAAGAAGAGGCGGCGGAAGACAAGCAGAAGAAGCGAGATGGCTGTGCTGAACACCCCCAGCCCCATTCGATCCGGCAGAAGACTGGGAATCGGGATCGCTTCCAAATGTATTTGGAAGGAAGCGACCTCGCCGACATCCCGAGAAGTGGAAGAGGCGGTATTTCTCACCGGCAGTCTTCAAGATGCGAAGGCATTGGCGGAGCTGCAGACTTGAAGGTAATGGAATGGCCTGATTTAGAAAAGCTTTTAAGAGCCCATTACCCCACAAGTATCGTGCCTCATTAAGAACATGAGTTTTATCATCGGGATCAAGGGGAAGCGAAAATGTTAATGACTTGTGGCAAGTTTAAGGGACATTGGGGGTGCTTGTGACTTTACCAACAGAAGAGGCCATCGTGATCAGTTTGTTCTAGGCCTTAAAGATAAGGTCTTACAGAGCAAATTACTAATGAAACCTAAGATCCGTTTAAGGAGGCCATAGAGGAAGCTGTTTCAGCGGAAGCAACAAGTCCTCAGCAGCAGCCATGAAGAAAATTAACAAGGCCTCAAGCCATTCTGATGTGGAAAAGTCCACAACAACCCATTGAGAAATAGATTCTGATTCAGACTGTAGCGAGGTGGAGGAAGGAATTTATAGACTCAGAATGGAGAAGAAAAGGAAAGACCCTGGAAAAAAGAGGCAAGAATTTTATTGCAGAGGCTGGGGGCAATCCCGCACTGAATGCAAGTTTTTAGACACCATTTGTCTACGTTGTGAGAAAAGAGGTCACCTAGCAAGAGTCTGCAAATCATCCAGAACTCCACCTAGTAGGAAGAAATTTCCTGAGAAAGAATTCAAGCCCAACAACTTCAGTGAGAAAATGGGGCGCAACTCAGAGGCAAATGGGAAGAATGAAACACATCAAACAGTCACCATTGGTCATTCTTCACCCTTGAGAAGCAGAAAAGTACATGTGAAGGTATTCATTGAAGGAAGGCCTTGCCAAATGGAAGTGGCTCAGGCTCCTATTTATCTATGGTGTCATGGGACACTATTCACAGGCTACTTCCCAACATTCAGAAGAAACATTTCCAGAAGCAAGCACTGACTCTTAAAGACTACCAAGGGAACAAGATTCTAGTAGTTGGAACAAGAGAATTCAATGTGAAGTTTAAAGGCCACACCAAACGTTTGCCCCTGACCATCGATGGACAAGGATCGCCCAAGCTTGCTGGGACTTGAGTGGTTCAATCCACTAGGCATCGAGATGACTGACATCAATCACGTGAGCAGCTCTGAATGGGAGGAGGCCTTGAAGTCTGAGTTTCCAGAGGTTTTCAGCGAAGGATTGGGCAAGTATATGGGGACCCCTATCACTTTCAACCTAGACCCCAAGGTGCCCCCAATTCGTTTAAAGCCCAGAAGGGCCCCATTTGCTTTAAAGGAAAAAATTGATGCACAATTAGACAAATTAATATCTCAAGGGGTTTTAGAGCCCACTGACCACTCCAGATGGGAGACACCCAAAGTCACACCAGTCAAGACTGATGGGTCAGTAAGAATCTGTGGAGACTATAAGGGGACACTGAACCATGCGCTGCAGCAGAGCATATCCAGTTCCAGTGGTGCATCATCTGTTACATTCACTTGGCAGGGGTACAGTCTTTGCCAAATTGGATCTGGCCCAGGCATATCAACAACTAACAGTTGATGATGCCCCTGCAGAGGCCCAAACCATTGTGACTCACAGAGGTGCTTTCAAATGTAAAAGGTTACAATTTGGAGTAAGCGTGGCACCAGGCATCTTTCAAAGCCTTATGGAAAGAATGCTCCAAGGACTGGCAGGGGTAGTGCCTTACTTTGATGATGTGTTAATATCTGCTGAAAATGACACTCAGTTACAAGAGAGACTCAGAGAAGTCCTTACCAGATTCAAGAAAGCGGGTTAAAGTCAAGGAAGAAAAATGCACTCTTAAAACTGACAAGGTTGAGTTCCTGGGCTACATGATTGACAAGCATGGCATCTGTAGGGCACCCTACAGATGCCAAGGTTAAAGCAATCCTAGACCTAAATGCAAAACAGATTTGCAAGCTTTCCTTGGACTCATTAACTTTTATCACATGTTCCTACCTCAGAAGGCAACCATTGCTGAACCATTGCACAGATTACTTGATAAAAAGTCTGTTTGGGTCTGGGGCAGGAAGGAACAATCAGCATTTAACAGTATTAAAAGACTAATCACGTCTGATGCTGTACTGATACAGTTCTCTGAGAATTTGCCTGTTATACTGACTTGTGATGCATCCCCTTTGGAGTGTGTGTGTGGGGGTTGAGCCACAGGCTTCCCAGCGGGAGAGAAGCCCCTATTGCATTTTACTCTCACACTTTGACCAAAGCAGAGAGGAATTACAGCCAATTGGACAAGGAGGCATTGGCAATTGCTGCAGCTGTTAAGAAATTTCATGAATATCTGTATGGGAGAACATTTACCATTGTTACAGATCACAAACCTTTGTTAGGCATTGTGGCAGGAGACAAGCCTACACCTACTATCCTGTCACCAAGAATGCTGAGGTGGACTGAATTTCTTGCTGCTTATTCATACAAACTTATCCACAAGCCTGGCAAGGACATTGACATGCTGATGCACTGAGTCGCTGCCCACTTCCTTGCCACAAGGAGGACTTTGAACCTGAAACATACACCTTTTTCCTAGAAACTGTTGCCAAGCTTCCAGTTCATGCTGCTGAAATTGCCAGAGAGACTGCCAAAGACACTGTGTTGGCTCCTGTTATGGGCTGGATTAAGAAAGGTTGGCCTCTTCAAGATCTATCTCACCTTGCCCAACCTTTTAAGTCCAGGCAAACTGAATTATCTGTATTAAGAGGATGTATTTTGTGGGGTAACAGGGTGGTTATTCCTGCAAAACTGCAAAGAGAGGTTTTAGAAATGTTACATGAGGGTCACCCTGGTATTGTAAGGATGAAGGGATTGGCCAGGAGTTATGTATGGTGGCCAGGTATTGACAAAATGATTGAAAACTGGGTTGCATCTTGTCCCAACTGTCAGGTAGTCAGGCCTGCACCACCTCTCGCCCCCACACAGGAATGGGAATGTCCTAGGGGCCCGTGGTCCAGGATTCACATGGATTTTGCTGGCCCTACCAGAGGGCACACCTTTCTTATTATAGTAGATGCATATTCCAAATGGCTAGAGGTAATCCCCATGGCATCCACCACAACTGATGCTATCAACAAACAGCTCAAAAAACTTTTTGTAACCCACGGGTTACCTGATGTTCTTGTCTCTGACAATGGTCCTCAATTTACGTCCAACCTTTTTGAATCATATTTAGCACAGCAGGGTATCAGACATGCCCTGACAGCCCCTGGGCACCCTAACGGCGGGCTAAACTCATGGTACGTTTTACCAAGGAGAAGCTTCAGCAACTGGGTCCTGGGAACATCACTGAGAAAGTTGAAAAACTTCTTAGTGTTCAGCACATCACTCCTAAGCCATCTAATAACTTATCCCCAGCAGAGTTGTTGATGGGTAGGAAACTTAGGTCTTCCCTTGACCGCCTTCATCCCACTTACGCACCCAACGCTCCACTAGATTCCACTTCCAAAGTTCGCACATTCAGTGTGGGTGATTCTGTTTATGCTAAGAACCTTATAGGTGAACCTTTGTGGATTCCTGCTGAGATAACTCAGATCACAGGCCCTCGTTCTTACAGGGTGCAAACAGAGGATGGACTCCTCTGGAGCAGGCACATTGATCAACTTAGATCCAGGTTCTCTCAGGAACATCCACTTGTTCCTCTCTAGTTCCCTCACCTGATGTGTCAATTCTAGGGGAAGGGGAGGAACAGGAGGAAAATCAGCAAGCAAGAATCAACTCCAGGTGTAACGAGCCATTATGACAGGAACCATTCCAGAACCTGTCACAATGCCAAAATCTATCCTTAGAAGCAGAAGATTGTACATCACTACCTGACTTGGGTGCTGACATTGGGCTGGAGATGGGTTGGGAGGAGAGACCAGATTCTAACAATCAAACAGGGTCTTCTTTCACAGGAAGTCCCAGTGGGGAAATGTCAGCACACATTTCTCTCTCACTGGGTGAGAATGTTAAAACTTCTGAACCACGAAAGTCTCAACGCATACAAGAGCCCCACCTATTTAAAAGAATACATTAGATAGGTTGGGGTTTGGTATGGACTGAACCTAGTGGGGTGGGGTGTTATATGTAGGTTTGAATGTATTGATTTAGTTTGAATTGTTCTTGTAAAATGTCAACAGGATTGCTGAAATAGTGGAAAAACCTGTGCTTGATTGGTTACAACCTCGGCTGCTGCTATGGCTGTGCAAAAACAGCCGTGGCCAGCCAAGTCGGGTCCATTCAAGCCAGTCACTTAATAAACTCTTCACTGAAGCTCTTCGCGTCTGATTCTTCATGCAAACTTAACAATAATCATAAAATACAATCAACTTGCCATTGATACTTTTTCCTTATCAGAAAGCTGCCTCTTATAGGAATGCAAAACAATTTGGCCTGGCTTTTGTCTTCAGCTCCCACTTGGCTCTGCAGCTGGGTGAATACTAACCTCAAACAAAATCTGCTGGAATCTATCTCTTCTCAGTCAACTATGAAGTGGGAAGAAATGCCTTCTCTGAAAAAGAAAGTTCATTTTACTTGTTTTCACAATGCTTGAGTCTTCTGGCAACAGGTTTTAAGTAAATACCAATCAGCAATATAAATTTTGAATTGAAGAATACGGAAAGGTAAGCAGAAAGTCAAAAAGGAATGAAGGAAAAAAAGTAATAAAGAAGTGGCTTCCAATATTCTTAACAGCAGTTATAAGTACATTTATATTTTACCTCCTCTCTCTAAGGATGCCTCATAATTTTCTTCTCTCCGTAATCTATCCTTTCTAATAATCAAAACCATAAATCACCAGTTCATTTTTTCCCTATTTTCTGCAAAAAGTCCATAAGCGGTTTCCAGCCACTAATAAATAAAGTTGTTGAGTTTTCTGTAAGCAAACAAGTTAATTTTGCTACCTTTGCTGGTTCCATCATTTTCACCAATCATTCCTATATTTGGGGTATTTCAAAGTTGTTCCATTATTTATGCATAGTCTTACACTGGTGATTATATATAAAAATATCTTCCAGGGCTCTTTTCTAATGGTCCATTAGTCACAGCAAAAAGAAAAAGAATTCTGGTTTCAGTTCAATATTAATCTTTAAAACTCTTTGAATCATTGTATGTATTTAAATGCATATTTTCCTGGATTTTTTTATAGGTCCACCAGGCATGACCTTGCAGATTGTCCATATTTCCAACATAAATTTTAAGTACCTTTATGCATTCTATTTTGTTTTCTGGAATTCTATGCCAAGAGTATGTCATTTTATAAAAATTCTCTTTTCAATTATAACATGGTGTGAATTTCATTCCTTTCAACCACATGTTTTTCCACTGTTCTAACAATGTGCTATGATCAAAGTTCTTAGCCCATTTTATCAAACACTTTCATTTGTTCTTCTTTCACTTCAAATTTCAGCAAGAATTTATACTTTTTAGCAATTACATGTTCATCATTTATGTCTAGTTCAGCATCAGATTGTGTCATGTGCTGCTTAATGTTCAATTATCTATCTTAAGTCTTTCTTTTAAATGTGCATACAAAACCCATTGAAAACTAAAACCCACCACAGCCAATTGCTCTCTTGGCTTCAAATTATATAGTCCAAGTTCTTTTTCTAACAACTCTCAATAGTTTAACCATACCTCTTTACCTGTTGTTTTTTCCTTTAAAATGCTTCCTGTACAGAGACCCCAAAAATACATTTTCAGGTCTAGTCTGGGTTAATA
>CM019148.1:225939985-226059222 GCA_009733165.1 Naja naja | reverse complement strand
CTTAAGTCTACGCAAAATTAAACCTCAATTCTATGTTCTTATGCTGAACACTGTGACTCTAGACCATGTGTACATTAGGAGCACTGGCAGTTGACAAATTTCCATGGGACAAAATGTTTTAAAAATTAAACACAATCAGGAATTAAGCCGCCTGGCTTAATATTTAAAAATAACAATAAAACAGAAGATTTGTTGCTGTCTGGCATTTAATAAAACACGGTTATAAGAATAATGGCTTTACAAAACTACTCTCTTAAAGTAGACAACATATTTTTATGCCATTGATTATTTTATGCCATAAATAGTGATTAATGAAGTGTAAAATCATTGCCTGGTTTGAATAACATTAAATGCAACACTGCTACTTATAAGGAGCATAATTCTTGAATATAATTTAAACCTTTGAATATCTTCAGAACCCTCTAAAGCAGTAATGAGCTCTCATGCATCTTTTTGAGAGGAATGCTACCAAAACTGATAGGAAAACTGAGAGAAAAGACAGTGAGAAGAAATTCTATAAAAATAAAATAACAATGGAACAGAAATGGAATTTCACAGATGGGAAAGAAAAAATGCTGGTTAACATTTTTAGTTTCTGCTCAAGGGATAAAGATTCCCCCCACCCCATAGCCACACATCAGTTTTTAATCTAACTGAAGCTTTGTAAGGCCAGGATTTCTCAATCATAAAATAAGATACTGATGAGTCAGTCTCACCTTTATGTGGCACATCTAGACGAAATGACAGCTATGTTCCTTAAACATCAGCACTTTCCATGACAGCTTTTGTTCCTTCATTTCTCCCTTCCTGCTGCCCCCCCAAAAGTTAAATGCATTCTCCAACTTAAAAGGTTTCTTAACCTAGCTTAATGGTGAAGCAATCATTTGCTATTCCTTCAGTAAAATATAGCTTAGTATGATACCGAGCCCAGGCATTGTAACATTTTATAGGTAGCCCTCAACTGAACCCAAAATTTCTGTTGTTAAGTGAGACATTTGTTATGTGAATTTTGCCCCATTTTACCACCTTTCTTATTTATTTATTTATTTATTTATTTATTTATTTATTTATTTATTTATTTATTTGGAAGATTTATATGCCGCCCCATCTCCGGGGGGACTCGGGGTGGCTTACACAAAAATATATATACAATATATAAAATTAATTCCAAAATTTACCAATCCAAATACTTATAAAATTTTAAAATATCCCAATGTTAAAATCCCCAACCCTGCTCAATCCCGGCTGGCCTGTGAAAACAGCCAAGTCTTTAGATCGCGACAGAAGGAAAGCAGGTCAGGGGCCAGACGTAGCTCCAGGGGTAGCTGGTTCCAAAGGGTGGGCACCCCCACAGAGAAAGCCCTCCCCCGGGGGACCGCCAACCAACATTGTCTGGCCAATGGCACCCCCAGGAGGGTCTGCCTGTGGGAGCGTACTGGGCGATCGGACCTCGATGATGGTAGGAGGCACTCCTGCAAGTACCCTGAACCCAAACCATGCAGGGCTTTATAGGTTAACACCAGCACCTTGAATCTTGCCTCAATTGTTAAGTGAATCATTGCAGCTGATAAGTTAGTAACCCAGTTGTTAAGTGAATCTGGCTCCCCCATGGAATTTGCTTGTCAAAAAGTCACAAAAGGGTCATAAATGGGAGTCAGTTGCCAAGCATCTGCATTTTGATCACATGATCATGGGGGATACTGTAACTGAAAAATGATCATAAGTTACTTTTTTCGGTGCTCTTTTACCTTTGAATGGTCAGCAAATAAAATGTTGTAAAGACAAGGACCACCTGTATTCATGCAGACAGGAAGAGCTTGTCCCCAAAGTGTAGCATCCCAAGGTTTTAAAACTCAATGTGATATCTTCACAATTTTTCCAAGACTGTGAGGTCCTTGGTGCTCTCTGAACTTGGTTGTTTTCTTGCAGATGTTTCATTACCAAACTAGGTAATCTAATTGATGCACTGATGATGTTACCTAGATTGGTAGTAAAACGCCTGCAAGAAAACAGGCAATGGGTTTCTGACTTGGACCCTGTATAAAAGGCTTCCCACTAAAAGTGTAGTATGGAAACAAAAAATAATTTCAATTTCATTTGATTCAAAATGAAACATCAAGAATACGATTGCCCACAAGTCATGTATGTAATTATTTTCCCTTTCAATATTAGAAACACAATCTGTGACCAATTTTGGGAAGGCTTTGGAGTTTACGTCCTAGGCTTTGGGGAGGCATCTTCAATCCTGAGGTCTCAGATTAATGTGCACTGCTACTTTGGGAGATTTAATATGTTTCCCTTTGCTTATAAATAAAAGCAGACTTCAGCACCTTCACAAAATGTCACCTGATTGCTGGACATTCCAGCCATGCTGAATTGCATTCTCTCTTGACTTAAATCTGTGTGAGAAGAGAGGATCAGGGTATTCAAGTTCTTTCTCCAAACCCTTTCTCAGTGATACATTCCCCGGTGCAAAAATTACAAGCATCCTTTCTATCAGACCCCTGAGGATCAAAGCTGTAATCCTATTTCACATACAGATATATGTCTGGCATTTTATGCTGAAAAACACTTATCATGCATAACGTTTGGGTAAGCCTTACAGCAACTGAAATCTGGATTGAATGTTAATGTGTTGGCCTTTATCCAGTCCTTTATTGAGTTCTGGCACTGATTCAGAGTATCTTCTGCCTCCCAAGCATGGGATGAAAAGGAGAGGTAAGACTGAATGTCACCTGCATACTGAGGATCATGCATCTTTGGAATCATCCTATTAGAATCGTGTGGATGTTAAATTACCTGAGGGAGAAAATTAAACTCAAGGAACACTGCGGCATAATTGCCAGTGCACTGAATGATAAGGCACCAGGGTTACCTTCAAAAAATAACAACCAAAGAAGAATAGAGTTTCAACTTCAATTTAGCTGGCACGGAAGGATAATTGTGGTCAATGGAACTGAGTGATGCTAAAATATTAATAGCAATTACTATTTCCTTGTGGAAAAAAAACTATCTTGGAATAGCAGTTGATCGCAAACTGAGAATGAGCCAGCAGTGTGAGGTAGCACATAGAGAAAACAAATGTACATTTAGGGTCTGTCAAGTGAAATTTGATATACAAATCAGGGGATGTTAATTGTTCCACTCGATTTTGTTTTGGTCCATCCAAGGACTCTGTCCAATTCTCAGTGCTATATTTTATAGAAGGATCCCAAGAGAAGAAGGGCAGAAAGGATGATTAGAGGATTAGAAGCAACAAATTGCAAGAAGAGAGATTGAAGGAGTCAGGAACATTTAAGGCTGAGAAGATACAATCGAGGGAAATAGAATATCATATTTCAAATACTTGGGGAAAAAAATCACATAGAAAAAGGAACTGCTCCTTTTCATTTCAGGACACAAAACAAAGGATTTAAGTGAAAGGAAGGCAGATCTTGAATTAATATTAGAAATAACATCCTAAGAGCAAGAACAATTTTACAGTGGAATCAAACCCAGGGAGGTGGTGGGATTCCTATGTGTTGGATGTGTACTGGTGAAGGCAAGGCAACCATCTGTCTGAAATAGCAATAGCACTTAGACTTATATACCACTTCACGATGCTTTACAGCCCTCTAAGCGGTTTACAGAGTCAGCATATTGCTCCCAACAATCTGGGTCCTCATTTTACCCATCTCGGAAGGATGGAAGGCTGAATCAACCTTAATCCTGGTCGGATCTGATCTGTCAAATTACAGGCAGCCGATAGTCAGCAGAAGTAGCCTACAGTACTGCACCCTAACCACTGCACCACCATAATACTTTAATCTGAATACCTCCACAGAATTCAACAAGATGGCCCAAATGCTTCATGTGGAAGTTTAATTCCTAAATTCTTTTTATATCTTAGAAATAGATTAATTTAAGTATTAAAAGCATGTAGCTCAGTGCTGTGACCCTGAAATTGAGACAAAAAATAAACAATGCTCCATCCTTCTGAGTCTGGATGGAATGCTGTGAAAGAAAACAAAAAACAGTAAAAGTCAAAGAAAAAGAAAAAACATTTAAAGAAGTGACTTCCAATCTTCTTTGTAGCAATTATCAGTACAGTTAATACTGTTTCTGCCCTTCCAAATTACACAACATGATTGTTGTCTTCTTATAAAGAACCCCCCTTTTATTAGTAAATCTCCCAAATCATTTTTGTCCCTTTTCAGCAAGGAGTCCATAAAGGGTTTCCAGTCTTTTGTAGAAAGTAGTTATTATTCCCTCCCCAATCTAACAAATAAATTTAACCACTTCAACAAGCTCTACTGTCTTCACAATCTTGTCTTCTGTTGTGGTATTTCTGTACTTTTCTACTTCGTGTATATAATAGCCTCTCTGCAGTTACCATACATAATTTTATACCATATGTAAAACTAATTGTCCATGAAGTCTTTTTCTTAATTAGCTACCCACATATTCTAGTTTTTAAAAGGTTCTGGTTTCAATGGAATATTCCATTTTAAAATTCTAAAATGTAAAATTTTAAATTCTATAATATTGAAATATATTGTATATATTTGTCTTCAGTATCTTTTTGCTTTTTCACAAGTCCACCTTTTCTATTTCTGTAATGTAGCAAACAGAGAGAGAGAGAGAGAGAGAGAGAGAGAGAGAGAGAGAGAGAGAGAGAGATACAGATACAGATACAGATACAGATACAGATGATAGATAGAGATAGAGATATATTCTCTATATATTTGGGGATGTTTCTTCTGGGGCTTCTCTCCCCTGCAGTCCATGGGGAGAAGCTTGGTAGCACCATCCAATAAAAATATATAGCTTGTTGCATCTATTTCCAATTGCTTTGGTTTTTTTATTCATCATATTTTTCTCCACATTTTTCAACACTATTGGTGCTATTGTCCTTCAAAATTGTCCTGCTTGCCAGCTGTTTCCAAGAGGCAGGTACCAGTCTGTTTCTCAAGGAGGAATTAATACATTTTCAATGAGTTACACCTCAGTTTCTGATCCATCTGAGAGACAGCAATTCTTCATGCTACCTGCAAAGCCTTCCCTTTGGGAGAAGATGAGAAAGATTTCACTTCTTTCCTTTTCAAGAAATAAACAGAGAACTTGCTTCATGTAGAGCTTTGAGCAGATATTGGCATGCCGCAAAAGGTTGTGTACTGGGGGGAATGAGAACTATCTAATACCACAATCAAACTCCAAGTGAGTTTAAAGCACAGGATAGAGGTGACTTTTTCTGACAATATCCATTCGATCTGCTCGCCTCACATTTACAGACAGGCTGTTAGAGTTGTGCATTGGAGTTGACTTGTCACTTGATACTGAAAGAAAATTATTTTCAGCACGACCTCATGCTGGCCTTTATGGGTCAACTTTCAGGCCTGCTTATTACAAGTCGAATGAAATTTTATATTAAATTGGAGTTGAACTTTTCAAGAATGTTGACATTTTGAATTTAAAAATTTACTGTGCTCCATCAAGCTGGGCCGCTCAGTTGAAATACAACTTGTGGCAATTATGAGGGACTTGCATTAGAGACTCATGATGAGTTTTTGATCACAAAAAAAAGCCCATTCAAAGAAGCTCTCTCTGTGGATTCTTTGTACGTAACAACCATGAGGCTTACTTTATTAAAGCATTTAATCAGCAGTATGAAACAGGACTTCACATGTCACACTGGCATTTTATTCTACAGGTTTGTGTTAAAAATTGGCAGTATCAAATAGTAACACCTCATAATTGTAGTGTTCATATACCACCTGACACACCTGGGCATCACTTCCAGGATCCCAACACACATACAATGTATAATCCTAAATTAAAGAGTGGCTCACAAAGGGGCCTTAAGAGGAGGTAAAATTGAAGATATAAAGTTACAGCAAAAACCAGGACTCTCCATTAAAAAAACAACCCACCAGTGAGATTGTCTTGTTGTTGAATATAGAGCATTATCCGGCAGAAGTTGGAGTAAGGTCTAATAGACATGCCATCCAAACTGCTGTTTTAAGCTCTGTCATGGCCACATCAATAGCGTTAATAAGTAAGTTGTCTTTTATCTGCACTTAGGCAAAGTGTGTGAGAAACTAAACAATAATTAAAAATTGAACAGCTAGCTCTTTAAAAATGGATTTTAAAAACCCAGCTGCAACACATTTTTGTAGCTTGGGCAGACTTGCATAACCTATAGAAGTTATGTATGGACAAATAGCATTTAAAAGTTCCACAGTTAAAGCTCACAATGATTTATCACGAGGCTGCCTTAAAATAACAAATCCAAAGTTCTCCCTTGGGTCTTTGTACAATAGGCAATGTAAGAGATATAAAGGACATTGTGTTCTACACACTTGCAACCCAAAGCATGGAAGCATTCTTCCAGAGGAATATTAAAATGCCACCCTGCACAGCTCTTTCATTTACACATGAGACAAGCACACAGAAAAGGGCATCTTGTCCAAGGAAACAGGAGTGTTAATGTTACAAAGAGCCTCCCATGGTTCTTTCCTTTATGTCTGTCTTACCATTGCTGACAATTGCTATTTTGTCTCCCCTGTGGTGTTCCAGCAAGTACAATTGATGAAACCAAGGAAATATATAACACATGTTGGAGAAATGGAGGGCAACACACCCTCATCTCAGCACTGGAAAAACATTAGACAACTTCCAATAGAAGATAATATCTGTAGCTCAGGGTTGAACTGTGGATTGCTCTGAACAGGATTGTTTGCTGACAGATGTTTCATTCTCTGACTATGTAATGGTCATTGCATTGATGATTATATCTAGATGGGCACTGAAACATCTGCAAGCAAACAACTGAGCTCAAAGAGCATCAAGAATCCCACTGGGCAACTTGATGGAAGACAAAGTGGTGTTATGTAAAATGGTTCCCATATTCAAAAAGCATGGAAACATCATGGAACACAAGCCACCAACATTAGCAACTCCTACCTTCACCTCATTCTGGACACCATACAGTCAAAAACTATCTGTAATTATTAAATCCACCAGGGTGTGTAGATTTATGTAAAAATTATTCCCCCTACTCATGAGCAATCCTCAAGAAGAGAGCAGAAATAAAAAGCATTGTCACCTCAAATGAAGGACAAATATTTCTCGCTCGAATGGCATTGGCCAATGTGTAGGACCACATCAACAAGCATCTAGCCAACTTTGGCAAGAGAATTTGTACTCCCTTCAGCAAAAGCCCCTCCCACATCCAGGAAGCCACAGGTGGTTGTCTATTAATATTATTATTATTATTTATTTGACATGTATGCCGCCCCCTCTCCAAAGGGACTCGGGGCGGCTAACAACTAAAAACTGACAATAAATTAATTACCTAAAATAGTATTAAATATTACAAGCCAAATTCCTCTAAAACCCACAGATCCTAAACCAAATTTAAACCCCACCCCGCCGGAGGTCAGCAGAGCCCGGCCTGTTCGAAGAGCCAGGTTTTCAGATTGTGGTGGAAAGTACAAAGGTCAGGGGCCAAACGGAGTCCCAGGGGTAATTGGTTCCATAGGGCAGGGGCCACCACAGAATAGGTCCTTCCCCGGGGGACCACCAAGTGACATTGAGTTGCAGACGGCACCCAGTCTATCATGCCTTGGCAATGCTCTTTTCTGAAACTAAGAAAGAACGGCAAGATAAATTGCACTAGAAAGTGCTGCTATTGCTACCACTAGAGTAGTCACAAGACAAGAAACATTGTTGTTTCTTGCCTACTCCTTCCTTGCCCAGATCTCCTGCTTGATCTACAGGCAAGGAACAACAGAGTAAAAGATAAAAGGTAAAGGTTCCCCTCGTGCATACGTGCTAGTGGTTTCCAGCTCTAGTGGGTGGTGCTCATCTCTGTTACAAAGCTGAAGAGCCAGCCCTGTCCGAAGATGTGTCCTTGGTCATGTAGTAAAATATAAGAGGACAGTTAATAAGATGGGTTATGCTGGAAGCCTATGGAACTGGCCTTCATCCCACTATTCATTTAAGGTCACATTGCTTTGAGATAGTGGTGGTCCTGCCCAGTGGTGGGATTCAATTTTTTTTACTACCAGTTCTGTGGGCGTGGCTTAGTGGGTGTGGCAGGGGAAGGATAGTATAAAATCTCCAGTCAGAAGTGGTATTTGCTGGTTCTCTGAACCACTCAAAATTTCTACTACCGGTTCTCCAGAACTGGTCAGAACCTGCTGAATACCACCTTTGGTCCTGCCATCTTTTCTTTTAATGTAATACTGCTTGTAGTCATGTTTTCCTATTCAGATCCATATTGTTGAAGAATTTCAACACCCATTGGCAATACAAAGACAAGGTAGAGGGAATGGTACTTGTCTCACCAGAGCTGGCCTTTCTAGTTCACCGTGCTAGGATATTTCCTCAAGATAACAGGTGCAGCATCCCATTTCAGAATTTCCTACCATCTACAGTACAATTTGAAACAGTCTCCGCTAGAGTGGAACAGGGGAAAACAACACATAGATTTGGTCCCTAAACCACACTAGGTTTGGCCTTTGAAACATTTTGGCATACCATTCTCATCAACCTTAGACAACAAGTCTAATAGTTTGAAATAACCAAAAAAAAAGAGCTTAAATCGTGGAGCCATAAAATCAACATGTATGTATGTATGTATGCTGACTCTGTAAACTCCTTAGAGAAGGTTGTAAAGTACTGTGAACCAGTATATGTGCTATTGGTATGTATGTATTTATTTATTTATATTTGAACTTGTATGCCGCCCCATGTATGTATGTATGTATGTATGTATGTATGTATGTATGTTTGTATTTATTTATTTAATTTATTTATTGTCTACCCTTCTTATCATGCGGTAACTCTGGGCACCTTACAGTAATAATAAAAATATGTCTATACATATACAATTAAAACATAAATAATTAAAATCAAACAAAATCTAAGGACACATGGGGAGGGTGGGGAGAGGTGGGATCTGTTGTTACTTGATCAACCACCTCCACTGTGTTGTTCCTTCATTGGGGTCCCAGGCCAACTGGCAGAGCCATGTTTTTAGGCCCTTAGAAAAGGATAGGAGGGTTGGGGCCAACCTCATTTAATCTATTTGATAAACATGGCACTCAGAGAACACAACCTCTTCCTTTCTTTGTTGAGATCTTGGTAAAGGTTATTGTCTCTTCTCCAGAGGCTGCTGTGAATAAGTGATGAGCTTTCCTTTGTACAATACATTTCCCTGTACATTTCAATCCCATTCTAAACTCAAAAATAAAATAAAAAAAGAGTAACAGGTTGCTTGTATTTTTCAGCCAGCAATTACTTAGATGTGATTAACCTGGGTAGATGCTGTGGATTTTCACAACCTTTCTAGAAAAGCCACTGGGGTTTTCCCTTTTCGTGTTTCTTGAAAAGATGATGGAATTATCCATCTAAGACTAAGCAAAACCCATCAGTGATTTGGGGACAGATTTAAATAAAAATTCAATTGCTGTTGCCTTCACTGTGGTTGACCGCATTTGCCGTCTCTCGTTCCTGATGCTGTTGCATTCAGCTGAGCCAATCTGCTACTATCCACAGGTGGGCTGTAGCTGGGAGTCAGATGATTTATCTTTTGTGCTCTTCCCCTTGACTGTGTCCCTCCACATTAGGGATGTTTCTCAGGCTGCACAAATATGTGTGAAATCTCTTGATTGCATTTGTCCCCATGTGTACACATTGTCCTTGACTAGCTATTATTGTGCCTTCTTAGCGAAGCTGAAAACATTCTCAGAGTGAAACTTCATATTCTCTTATAAATATTACTTTACAAAAGATGTGGTTAATGCTGGACACATTGTTTACCCAAAGAAAGGGTCCCATCCAGAGGTGGTATTCAGCAGATTCTGACCAGTTCTGGAGAACCAGTAGTGGAAATTTTGAGTAGTTCGGAGAACCGGCAAATACCACCTCTGACTGGAGATTTTACTGTATCCTTCCCCTGCCACGCCCACCAAGCCACACCCACAGAACCCATAGTAAAAAAAATTGAATCCCACCACTGGTCCCATCATGCAAATGTCTTCTTTCATTCTCATGCAGAAATCAGGGTTAATCAAATCTTGAACCTTCTTCAAACTTTCAAAGGCATTTCATTTTTTTACCTATAAAGAGGAAGACACCAATGCAGAAATGCTTCACAATGGTCTAATATTTTTTTAAAAAGCAACTAGCCCCCATTATTGTCATGGCCACAAATTGTATGATGTCCAACTCTATGCACTGATTTCTTCTTCCTCAACAGCAAGAATAGAACTCTGCAGGATGTTTTCAGTCAAAACTGCATATTTTTGACAGGCTTTTGGTCATAATAGCTATGAGCCTTCTCCAAGAAATTTGTGTGAGAGGATTAAAGACTCTTGTATAATCGTTCCTTTTCTTGGTCCTGCTGGGTAACTCTTACTCCAAAAAGCTCATAAAGCACAAGAATGTTTGCTGCTGCAAAGGTAAGTTTTATCACTGAAGGAAAGCTGGAAGGGAGAACTAGTTGTATACATAATTTATATAATTAATAGCTCATGGGAAATTGGGTTTAAAAATAAGTATTAAATCATTGCATCAAATTGAATGCAATGCATTGTATCAGACACTGAGTAATTTTGAACTTCGTCTATGCAGAGTCATTAATAGCAAAGTGATCCTTCGAGAGAAGTCTTAATTTCTAATGGAGATTGTCTGAAAGTAGTTTAAAAGGGCAAGGAAATGCTCTTCTGGTAGCCCCGCCAGAAAAGCTCTGCCAGTGGTGTAGTAGTGCATATATTTTGCAGGAAAGCAATGTCCTAAATCTATCAAAATTTGAAGAAAATATAGGATATTCCATCAGAATGGGAATCTTGGATCCACCTGAAGCAAAGACCTCCTTGTTGCCACCTCAAATCTAACCTGAATTGATAGAAGTATCAAATGTGCTAAGAGTAATTCCTCCTCACATTCAGTTTACTACCAGTAAGAGAGATTTTTTTTTCAAAAAAGTAGGGAATAATACAAAGGCCTAGACTTAGACTTAGAGTAACTTTATTGTCACTTTGAATGTACACTAATCAGCATACATTAAAATGAAATTGTGTTGCATACAGCTCTCAAAGGGTCACCACCTCCAAACTACACTACATAAAACATACTTATCCCAATATCCCATCATGTCCAAAGTGAGCTGGCAAGACTTTAGAAATACCATAGAACTGCATCTGTGTTGAAATTGGTGATTAGACTAGAAGCTGAGGTACACTTCTCCGAGAATAACTGCCAGTGGAAGATTAAGCACAGATTTATGTTCTTTCAAGTAACCATGGAAGGCTGAAAATATTGAATAGATGAAATAAAACAGCAGCACCACAATGGTGTAAAACATGTTTTCTTTTATAATTCGAAATATGCAACTATAGGTGTGTTGTGGTTCACCTGCGGCCTGTGCAGATGGCAGCAGAATCGGACAGTGGGGAAGAATTGGGAGCAGTCAGGGATTCTGGAGAGGACTCGGACAAGGGTCCTGCATCTGATGCAGAGATGGGGCCAGGACCATCTGGGAGTGGGGTGCTGCCTCCAGAGCCTCTGGAGTCTGGCAGCAGTGAGGCAGAGGACCCAGGGGAGCCTTTTCCCAGTGCACATGTGCACAGAGCTGCTAGAAGGCGAGAGCAGCTGAAACAAAAGGGGCGACTCAGGAGTAAGGCTGGGAGGTGACTGCCCCTCCCATAAGGGATAAAAGTCAGGCCAAGATGACAAAACCTTTGCAGGAAGTTTGGTTCAGACTCATTCTTGAAGCTCTTTGTACTTCGGCTGGTTTTTGTTCTAGTTTATTTGATGCTTCTGTTATTGGCAGCACTTCACAGGAAAGAAAGGTGGGTGCTTATCTCGAGGGACTGTTTGAAATTCATTACCTGCTGGGAATGAAAATAATCCCCAGTGTTGCAATAAAACAAGACTTGTTTTTAAAATAAGTGTGTGCATAATTACAGTCATGGAAGTCTTGGTCAGAACAAGGTAAACATTCCTAACCGCAATATGGTTAATATCAGTGGTGGGATTCAAACATTTTTACTACTGGTTCTGTGGGTGTGGCTCAGTGGGCGTGGCTTGGTGGGCGTGGCAGGGAAGGATACTGTAAAATCCCCATTCTTTCCCCACTTTACTATCCTGCTTTCCAGCTCTATTCTCCTGTGCAGGGCAACAAAAGAAGACCCAGCCGATCAGCTGGGACTCAATGGGAGGCAGAGAATAGATGGAGAACAGCCAGTCAGAGGTGGTATTTGCCAGTTCTCCAGACTACTCAAAATTTCTGCTACCGGTTCTCCAGATCTGGTCAGAACCTGCTGAATACCACCTCTGGTTAATATTCAATTCTAAAAAAAATTGTGTGGATAGTCATAGCCACATGACCACAGAATGCTTCTTTTTTTGGCTAAGAAATGGAGATGAGGAATGTGCCCTAGAGTCAGACATGATTGGACAGAGGAAAGCTTTATCTTTTCGATTATAGACAATGAAGTCTTAATTTTAAAATATATAAGAGCCTAAAAACTTGGCTCCACCATTTGGCCTGAAGCCCTGCTGCATTCTCAGCCCAAGGCTGCCCATCATCCTGGTTCTTTAATCTTTTTGTTGTGATTTGTATTTCTTTTTTTTAAAATCACTTTTAAACTTTTTGTTATATTGTAAGCCACCCAGAGTCACTGTATTAGTGAGATGGGCACCATAGAAATTTAACAAATAAAATAAATATGGAAATGATGAGATGTGTGCTGTGATATTATGATGAAAGCTCCATCCTTCCGAATTTGTGTTGCAACATCAGACACAAGTACATAAAAGATGCTGTTTGTGCTGCATGCCAAGGATGAAGATAAATAATGTATCTTAAAACTGATGAAAATGATTTCCCAGAAATGTTTGCGTAGCATATAAAAGATGGCAGCAAATTTTCATAGGCAAACTTTTAGGATCCAAACATTCAGGGCACCATAAGATATATTTTAAAAGTCATTTGAAGGAAGAAATTGAATATACTAGACATTACAAAAGGAGGAGGAGAGGCTGGTGAGAGATCATTGCTAAATTCTCTAGCAACAATGGGAAAAATAATGCATTTATCTGGAGGCTGGCCAAACAGCCTTAGGCTAAACAGGACCATGTCTGGGACCAGCCAAGAAAGTAAAACTTATCCTGCTGAAATCTGTATAGTTGGTAATATATTTTTCTAGTCCTTTAAGATGGCATGAATCTATAGAAGAAGATGAGGCACAGCCTGGGGGCGGAGTCAAGAGAGGAATCAGTCTGGAGTTATTACGTAGCCGAAAGCAATCTAAGTCCAACCTCCCTTGAATTCTGTTAACTCTTATTTAGTACCAATTTGGTGCTAACTATTAGTTGAGTAGATTCCTGTCTTACAGGCTTGGGAAATAAATCATCTTAAGTGGAATTTAATGCGTGGTTCCATTTCTTGTGGTTGACAGGATCAGATTGTCCCTTTTTTCGATGTTATCCTTTGTAATTTTCCTTGGTTTCTCTAAGTCACATTAAAGTCTACATAAAGAGAGTCAGTAACATCACTTGCATGGGGGGAGGGATACCAAAGTTTTACCTTACTTGCTGTGGCATGACTTCACTCTCAAAGTATGCCTTACTCTGAAGTGGAATTTTTAAAAAATCAGAAATATAAGGAATTAACTACTGCTTAGGGAAAACATTACACAAGTCCCACCCCAACTTTCTATTTTTTTTCAGTTCCTTGTGGAGAAGCTCATGTACCCAGTAAAACAGCATGACTTTTATTTTTGATCATCCCCCTTATAGAAGGAATAAGAGGACAGATGACCCTGCAAGGGTAGGATCCTTTGAATCCCTTAAGTCTAGTTCTTTCAGGCACGATAGTTGGATCACAAAGTCAATTTTTGAGCTAAAGGAAAGTGATAAAGGATGGAAGATTGTGATGCTTATTTCACTGGAAGAGTTGAACAATTATTTTTTCTTTCTTTCTTTTTTCATATGAGTCAACACCTCTCACCTGAATAGCTTCTTTTCTTTTGACATCAATGTTTGAACTATGAACTCTACTTGATGCAGCAATCTGAGTGATAAAAGCATTACCATTTTTATTTTTAAGTAAAAACTAGAGGACTAGAGCCCTGTTGGGTTGTTTCAAAGATATTTCTTTACCTAAGCAGGGAAACATAATGACAATGAGTGGCAAACACAGTGAGAATGGGAATAACTTCTGACTTTCTGCCGGTTTCTCCATTGAGTTTCCTTGAGGGAAGCTAATAGGAAACATCTTTCTTTCTTTCCTTCCTTTCTTTCTTTCTTTCTTTCTTTCTTTCTTTCTTTCTTCCTTCCTTCCTTCCTTCTTTCCTTCCTTCCTTCCTTCCTTCCTTCCTTCCTTCCTCCTTCCCTGCCTCCCTCCTGCCTTCAAATTTTTGCTAGTTTCTCCACTTACTTTGCTTGTCAGAAGCTTGCAGTGAGAGTCACTGGGGAAGCCACTATAAAGTTGTAAGTCAAAGGCCAGCAGGCAATTAAGTAGCTGCTGCTGGGTGAAAAGGCAGCAAGAGGAAAGATTGGAGTGCAGATCAGGAATGGTATATTGGCATATGCAACAGGTGTGGTGCGGGATTGAGAAGGGTATGTGGATGCATACCAGAGATGCTGCCTGAGTCAGAAAGGGCACAGCGGTGAGTGGCATAGATTGGGAAGGGTGCCTGATGCTTGGAATTGTGTGAAAGGTGCTGTGAAGGAAATAGACAACATGGATCAGGAAAGGTGTGTGGAGGTGCCCATTTAATCAAGAGGGAAGGCATTCGGGAAGGAAGTGGGCTGGGGAGGTTATGTGAAGATGCACAAGAGGTGTTGTACAGGCCAGGGAATGTGTAGAGGTATGGTGCAGATTGGGAAGTCTGTATGGAGTACCCAAGAGGTGTGCGATCTGAGGAAGGTGCATCGGGTGGTGGTGTGGGGAGTATGCAAGTGGTGCTGTTTGGGTGAGAGAAGATGTGTGGGGAAGCATAGATCAGGGAATATGTGTAAGAAGGTAGCATAAGTTGGCGGGGGGGGGAGGCACAAAAGGAAGCAGCCAGGAAAGCTGCAGGGTGATTAATGTTGTCATTTTGTCCTTTTTCCCAACCCCGTTCAAAGGCAGCCTCCGGATATAGAAAATCAGTTAGGCATTGTCTTTACATTAGTTTAGAAGAAAATCAAATGATTGCGGGGAACTTGAATTAGAGCCAATAGTGGCAGGAGAAATTTCAAGCCTGCATAATTTCATGCTGATTCTAGGATGGGTGAAGAGCACTTCAACTCAGCAGTGGAGAAAGGTCCTTTGCCAGTGTCAAAAAAGCTGATAAACTGGAAATCCATCTCTCTCCCCGCTTTCCCTCTCTCTCTCTCTCCCTCTCTCTCTCTCTTGATAGATGATGATGATGAAGATAGATAGATGATAGATGTTAGATAGATAGATAGATAGATAGATAGATAGATAGATAGATAGATAGATACAGACAGACAGACAGACAGACAGACAGACAGACACATATACACACATATGCATGTATGCATGTATATGTGTGTATAAATATGTGTGTGCGTATCTGAGTGATAAAAACATTAACATACACATATACACATATGGAGAGAAAGAGAGAGAGAGACAGAGCAATTTATTTCACATTTTGTTTGCAAGTTTATTCTGTTCATGAATTTAAGTAAAAACAGGTTTCTATTTTTTGCAATTCATGCCATTTTGACATTTTAGTTTTGTACTTTTTCCAATCTGATGGATTGTTCTTTTCTTCACAATTAGTTACACTACTGTATTGTTATTTGTCATGTGATATCTCAAATATTCTACATTAGGGACAAGATTTCTAATTTATGAGCTACTTTACTGATGAAGCCACTCTGTTGATCCATAATGGGATTGTCTCAGATATATGGCACGCAGAAATATAACATCTAGCAGTAGAAGTCACTACATTATCATTGAAAAAACAATCTTCCAGCGCAGTATCTTGCAAATTTAATTTCATGAATTGAACACTTCTTCACCTTTCAAAAGTTGTTAAGAGGATAAAATTTCTGTTCTGATATTGAATCTGGTCGATGCGTTCTTTTTCATATTTTGCAGTGCAAACACCAGATGGCTGCTGTAGATTTCAGTTGTTTATTTCTTAAGGAGTGAGAAGTTGAGGACAGAAATTTCATCCACTGTTTTCCAAAGTGTTGTCTAATGATCTGATGGCACAACTAGAGTTTAATGTAAACTGCTTCCTAAGTGCATACAACAATTGGATGGTGATAATTGGTTTGCTACATTACAAGAAGAAACTGGATCATGAGTGAATGGTTGTTTAGTTTGCTCACAGTGTAAATATATCAATGGTTTGAATCAATAGTTAAGTATTGTTTCAATATATAAGATTTGCTCTTGAAACACAATGCTTTTTTTACAATTTATTAGTCAGGGCTTTCTAGCTTTATTTTAAAATACCCATCAGAAAATCTTGGATTCAAGTGAGCTTGTTTTAATTAGTTTCAACACTGATGCCACATGCCATATTAGGGCTTGGATTTTTAAGGCTTCCATAACAAACTCATATGGCACAAATATCAGCCATTAATAGAGCCTAGTAACACCACCCTTATGTAATAAAAAATCTGTACACACAGGATTTGTTGGAAGAGATGCATCCACAAAAGATTGTGAACTTCTGAAATCTACACACATACCAAAAAAACCTGTTACTTATGAAAAGGAAAAAAATCCTAATACATACTTTAAAAAATATCTTCTCTGGGAAAAGAAATGCAACTAAAAGCTGGAGTGAAATATATACTCTAAAAAAATCTCTAAATCTCTAAAAAAGATATCTCAGGGAACTTAGAGAAAACAGTGTACTACAAAGCAAAAAAGCAACTCTGTTTAAATATTCTTTTTAAAAAGCCAATAGGTCCTTGATGCTACTACTTTGCCATATAAAACAGAACTGTATTGATCCAAACTTTCCTGGATTAGATTAACCACGCATACAAATGTTTATATACACATTGAAGAGGGAAAGTACCAACGTTACTTTGCAATTTACACAGGCAAGAATTTTAACAGTATATAAGCCATAGATTCAAAGGAAACAGACAGCATCTTAGAAAATATCCTTTGGTTGATGACTCCCTCCTTCTTGTTGGTAAAGAACCAGAATGTGATGTTCATATAGACAGAAAATCTGATTCTAGAATGGCTTGCAATCTAGCACATGTGTGTTCTTTGTAAGCAATTGCTATTTTGTGACTATGTGTATATATTTGTGCCAAAGATAATAGCATACAGCAGCCAGAAGAACAGAGTACAAATTATAGTCCCTCTAGGCTATAGACAATGAAATTAAAGGATAAAATTAGATGGGGTTGGCACTGAGGGGATGAAATTGTGAGTCTGTGCTGTGCTAATGTACCACAGAATCAACATGGACCATTCAGCAATCTGAAAAGTCAGGCTTTACATTACCAGTTGGAGTTTACAAAGGGCAAGATAAATTAACATTCAAGCAATAATGTCTGCCATCGTAAAACCAAGACAACCAAAACTGTGGCAAGGATGATCAAATATTATGAACGGATGATAGAACACACACATATCTGTTCCCCTCCTTTAACAAAAATTAAATGCTTCTGTAAGTTTTATTTTCCCAATATTGATTTGTTATTGCTGTTTCATTAATGTGTAATCCTAAATATACTCTATGGCTATTAGAAAAAGGATGCAAAGCCTGGTTGGGTTTCCAACAGTGAAATAGTCTGCTGAGTTTGCATAGATCCTGAGCGTTTTCTTTTACACAATTTATGCCAAGCATTTGACTCTCTTTACTGGAAATTAATGATACTAAAAATGTCCAATTAGTTTAAAAGGTTGC
Source organism: Naja naja (assembly GCA_009733165.1). Classification (NCBI taxonomy): domain Eukaryota; kingdom Metazoa; phylum Chordata; class Lepidosauria; order Squamata; family Elapidae; genus Naja; species Naja naja. Next base: position 226,041,331 of record CM019148.1, on the reverse strand, counting down.
CATTTAGTAAGTCAAATGAACAGTTTTCTTTTCTCATCCAACTTAAACACTCTAAATTTGCTTTAATTATTGTGTGCTATTAGGTCTCTGACTCTTTAAAGCCTTCACTTCATTCCTATTCTTTTCCCCTACTTCTCCAGCTCTGCTGTTCTACTCTATTACCTCCATTACCCTCTATTGACATGAGTAGCCTTGCCTTTTCACCCATGTTTGGCACTTTGCTTTTGGCCTACTTCTTAATTTGAATTCACCATTAAAACAAAACAAATATATTTTGAACAGGGTTAGAATGTTTAGGGAGCTATTCCTACAGTTCTCACTGAGGAGAAATAGAGATGTTTTTAGGGCTTCCATCCATTTGACATAACTTAGAATCCTACTCCAGCTGCTCTGCCAAATTTTTATACATGAAGCTAAATTCTGAAATCTCTTTTGAAAAATGTGCTCATTCAGTTGTACATTTTCCACGACAACCACATTTCATAAATGCCTGTTTGATATTGAAAAACCTCACATAATAATAGAATTTGCTAAGAACAATTTTGCCTAAATTTGCCTCAGGGCAGACTCATGGGTAACATGATTTATTAGATGAAAAGAGCTAGGTTGGGAACATTTGTCAGGTTTATATTTTCATAGATGTAAGCATCATTTTAAATAATAACCCAACACAGCCCTGAAGGACGTGCTCACCAAATCAGAATCACAGGAAGAAAACTTGATCCCTGAACTTGAATCCCACACTTGATTTCTTCAATTCTCTGAACAATTTCTCCCAAGTCTGAAAATGCAAGAATTGTCATCTCCCAAATCCAACCACTGTATATAAGCATCTGGAACAGAGTGTGTTAAGTTTTCATGAAGAGTCAGATGCGAAGAGCTTCAGTGAAGAGTTTATTCAGTGACTACAGCTCGAATGGACCTGAGTTGGCTGGGCTACGGCTGCCTCTTATAGCCTGCAGCTGTAGTTGCCAGCCAATGGGAGTGCAGGGTTTCTTCCCGCACTATTTAAACCAATACCATTTGACATTTTACAAGAACAGTTCAAATAAACCAATAACATTCAAACCTACATACATAACAGAGTGCGAGAGAGAGAGGCAGATAGAGAGAAAAAGACTAGACACACAGGTTGACTTTAAAATAGTAATTTACAAAATAGATACCAAATCCATTTCCTGGACTGTCCCTTTTGAGATTCAACTCTGCTTAAGCAACCAGTAGAACTGGAATCTAACCATTTGGGATGTGTTTTGCAGATACTAAACTTCCATTTCTGAATCAGTCTCAAATAACAGCAAAGAAAAAAGGGAGGACTGAATAGGCCATTTAGAGTTAAGATACCTATCTGTTCATCTTTGCATTTTTATGTCCATTTCCTCTCATACAGTATAGACTTTATGGAGTATGTCTCATTCTTTAACACAATACATTTTAAAAACTTAGTTATTGCAGCTTATCATTCTGAGCACTACAGTACAATTTTTGGGACAAAGTTAGTCTCATCTGCAAGTGGGATGAAGATGTACAATTTGGGAAGTCTGGCTCCAAAGATGATGCTGAATTGATTTCTTCACCAACCTTAACAAAGTTTGGAAAGGATTTGGGGGAAAATGGTATTGCAATCAGTCAGAACAAAGAGCAGTTCCAGTGTTCTTCCATCACCACTCTGGTGTTGTAACAACCATCTTTGTTCTCCAAGTCTTGGACCCTCATTCATAATTTGAACACATTTTCTGGGTGTGCCTGATTGGAACAAAGTGCCTGAGTTGCTACTTCATTGGTAATAGTTGGTTATTCCATCAGCTACTCATCACATGTCTATTTCCCCAAACCAGGACATTGCCTTTATTAGGTTTGGAAATGATAAAGTGTAAAGCAAAAGGTTGTTAGGTATCTTCAATTTGAGTACATTTATTCTTCCATGGTTTTCTAGGGGGGGATGTATGTGTGTATGGAAAGGATAATATAATGGATGGTGATAAATAAAGATGAGATGCATATACAGGGATAACAGTTGGTTTATTTATAGCCATTAACATTCCCGAGCAATACCCACTGATGATATATATGATCAATTTACATGGTGATAATAGCTTAGCTTTGGTTCTTGCTGACAGAAAGAATGCAATTTCCCTTCCACACCATTAGAGCTTTCTTATAGTATAACATTCATCTCATAACTTGGAAACCATACAACATTTTACCAATACTATAATAAGTATTCTAAGACAGGAAAAATATATATTTATTAATCATTATCATTGCAAAATAAAAACAATGCAAACTAAAAAGGGAGAAAAAAAGAAAGTCAAAAATGCAAAGTAAATAAAACAATGGAAAAAAAGAAAAGAAAGAATGAATGAAAGAAAGAAATATAGTAAACAAATGTGTGTGTGTGTGTGTGTGTGTGTGGCTTCCAACCTTCATCACATATAAATTTTAGTAACTTATCACCTTTAGTAATTCCTCTTAGTTTACAGCCAATGATCCCTTTATTCAACATCCTCTTATCTTTAAAAAAATTCGTTAAGAATTGTCTTGGTGTCAGAAAAAGTTCAGTAAAGGGTGCTAGAAATAACTACATATCTATTTCAATCTTGATCAGATAAACTAACTTTATATTCCTTCTACTTCTAACAATCTTAATCTTTACTGTATTCAATTAATGTCATAGAACTTGGTCTTTTTTCACTTTCTTTTTGTCCCTTCTCACAAGGTTCATCCAAACTTTAACAAACCACTTTTGCAAATCTAATGTATAAAAAATCCAAGTCACTGTTTTGATTTATTAATTGTCTTTTTCTTTTTTAAACCATCAACTGATTTATTTTGTATGTTCAATGAGAAAGCTTTTTCCATGTCATTCATATACCCCATCATTTGTAGATCTACTTTCAGTATCAATTGTGACCTTGTCTTTTTAGATAAAACTTGCTCTTCTGCCATTTCTTCCACAACAACATTTGGACACAGTCTATCCATAGATGCAGATATTGCTATTGACATTGTTGATATTAACTTCAGATTAAATTTTTTTGGAAATGTACTTTCCAATGTGAATTTTTAATGATATAATTTTAATATTATTCTGTAGCTGTTAATGAGTTTTAGGTATTCTTCTCCTTTAAAATCTTTGCTTTCTTCTTGTGTTCATTTTCTAAAATTGCTTACCTGTATTTTATCCTAGAAAAAATTCATTTCCACCTTCCCAAGGGAAGGATTCTTTATAATTAATTCTTATTTCAAACTTACCTGGGTCCTTAATCGATTTATAACTTGCTAAACTCAAACTCTTAATTATCTTTTTGCTGTTTATTTCTCACTTTAAAAACATCTTACACTTGTAGTTAAAATTTTCTTTAATGATTAAAGGCAGACTCACCCAGTGTTTTCAGACTTCCTGACCCAAAGGTCTCTAATAACAGAAAAGTTGTTGACAAGCATTTTCTGAATGTGATTACAAAAGGAAGTATGTGAACTTGGTGTCCTTCTAAAAGTGCTAACTGCAGGTTGGGTAAGATGACTATTCATTTTTCTTCCAGTAGTCTAAACTCACCAGAGACCTCTCTCTTGCAGTTTCTTCACAAGGAGCAGTTGTCTGGAGCACTTGTGGGTGATCGCATTCCTCTGCTTGTCTAAAGAGGAATTATTGAAGAGCAGGTTTACTTCCTAGCTTTCTTCTTCACCACAGGCTCTACTTTTCATTTTCTTCTGGAAACCCCCATTTCTCATTTTATTATTATTCACTTGCCATCTTTGCATTCTCTCAAATTTAAGACACCCGAGGCATATATCAACAGTAATTTAATTTTATTGAAACAAGCCTACAGGAAAGAGAGATTGCTCAAAAGAGTTCTTGTGCCTTGCTTTTGATGTTCTGTGAGACTACAGAGTAAACTCTGATCTTCAAGGTTGCTATCCTAGATTGATTAGCTAAACCCCCATAGCCCAATTCTTGCATATCAACTTCTCCCAAATTTTGGCTTCAGAACTGGTCCTTTTGGATTTTGAATCTGGCCTGACAGTGACTACAGTCTTGCCTGAGTAGGACATAAGCTGGATGTTTAATCCCCAGCATGTTTATTAAAAAAAAAAAACCTGCAGAAGTTTGCTGGTAGGCAGCATGGAGAATACTGTGAGAGGTGAATCATAGGATGGTTTGATAGGATGTCTTCTTATGCTTCAGATTGTAGCAATAGCATTAGCACTTATTCTATATTGCCCCATAGTGCTTTAAAGCACTCTCTGGGAAGTTTACAGGGTCAGCATACTGCCTTCAACAATCTGGGTCTTCATTTTAGCAAACTCAGAAATATGGAAGGCTGAATCAACATTGAGCCCCATGAGCATTGAACTTTAGGCAGTGGGCAGAATTAGCCTGCAATATTGCATTCTAACCACTGTGCCACCCGTGCTCCTTGTAGCATCTCTGATCCTTCTTTGCAATTCTGGACTTGACAACTGCTTTACACCACATACTTCATTCCAGATATGATGCATATGGTAACTTGTGTATGGAAAGAATAATAACAAAAGGCTTAACAAGAGAACATATCAAGTGTGTATTGTGCTGTTCTGTCTCCAGGTTTTACTTTAATGTCTTAAAAACATCATTGTTTATTTATAGCATCTTTAAATCTCATTCTTCAGCCCCTGTGGCTTTCAGAGCATCTGCCACACAATTCATGGAGGGAAACATACCCAGTCCCTGACAATAGACTTATTATCTAAAAGGAATGATGCAGAAGAAAAGGAGGAGAGTAGAAAAAGCAAGTTACTAATTTTTAAAATCAAATACCAGTACTTAAGCAATGATCAACTGGATGCAATTGAGAGGAAACAGGGATCTGACAGAGTTGACCTTTTCAACAGGGCTGATTTGTTTATTTATTCATTCATTTCTATCCCTGTTATTATTTTTATAAATAACTCAAGGCGGTGAACATACACAGATTCTTCCTCCTCCTATTTTCCCCACAGTAACAACCCTATGAGGTAGTTGGACTGAGAGAAAGTGATTGGCCCAAAGTCACCCAGTCAGTTTTCATGCCTACAGTGGGACTAGAACATACAGTCTTCTGCCTTCAAACCTTAACTGCTAGACCAACTGGCTGTACAAGTCTACCCATGAAAGATTCTGAAGGAAAGTTTTCCTTTCCCATCTTTTCTTCATCTGAGGTAGCCTGATGAGGTAAATTCACACTGCTGAAAGCACACAGCCAACTTGAGTGAATTACCACATTGAATTTTCCGAAACAGAAGGTCTAGGAGAAATAATGTGTTTTAGTGCTTCAGATCTGGACCACATCATTGTATCCTTAGAGTCTTTGGTATTTAGGGAAGGCTGAAGTTATGGAATCAGAGTTATGGAAACAGCATCATGATGCAAGTTTTCCTCCTTTGGTGAAGTGCACCACACCCAAAAGGGATAGCACTTATAGTAAAACACTACAACGTTGTTTCAACATTCTGTCAAAACCATTGTCTGAAGATAAGGAAGGATTCTACTATTGTAGTAAAATATGTAATTTGTATATCCTATGCTCCCTCCATCCTAAAGGACTGTCATTTAGAAGGACAGATACTGAAGATGAAGCACAAATACTTTGGCCACTTAACAAGAAGAGAACTCTTTTTATTAGGAACAATTAGAGGAGAATTTGGTAAAAAGGCTAACTATATTATACTGCATATAGTGACAACAGCCAGAATTGCCTTTGCACAAAGTTGGAAGTTGGATCGCACCCCTTCTGAGGAAATGGTAGTAAAGAAAGTTTTGGACAATGCAGAGATGAACAATTTTACTTTACAGCTGAAAGACAGCGAAGAATCAGAATATTATGTGGTATGGGATAAATGGTATAGATGGTTAGCTAATAGAAATAAGGATTAAAAGTATACGTGCATGTAAATGTAGGTGTAACATCAATGCCATAGTGTTGCAAAGAATGTAAAAGAGTTTTGTATTCTTGGGAAAAAATGCAATAAAGATAAATGTTTAAAAAAGAGAAGAGAAAAGGGAAAAAGAAGAGAAAAGACCCTGGGAAAGATGGAAGGCAAAATGAGAAAGGGACAGCAAAGGATGAGATGGTTAGATAGTGTCACTGATGCCATGAACATGAATTTTAGCAAACTCTGGGAGACAGCGGAGGATGGGGGAGGGGCTGGGGTGCAATGGTCCATAGGCAGTGGTGGGATTCAGCTGGTTCGCACCATTTCAGGCAAACCGGTTGTTAAATTACCCTCCCCCCACATCAAAGTGGATCCTGGACGCTGCACTGCACTGCAACAGAGGACAACAGAGCAGCTGGTGCGAGGGAAGGAGAAAGCCGCTTTCCCTCTTTCTTCTCCCCGCTCCTCCTCCTTCCCTTGTGCTGGCCACTCCATTGCGCATTTCTCCATTGCAGCGCAGTGCCCAGGATCCACTTTGATAGCGGGGGGTGGTGGTAATTTAACAACCAGTTTGCCCAGGGTCAGGTTGGCCATTGCAGGGAGCTTGTCCCACAAGTGTGGCAGAGCTGGAAGACAGGGGTGGGCCACGTCTCCCATGACAGCCAAACTGACCCTGGGCGAACCAGTTGTTAAAATTTGAATCCTACCACTGTCCATGGGGTTGTGAAGAATCAGACACTACTTAGAGACTGAACAATAACATGCTCCCTCCAGCACTCCAGCAGGGATTTTAAAATTCTGTGCCTCTGTAGAATTCAGGAGCATTTACTGTCTCTATAATAGTTGTGCTAGTGTTTTGAATACTATTCACTATGTTTGCCATAAAATTATCCAGTATGCCTTCTTATGTAACTGAAGACCTAAGAGTTCAGAAAGGAATTAAGTTTTCCAACTAATCTGTAGAATACATAAATCTCTTACTGCTTGATATATCCTGCTCATTTTTAAAAAAACATTCGATTGTCTTTAGGATTTTTTAAAAAATAGCTTTCATTTTGTCTTATTTGAGTTCCATTTTAAAAATACAGTAATGAAAGTAAGATGGTCTACCAATGAACTATGATTCAATTTAGGAGGATTTTCTGACTATCTGTTTATTGTTAAATTAATTGCCAAATAATTACATTTAATTGAAACATTTGTTTCCAATTTCCAGAGATTAACAGGGTATTAGATGAGACAGGTCAATGACACCATTTTAAAAAGTGTAGAGTTTTGCTGTTAGACTTCAAAACAGTAGCTTTCATTAAACATCACTCCAGAATAATTTGTGTCATTAAATGTGGTAAATTTTACCCAATTACTGCAGCTGTTTTGGTTTTATTTGCTTGACTCATTCCTAAGACAAGGATTTAAATAGGCAGGTTTTTGCTTCGGGGCTGTTGATAGGGTTTTTTTTTATTAAAGTGAAATATAATTATATTATTGTCTTTAACAATCTTGCTCTTTTCTGCTTGTAAATGTAATTGTACAAATATGTTTCATAATTAGATATGGATCTTGTATGTCACTGGGCTCTTAACTTTTCTCTTCCTGAATGGGCAGTTTGGGAGAATGGCAGTATTGTTTTAAGCTAGGCTTCAGCAATGCTTTACAAAACAGATAGAACAGATAATGTATCAAGGGACCCTTTAGCGAAGTGAAGTCATGTTCCCAAGTAGTAGCTAGTGATAACAAAGGCAATGCATAACTATGGCAAGTAAGTAAATAACACAACTGGGAAAGGTAAAACCTTTGGTTTGGGGAAAACAACATATAAATAGAGTTGAAACAATCTCAGACCCACTTTCACCCCCTCTTAAACATAGTTATGGAAACTTCAATGCACATAATGGAAGAATGAGAAAGTTCTTTGCTACAGATACCGACACTGTAAAAAAAGGAGTATATAATTTGCATCATCTTGGAAAATAAAGCTATTTGCAACCAAAGCTATGACAACTTTGGTTGCACTGCAAATTCTGTTTCTCTCACCTCAAGAAAGGAGGCATTATAGAGCAATGGGTATCTGGATTTGTGGTTGTTTCTTTTTAAGGAAAAAAAAACTGGAAATTCAAAGGTCTTTATAATGTGTTTTATTTATAAAACTGCAAGCGGAGCATAAAGAGGCAAACAGATAACGCTATAGTCCTACGGATCATTTCCCAATACAAATATCTAGAAAGAGATCCCATCACATTTCTAAATGCTACATCTCTTTCTTTCTCTACCTGTTTGAAATGCAAAACTGCTGTTTTTCTCCTGCAATCTATCAATCCTCCTCCTAGATTCTTTCCTGCAAATGAATAGTTCTCTCAGAAGCCAGGCACAGCTATTACATAGTATTAAATTCTTTTGTATTAAAGTCCTAACTGCTTTAGGCCAAACCATACTGATAAAGTTGCACATGGTAATGAAAGAGAAACAGCATTGTATGAATGTATGAATAATGTATGAATTATTATCTATTCATATTTAAAACAGAAGTTGGCAGTCCATGGTTCATCAAAACCACATGTAGCTTTGGACCTCTTTTATGCATCCAACCCAATTCTGGGGGGAAAAACATCATAGTAAAAAGGATACCTATCCCTCTTCACAGAGATGGAAGGAAACTTGGAGGTCTTCTAATCCAACCCCTTGCTCAAGCTGGAAACCCTATACCAAAGGTGTCAAACTCATGTCGTCACGGCATCATCATGTGACGTATTGGGACTTTCCCCCCCTTTGATAAACCAGGCAGGGGCATAGCCAGCATGTGATGCATCTGGCCCTCAGGCCGTGAGTTCAACAGCCCTGCCCTATACCATTCCAGACAAGCGGTTGTCTTTGTAAAAGTCCCCAGTGATTGAGCACCCACAACTTCTGAAGGCAAGTGATTCCACTGATTAATTGTTCTCACTGTCAAGAAATTTCTCCTTAGTTCTAGGTTGCTTCTCCCCTTGATTAGTTTCCACGCATTGTTTCTTGTCTTGCCTTCAGATGCTTTGGAAAATAAGTTGACCCCCTCTTCTTTGTGGCAGCCCTTAGGTATTGGAACACTACTATTATGTCATCCCTAGTCCTTCTTTTCACTAGGCTAAAGGTAAAGGTTCCCCTGGCACATACGTGCTAGTCATTTCCGGCTGTTACAAATCTGAAGAGCCAGCGCTGTCCAAAGATGTCTCTGTGGTCATGTGGCTGGCATCAGTGATGGGATTGAAAACTAGTCTTGGTGGGTATGGTAGTGCAAAATCTCTTTCTCCAAACTATTCAAAATTTCTGCTATCGGTTCTCCAGAACTGGTCAGAACCTGCTAAATACCACCTCTGGCTGGCATGACTAAACACCAAAGGCACACGGAACGCTGTTACCTTCCCACCAAAGTGGTCCCTATTTTTCTACTTGCATTTTTACATTTTACTTTTGAACTGCTAGGTTGGCAGAAGCTGGGACAAGTAACAGGACACTCACTCTAACCTTAACCCTAATCCTAACCTTTCTGATCGACAAGCTCAGCGTCTCAGCCACTGAGCTCCCGTGCCCCTTTTGATACACCCTATTCCTACAACCATCCTTTATATAGTTTAGTCTCCAGGCCCCTAATCATCTTAGTTGCTCTTGTCTACACAAAACACAAGACAAATCATAGAACAGAATATATTGTCTTCTGGTCTAGGCCATTGATTATAATCTATATAATCTTCTCCAAAATTTAGAGTCAACAGCATATCCAGAGCTAGTAGTCCTATTGCTTTGTAGAGTCTTGAATGAGGATTCTATGGATGCATGGACATTTCCATTGCAAGCAAAGGTCTCTTTCACTTGGAAGATTCAACAGCGGTCATGGTGATATATTGCATACCAGAAAAGGCTGGCAGAGTTCCAGGAGCATAGTAGTACATCAGCAATACAGGTAATCCTCAATATATGACCACAATTGAGCCCAAAATTCCCACTGCTAAATGAGACAGTTGTTAAATGAGTTTTGCCACATTTTATGACTTTCCTTGCCATGTTTGTTAAGTGAATCATTGTAGTTGAATCTAGCTTCCTCATTAAATTTACTCATCAGAAGGTCACAAAAAGGTGTTGTGGTTCACCAGCATCAGATGTGGACAGCAGAGGACTCTGACAGCGAGGACGAAAAGGAATCAGTCAGGGAGATTGGCGAGGACTTGGACAAGGGTCCTGCATCTGATGCAGGGATGGGGCCGGGACTATCGGAGAGTGGGGTGCTGCCTTCGGAGCTTTTGGAGTCTGGCAGCAGTGAAGCAGATGACCCTAGGGAGCCTGTGCCCAGTATGCATGTGCGCAGGGCTGCTCAAAGGAGAGAGCAGCTGAAGCAGCAAGGTAGACTCGGGAGTAAGGCTGGAAGGTGATTGCCCCTCCCATAAGGGATAAAAACCATCCCTTGGGGATATGTTCTTTGCAGGAAGCAAAGAAGTTCTTTAGACTCTGAGTCCTCGTTGAAACCCTGTGAACTCCAGTTTGGTTTTGAAACTTCTGTCATTGATATTTATCAGTAATTAGACTTCTGTTCTTGGCAGCCTTTTACAACCTTGAAAGGGCTTGCTTTTATCTTGGACAATTAGGCTTAAATGACTCTTGGGTGGGAATGCAAAGAATTCCCAGTGCTGCATTAAAAAAGGTTTGTTTTTATACACAGTTTGTGTTTGTTTAATTGGAACAAGGCTTGGGTCTGAACAAAAGATGATCACAAGACCCTGGGATACCGCCACAGTCACAAATATGAGTCAATTGCCAAGTGGCTGGATTTTGATCATGTGACCATGGAGACGATGCAGTGGACTAAGTGGAAAAGTGGTCATTAGTCCCTTTTTTTAGTGCCATTGTAACTTTGAATGGTCACTAAATGAACTATTGTAAGTCAAGGACTACCTGTACAGCTGAAGCAGGTTGTGAGAGACTGGCAGTAAACCTGTAGTTTGTTGATGAGGCATTGGACTTCTACAACACAGGCTTTAACAACCATTGCCTTAGAATACAAACCAGAGGCCCTGGTGGAATAGCATCATGTCTATGTTGCTGGCTCCGCTCCATCCCTGTGCACATTTTTGAATTAAATCTCTGAATATTCAGCTATGGATGCCTAGTGCAGGAGGAGGCAATAAAGACTTGGTCTCTTAGCAGATGTAATGTCCACAATTGTGATTTCAGCAAATGACCTTGACATTCACCCAATCTTGCTTTCCTGGGTTGTCTGGACATTTGCTCTATAGCGACAAGGGAAAGATGCCAACCTCACTAGCCCAATTCTTTCCATTGCGTATCTTTGGAAAACTTCAAGAAGATACTTCCCCCACCCCCCTAGAATTTACCAATGCTGCCTTGAAGCTTTAGCTCTTTCTTGCATAGTTTTCATACCTTCCACTGCAAAGCTCCTTAAAGGCTGCTTGTTAGGTTTCTTTGAACAAAATAGCCAAACTTGGCCACTTTAAGACTTGTGGCCACTTTAAGACTTCAACTCCCAGAATTCCACCTCCAGTCATGTTAGCTCAGGAATCCTGGGAGTTGAAGTCCACAAGTCTTAAACTTGCCAAGTTTGAAGACCCTTGAGTTAGTTGTGTTGCCTGCTACACAGTACTTTTCCAGATCAATTGTAAAATTCACTTGGCTTTTGGTTAGTAAAATAAAAAGGTACCCTTTGCTTATTTGTTCCTTTTTTATTGTTTCTGATGGGTTGTTCTTACTCCATTGACTGCTGAAGGCAAGTTCCATATTGCTGCAAATTAGTTGCTGGACAAAAGATTTACTACAGCCTTTAGCTAAGGAGCCCCTTGTTTGTTTGTTTTTCTTGACTCTTGCTTGGATTTCACAAACCAGCTACCACTTCTGATCCCTGTTGCAGATAGATTTGGTCATTTTATTGTATAATAAAAAGGTAGCAACAGAAGGAGGAGAAAAAAGGTGGCTTCTAGGCCTAACCATTTGGGGGTGCAGGTGGGAAGACGTGACATCAAGTTCTCCTGTGACAAATGATGCCTGTGCAAGAAAACCAGAGTGTCAGGGAAAGGCTAATGCCGCCACAGCTGTTATTTCTAAGAAATGAGCAATGGAGTTTATGCAATATTTATTAAGAAGGTATCCATACTGATTTATATAAATCTGCTTGAGCTGGTGGCACTTTCAGAATTTTAAGAGCATTCTGTGAGTACCCACATAAAATGGTTGCATGACAAGCCTAATATTCACAAAGAGAAAGGGAAATTTTCCCCCAGGATCCTGTTCCCTATTGCACTATTAGAAAAGGCAGTATGGCCAAGATCAGAACATAGGTTTTTTTTTTTTTAGAACAGAACACACATTATTCCTACAGGATCGCTGACTATTACTATTTTATGGTATTTTTCCTCCTTTTTTTAAAATGAACTGGTTCAATCTGCCTGATATTTTAATATGATTCACCATAGAGTCCCCCAAACATACATGTCAAAACAGTGTCAAATCTGAGATTCAAAAGTAAGAAGATTACATTCAAATTTGAGATCAAGGGGAAGAAGATTACATTCAGGATCTGATTCAATAAGAAGCTCAAGATAGGCAAAGCATAAAAGTGCCCGCAGCTGCCTCTTCTTTTGGCAAAATGGAATGGAAATAGCAGAGATGGTAGATCTATTAAGCCATATTAAGGTGACAAGGTTCAGCTGGATAGCTTCAAGGGTTTCAGTGTAATACATTTTTGAAATATTCTCCCATAGTTTCTTTTACAGTAGTGTAGGAATAAAGAAGCAACAATACAGCACATTCTAAATTGCTGCAAAGAATCTCAGGCTTAATCAGGTTGAACAGTTCTCTTGTTGAAACTCAGAAATAAATATTTTCCCCGGCTAAAAAAGAAAACAGATTAGAGTTAATGGGATAGTTAGTTAGTATTTGAGAGCTGTCCCCTTAAGGGAATGCATCATGGTAAATGTAGTTAAGGTATCCTGGGAAATGTAGTCCATGTCATGTGGGCACATCTGTAATCCTGATTGGTCACTAAATTGACCCTTGTTGGGTTGGGGGAGGCTCCCTCACTCTAGCCTGAATCTTTTACCATGCAGTTGCTTCAATCATCATCATGGTCATCATCATGGGGATGAGAGTTTAATATCTTTCTACACCACAATTCAGATTTGCAAAGGATTGGACATTAAGAAGAACCTCATCATAAATGTGAGTTGACAGGATGCCTGATGAACCAATAAAAAAGACTTTGTATAGATGCTTTGTGGAGTTGCTCTGTCTGCTTTATACCCATCCAGAGCATAATAAGCAGAACAGTAGAAAGTTATATTAATCTTGATTCCTGGAAGTAGTAAAAAGATGGAAAGATTTTAAATCCCTGAGTAGAATGATGATTTGTCTGTCTGAATTCCTGCAATCCCAAAGTAAATGATGGTCTGGATTCCCTCAGTATAAAGTCAGTTAATTTGGACTCTTAAAAGTAAAGATTGCTGTATCGGAATCCCTGTAAAGATTAAAAGTAATTTGAATTTTGTGATAAAGACAAAGATATTTTGAAGCCAGGAGTAAATGTGCATGCTATTCCTTTGTACCTCAAACCTCATCATGGCAGCAGGAAGGGGCAAATTCCCCCTCGCCTCTCTTCAGCAAAAGAAGCCTCTTTGTCTCAAGTTACATCTGTTAGCTCAGGAAGAACTAATTTGCAAAACAAAGGGAGGAGCCAGGTATTACCCATCTACCCTGGTTTTTTCCCAGTTACCACCTACAAACTCTTTACAAATGCAATAGGACAGTCTGAAAAATCTTTCCTGTGTCCTGCAACAAAGAAACTGCATTTTCCCTAGCCCTTCAACCAAAAGAGAATGAAGAAAGTTTCCACAGAAAGCAAACAATAAACATACCTTGCATTCCTTGTCACCATAGAAACAGACTGCCAGCTAGTACATTGTCATTGGCTCAAAACTCTTTACAAATGCAGATGCAAGAAGATTTGCAAGTTTACCTAGCAGCCAGCCATCTCCATAAAAAAGGGTAGTAATTCCCGCCCCCCAGACTTAAGCAAAGCAGCCCACAGCACCATCTGGTGGTCTAGGAGAAATTTCCCAGAGAATTCAAAGACTTGTCTGCGAATTTCCCCAAATTTAACTAGTGTTTAACCAATGAAAATTCCTTTTTTTTTGTAATTATTGTGGAAACATTAAGCAACTTAATGCAAGGTTCCAGTACTATCTGCAGCCTAATCTGTGCTCAGCAACAGTGTCATCCAGACCTAGCAAGCAACACTAACAGGCAAATCTGCATTTTACTCTCACGTCTTCAGACTCAGCAACAACATCCTCTATTGTGCCAATTTGTGTCATAAGCAACACTAACAGGCCAATCTGCGTTTTGCTCTCATGTCTTCAGACTCTGCAACAATGCCCTCTATAGCACCCACTTGTGTTGCAAGCACGCATCACGCCCTAAAAGCAGCCATATTGTGCAGTGCCACCTACGTGCTCAAGTACTAAATCTAGCAGACACTCCTTTCTGCTACCTGCACACAGCGCCCTAGCAAAATAAAGGAAACTACTAAATTTTCCAAAATTCACCTTTGCCAATTTGAAGCATGGCAACTTCTTCAGCCATGACAGATGTACCTGAAGTACCAGAGGACTCGAACTCTCCTCCCACCCTAGATGTAAATGTGGAGCCTGGTTCCCAAAGCCCTCATCCGGACATCCAAACCTCCAAAGACATGGCGATACCTCAGAAAGTCTACGACCCCAGACGGCATAGGAAGCTTACCTCACCCATGGTGGCACGCTTCAAAGAGGATTGGGCCAGGCAGTATCACCATCATGCAGATGCATAGGCAGAGCTGGTAAGAATCTGCGATACCCCTAAAAGCAAGTTGCCCGTCAAGAGCCTACTACTAATGCAGAAAGAGATAGAGGAGCATCTCGTACAGTGGAGAGACAGTGAAAGTAAGCTTAAATACATACAGTTGAACCTGGAAGACCCAGAGCTCCAAGAACACATCCAATGCTTTGAAGAGGCGAACAAAGAATGCAAAGACTGCATTTGGGAAGAGAAAAATTCCCTCCAGGCTGCGCTTTTCAATGCACTACAGGAGGAACAAATATCGAGGGAGAAGGCCACATCTGACATAGGTCTTCAATCACTAGCAGCTTCTTCCCACCATTCAAAGAAAGTCTCCTCCCTCCATTCCAAGCCCACTAGATCTCCAGCAGGTTCCAGTGTCTCGCGCCAATTGTCTGCTGCTGGGTCTCACCATTCTTCCAGAGCATCCTCCCATCGCAGCGGTGCATCTAAGGCCTCCAAAGCAGCAAGTTATGCCGACCGGGCTGCAGAAGCTGAAGTAGAAGCTGCAGTAGCAGATGCAGATCTACATGCAACAGAGGAGGTGACACGGCAGAAGGCGGCAGTAGCAGCTCAACAGGCAGAAATAGCAGCTAAACAAGCAGAATTGGCCAAAGTTCAGGCCCAATTGGAGTTGGCCGAACGGCACAGAGACTCTGCAACAAAGACGGCACAGGCCGCAGCATGACGGAAGGTGGCCAACAATGCCTCCTTCAACTTCAACCTCAAAGAATTGGGACAAGAGAGTCCAGATACATGGGTCAAGGCCTATGTGGATGAGCAGCACTTGCTACAAAACAAGCAGATGGAACCGCCTCAGTTGCCTAGCAATCTCCCACAACCAGGTAAGCATAGGAGTGAATCTCACCCACAGACTCTAAACCTCAGTCATGCAACTGACATTGTAAGACTCAAAATACGAGATTCACTTCCCACCAAGAGCAAACCTTCCCCAACTGATGTTGCATGTACTATGGTCTGAAATTCTCTTCCCAGAATCAGCAACCCTACTCCAACGTCTCATGACCTGCCAGGCAAGCAACTTAGCCCACCAGTGATCACAACGACTTCTCGACAAGTAGACATGCAACCAACGACACCTGCCACACTCAATCCACAGGCAGTACCATTCCAGCCACAACCTCAACACTACCCGAGTTCACAGGTACAACAAGATAACTGCAGCCAGCCTACACAGCAGCATGAAGCTCCACCATCATCTCTGGAATGGCAGGACGACATCCTCCGTAAGCACTGGGAGGAACACTACGACCCGTTGTTGACATACAACCCGAACCCACCCTCTACTTCAATGTCCCTTACCCAATCCACCTCTACAGATGATGCAGGCTACTGGAGAGAGTTGGCACTCAGGAGAGGAAAGCAAGATTTGGCCGCCAACAGGGTATACAAATTCTCTGATGAGCCAGGTGGTGAATATCTCCTCTAGAAGAAAATTTTCCTGCACACCATTCAGGATGCACGCCTGAAACCCAATGAAGTACTTGTACACTTGATAATGTGGCTAGGGCCGCGGTCTGCCAAAGCAATGAAGGCACTTTATACCTTCCACATAGATGATCCAGACGCTGCCCTACGGTTGGCATGGAAAAGACTTGACGAAATGTACGGTGCTCCCACAGCAGTAGAATCAACGCTCTTGAACAGCCTCAACAGATTTCCTAAAATTCCTATCGACAGGCCTCACCTGGCCACGGAACTATCTAATATACTTATACAACTGAAAGCAGCACAACGGGATCCACGGTTAAGAACAAGATCAAAATATCTACCAGTGACTTCTTACTTTTGGGGCATGACAGATTTATTGGCATGCTTCATTAGAAATGTATCCTGTAATAAATAAAATAATAATAATATAACATCTCAAAATATATTTCCACGTGAGTTATCACAATAGTTAATCCTTGCTAAATTATGGCAATTAGGACCAGAATTTCCATTAAGTGATGCTGTCATGTTGTTTAGTGGTGGCAATTCTATCAACCCTCTTGTTGTTCAGCAAGGACCATGTTAGTTAATTGAGTGCCATGCAGATTGCAAGCAGGCAGTCAGGAAAGGTCTGGTTGTGTTGGTACACTGTGGGGCCAGAAGTGGCTGCTGTTGGTTGGGGAGCTTGTGCAACAATTCACAAGGCATGATATCAGCATGATTAGGGTTGCTGCTGCTGGGTGGGGGAGGGCATGAGAGATTTACTGGAGTGACATGTGTAGGAGAAGAGCAGGCAGAATCTGGGGGTGGAGTTAAGAGAGGAATCACCCTGAAGTCATTACATTCCCACAAGTGACCCAAATTCACCACCTCTTGAATTTTGCTGACTGTTAACTAGCACCAGTTTAGTGCTGACTATTAATTGACTAGATTCTTTTGTGCAGGCAAAAGCAATAAATAATCTTAACTGGAACTTAATGTGTGGTTCCAATTTTTTTGCGCTAGACACCTGTGACATTCCCTGATGGTTTCCCCACTGACTTTGCTTGTGGGAAACCAGCAGAGAAGGTGATAAATGGTGATCATTTGACTTGGCAACCATAAAATTGCAAGCTGGTTGTTAAGCATCCAGATCCTGTGATTAGGGGGATGCTGTGATGGCCAGAATTTAAAGGACTGTCCATAAGTTTTTTTTCAGCACTTTCATAATTTCAAATGGTCAGATAATATATGGTTGGTAAGAAAAGATTACTTGTATTTAAGATCAAATGGGAACATTCATTAATATTTATTGATTTAAAATTTATCTCTTCTACTTCATCTATTAATTTTATTTTTTTTAAAAATCAATTATCAATTAAGGTAAGCTAACATACTGCATTTTAAAAACCAAAACCCAACATTGACAGCAGCTCAGTGAGAAACTTGAAGATGGTGCAGGTTTAACTCCTTACATATAATTCCAGAGAAGAAATAGGGGAGGGGAGACTAATGTAATGTCCCACCATGATGTAACTTATAGATGCTGATTGTCTTGTAAATGTGGTGAGGCAGAAGATATATCGATTCTGCTGGTGGATTCCATTTTATAAAGGATGGTTGATATTATAGTCCACGGTTTAAGCCTCAACCCAGTTTTCCATGAGATATGCAGCAAATCAATTTATTCACCGGGTTTGAATTCACTTGATTGAATGATTGGGAAGAATAGTTCAGCCAAATCTCAGTTACCTCCCACTCTTGACTTATCACACCCCAAACTGGAAAACCTCCTATATTATTTATTATTTATCTGCTTTTTGCTTTTGTTTTGAAACACAGCTCGGCATACTTCCTTTTCCGTTCCATGTTTCTAGTAGCTATCTAATGTCATATAAATGGAAGTAGAAAAAATGAATATTTTTGATAATCCTGTATACTAATAAAAAACCGCTTGCCCAAATTATCTGCATTTTGCTTACCCAATTTACTTACTTTCATACTGTTTCTTCCTGGTGTCCCTTTGGAATGAATCACCTGGGTCAGCATAGCTGAGAAAGAGCAAAGATGGTTATCTAGTCAATTGTCTATTGCAGTGCTGTCAGACTCCTGGCCTGTGGGCAGATGTGTCATGTGCTGGCCATGCCCACACCCAGTTTAGCGAAGGGGGAAAAAGTCCTGATATGTCACATGATGCCCATGTGATGAATTTGAAACCCCTGGTCTATTGAATAGTTGAAACAGCACAGTTCTTACTTTAAAGTTGGACATGTTGGTTTATATATCAATGTGGGGCTTATATTATTTTATCCCTTTCCCCCTTTAATTCATAAGCTTGTTTCCCATTCAACATATGATGAGCATGTTAACGACCAATCAGATCCATACACATATCAAATGCCTATTTTTCAAACATAAAAAAATGTAAAATGTTCATGTAAATGTATTAGGTTTCATTGCCTATTTCACTTTAGTGGTTATCCCAGACAGGGACTACATGAAGAAAAGTAGTGTTTTCTTATTAGGTTTATAGCAGAGGAGCACATTTTGCAGTAGCTATTGAAATTCTGTACAAACTTACCTTAATTTGATGTATTTGACCCTACCTTTCTTCTACTTTCCATCAAAGAACTTGCCTGGTTTACTGATTGGCTTCAAATATCCATCTAATTTATAATGGTGGTTTCCTTAACTTTGGCCAGGTTATGTGAAAACTCAGCATTTGTGGTTGCAGCCTTAATTAATGATGTATCAGAGTGAACCCAGTCCATTATAGCTCAGTCAACAAATTTGTGTGAGCAGTGAGATAGCTTGTTTAATGGTTCAGGTCCAGCTGTTCTCTTACTGTTGCTCAGAAGTTTTATATTGCACATTTATTGTGGCATACGCTTCTGAGGCGATTAGGCTCTGTTTCCTCAAATATCATTATCATCATTATGGTTTATACATTTCATTTTCCCATGTGACATTGTGCACTGCACCGCTGAGAGGACTGAATCCAGATAAGAATACAGCAAAATCTCTCTTCATAAGAACATTATATCTTAATGCCTACATAGTGTGTGCCACAAATCACATTGATGGGCTTCATAATAAATACTTGCCCTAAGAGATTCACTCTCTGCCAGAAGTAAGATGGATCTCTGACAAAGTATCTACGTTTTAGCAAAAATTAATACTGCATCTTTTCATTCCTACCTGTGCCATGGAGAAATCCTGAATTGTGTAGTTCTACGTGAGCTGCCAAGAGTTGTTATATCTAAAGCTGTATCCCACTTTCCTTAAAACACCTGTGTGAGTATTTTAATTGAAACCATAACAAAGGTGCTACATCTGACCTTTCGACTTGAAAGGTGGTTAAAAAGTATGAAATATAAGTATAAATAAATAAAAGCATCCAATGGAGTTTCTTAGTCTCTTCTTCCATAGGTAGTTGCTATGATATCATTAGCATCCTACTTTTTAAAAGAAAATTGCCATTGGTTAATGAAATTACATCTACGAGAAGACTGTATTTGTGGGATAATGCCTACATAATAGTCAGGCATGACTAGATACTCTACTGTTTCATTTTTGTATCTCCATTCTGCTATCTGTCATGGAGAATTTATAAAATTTATTTTAGAAAGGGTTTGATGTTACTGCAATATTCTGGCTGTGTCTAACACTCATCTAGTACATTTCATAATGAATACAGACTGATTAAACCATGGACTGAAACAGGAATCTTATTGTGATCCCATAATATATCATATTTCTTTTTCACATTGAGGTTGAATTAATGGTCATGTTAAATGCCCTGGTAATGAATAAATCAAAATACAAAATGGAATCTTGGGTCTATTAATTCTTGTTATCTACTCAAATTCATTAACTTTCTTAGCTTGACTTTTCATTTGATTATTAGAGCTGTACATAATTTTGGAAACAATTTAGAAAAAACGTGTTTTAAACATTCAGCAGTGTGAATGTAGCACTTGCCTGGAACTCTTTAAAGCAGCAGTGTCTTTTCCAAGGATCATTGGGTAGTTGTAGAGTGGAATGGGGCAACTTACTGCAGCCAATATGCCAAGGTCAAATTGCCATGGGACAATTCAACAATTCAAATATTAAAAATTATTTTAAAAATTATTTTAATTTTTGTCATTCACATTTTATTTTGTCCCTCCTTTGGCATCCTTTCTTTAATATTTTATTCCACCATTTCTTTGATATATTAATGTAACTCTTGTCCTGTGGCAAGCTGTCCCAAAGAGAGTTGGCCACAGTGAGTTGTTCCGCAGAAAGTTGGTCATGGTAAGTTGGTCCCAAGAACTCAAAGTGGTGTTCTGCTTGTGTTCCACTTGAAAGCTGTCAGAAAGATGCTAACGAACTCAAACCACTTCTTGTAAAAACTTCCACAATCTCATTATATGTGTATTATAATCTATATGGGAATAAGAAGCAGAATAAAACAATGGTAAACTATAAACGGGCTCCACAATTAGCCTTCACAGTTTTCAAAATGTATGAAGGAAAAACCTCTGCCTAATAACCTCTTCATTTAAATTCAAGAGAGGTGGAACACCAAGCTAGTTATAAAAAGATTATTAGCTGCTGTGATAGAATGAAATTTACCCACTAGCTTTCTTCAAGCCATCCTGTTCTCTTTTCAGGCCTTTTAATATTGAGATGTCCTAATATCGTAACTGTCCATCAAAGAGACTGGCAAGAAGGCTGGATTTTCTTCTCTGAAGCTAAGACCCTGACTCATCAACCCAAACAAAAAGCTTCTTGCTAGATCAAGAAAGTCTTATTTAAGCATCACATGCTACTGCAGCAGCACCAATGACTTTGGCTGATCTTAAAAAAAAAAACTAAGTGGGCAGACCCAATTAATACCTGGATGTAAAATTACCAGGAGTTTCCAAGTTGAGGGTGAAATCTGAGAATTTTATAAAAAGGACCACCATCTAGAAGTGGGCACTGTTAAACCACTTTCTAATGTTGCCAAAATAAAAATATAGCTGCATCCATGTAGTCATCAATGCTAGGCTGTGCTTAAAGACTTTTTTTAAATCTCTACCATAAATCATAGTCTTGTTAAAATATTTTGTTCTTTTCTGTATTACTATGTCAAATTTAAGGGTTCTTTTCCTTTAATTGTAATCTTTAGTTCCTTCTGTTTGCCTCTAGTGCCAAACTAGGGACTCAGGGCGGCTTACAATAAAAAATAGCAATATGGTTAATTAAAAATACATTAAACAAGTGAACTAAGCCCAATAAAGATGAAAACCCAATAAAATTTAAAATAAAATAAAACCCCACCCCTTACCCTTCAGTCCAGGTTGGACTGTTGAAACAAACAGGTCTTTAGGTCGCGGCAGAAGAAACGGAAGTCGGGAGCCAACCGGAGCTTCAAGGGGAGTCGATTCCACAGGGTGGGTGCTCCCACAGAGAAGGCTCTAGCCCTGGGCACCACCAGCCGACATTGTCTGGCCGATGGCACCCCAAGGAGGCCCTGCCTGTGGGAGCACACAGGGCAATTGGAAGTCGATGCTGGCAGGAGACGCTCCCGCAAGTACCCCAGACCCAAGCCATGTAGGACTTTGTATCTTATCACTAACACCTTGAAGCTCACCCGGAGGGCAACCGGCAGCCAATGCAGGTCACGCAGGAGGGGTGTAACATGGGAGTATCGGGATACTCCCATCACAACATGCACGGCTGCATTCTGCACCAGTTGAAGCCTCTGGGTGGTCCGCAAGGGCAGTCCCATGTAAAGAGCATTGCAGTAGTCGATTCGGGAAGTTACGAGTGCATGAGTGACCATCTGTAGTGCATCTCGGTCCAGGTAGGGGAGCAATTGGTGCACCAGATGAATTTAGGCAACTGCCCCCCTGGTCACAGCTCCCACCTGCTCCTCCAAACTGAGCTGTGAATCCAGGAGGACACCGAAGTTGCGGCCCTATCCATGGGGGGCAACACCTCTTCTCCCATGGCCAATGATGGAACATCCTGGATTATCTGAGATGCCGGTACGCACAGCCACTCAGTCTTGGCTGGGATGAATTGGAGCCTGTTCCTCCCCATCCAGATCTGTACCACATCCAGGCAACGGGACATCACGGAGAGTGCATCACTGATATAGTTTGGGGTGGAGATGAACAACTGGGTATCATCTGCATATTGATGATACCTCACCCTGAGCTCATGGATGATCTCTCCCAGTGGCTTCATGTAGATGTTGAACAGGAGGGGCGAGAGGACCAAGCCCTGGGGCACCCCACAAGCTAGGGGCCTCGAACTCGACCTCTGCTGCCCTGCCAACACCGATTGCGAATGACCCAAGAGGTAGGAGAACCACTGTAAAATGGTGCCTCCCACCCCCAACCCTCTGAGGCATCGCAATAGGATACCATGGTCGATGGTATCGAAAGCCGCCGAGAGATCTAATAGGACTAGGACAGAGGAAAATCCCCGGTCCCGAGCCCTCCAGAGATCATCCATCAGCGTGACCAATGCCGTCTCTGTGCTGTACCCAGCCCAGAAGCCCGATTGGTACGGATCTAGGTAATCGGCTTCCTCCAGGAACCCCGGAAGCTGATGGGCCACCACGCTCTCAACAACCTTCGCTACAAAGCGAAGGTTGGAGATAGGATGAAAGTTGTTCAAAATGGTTGGGTCCAAGGCAGGCTTCTTAAGGAGGGGTTTCATCACCGCCTCCTTTAAGGCGGTGGGAAAAACTCCCTTCCTCAATGAAGCGTTGACTACTGCCTGGAGCCAACCATGACTAACCTCCCGGGAGGCATATACCAACCAGGAGGGACATGGGTCCAATAAACACATGGTGGAACTCAGCCTCCGCATGGTCCTGTCTACTTCTTCTAAGGACACAGGCTCAAACTCATCCCAGATGATAACGGCCAGATTCCTTGCAACTCCTTCATCCAACTCCTGCCAGTTGGAGTCCAAGCCTGCCCGAATCTGAGCCATCTTATCCAGCAGATGCTGACTAAACTCCTCGGCCCTTCCCTGCAGAGGGTTCTCCCCCACCTCCTGATGTAGGAGGGAATGGGTGACTCTAAAAAAGGCGGCCAGGCGATCATCTGCAGACGCAATGAGAGCAGAGAAATATACACATTTCGCCGCTTCCATTGCCACCAGATAAGTCCTCATATAGGCTCTTAACTGGGCTTGGTCAGATTCGGATCGACTGGATCTCCAACTGCTCTCCAGGCCCCTCCTTCAACGCTTCATCTCCCAGAGCTCCATTGAAAACCAAGGAGCTAACCGGGATCTGCGATGAGTTAAGGGCTGCAAGGGGACAACTCGGTCAAGAGCCTCCGAGGCTGCCCATTGCCAGGCATCCACTAAGGTCTCGGCCGAGCTATGGGTAAGGGAAGTGGGAATCGACCCAAGTGCCAACTGAAACCCCTCAGGATCCATCAGATGTCTGGGGCGGAACCATCTAGTAGGTCCTGCCTCCCAGCAGTGTGGTGTGGCCTGCTGGAAGGCCAGCCACAGGAGATAATGATCGGTCCATGACAGGGGTTGAGTGATAGGTGAACCCCCACCTAGATCATTACACCACCATTCCGAGAAGAAAATCAGGTCGAGTGTGTGTTCCCTCCCTCATGAGTCGGCCCCTGAATTATTTGGGTCAGGTCCATAGCGGTCATGGAAGCCAAGAACTCCTGACCTAAGCTCGACGTTGCTCCCAGGGAGGGCAGGTTGAAATCCCCCAAGACTAAAAGTCTGGGGAACTCCACCGCCACTTCCGAGAGCACATCCAGAAGCTTGGGTAGGGCCGTCATCACATTGCTGGGAGAAAGGTACATGAGGAACAGGCCCAACTGACCCCCAGGGCCAACCCTCAGGAGGAGGGACTCATACCCACCCATCTGCAGAACAGTGACCTCCCTTGGAAACAGGGTCTCCCTGGGCCTTGGTGGTGCAGGCTGTTAATAGCCTAGCACTTAGTTCCAGCTGCCTGTAATTATTGCAGGCTCGAATCCCACCAGGCTCAAGGTTGACTCAGCCTTCCATCCTCTCGGGGTAGGTAAACTGAGGACCCAAGATTGTTGGGGGCAATAAGCTGACTTTGTAAAAATGCCGCTTAGTAATAAGCAGGCATATACAACGGAAGGAAGGCTATTGCTGAGCACATTGGGTTGTATCCCAAAAATTGTAAGCCGCCCTGAGTCTCCGGAGAAGGGCGGGATATAAATATGAATTTAAAAATAAATAAATAAATAATCCACTCCACCGCCCCTACCCTGGATCCGAGGCTGGTGAAGCACCCGGAAACCTGGGGGACATAACTCACACAGAGGGACCCCTCCCTCCAGTCCCAGCCAGGTCTCCGTAATGCAAGCCAGGTCCGCGGCCTCCTCCTCAATCAGCTCATAGAGGAGGGGAGCTTTATTCACCACGGACCTGGCATTCACATAAACCAACCTCAGCCCAGGGATCACACTTCCCGCACCCCCCCCCAAAGAAGTGGGCAGAAACTGGAGGGTCAGAGTGCACCACAGCTCAAAGATAGCAGGGGCGCGCTCCCAAACCATGATGTGGCCCTCCATTTCTCCATCTCCTGCCATTCCCAATTGCCATAGAAATTGGAATCCCTACCCTGTTCCCCAAGGTCTCCAGGTCCCTCCCATCCGTCCCCACACCGTGACCTTTCCCTGGCCTGGCCTGAGTCAGGGGCTGGCTCAGGGGAACCCCCCCAAGTTCCCACCCAAACCCACACTCCTCCCCCCTCCCTAACCCTTTTAAAAATTTGGTTAAAAAATTATACAAATATCCCTTCCCACCCTTTAACCCCTTAAAACCCCATCCTGCGCCATGCCATTTCTCAGGATCCCAAGATCCGTCATCAAGGTAGGCTCTCGAAAGTCCAACGGGCCACCTCAGGGACAGGGGGGCCTTCCCAAGGGCCCGTAACTCTGCTGATGAATAAGATAACACAATCACAGATATTAAAAGTCCAACCATAGAAGGGAGTGGGTAAAAATGGCCAGATGACAAAACCCTCATGTCCAGACATAGTCCCCAGAGTCATACTGTCCAGCTCGACAACCCTCTCATGGCTAATCGTGGGGGAGGACCAGAGTAGATAAAGGTCCATCCACCACCCTCACACCGCGGTGGAACCCCCGGACCAGGGACGGTGAGGTAGGCTGAACAGACACCGCTGCCCTCCCACCACAGCAGGCAATCCCTGCTGCCCTCTCACCACGGCAGGGCAGCCAGCCCCATTTCTGTACAGAGGGAACAAGAGGGAAGAAAAGGTGGTCCCGAAAGTCAATCCTCCAGCAGGTACTGGGCAGAGTAACCAGCAAGTTCTTAACAATAACGGGTAACTAGGCAAATCCCAGTGCAGCCATCGCAGTGGGCCGAGGCAGCAAGCAGTAACCATCATAACAACGAGGCTGGAAGTCAAGCTTCGGGACTGGCATCCTAAACACCTGCCCCCCATATCAACACAGCCTCCAGTCTTGGAAAGACTCCAAGCAAGAATAAAAGTTCAAACAAAGCCAGCAGCTGCAGCAGGCAGCAGGCAGCAGATGGCAGGACTACAGGTCTACTACAGTCCACTACAGTTCCACAGACATGGCAAAAGTCAGCTGCCAAGTCGCAGGGCCTCAGAAGGAGCCAGTTCACCTCACTTCCCCTGGCGGTGGCCTCCCCAGCCACACCCAGCCGCGCACAACCACATTGGGCCCACTGGGTTGGCTGTTGGGTCCTCTGCCGGGTGCTCCTCCGGACTCAAGCCTCGCACCAGGGACACTGACAGTACCAGCAGCCACCTATCCTCCGTCGGGCCAACCACTAGGCTCCTGTCTTCCTTGTCCTCTGCCACCTGCCGCCACCGCCAAACACCGCCAAATACCACTGGGACTTGCTGTCGTTCCCGCTACCATCCTCTCCTCCCACAGACGCCCAGCGCCAGCCGCTGGGTCCCCAAACCCCCAGGTAACCAGGCAGGGGGTTGGGTGAAGAAAAATGGGACCCCTAACCCCACAAAACGTCCTAAACCCCCCCCCATGGCGCTTACCGGTGGTGAGCTGCCATTTTTCCAGACATGCGCAGAAGAATGTCTTATGATTTTTTTAAAAAAGATCATTCAAAACAAAAGTATTTCCCCATGGGATGATTTCTTATAATTCCAAAATCCACCTGGACCCTTAGTCCATTGATGACTTATCAGAATCAAAGTTCTAATCATCCTTTTGTTATTCCAAAATAATTTTGGTTTAGGTCCTTAAAAGTAGTTAAAACTGCTTTCACTAAAGACTGAAGGAAACTCATCCTGTGCTGCCATAATGATGGATTCAAAGGTTTCTAGCCATTCTTCTAGCCATTCTAGCCAAAGATTTCTTTTTAGCTATTCTAGAATAGCTAAAAAGCAATTAGCAAGAATTATCTAAACGTGGTTAGAAAAGGAACTCATGAATGAAGGAGAACATACATGTCCCAGGATAGCGTTGCAGGATCTAACCTGGATTGGTCACTAGGACCAGAGGTTTAGTCTGCTGAACTTTTGGATTCGTGCAGGGGCCCATTCTTCAGGGAACTTCTGTCTAGCAGAATTTGTGCTGTTCTTTATAGTGCCTGTTGTATGTGATGTTTAGATGTTGATCAGGGTGTGTTGATAGCTCATCAATGACTGAAAAGCCAGCCACCAACACACCCCAGTCAACATCTAAAACACCACATTCAACAGGCACTAAAAATACCACACAGAGAACAGCACAGACTCTGCTAGGGAGAAATTCCCTGAGGATGGGCTCCAGCACAAGTCTGAAAGCTTGGAAGACAAAACCTCTGGTCCCAGTGACTGACCCAGATTGGATCCTGCAGACAAGGAACTATGGGAACTAGTGTCCTTTTGAAAGGCAACAACCATGCTTGAGAGAAGATGGTTTTTCCCTTGTTTTCCAGAGCTCTAAATTTGATGGAGACCACTGTCTTGCATCTCTTCATAAAGAGCAACTGCATGGAGTACTTGTGAGTGACTCAAATCCTTTCCTTGTCCAGAGAGGAATTAGAAAGGGATGATCTATTTATTCACTGGCTCTTTGCTCCACCATACTTGTTGGTTTCACTTTTAGCAGAACTTTCTTCAGTTGCCATTTCTTCTTTGAAAGACTTTGTTACTGTCCTTGTTACTTGTACAAAGATCTTACAAAGCTTTCTTACCTTGCTTATGTTGAGCATCCAGTACTTTCCAAATGATGCTGTCAGTGAAACATTTAAAGAAGCCACCACTCACATCTTCCTGCTGGGAATGAATTGAAAAGTTTAAGCAAACTACAGAAAAAATAAAAAGGGTTCTTTCCCCTCAAGCATAATGGAGAAAAATGGGCAGAGAGGTCTCAAAAATTGACCTTAACTGCAATAAACTGCTCACAGCATGACTAGCAATCCATCAATTTGCTCCATTTTTGCCAGAATGCCACCATGGAAAGCTATAATATTTCTCAAACTGTTGTTAACCAGAACAAACTCATTATTGGTCTACTGAGGTAACCCAAAAAGAATGGCAAAATAAGTTTAAACAATTTGCTTTTAGGTTGCAATCTTACCACAATTATTTGGAAATAGGTTCCAGTGACTCAGTAGGACTTATTTCTGAATCAAATTGCACATGCAGAGCCTTAGGGAGCTTTTATACATGAATCTGGGGATTTACTTAATTCTTCTCTTTCTTTGCATAATATATAGGTGTCCCAGTTTGGAGTCAGGTGATTTGACTATCCATATTCCCTAGTGCCATCAGTTATAAAGGAAGGGAAGGGGGGAAATATCTGTTTTATTACATTAATTAATATATGGATCAAGCATTTTAGGTTCAGCAAATATTTAGAATTTGTCAGTTAAAAAAAGTTGCAAGGGCCTTTTATCAGTGGACTCCATCCTGTCTTTCCCCCTCTATTTCGTTATTGTGTCTATAATATAGATCCGTCTATCTGTCCATCTGTCCGTCTGTCTGTCTGTCCGTCTATCCATCTATCCATCTATCTATCTAATCTGAGAGTTAAAAAACTAAACTGAACTAAACTGAAATCAGAACCTACATTTCCCTAAACTCTCACAGAGCTTCTTCATGATAAGCAGTGTTCCGATATCTCAGGGGTGTATGTATACACTCACACACACACACCTCTACATATATATCTACATGTACATGTACATATGGCATGGTGGCCTAGTGTTGAACACAGTCACCTCCCATCAGGCTGTGGGTTCAATCCCAGGTAGCAGCAGATATTTCTCTCCTAAGGCGCAAAGAAAAAAAAAATTCTATGAATTCTGTGTAGGTGTCACGAAGGGCATCCGGTCAGTAAATGCTCAGCTCCATCCAATCACTCCAACTCTACCTCGAATTAAGGGATTACAGGGTCATAAACAGGAATATGTTTGTGTATGTGTGCGTATGTGTGTCTGGTGTAGACAGATAATTGTGTAGAACTAATCTAGACCAGGGGTGTCAAACTCACATCATCACATTGTTGTCACGTGATGTATTGGGACTTTTCCCCCTTTGCTAAACCAGGCATAGGTGTTGTTAGGATATATGCAGAGTAACCCTTGTGTAACAAGGATATGCACATGGAAACGGATATGAGAACAGTTATGAATAAATACACAGCCACACAGAGACACACCAAATTGTGTTAATGTTTACTTGAAGAAATAGCACAGTCCACTAAACAGTCCAGGTCATACATGTTTTAATAGTCCAGCAGTATCCAGTTATAAAGTCTTCTTACCCTTTTCACGTCTTTTACAGTAGACACACATCAAACCATAATACAACAGATACTCTTTGATATCAACAGAATATCAAAGCCAACAGAGTTAGTCAGTATCAGTCCATATTCAGTCAGAGAGAGAGTCAGTATCAGCATCAAGAGAGATCTTCAGTGGGAGAGAGAGCTAAACCATGATCTATAGCTCCCTCTTATGGCAACTTGCAGCATACTCAACCAATCAGAACACAGCATAATACATTACAGTATTTTTCCTTAAAGCTACAGACATATATATTTGTGCTTTATATATTGTCATCCCAACTACGTTATGTACATATACTTAACAGGTGTGGCCAGTGTGTGATGCATCTGCCCCATGGGCCGGGAGTTTGACAGTCCTAATCTAGACTATATAAAATATCTTTCTATTCCAGACAGCTAATTTTTCGTATTTAGGGAAGATTTTAATATACTTAAAAATAGATTGTTACCATAATGTATGCAAAATGAGGAGAGTAGTAAGAGTATGTTCAGTAATAGGTTGAGTGACATTTTAGAAATTCTCTTGAGTATTTAGTCTTGCTGGAGGGAAATACACTTTATAAAGATCACAGACATTCCCTGTGGAGACCTATAACCTTTCTTGAAGCTACTCACTAGCAACCAATAGTCTTGTTCTCTCTGCAAGAGAGACAATTGCAATTGGCTTAAATATATGCTAGCACAGCCTCAGGGAATACTGATAAAAGGCCCTTTAAAAGATTATTCAAGTATAGTTCAAATAGGGAAGATATCAAAGCACTGTTAGCTGTATGTATAAAGTCAAATGCAGAAAACTGTTAATCTAGGTTTGTCCCATATATTTCATCCTAACATTATTTCTTTCTTCTCCTCTCCTTTAGGAATACCAGTTAAAGCATATGTGCATTTACTAACAATTTAATTTGTGCCACTATTATTGGGGTGGGGGATTTTCCAGAGGGAAAAAAATAGTATGTGAATACTAATATTTGATAAAATGGTTTAGCATCAGAATGAGTGAAGCAGTTGTGATTTTTTTAAAGTGTAGAGTGCTTTCCGTGTTATAGAAAAAAATCAGAGTTACAAAGAAAAGGCAGAACTATCAACAAACCAGGAATTTTAATACGTTAAATGTGTTTTGAAACGGTGTTAAAATTCAGAACTGGCCATCTGGATACTTCAGACAAGGGTCCAGAAATACGAAGGACAACAAGTGTAAAGCAACCGATCCACAATACAATTAATCTCTTCTAAATGATTTTCTTGCCTGTATGTTGGACTAAAATTCTTCTGGCTTCTACTGATCAGGTCGGCTGCCAATTCTGAATGTTTTGGTCCAATACTTCTAGTAAGCATTCAGAATGTGGGCAAAGTGTGGGTGAAATGCCTTGCACAGCCTATCAAGAACAATGCAGGAAGTCCTGGACTTACAGCCATTGGTTTAGTGACCGTTCCAAGTTAAAACGGCACTGAAAATTATGTCAAGTTTTTAACACTTATGACTGCTGCAGCATCCCCATGGTAACATGATCAAAATTTGGACGCTTGGCAACTGGCCTATATTTAATGGTGGCAATGTTCTGGGGTCATGTGATCACCTTTTGTGACCTTTTAACAAAGTCAATGGGGAAGTTAAGATTCTGTTTATCAACTGTGTTACTAATTTAACAACTGCAGTGATTTGCAAAAAAAAATGTGGCAAGAAAATAGGGCAAACCTCTCTTAACAATTTTCTTGCCTGGCAACATAAATGTTGGCCTCAGTTGTGGTCAAAAGGTGAGGACTACCTGTACTAACCTGTTGCAAAATGAAGAAAATGAGAATGTGCAGTTCATTCCCCGCAGGATAGCTGTTATTTGAATTTGATAAAAAAAATGTGTCTAGTGTCTCTCCTTCTCCTTTGTAAGACAAAAGTAAACTAGCAGGCACCCAACTGCAAGCAATTTATGAGGTTTCTGCAGTTACAAGCTCCTCTTGTACCAGTTCAAGAAATCTGTTTGTTCTGTCCATAGCCCATCTTTTCTTTCAGGGCACAAGCTGAATTAAATTGAATTTAAATCGAATTTCCAATTTAAGTTCAGTTTAATCTGCCAGTGAAGCAGATTAAAGCAGAGGCGGAAACTAGCACACCAATGTGCCTACTGTCCCTGTCCTAATGTTTCTTTTTATTCGTATCCAATGTATGAAAATGTATTCAAAACCATGTTTATACTTATACCTGTTATCTAATACTTGCTTGACAAATAAAGAAATAAATAAATAATAATTTTAATGGGAACTGAGTCTCTCCAAAGTTTCTTTTCATAATAGCCCATTGCTAACAAAAGAGTAGTTTTCAAAACCCATCACAACTTCAATTCAAAATGTTAATGACTCAGGCCTGGCTTCTGTCAGCTCTTTGCTGCTCAGACATGCGTTTGTAGACATCCAGTAGCACTTACTGCCTACCGCTACTGCTTGTTTACAGAGTTACGCGCACATTCCATTTCAGAAGGTGGAGAAGGGTCCGCTTTCCCGATTGCTTCTCTAAATAACATTTTTTAAAAATCTGCAAGGAGGAAAAGCAGCAGGACCGGGAGCTCTCCAAGCCCTTTGCTTCTTTTCATGCTGATTTCCCAAATGGAGTTTTTAATATCGCGGAGAAGAAGTAAGTGACGTTACTATTGCGCCCTATTTTGAAGTGGTATAGGCTACTTTATGACTTTAGAACTTTTTTTTGTCACGTCACTGAATTACATGTTTAAACCTGGCATTTTTTGAACCAGGCGAAAGGAGCTTTTTTAAAGCTTGATTTTTCAAGCTTGGGTTTTTTTAACAATTTTCTTATTTATTCCTACGCACCCATCCTCTTTCGTTAAGAAGGGATATCTCTTCCTCTAAGTTGCGGTATAGACGCAGGGGGGTGTTGAAAGTTGAGTTCACGCGTTTTGCATGCAACGCCTACCTTCTGTGGCTTAATCTCTCCAGACTTCATTCCAGACTCCTAGCTGTGCAGTGTAAGTAAGTGTAAGTACCAGAAACTGTAATTCATATTTTTTAAAATAATAATAATAATAATTTAGACCGGAAACTCAAAATAGTATACATTATCTTTGTATCTTTTCTTTTATGTACACCGAGAGCATTTGCACCAAGACAAATTCCTTGTGTGTCCAATCACACTTGGCCAACAAAGAATTCTACCTGCCTGCCTGCCTGCCTGCCTACCTACCTCCCTACCTCCCTACCTCCCTACCTATCTCTTCCACTTTTCATACCAAAATAGTATGAGATAGGCTACTCGAGAGCGGCTGGGTTGCTATTTCGTACTAAAGTATTACATGTTTTGTAAATATAGCTTATGGCCCTTACATGCCTTAAGCGATGCAACTGACTTAGTTTCAACATGGTGCACAATCATGCATTTTTAAGTCATGTATGGTAGGCGTAGCACAGTAGCTGGATTGACAGTGCACACCAATTTAAAACCGAGCAAAGTTATTTATTGCATAGTTCATTTTGTGAAATGACCTAATGTAGAAAACTATGAATGTGTATTTGTGGGAATGAGGGATATTCTTAAATATGCCCAAGGGAAGTCATGTATGCATGTGTCTGGGTGTTTAAAAATGAATGGGCACTTGAGTGTGTGTGTGTGTGGGAATTTGCTCTAAGTCTATAAAATGAGATTAGTTGTCTACTTGTGTGAGAAGCTTGTTTGTGGGTGTGTGCATGCATTTAGTAGGGCAACTTCCAAAATCCAGATGTAGTAACAGATGCAACCTTCTTCGGAAAAACTTGCTTATTCTGATTCTAGTAAGCAGAGATGGTCAAGTTGCTCCTTTTAAAAAAAAAAAAGAAATGGAAATTAGAAACCCTTGCCAATCTATTTCAGATCATCCATATCTCAGTCTATTGGCATCTACACAAGCTTTGTTAAATTGGCATTCCCCCTTTTGAAATCTTTGTTTATTTTACATCATTTACCAAAATTCAGAAAAAGTGAAAATTCAGTTTAATATCAACAGGATTGTTTGAGTTGAATTTTATGGTTGGGGGATGCTTCTAGGTGGAAAATTATGAGGTTGCTAATCATTGCTTTCTTTTTGACTTTACAATTACTTTATTTATTCATTTTTGACCATGAAGTTTTTACCACACTATCAGTTCCTATAATTTAAAATTATGTGAGCAAAATCGGAAGTGATTCTTCCTACTAAGAATTCCCATGGATACTTTTATTTCCTTGTGTTTTTTTTTAATTACATTTATATGCCGCCCTTCTCCGAAGACTCAGGGCGGCTTACAATTTTTTGGGATACAACACAGTGTGCTCAGCAATAGCCTTCATTCCATTGTGTATGCCTGCTTATTACTAAGCGGCAATTTTACAAAGTCAGCTTATTGCCCCCAACAATCTTGGGTCCTCAATTTACCTACCCCGAGAGGATGGAAGGCTGAGTCAACCTTGAGCCTGGTGGGATTCCAGCCTACAGTAATTGTAGGCAGCTGGAACTTAAGTGCAGGCATTTAACAGCCTGAGCCACCAAGGCCCTTGATTAATGTCCTTTCCTCCCAGCCTTGATTTGGCACAAAAGTATATGGACATAAACTGTACCCCAAAGCTTCCTTCTGCCATGCCTTAGCATTGAGACCAAGCAGTTTTGCTCCCCAGAAAAGATTTCTATCATAGTTTTGTGATAAAAATTGGTGGGTATCACTGCTATTCTTTCCCTTCCTACCTAGTATCACCTCTTGGCAGGAAAGCCAAACCCCAGTTTCACTCCTGACTGTGGGATGTGGTCAGAGATTCAAGCTTTAATTTTTATTATTTATTTAACCTTACTTTGTGCATGCTTCTACATGATAAGACTTTTGATATTCCAGGAAAATTGGAAGATCAATAAACCTATTTCAAATAACTCACAGCTGCAAAGTCTGCTGGAGAGATTGAAGGACCTGATTTGAAATGCAAAGTAAAGAAAACCGAAGCAGAATGTTTGTGCCGCTGGATCTTTTTTCCCTGAAGCAAGTTTCCTCCCCAAATTGTCTTGGTTTAAGCAAAAAGCTGCTTCTTTCCCCTATCCCCAACATCACATATGTGTGCATGTATGTCCAACTATGCATTTTCCCTACTGTAGAGCCCCACCCCAGCATTCAAGCTGTTGTACAACATCTATTGACTTAAGACAGTTTGTTTAAGGATTGTTCAAAGTTACAACAGCACTGAAAAAAGTGATTTTATGACCGTTTTCACAGATACGACCATTGCAGCATCCCCTTGGTCATGTGATCAAAATTCAGAAGCTTGGCAACTGGCCTTTATGACAATTGTAGCATCCCTGGGCCATGTGATCCCCTTTTTCAACCTTCTGACATACAAAGGCAATGGTGAAGCTAGATTCACTTAAGGACCATGTTGCTAATTTAACAACTACAGTGGTTCACTTAACAACTGTGGCAAGAAAGATCATAAAATGGTCATAAAAAGGTCAAATGTCTTGCTTAGTAGCAAACATTTTGGGTGTAATTGTGGTTGTAAATCGAGGATTTACCTGTAGAAGGATTTTTGGCTAATAAATTTATTGGTCTCTTAGGAGTTCCAGTATTCCAAAGTTTGATCCAAGAGTCTGGTCTCTTTATCATAGTTAAAGCCAAAATCAAAATCATGGTGAGATGTGAGGGGCAAATGACATAGGTTTTGTAATTTGTTAACTAACATAGTTATTTTGTATTTTAATCTGATTGATATTTTCTCTTTTAAAGTGATGTTCAGATTTATTAGCTTTTAACATTCCTAAACTGATAAAGAAGCTGGAGCCAAGCTCCAAATAAGAAAAGTTTGTTAGTACAAATTGGGGTCTGGCTTATCTCTTTTGTGAACTCCAAATAACCTTTGTCCTTCCAATTTATGCCCCTTCAGACCTCATTTTAATAAACATGTATGTTGTTATCCTGTCCAATCAACTTTCCTCTTTCAGATTTCTTTGTTAGGTTAACTATTATAGAGGATGTAAGCTAAAGTTCGTGGTTCCCTCTTTGAATGAGAGGAGTCCCTTTTGTCTGAATATTCTGATAAATTGTAATAAAATGATCTTCCTGTCTCGGTTTGTCTCATTGGAAAATATGCACGCCGAGGCATGGCCTGAAAAAGCCATATTTGGCCTCCAGATGGGTGGCATACAAATTAATTAATTAATTGAGGAAGTGTCATGGGCATTTGGTCCCAATGATTGGATGCGGAGAGGTATATTGCAAATTGTTATTTCTGGCTGCGCTGTTCCCAAAGTTCTCTTTTAAGTTACCAGCTTAGAAAATTTTATATTGGGAAAGGAAGGAGAGCAACACTTCCCAAGTGGAACAGCTAAAGGTCATTCTATGCTTTCTCAGCAGCAAAGCAAGGTTTCACTTATTTTTATTTATTTATGTGTTTCTATGTAGAAATGTGCTGTGTAATTTGTAAATAAGAATAAGGAAAAAGCAGCCCACACATTGAAACCAGTTGGATGAAACCAATCACTTGTCCACAGTGAATATTAATTGCAAACTTAATTGCAACTGAATATATTGATTTACTACAGTTATCGGAAATCTGAGTTATCCTCTGCCCTTGTAGCTCTCCAATTGTTTGCCTAGAGGAACATAATTTAGTTTATCAAACAAATTGAAATGGGATAGTTATGTGCACCGAATATGCCACTTTTAATTCTATATTTTAATAATGGGTCAGTTAGGAAGCTGAAAATATTTTCAGCAACACATCTGTTTCTCAATCCAGTGAGCTACAACCGGTTATTCCAGATGCAGACGCCATATTGCAAAATTGCAAAAATTATTTACTTGCATAACTGACCGCTTGCTGATTAGTTAATGTTGCCAGTACTTAAATAAGGGATTTTATTCTGCGCGCTGTTAATTAATTTTAATAAAATAGTGGGATCTAATAACATATGGACCGAATAGTATAAGAAATAACCACCAGTACTTGGTTTTCTTCCCTAAGATGGGCAGAATTACAGGTCTTGAGTCTCTTTCCCTCTCTTTCCCCTTGTTCTTTACTACATCTTCTTCCCTCCTTATCTCAATTAGTAATGCTGGAATATTTAAAAGTTGTCTCCTGGCTGTCTTACAGCCCAATAAAGCTTTTAATTTCCACTGTCCAGTATCTGAATTTCCTTACCCAACATAGCCCATCTTCCTAGATTTTCCACATTTTCACAAATGCTCCAGTATTTTTCTCCTTGTCCTAGGGTTAGCCTCTGGACATGATAGATGTCCACTCTACTCAGTTCCATTCCATTCCATCCATCCAACCTTGAAACCACCATCTCTCTCAAAGTGGGAGATTAGCCAGGTGAGGTCCTCTTCAGTAGCATGTCCTATACATCTGAAATACCCCCCTCCCTTTCCCCCTGGCTTTTTAAATATTTTTTTACAAGTACATTCTACAATTTTCCCCTTTTCTGTCTGCTTGCTCTTAATCTTGTGCTGAGTCACTTGGCTTCCTTATATCCATGACCTTGGCAGAGACCCAAAGCACTTTCTTCCTGCCAGGCACATCATCCTGTCAAAAAGGTTATTTAAATATATAGCTAGGAAATGTTACTCCTCTCTAGATTAGCATCTTACTTCTGAGAAAGTATGCATGAAAAACACCTTTCCTTCTTTTTTAAATATTGGAAAGCATAGCTCTGTGTCTTTAGACAATGACTTTCATGAATATGCAGTTCTCACCTGTCTGGGCTCTGGATATTTATTGTAGAACCCATCAAGCCTTTTTTAAAATATATAGGGTCATT
Organism: Naja naja; assembly: GCA_009733165.1. Lineage (NCBI taxonomy): Eukaryota > Metazoa > Chordata > Lepidosauria > Squamata > Elapidae > Naja > Naja naja. The sequence continues at coordinate 226,004,613 of CM019148.1, read as the reverse complement.
TTCAAGAGTGATGTAGATCACCATTTATTAACCATATGACAAATGTCATATCATTCCCACTTAATTATTTCCTATTTCTAAAACAGCATTTCTGTATAGAATGACAGGTCCTTCATGGGGATCTTTGCCCTTAAAGGCAACTTGGAAACATTTAAACCTAAACGCCCTTCCCTTCTCTCCCCACACATACTTATAGAATACATGAAATATTTTGTTTCTTGTCTGGTTTAATTTTGACTTCATCTGTTGTGTTAAAAATCGAGTAATGTTGTAAATGTGTGGAATAGGGAAAGCAGAAGATGACAAAAAAATAGTATGGCATTAAAAAACAGTGCATAGGGAAGATACAGTTGATTGGGGTCAGTAAGTGGGTGAAAACCAGTGGTGGGATTCAAAATTTTTTACTACGGTTCTGTGGGCATGGCTTGGTGGGTGTGGCATGGCTTGGTGGGCATGGCAGGGGAAGGATACTGTAAAATCTCCATTCCCACCGCACTCCTGGGGGAAGGTTACTGTAAAATTTCCATTCCCTCCCCACCCCACTAACCTGCTTTCCAGCTCTGTTCTCCTGTGCAGGGCAAGAAAAGAAGACCCAGCCAACTAGCTGGGATCGGGAGGCAGAGAATAGATGGGGGTGGGGCCAGTCAGAAGTGGTATTTGCCGGTTCTCCAAACTACTCAAAATTTTTTACTGGTTCTCCAGAACTGGTCAGAACCTGCTGTATACCACCTCTGGTGAAAACATTAGCTTCTCCTCCCCGACCCCCAAAGTGAGAGAAAAAGCAATTGCTATATTGAAGATAGACTTCTGTGGTGTTTTGTAAATAGAAAAAAGATTACCAACGAATATTCTAGATTCCAGAACCTTTGGAAATGTAGAGGACAGAGGGACAGGCCTCAAGGGATAAAAAGGGGGGGAGGGTTATCAAGCCAGGACAAGTGTGCCTTCTGGTGAGATCCATTCCTCCCTCTTGGCCTTCTCTGAAAGGGCCTGAAGACCTGTCTCTGTCAACTGGCCTGGGGCTCCAATGAGGTATGACATTCTGGAGAGGGTTAATAGACCAATACAAGGCTCTCCAAACTTGGCAACTTTAGGACTTATGAACTCCAATTCCCAGAATTCCTCAGCTGGCTGAGGAATTCTGGGAGTTGAAGTCCACAAGTCTTAAAGCTGCCAAGTTTGGAGACCCCTGAACTAAGACCCTACTTCCTCCCCGTGTGCATCTTGCCCTGTTCATCCTCATCTTTGTTAATTTTTAAATCACTTTGTGGATTGTTTAAATGTTTTGAAGTTTCACCTTGTTGCTTGTATTGATTATAAGCCACCTTGAGTCACTTGGAATTGCAGGTGGTTCTCGACTTACAACTTTTCATTTAATGACCGTTTGAAGTAACAATGGCACTGAATAAAGGGACTTATGACCATTTTCCACACTTAATGACTGTTGCAGCAACCCCATGGCCACATGATCAAAATTTGGACGCTTGGCAACTGGCATGTATTTATGACCATCATTGCGGTGACCCAAGTCATATGATCCCCTTTGTGACCTTCTGACAATCAAAGTCTATGGGGAAGCTAGATTCACTTTACAACCGTGTTACTAACTTAACAACTGCAGTGTTTAATAGCTAAGCAAGAAAGGTCGTAAAATGGGGTCATTTAACCCCATTTAACAACTAACTTGCTTAGCAACAGAAATTTTGAGCTCAATTGTGATAATAAGTTGAGGACTACCTGCATGAAGTTTAATAAATAAAATAAAACATCTGAACAAGCCTTCCCTAACTAACATGAAAATGAAAGGAAGGAAGCTCAGTGAGACTTGCAAAATTACTATTTTTAAAAAAACTATAAAGTACAGTACTAAAAGTAGTACTGGCTTGCATGGCATTGATTTCCCAGTTTGATGTATCTTGACAGGCACATACACCAAAATTAACTAAGCTACTGAAAAACTAAAGCAATAAAAAGTTGGGGGAGGAAGATCAGAGTACAAACAATGAAATAACAAACAGAAGAGGTCATAAAAGGGGAAGGATAAACTGGACTTTGACAATAAGGGAGTGAAAGAATGAATCAGAAACAGCAATTCCTGCAAATTTAAGGTAAGAGAAAAAAATTAGAGACACCATTTGTAATGCTTGCATCTTGATCTGAGAATAGCAAGAAGGTATAAAACTCATTGGACAAACCTGGTAATTCTTTAAAAGGTAATTTCCTTGTAATATTTTGTTATTACCATTCTAGTAAAGCATTATAAAATACTGCTGAATGTAGTGAATTGAATATTATTTTGTTCAAATCAAAGTAAGACATTAAAAGTTCTTTAATTTTCCATTTTTTTCTTTTGAAAAAAAAAACCTTAATAAGTGTGTATTAAAAATTGGATTGATCTTTACATTAGATCTTTTATTTTGTATGGGTACATTTTATTCAGTAGTTTCCATTTCAGCCCTCATAATTGCAAGATGTATGCTTTTAACACTGTATTTAAAAAATGAATATAATTGCAACTTTAAATGTAATGAAATTCACTGTTCAGTTGTATAAAATGCAATACTGATAGCAAATGAAATGAGACTGTGGTTCTACATAATGACAGCTTGGGGGAAAAAAATTCAGTATTCAGTCATTTGGTCATTTAAATGCGATTTGCAACAAATTATTCCAGAGTTTTTACATATATATCCATCAGGATGTTCCCTTCTAAGATTAGTAGTGTTATGCAGATTATAGAAAAAGAAATAGCCCAAAAATTCAAAGGTGTAAGATAAAGAAAAGGAAGCTTAGTTAAAACAACTTTACAGTATATCAATACCTTTCAGTACTCCTCTCTCCATTTACAGATAGTCCTTGACTTACAATTTTTCGAAGTCACGACAGCACTGAAAAAAGAGACTAATTTACAGCTGCTGCAGCATCCGCATGTGCTGCATGATCATAATTTGGACACTTGGCAATTGGCACGTATTTATGACAGTTGCAGCATCCTAGAGTCATGTGATGGCTGTGTAACCTTCTGACAAGCTAAAACAATAAGGAAGCCAAATTCACTTTACAACCATGTTAACTAGCTTAACAATTGCAGTGGTTCACTTAACAATTGTGGCAAGAAATGTCATAAAACGGGGCAAAACTCACTTAACTGTCTCACTTAGCAACAAATTTGGGGCTCAGTTGTGGTCCCAGATTGAGGACTACCTGTCATTTGATCTTCACAAACTGTCCACATATCTCTTTATACTTTGCTTTTGGTTCTTTAAACTTCTCAATCCATGCAACTACTACTTTTTAATCCTTTCTTTTCCTTTAGACCCACTCACTTTGAAGTTTTTGTTTTGCAATTTGTTTTTTTTTTCATTCTATGTGATCAAACCACCACAGTGTACTGCTTTATAGCTGGTTACTTATTTTTGTATGTAAACCGTTTTCACTCTGAATTCATTCATTCTTGAACTTATTCTCATTTTATCAAATACAGCTGTGATGGCAAGCCTATGGCATGCATGCTGGAAGTGGCACACAGAGCCATCTCTGCCGGCACGCGAGCCGTCACCCCAGAGGAGGTCCAGTGTGCCGCCCACCCACCAGCTGATGGTCGGGTAGCTGCCACGTATGTGTGTGAGGCGTGCGGAGATGTGCACGCAGGCGCAGAAATGCATAGCGCACATGGGGGTTGCACGTGCATGTGCAGAGATGCGCAGTGCATGCAGGGGGTTGTGTGTGCAGGGGCCATGGGCCCCCCTCATGCATTGCCTTATGGATGCTGGCACACGAGGACGGAAGGGTTAGCCATCACTGATATACAGTATGCTCAAGTACCCATTTGCACTTTATTCAACTCAATGATGATTCATAATTATGTGCCTTCAATTTGCGGTCAACTCTTAGCAACTACATAGGTAGCTTTTTTCTACAATGATCTGTTCTCAATCTGATCCTTTGAGTCTTATAGTAGTATTCCAGTTGTTTCTATGACTTAGTTCATCCTGCTCTTCATCTTTTTCTTTTCTCATTTCTTCCACCTTTGCCAGCCTTCTAGGTCTCTGAAAAGAACTAGGTCTTTGTATAATGTGTTCCAAAATACAATAGTCTGGTCATTTATGACATAAGTGAGAACCCTGGCTTTATTTGTTCTATAATCTGTTTGTTTGATACTTGGCTATTCATGATATTCTTAGGAATCTTCTCAACATCAAAGTTCCAAAATATCTACATTCTTCCAGATATCATTTCCATAGGTTTTGCAGGGAAAATCGTTGCCTCCATGATTCTCTTCTTTGTAGATGTAGACATACCACAGCATCTCAATGGTTTTTTTTCATGACCTTCATTGCTACTCTCCCAAATGTTAATCCATAGCTTACTTCTGGTCTGCCAGTTCCTGTACTATCCACCATTTCAATATCTTCATTGTTAGGTCATTTGGTTCATTTGGTTGAAAACATTTTTCTCAGCACACCACTAAGTTTAAAACATGCTTAATTAACTTACTAAAACATGGGTCCTAGTATCCTTGGAGTTGGAAAGCTTTTAGCAATTTTTTTTTTAATTGCATTTATATGCTGCCCTTCTCCGGAGACTCAGGGCGGCTTACAATTTTTTGGGATGCAACCCAGTGTGCTCAGCAATAGCCTTCATTCCATTGTATATGCCTGCTTATTACTGCGGCATTTTAAAGTCAGCTAATTGCCCCCAACAATCTTGGGTCCTCAGTTTACCTACCCCGAGAGGATGGAAGGCTGAGTCAACCTTGAGCCTGGTGGGATTCGAGCCTACAGTAATTGCAGGCAGCTGGATCTTAAGTGCAGGCATTTAACAGCCTGAGTCACCAAGGCCCTTAATATCTGTAAGCCATAAGTTATCCTTCATGTAATTAATATTTAGTGATTTGCATGCTGAACTGAAAAGAAATGAATGGTTTCATAGTTTATGGTAAAGGTCAATAGTCAATCAACTACAACCACAAATAAAACACAGATTAGCTGATTACTAGTTCGTTACTCGTATAATACTGGTACTTAAAAAAAAAAGCTGAAAGCCATTACGTTGTCATCTTCTTTTATCAAGGATTTTGCCAATGTCTCAGATTTGATATTTATCATGGTTGCTATGGTTATAGTTAACAGTAGATTTTCAGATAAATACATAAATTTTGCTTGACTTTTGTTACAAATAGAAAGCATGAGAGCTAAGTTACTGAATATACTATGAAGGCATAATATTTTGCTCCATTTAAAATCCTCCAGTTGCCAGAATTCTGCTAAAAGTGAATCAGAAGATTAGACAGGTGGAGAAGAAATGCAGAAAACCTTATCAATGAAGCTAAATATTGAAACAGTAAATATTTTGCTGGAAGAACAATTGGTGATCACAATACTTGCACCCAAGAAGCATTAAGAATATACCTTAAACACAACATTACTACTATTTTTTTTGCATTAAGCTGTTACTTCCCATCATACATTAGCAGGTACAGTAGTTAGCAAATGTTAGCTTAATGTAGGACTTGGTTGTGGAATTGGACCTTGCCGAACACATTTCAAAGACCAAAGATGCAATGCGTAGGCCAGGGAGACAAAGCGAATAGAGGCATAACACTCAAGATTGGTTTCATTCATTCTGGAGAAGAAATATCATAAACTACTAGTTAGGTTGCCATTTTCTTGTTTGATTTTATAATTTTTTAATTAAAATCTATGTTAACATACAAACAGAAATGAAGGTAATAGGAAAATGTGGAAAAGAAAGGAAAGAAGTGTGAGTTAAAGGGGAAAAAACTGATTTTCAACTTTTTTAATGTAGTTGCAATTTCAACTTTTTTTACTTTAGTGATTAGGTAAAAGTAAAAATTGAGATTGCAGCTATGCTACAGGTAATCCTTGACTTACAACCATATTTGAGCCCAAAGTTTCTGTTGCTAAGTGAGACATTTGTCAAGTGAGTTTTGCCCCATTTTTTTGCCACAGTTGTTAAGTGAACCACTGCAGTTGTTAGTAAAATGGTTGTTATGTGAATCTGGCTTCCTGCATTGACTTCGCTTATCAGAAGGTTGCAAAAGGCGATCACATGACCTTGGGATACTGGAACCATCATAAATATGAGTTGCCAAGCACCTGAGTTTTGATCACTTGACCATGGGGATGCCGCAATGATCATAAGGGTGAAAAACATAAGTCACTTTTTTCAGTGCCATTGTAACTTTGAACGGTCAGTAAATGAACTATTGTAAGTTGAGGACTGCCTGTACTAATTAGTAAAAATTCAAAGTAAAAAGTAACATGGAGACTGCAACTACGCCAGCCAACAATTTTAGCCATTTCTGGCTAAGACACTGAGCTTGTCGATCAGAAAGGTAGCCGTCTGGCTAAGTTCTAACTTTACACTGTGTAATTGAGTGAGTCTCGCTACTTTTCCCAGCTTGCCAACATAGTGATTCAAAGCATGTAAAATGTGCACTGCAGCCCCTAAAATAAGACTCTACCGAAGTAAGACCCAGCACTATTTTCTAAAACCTGCCCTAATATAAGACCCACCCCTAAAATAAGACTAGTGTAAATCTCCAGTTCCAGGAAGACTTTTCAGGGAGCAACCGCACCTACCTAAACACCCCCTAATACTCACACCACTATTTGGCACCATAAATATATAAGACCTACCCCCAAAAATAAGACTCAGTGTTTAAAAGCAAAAAATATAAGACAGTGTCTTTATATTTCGGGAAACACGGAAAAAATAGGGACCACTTTTGGTGGCAGGGTAATGAAAGTTCGCGTATCTTTCAGCATTTAGTCATGTCGTTTCACATGACCACAGAGACGCTTTGGACAGTGCTGGCTCTTCGCTTGTAATGGAGATATATGCCCCAGAGTCGGAAACAACTAACAACGTATGTGCGAGGGGAATCTTTACCTTTAATCATCAAAACCAAAAGTCAAAATTGTGTTCCCCGTTTTATGAAGTCTAGAAGCGGTCTCTGAGTGGAAAGCCATTCTCCTGGTTTGGGAAGGAGTATCAATGCCTCCTATGGCTTGTGATGCACCTGTTTTGAAAAGTGAAGCTTTTCTTAAAGGTTGTTTATGGAAGTCTGAGATTGTCCCTCTCTAGTTATTCCTTCCAATCTATATACATTTCTATATTCTTAAGTTTCTGTAAATGAAGATGCCAAGGAGCATAAAGGCAGCTTGGGCTTGAAAACATCAGTTTAAATGTGGTGATACACCTGCTATTTTCAGGAGCACAGATTGTGGAAGCAATCATGCTGCCGGCAGCTTCCCAAGGTGCAAGGTGAAACTAATAATCATAGAATCCAATTGCTGGGAACCACCGAGGAACAGTATAAATTGCTGATATAGAGCTTTATGGGGGAAAGATTATATTTTAAAACTACTGAAGTTTCAATACAAAGCAGTCTGCTGCCTTGAAAAATGCTGGAATTGAGAATTTCTCACTTTTCTCTCACATTGACCGCCGCTTTCCATTTCTAAAAAGCCTAGGTTGGCCGTTCATAACATTAACCATAATCAACATCAGATCTGTTATGCATGTGCAGTCCCAATGGAGATTTCTCCCTTATTCTGGCCTTCAGAACGAGAAATGTGTTCCTTGAAAATGGATCTGCCTTCTCATGTCTCACCAGCAAGCATTATAGAAACAATTGCTTTCCAGCTAACGTGCAGTCCGGTAGATAAGAAAGTCGCCGATGAAGAAGATTATTTTAACACCTTCAAGGAATGTTTCCACATTCCCAAAGTGACAGATCTGCCTCCAAGTAAGAAGTGCAATTATACTAAGGTAGCTTTGTGAGGGTTTTTTTTTTTTGCATGCATCTGTTGTAAATCTGTGGGAATCATCGCCGCTTCACAGAGCAATGGAGCTTTGCCAACCACCTCTCTGAACCCAGTGTGTGTCTTGCGTTGCTAAATGAAGACCTCAAGTTGAATTTTTTATGTTCTCATGCCTGTCCTGATCAAAACAAATGAATACACTGCATCCCTTATGTAGGGCTTATGCTGTCACTCAGCCTCCCGGAACAATGTAGCATCTGATTGAAAATTGTAGGCAAGAGCATATCTTAATAGATTTTTGCTGCTTGCCTTTAGTATTATTGAAGTAGCATAAAGCACGCGTGTGTGCACACACACAAAATGCCTCAAGCCTACAGCTTTGCTTTATAGTTGTTTTTGTTAATGGTTAGAATCCATCAAGCTCTTCCATATAAATGTCTGGAATGAGAGCAATCTAAGAGGAATAATTACACTAGGATAGTTGGCCTTCATGGTTAATTAAATAATTGTACAGATCGATAATTAAAACAATGTTCTTGATTAATTTTATAAGATCCACATGGTACCTACTGTGTTAGAAGCATATATTCCAAGTACACACACATATATAATTGCATTAAAGTGCAAAGAGAGAGAGGGGATACATTGATTGGTAAAATACTTGATTAAAATCAATACAATAAGAATAAAATTCCTTAAATCTGATGACAGGCCTGTTCGTTACTCTTAGGAATTAGAGTAAGAGCTCCCCTTCCATTCATTTGAAAATTATCTGGTATGGAGTGTTCAGGGGAAGAAGATTTTCAAATAATTTCGATAAATTAATGTTTTTCAACCTTGGCAAAGTTAAGATATGTGGACTTCAGCTTCCAGAATCCCCCAGCCAGTAGCCTTTGGAATTTACGTCCACATGTCTTAGCATTGCCAAAGTTGAAAAACACGGCTCAAAACCACCTGAGGGGCCTATGAAAATGAATCAGCCTCACTAATACTAATGTTAATGCTCCCCTAGTTTTGAACAAGGGATATGCTTTTCCTGCAGTTTTGTTTGTGTTGTAGATCATCGAAGTGACTCTAATGCTGGCTTGTAGCACTTGAGTCCTGAATGATTTCCTTACCTGGATAGGAGCCATTGTGGCACAGTGGTTAGAATGCAGCATTGCAGGCAAACTCAGTACTCACTCCAGGAGTTTGATTCTGAACAGCTCAACCCAGCCTTCCATAATTCCGAGGTTGGTAAAATGAGGACCTGTGATTATTGGGGCAATATGCTGACTGCAAACTAGAGAGGCTGTAAACACATAAAGCGGTATATAAGTCTAAGTGCTATTGCTGTCTCTGAAGCTGTGTGAGTCCTGGTAAATCTTATGGACAAGAAAGATCTCATGTGACCTGAAACACATTTGTGATGACAGTTCACATCTCTATATCTATATCTATATCTATATCTATATATCTATACCTATACCTATATCTTTCTATTTCTATCTCTATCTTTTGAGAAGAAACAGGCATTCCATCTGTTGTGGTAGGTTTTAACGAATTGATTTTGACAAGTCTTGCAGAGGAAAATAGGAGAAATGTAATGAATTTTACAATGGCAAATGCTTTAAAATATGTGTTCTTCGGGGCAAAAGCTTAGTTTAGCCAATGAATTTGTCACTATAGCACCTTCCTATTTTTAATCATGTTAAGTTTGCATGAAGAGTCAGACGCGAGGAGTTCCAGCAAAGAGTTTATTAGTGACTATAGCCTGCAGCCGTAGCTGCCAGCCAATGGGAGTGCAGGGTTTCTTCCTGCACTATTTAAACCAATACCATTTGACATTTTACAAGAACAGTTCAAATAAACCAATAACATTCAAACCTACATACATAACACCCCTCCCCACTAGGTTCAGTCCATACCAAACCCCAACCTATCTAATGTATTCCTTTAAATAGGTGGGGCTCTTACGTGTACGTTGAGACCTTCGTGGTTCAGAAGTTTTAACGTTCTCACCCAGAGAGGGAAATGTGTCTGCTGACATTTCCCTGTTGGGACTTCCTGTGAAAGGAGACCCTGTTAGACTGTTAGAATCTGGTCTCCTCCCAACCCATCTCCATTCCAATGTCAGCACCCAAGTCAGGTAGTGATGTGCAATCTTCCACTTCTAAGGATGGATCTTGGCATTGTGACAGGGTTCGGGATGGTTCCTGTCGCAATGGCTCACACATGGGGTTGATTCCTGTTTGCTGATTTTCCTCCTGTCCCCCCCTTCCCCTAGAAGAGACATCAGGTGAGGGACCCAGAGGGAGACAGGCGATGTTCCTGAGGAACCTGGATCTAAGTTGGTCAATGTGCCTGCTCCAGAGGAGGCCATCCTCTGTTTGTACCCTGTAAGAACGAGGGCCGTGATGTGAGTTATTTCAGCAGGAATCCACAAAGGTTCACCTATAAGGTTCCTAGCATAGACAGAATCTCCCACACTAAAAGAACGAACTTTGGAAGTGGAATCCAGTGGTGCGTTGGGTGCGTAAGTGGGATGAAGGCGGTCAAGGGAAGACTAAGTTTCCTGCCCATCAACAACTCTGCTGGGGACAAGTTATTTGATGGGCTAGAGTGATGTGTTGAACACTAAGAAGTTTTTCAAGCTTCTCAGTGATGTCCCCAGGACCCAGCTGCTGAAGCTTCTCTTTGGTAAGCGTACCATGCGTGTTCAACCCTGGCCAGAAAGGATTCAAAATGTTAGATGTGAATTGAGGGCCATTGTCAGAACAAGGACATCTGGTAACCCATGGGTTACAAACAATTTTCTGAGCTGCTTGATGACAGCCTCAGTTGTAGTGGATGTCATGGGAATTACCTCTAGCCATTTGGAGTATGCATCTACTATCACTAGAAAAGTGTGCCCTCTTGTAGGGCCTGCAAAATCAATGTGGATTCTAGACCATGGGCCCCTAGGACATTCCCATTCCTGTGTGGGGGCGTGAGGTGGGGCAGGCCTGACTACCTGGCAATTGGGACAAGATGCTACCCAGTTTTCAACCATTTTGTCAATACCTGGCCACCATACATAACTCCTGGCCAAACCTTTCATCCTTACAATCCCAGGATGACCCTCATGTAACATTTCCAAAACCTCCCTTTGCAGTTTTGCAGGAATAACCACCCTGTTACCCCACAAAATACATCCTCTTAATACAGATAATTCAGTTTGCCTGGACTTAAAAGGTTGGGCAAGGTGAGGTAGATCTTGAAGAGGCCAACCTTTCTTAATCCAGCCCATAACAGGTGCCAACACAGCATCTTTGGCAGTTTCTCTGGCAATCTCAGCAGCATGGACTGGAAGCTTAGCAACGGTCTCCAGGAAAAGGTGTGAGTTTCAAGTTCAAAGTCCTCCTTGTGGCAAGGTAGTGGGCAACGACTCAGTGCATCAGCATGTCCAATGTCCTTGCCAGGCCTGTGAATCAGTTTGTATGAATAGGCTGCAAGAAATTCAGTCCACCTCAGCATTCTTGGTGACAGGATATTAGGTGTAGGTTTGTCTCCTGCCACAATGCCTAATAAAGGTTTGTGATCTGTAACAATGGTGAATGACCTGCCATACAGATATTCATGAAATTTCTTAACAGCTGCAACAACTGCTATTGTCCAATTGGCTATAATTCCTCTCTGCTTTGGACAAAGTGCGAGAGTAAAATGCAATTGGGGCTTCCTTCCATTGGGAAGCCTGTGACTCAAAACCCCCCCACTCCAAAAGGGGATGCATCACAAGTCAGAACAATAGGCAAATTCTCAGAGAATTGTATCAACACAGCATCAGACGTGATTAGTCTCTTAATACTGTTAAATGCTGACTGTTCCTTCCCCAGATCCAAACAGCTTTTTATCAAGTAGGATGTAAGGGCTCAGCAATAGATGCTTTGTGAGGTAGAAACATGTGGTAAAAGTTAATAAGTCCAAGGAAGGCTTGCAAATCTGCCTTGCATCGAGGTTTAGGGGCTTCTTGATTGCTTTAACCTTGGCATCAGTAGGGTGGATGCCATGCTTGTCAATCATGTACTCCAGGAACTCAACTCTGTTTTGAGTGTACATTTGTCTTCCTTGACTTTTAAACCCGCTTTTCTGAATCTGGTAAGGACTTCTCTGAGTCTCTCTTGAAGCTGAGTGTCATTTTCAGCAGAGATTAATACATCATCAAAATAAGGCACTACCCTGGCAGTCCTTGCAACATTCTTTCCATAAGGCTTGAAAAATGCCAGGTGCCACGCTTACTCCAAATTGTAGTCTTTTACATTTGAAGGCACCTCTATGAGTCACAATTGTTTGTGCCTCTGCAGTGGCATCATCAACTGTTAATTGTTGATATGCCTGAGCCAAGTCCAGTTTAGCAAATACTGTACCCCTGCCAAGGGAATGGAGCAGATGATGCACAACTGGTACAGGATATGCGCTCTGCTGCAGCGCATGGTTAAGTGTCCCCTTGTAGTCACCACAGATTCTCACTGACCCATCAGCCTTGACTGGTGTGACTATGGGTGTTTCCCATCTGGAGTGGTCAGTAGGCTCTAAAACCCCTTGAGCAATGAGCTTATCTAATTGTGCATCAATTTTTTCCTTTAAAGCAAATGGGACCCTCCTGGGCTTTAAACGAATTGGGGCACCTTGGGGTCTAGGCTGAAAGCAATAGGGGTCCCCATATACTTGCCCAGTCCTTCGCTGAAGACCTCTGGAAACTCAGACTTCAAGGACTCTTCCCAGTCAGAACTGCTCACGTGATGGATGCCAGTCACCTCGATGCCAAGTGGCTTGAACCACTCAAGTCCCAGCAAACTTGGGCGATCCTTGTCCACGATGGTCAGGGGCAAACGTTTGGTGTGGCCTTTAAACTGCACGTTGAAATCTCTGCTCCAACTACTGGAATCTTGTTCCCTTGGTAGTCTTTGAGAGTCAGTGCTTGCTTCTGGAAATGCTTTTTCTGAATTTTGGGAAAGAGTCTGTGGATAGTGTCCCATGACACCATAGATAAATAAGAGCCTGAGTCCACTTCCATTTGGCAAGGCCTTCCTTCAATAAACACCTTCACATGTACTTTTCTGCTTTTTAAGGGTGAAGAATGACCAATAGTGATTGTTTGGTGAGTTTCATTCTTGCCATTTGCTTCTAAATTTCCATTTTTTCAAGGAAATTGTTGGGCTTAAAGTCTCTATCAGGAAATTTTTTTCCTAACTGGTGGAGTTCTGGATGATTTGCAGACTCTGGCTATGTGACCCCGTTCTCACAACGTAGGCAAATGGAGTCAAAGAACTTGCATTCAGTGCGGGGTGGCCCCCCACAGCCTCTGCAATAGAACCCTGCCTGTTTTCCCAGAGTCTTTTTTCTTTTCTTCTCCATTCTGAGTTTAAAAATCCCTCCTCTGCCTCACTGCCATCAGAATCAGAGTCTATTTGTTCGCAATGAGCTGTTGTGGATTTTTCCCCATCAGAATGATGGCTTGAGGCCTGGCTTGAGGCCTTGTTAATCTTTTTCATGGCCGCTGCTGAGGACTTGGTGGCTTCCGCTGAAACAGCTTCTTCAATGGCCTCTTTAAACGTGATCTTAGGTTTCATTAAAAGTTTGCTTTGTAAGACCTTATCTTTTAGGCCTAAAACAAACCGATCACGCATGGCCTCTTCTAAGTTGGTAAAGTCACAAGCACCCCCAATGTCCCTTAAACTTGCCACGAAGTCATTAACATTCTCGCTATCCCCTTGATCCCGACGGTAAAATTAGTGTCTCTTAATGAGGCACGATACTTGTGGGGCATGGGCTCTTAAAAGTTTCTCTAAATCGGGCCATTCCATTACCTTCAGCTCTGCGCTCCCGCCAACGCTTCGCCATTTTGAAGACTGCCGGACCGCAGTGCGTGAGAAAGACCGCCTCTTCCCTCTCGGGATGCCGGGCGATCGTTCCCTTCCAGAACATGGAAACGATCCGCATACGATTCCCAGTCTTCCGTCGCGGATCGAACGGTGCTGGGGGTGTTCAGCGCAGCCATCTCGCTCAGTTGCTTGTTCGTCGGTCGTCTTCTTCAGGGAAATCCCACCTTCGTCGCCAGTGTTAAGTTTGCATGAAGAGTCAGACGCGAGGAGTTCCAGCAAAGAGTTTATTAGTGACTACAGCTCGAATGGACCCGTCCTGGCTTCGCTACGGCTGCCTCTTATAGCCTGCAGCCGTAGCTGCCAGCCAATGGGAGTGCAGGGTTTCTTCCCGCACTATTTAAACCAATACCATTTGACATTTTACAAGAACAGTTCAAATAAACCAATAACATTCAAACCTACATACATAACAAATCAGGTATAGTTTTTCCAATTATAAAATTTTCAGATTAACTTTTCTTGGTTGTAATTGGAGGTAAAGGTTTCCATTTTGGCTGTGACAAACTGTTGACTAATTCTGATTAATGATTTTGGCAATTTATTTGGGAATGGATAATTGTTGCAGATGTAAAATGCACCTATAAAATGTAAAGTCGCATGGTATTTCTCTGCTATCCTAATTCAAAGTTCATATTTGGTTTTGTCCTATCTATCTATCTATCTATCTATCTATCTATCTATCTATCTATCTAGCTATCTTTTAAATACACATCTAAAAAGCATTCCTTATAATCACTTTACCATGGCAGTTTCAAAATTAAACAAGCACCTTAACTAAGTCAGGAGAGGCATTCTTTGTTTTTTTTCCTTGACCCTGTCAGCAACTACCCTAGTATACTTTACAAAGAGATAATTATTAACAGAATATGGATCATGATAGTTAATATTGAAGAAGAGAAAGGCAAGAGCAAACATAGTTGCTTCTGGGTTGCATGTTTGGCCCTTCTCTGTGCTCAGCATACAAATAGTGCTGTTATGGTGAAAGTTTTACAGCAAAGGCAATTTTCTCCTATAATTCAGCATTGCTTTGCAGATGTATTATTTGCACAAGCAAAGAGGAACACTGCAGAAATTGCTCATATTTGCTTGCATGAGCACAGTATATGTAACATGGACATAGAGCACTAACAGTACTTGCATGATAAGAAAAAAAGTCAGAAAGATCTATTTTTAAAAAAATGTAGATAATTACATAGTTCTGTGGTTCTCGGATCACTTATATTGGGAGTCTCAAAAATATAGTTGCAAATGCCATAAGTCTGGCTCATTAGCTTGAGGGCTACAATATTGAAACTTTGCAATTTGTTATTACAAAAGAGGCTAGTGAGTAAAAAATTAAAGTGTCATTGCACATAATTACAAATAATTCTACCTAACACACCTGCATTATTTTCTTATGGTCTACTGCAGGGGTTCCCAACCCCTGGTCCATGGACTGGCAGTGGTCTGCAGCATGCCAGCAACCAGGCCGTGCAAACAAGTGAATCCCTAACCACAGGATGTAGGCAGCACGCAAAACCACACTCCCTCCACTCCGTGGAAAATCCTTTCTTCACAGAACCGGTCCCTGGTGCCTGGTTTGCAATATCTGCAATGGGACAGAACAATTTTATCAAATTTTTATCAGATTTCTATGTGGCTCAACTGGATATTTAGCAGATAGATATGTTTCTGATACCCACATTTCTAGATTCTTTTTAAAAAATTCCTTATCCAATGCAGTATTTTTCTTTAATACAGGTAGTCCTCGACTTACAGCCATTCATTTAGTAACTGTTCAAAGGCACTTGCAACCGGTTTTCACTCTTATAACTGCTGCAGTATCCTCGTAGTCATGTGATCCAACATTGACAGAGGTCATGTGATTGTTATTTTTAGCCTTTCCAGTCAACTTCCGACAAGCAAAGGTCAATGGAGAAAGCTAGATTAATTTAACAACCACATGATTCACTTAACAACTACAGTAAGTTGCTTAACAACTCTGGCAAAAAGGTCATAAAATGGGGTACAACTCACTTAATACCTGTCTTGCTTAGTAATGTAAATTTTGGGCTCCTTTGTGATTGTGAGTTGACGACTACCTGTAGATATATTTATGTTTATATTCTTTCTGAAATTACCCAATTTTTTTTGAAGGTTGTATTTTGACTTAAATCTATAATACCTATTGTATTGTCTACCTGTGAATTTTTAAAAAATACTTTGAAAACAATGTGCTGGTTGATTTAAATGACTCTGGTCTGTAACAGTGACTGATGCACTCTGATGTCTTCTAAACATCTTTGTTGCAAAGATACAGAAGACAAAAATTAATAAAAAATGAATGGAATGAGAATTGACATAGATTATGATGATAGTTCAGTACAAGTTATTCAAGTTTCTAAGAAAAGGGTAATAAATTGATTTATATGAGGAGATATTGCTCCAAGTTGATCTGTCAATTTTTTTTATTCAAAAATAAGAAAGGAAAAAACATTCTTGATATTTTGTATATGTTTTAATACTCAACAGGTATTTTATGCCATGAGATTGAACAAATAAAAAAATAAGCTTTTAACTCACTACTTACTCTAATGCTTGACTGAGATTTAAGAGTCTTGATGAAATTTATTGTTCTGAATCTCAAAATATTTGTTGCTCAAAATCTGTATAGACTTCATCATTATCCTCTAAAATAACAAAGGATTTTAGACATAACCAATTTAGAAGTGTTAATAATATTTACCTCTATGATTTTTTATTTTTATAAGGATGCTGATTAAAAATAACAACAGAAAAAGCTGGTATTATAGATTAGATTGAAATGTTTGTGTGTTCTAAATTTTCTAAAAGCCTTTAAAGCTTTAATTAAGAACTTAGTAGTCTTTTATACATGGCAGATGCATTAGCGGTTGAGTTAAAAGCAGTATCACAAAAACCTACTTCGAAATGCTTTGCAATTATTTAATCTGTTTTCCCACAGCCCTGAAATGAAATTGCTTTAGTATTCTGTTGTATTTATATAATAAGGTTTTTATGTAAATTTTAATAGATTTTTTTTTCAAGCTGTCTACTTCTACACATTTGAGTACAAGCTATCAGTGGCAGATACATGCGAAAACATGAGCTTCCAATAAATGGAGCATTGTCCCTCATGACCCTGATATAGAAAATAGTAGAGTAAGGAATAAAATGAGATGAAACAGGCTAATCGCCTCTTCTCATGTTTAATTAAGGCACATGACGTTATGGCTTCAGGCTTTCCTTCCCGTAGTAGAATGGAGTCAGCTAGCAATTGCATTTCTCCTTCCTCACAGCTTCTCAACTAATTTATTCCTAAGAAACCTTTTGGAATAGATTTGAAAGGGGCATGCAAAGAGAATGAATGTGTGGATGGATATCTGTTTATCTAACATGGGATTCCAGGCAGGGGTAGGCTTCAAAAATTTTAGCAAAGGGTTCTCTGCCCAGTTGCTGGGTGGGTGTGGCCATGGTGGGCATGGCCTAGTCAGCCTCCTGCACCATGGCAGGGGTTAGCATTCTTGCCCTCCCTGGGCTCTGGAGGCTTTCCTCAAGCCTTCAGGAGGGCGAAAACGCCTCCCCAAGCTCCAGAGGCTCTCTGGAAGCCAGAAATGGGCCCATTTCCGGCCTTCCCAAACTTCCAGGAGCCCATTTTTCACCCTCCCTGAGCCTCTCTGTGCACCCTGCACTTATCTGCATCCGTGTGGAGACTGTGCTGTGTAGAGATTCCTGAGAGTGGGCGGGGCCAGTCAGTGGGATTTGGGAGTTCTCCAAACTGCACAGAGACTTAGCTAGGGCCTCTTCTGAACCCCTGCAAATCCCCAGCAGCCCACCCCTGATTTCAGTCCATATTTTATGGCCCCACAGTTTTTTCCCTCCCATTGAGTGAAAATTCTTGGCAGCCTATCACCTTACTGATGTAATACCATGGCAAGAGGAAGAAAGTAAACATATGTATTTCATTTTAATATTTTTTTTGTGAGCAGAAATCTAATATCTTCTAGAAGTCATCAAAAGTTGTACTAACTATATTACATTTATGGAAACCTGAATCTTATCAATTTATTTATTTAATTTATACCCCTCTTTTATTATTTTTATAAACAACACAAAGTGGCAAATATAACTAATGCTCCTTCCTCCTCCTATTTCCCTCACAACAGCAACCCTATGAGGTGGGTTGGGCTGAGACAGAGTAACTGGCTCAAAGTTACCCAGCAGCTAAAGTGGGACTTGAATTCATGGTTTCCTCCCAGTTTCTAGGCTGATGCCTTAACTACTAGACCAAATTGGGTTTCATTTTTTTTTAAAATTCTTATCAGATTATATTTCTATTTATCATAACCAAAATACATGGCTGCTCATAGCTTCCTTCAGGAGTAAAGACCAGAGCTGACATTTTATTATAGGTTGGATAGCTGACTTAGATATCATACTTTGGGGAGCTTGTTTACGGGAAGACACTGCTGGCTGAATATGGAGCATCATGTAACTTTTTTCATATTGTTTTCTATTTTGTAAATGTTGCTGTAATTGTAATAGATTATATTTTAGGTACAATGATGTTTGTACGGTATTGACTGAAAAATATTAACACCCTACTGTTCAGATAACAGACTGTTAAGGATGAAAAGAGCATCGTGTATCATGTAAGCTATTGATTCCTAAATGCTAACATTTATTCCTTGCACATATATTTTCAAACATATTTACAGCTGGAGAAGAAAAAAGAAATTTTAGTAAAGAAAACTAATTGTTTTAGAATTGCCTATCAATAAATATACTTTCAAAGCTAATTAGGAGGTTAAAGACTCAACTGATGAATAAAATATATAAAATAACATGAACATAAATTCTGTGTTAATAAATATGTGATTACAGCTTGATATTCACAATATCTAACCCTGTTGACCTTCCAGAAATCTCTTAAAATATGGATGTTCCAACAGTTTTAGGGATCCCATAGAAATAGGGAGCTCATAAGATGGTTAAACTGTGTGTGGTATGCTGGTCAATACTTCCACAGTACGTCTTATATTTGTGTTTGGTGATTTTTAGGCTTTTTAAAAACTGCTTTATTGTCCCCTACCCAATTCCACATTTGTAAGATGAGTGGCTAAATAAATTTGATAAATAAATAACAAAAATGAAATATTTTTATGGATATTAGAGTCACATTCCACTTTTAGATAACCCACTTCTGCTAAAAACCACTTAATAGCTGAAATGCTATGAGGGTGTTTCTCTACATGTCCATGTAACATAAGACATATCAAACTTTGATCATATAGGGATTATTTTCTTCTGCAGATAAAGAGACCAGGACAGGAATAATTTCTCTGACCAGTAATATTCATTGCAGAAGTCCCTCTAAAATTTATCAACCCATGAGCAAGTTAGCCACATTAATATAGGTGTGTAACATTCTCAGAAGAACAGTAGCATCTGGTGCATTTTAGTGATGCTCCAGTAATACCTATACATTAAATGTGGATTCTTTGAACTAAACTAGCATACTGCTTGTAACACACAGTATCCCATTAAGAATATGAAGGAAGTATAAAGAAGTCTAATTCTTAAACTGATTTTGAAGCTAATTTTCCAAATTAGACATTTAATAATCAGTCATAGATACCTAGAGAACCAGCTTAGTCTAGTGGCTAAAGCAACCGGCTAAAAAGCAGGAGACCATGAGTTCTAGTCCAGCCTTAGTCAGGAAAAACCACCTGGGTGACCCTGGGCCAATCGCTCTCAGGCCAATTCAACTCACAGAGTTGTTGTGGGAAAATAGGAAGAAGAAGGTGTATAGGATAGATTTTCTGCCTTGAGTTATTTGTGAAAATAATAAATAAATAATACAAAGTCAAACATGGGCAGTTCATGGGCATGCCATATTCCTAATTGCTTTATAATATTTGTCACTAACCATGAACATAACTGTCTACTATTGACCTCACCCCTTTCCTAAGAGGTCTGTAGAGGGCATGCATAAGCGCACCAACGTGCCTACCGTCCCTGTCCTATTGTTTCTTTTTATTTTTCTTATATGTATCCATTTCATGTATTCATAACTATGTAATACTTATACCTGTTATCTTATCGCTTGACAAAATAAATAAAATAAAAATAAAAATAAATGAATGAGTAATGAGTACCAACGAAATTATATATCCTGTTGCCTAGATTACAGCACTTTTAATGTCATACTTGTACTTCAGATCCAAAAAGTGTGTTTCTATTGTCCATGGTGTTTATATTTTATAGGTGTTGAAAATTCATGCTGGTTTGAAAGGGGAGCCAAGGAGTAAAGGGGGTGCTAGAATTATTCTCTAAAAATATGTAGTTATTATAAAAAATGAAATAGCATGCCATTTATCCAAAAGTCTTGACATTTCCATATGGACTTCTAACGTATTTGTTCTCTCTATTATATAGTGTGTTTTGCATAGCTGTGTATTCAAATTTAGGGACCTTATCTTCTGTGTTATTCACATTTTGAAAATTATTTGAAAGAAAAAGAGAACACTGTTTTCATCATTCAGTTCATTATGGCAACACAATCTTTCTTCAAGACTGAAAAAACACACACACTTAAATGAATATTGGACATTGTTCTCCAATCTCCAAAGCATGTCTTATAAATAATTTTTGAAGCATGCACAGTACTTTATGTCTAGTATGTTGTTGATGTCAAAATTCTTGCATAATGATTAGTAACAGAAGAAATACGTTTCACAAATGGAACTCCTTCATGGAATCATAGAATTGGAAAGGACAACAGAACTCATTCAGTTCAATATTCAGTGTGGAACCTGCTAAGAGAAAACGGAACACAACACTTTATGAGGAAACTGCAAAAATTCTAATATAGATCTTGAATCTAATTCCCCATAATATTAGCCCACCGATTCTGGTCCTATCTTGTTGGGCAACAGGATTGAAATAGCTTTAGAAATCTGAAGACTACTGTCATTGCTCCTTAGTCTTCTTGTCTGTCCAGCTAAATATATAGCAATAGCATTTAGACTTATACAGCACTTCACAGTCCTCTCTTAAGTGGTTTACAGAGCCAGCCTATTGCCCACAACAATATGGGTCCTCGTTTTACCAACCTCGGAAGGATAGTATAATCAATGTTAACACATATGTCTTTGGTAAACACATAACTTAGAACTGACTGACATCTTTGTGTCTTTTAATGAAGAGAATTTTGGCAATTTCACAAATGCTTTTTGCTCTGTGTACCAAAGGCCCATAATAGGAGAATAATCTTTTGGTAAACATATGTTAATGTCTTCGGTTATAGATGAATCTGTCATTTTTCATGTTTGTTTCAAACAGATAAGAACAGCGGCAGCCTTTTAATGGCTTTCTTGTATTGTTTCCCCTTCAGCCAATCCAACTTTAGTGAAGGAGGATGAAAACTGCATCTACCTTTGTGGACACTCTCTTGGTCTTCAGCCAAAGAAAATTAAAACTTATTTGGATGAAGAACTTGACAAGTGGGCTAAAGTGTGAGTAGTTCTCTTAGGTACAATACAGTGAATATGTCTGTTTGAGAGCAATGTATTGAAGATGAATAGGAGAATATTCTATTAAATATTCTCTTTTCTAGGAAGACTACCACAGTATCCTAAAAGAATATTACTTTAAAAGATCTGAATTATTTTATTTATTTATATTCTCCTTTTTATTATTCTAAGTAACAAAACATCAAGCACACCAGAGGTGGTATTCAGCAGGTTCTGACCAGTTCTGGAGAACCAGTAGCGGAAATTTTGAGTAGTTTGGAGAATTGGCAAGTACCACCTCTGACTGGAGATTTTACAGTATCCTTATCCTGCCACATCCACCAAGCCACGCCCACAAAACTGGTAGTAAAAAATTTGAATTCCACCACTGAAGGACATACAATACTCCTTCCTCCTATTTTCCTTACTACAACAACCCTGTGAGGTGAATCAGACTGAGTGGGAATGACTAGTCCAAAGTCACCCAGCTGGTTTTTCATGCGTGAGGTGGGACTAAAACTCACTGTCTCCTAATTTCTAGCCTGGTGCTTTTACTACTATAATATAGGAAAATGAAACAATTGCGGTAAGATTTTTTTACATAACTTCCATTTGGTTAGATTATTTGAAGAGTACAATCAAAATTTTAATGACTGCAATTTAAATAATTAGGTCCTATATATGCTTACCCACTAGTAGTTCTGACTGTGTTCAACTGGAATTACAATTATGTGAGTGAGTATAGGACCTTGATCTGTTTTATTTTAGAAGTTAGGACTGCATTGTTGAACCTTTATCCTCGTTGTGTGATTCATTTCCTCATGTTATATATTTTAGTCTCCAGTCTTTATCATATGTTTTCTTAAAATACTGTTTTCTCTTTTAAAGAGCAATCCATACAAACTGTATGGTGTTTGTTTCTGGACTGTGTATCTTGGCATTTGCTTTCTTAATCCCACACCAATTTGAGTGGGACAAATATTTGCAGCTACAGGCTTTTGCCAAGACATGTAATTTCTGATTTTGAGATTTTAAAATTCACGTTGTATAACATGAACCAGATTAGGTCTGAACTTTTGACTGATGCAGAATTTAGTAGAGTATCAACCCAGAAAAGTGTATATATTAATATTTGAAATTTTGCTATGATTCGTAAGATCTTTTTTGTGTTCCATGTTGCCCAACTTAATTTGTTTATCCTATTTTTAAGAAACATCTCAAAACCAGCAGTAATTATTTCACTATATCATCAAGTGCATTATATCATTACATTTTTCAATGTTCTAAAAGTCACTTTTCTTGATTGTTTAAAATTGTAAGACTGTTTTCACATGAAATAAATTTATTTATTTATTTGTTTGTTTGTTTGTTTGTTTGTCTGGATTTGTATGCTGCCCTATCTCCCGAAGGACTCAGGGCGGCTCACAACAATAAAAACACAGAATACAAAATTTAAAATTATTAAAAGATATTAAATAAAGAACCCAAACAAATATCTAAAAACCCAACAAAACTACAGATAAAAACCCATAAAAAACCCACCCCTCAATCCAGGCCGGCCTGTTGAAAGAACCACGTCTTCAGGACATGGCGGAAGGAACGAAGGTCAGGGGCCAACCGAAGCTCCAGAGGTAACTGATTCCACAGGGTGGGTGCTCCCACCGAGAAGACCCTATCCCTGGGGGTCACCAGCCGACACTGTCTAGCCAACAGCACCCCAAGGAGGTCCTGTCTGTGGGAGTGCACAGGGCAATGGGCGGATGTTGCTGGCAGGAGATTTTCCCGCAAATACATCGGACCTAAGCCATGTAGGACTTTATAGGTAAGTATCAGCACCTTGAATCTCACCCGGAGGGCAACCGACAACCAATACAGTTCGCGCAGGAGGGGTGTAACATGGGAGTATCGGGATACTCCCATCACAACCCGCACAGTCGCATTCTGCAACAGTTGAAACCACCAAGTGGTCTGTAAGGGCAGCCCCATGTAGAGAGAATTGCAGTAGTCAACACGGGAGGTAACGAGTGCATGGGTGACCGTACGTAAGGCATCTTGGTCCAGAAAGAGGCGCAGCTGGTGCACCAGGCGAACCTGGGCAAATGCCCCCCTGGTCACAGCTCCCACCTGCTCCAAACTGAGCTGTGAATCCAGGAAGACACCCAAATTGCGGGCCCTATCCATGGGGGGCAACACCTCTCCCCCCATGGCCAATGATGGAACGTCCTGGATTATCGGAGATGCCAGTACACACAGCCACTCAGTCTTGGACGGGTTGAGTCGGAGCCTGTTCCTCCCCATTCAGATCTGTACTGCATCCAGGCAATGGGACATCACGGAGAGGGCATCACTGATATGGTTTGGGGTGGAGATGAACAACTGGGTATCATCTGCATATTGATGATACCTCACCCCGAACCCATGGATGATCTCTCCCAGCGGCTTCATGTAGATGTTGAACAGGAGGGGCAAGAGGACCGAGCCCTGGGGCACCCCGCAAGCTAGGAGCCTCGAACTCAACCTCTGCCCCTCACCAACACCGATTGCGAATGACCCGAGAGGTAGGAGGAGAACCACTGTAAAACAGTGCCTCCCACCCCCAATCCCCCGAGGCGTCGCAATAGGATACCATGGTCAATGGTATCGAAAGCTGCCGAGAGATCTAATAGGACCAGGACAGAGGAATAACCCCTGTCCCGAGCCCTCCAGAGATCATCCATCAGCGCGACCAATGCCGTCTCCGTGCTGTACCCAGCCCGGAAGCCTGATTGGTACGGACCTAGGTAATCAGCTTCCTCCAGGAACCCCAGAAGCTGATGGGCCACCACGCTCTCAACAACCTTCGCTACAAAGCGAAGGTTGGAGATAGGATGAAAGTTGTTCAAAATGGCTGGGTCCAAGGCAGGCTCCTTGAGGAGAGGCCTCACCACCGCCTCTTTCAAGGTGGCGGGGAAGGATCCCTCCCTTAATGAAATGTTGACCACTGCCTGGAGCCAGCCTTGTTTAACCTCCCGGGCAGCAAAATCCAGCCAGGAGGGACACGGGTCCAATAAAACGTGGTGGAACTCAGCCTCTGCATGATCCTGGCCACTTCATCTGGAGTCACAGGCTCAAACTCTTCCCAGATAATATCCACAAGACCCATCATTCCTCCATCGTCAGACTCTAGCTAGTCAGAGTCCAAGCCGGCCCGGATCTGAGTGATCTTATCCAGAAGATGCTGACTAAACTCCTCAGCCCACCCCTGCAAAGGGTCCTCCCTCATTCCCTGATTAAGTAGGGAACGGGTGATCCCAAGCAGGACGGCCGGGCGATTATCTGCTGATGCAATGAGAGCGGAGAAGTAAGCATACTTCGCCGCTCTCATTGCCGCAAGATAAGATCTTGTAAAAGATCTCAACTGCGCTCGGTCAGATTCAGACCGACTGGACCTCCAACTGCTCTCTAGGCCCCTCCTCCGGCGCTTCATCTCTCGGAGCTCTGCGGAAAACCAGGGAGCCAACCGAGATCTGCATCGGGTCAGGGGCCGCAAAGGGACAATGCGGTCGAGAGCTTCTGAGGCAGCCCTTTGCCAGGTGTCCGCCAGGGCCTCGACCGAACTGTGGGTAAGGGAGGCAGGAAATAACCCAAGCGCTGTCAGAAACTCCTCCAAGTCCATCAGGCGCCTGGGGCGGAACCACCTGGTTGGTTCCGCATCCCAGTGACAAGGGGTAGCATGATGGAAGACCAGTTGGAGGAGGTAATGATCAGTCCATGACAGGGGTTGAATAGTTGGTGATCCCCCACCCAGATCATTACACCACTGTCCGGAGATAAAAACCAGGTGGAGCGTGTGCCCCCCTCCATGGGTCGGACCCTGAATTATTTGGGTCAGGTACATAGCTGTCATGGAAGCCATGAACTTCCCGATCCATCCCTGACGCCCCACCCAGGGAAGGCAAGTTGAAATCCCCAGGACAATAAGTCTGGGGAACTTAACCGCCACCGCCGAAAGGACGTCAAGTAGCTCAGGCAGGGCTGTTGTCACGCAGCTGTGTGAAAGGTACGTGAGCAACAGACCCATGACCACCAGGACCCAGCCTCAGGAGGAGAGACTCACACCCGCCTATCTGCAGGACAGTGACCTCCCTCGGACAAAGTGTCTCCCTAATAACAACTGCCACTCCCTCGCCCCTACCCTGGGTTCGAGGTTGGTGTAGCAGCCAGAAACCTGGAGGGCATAACTCGCACAGAGGGACTCCTCCCTCTGAGCCCAACCAGGTCTCCATGATGCAAGCCGGGTCCGCGTGCTCCTCCTCAATCAATTCACAGATGAGGGGAGCTTTGTTCATCACGGACCTGGTGTTCACATAAACCAACCTGAGCACAGGAGCCTGATCTCTCGTACCCCTGGGGAAATGGGCGAAACAAGAGGGTCAGAGTGCACCACCACTCGATAACGGGGGCGCGCTCCCAAGCTCCAATCCAGCCCTCTGCCTCTCCATCTCCTGCCATTCCCAATCGCCGTGGGGATAGCAATCCCCACCCTTTCCCCTAGAGCCCTGGAGCCCCTCAACCCCATTCCCCCCACCACAACCCGCTCCTGACCTGGACAGAGATTGACTTTGGTACGGTGGAACCCCCCCAAGTTCCCACCGAGACCCACACCCCACCCCCCCTTCCTAACCCATTAAAAAATTTGGTTAAAAAATTAATTAACTGTCCCTTACTACCCTTTATCCGATTAAAACCCCTGCTTGCGCTATGCCAAATTACCAGAACATTAAGGTATCTTCAACATTAAAATAAAAATATGCTCAAGTTGAAGATAAAGATTTAAAAATAATGTATGTTTGATCCGCAATAAACCATTTACAATCATGCTATATAGAAATGTAGCAGTCCAAAATCAAACTTGAACAAAAAAGAGATGAGAATTATTTTGTTTGGTTTGATTTTTTTACTACCGTTTTATGAAATTCACATACATGAAAATATTATTCCGTCTTCACACATTTCTAAATTTGAGGATGGAGTTCTCTGTTTAAAAATGCATATAAAAATCTATACATTGTGGAAATTAAAAAAAAAGATATTTTAAGGAAAAGTTCTTGCAAAGTGAATATGTTCCGAAAAATGTCTAAAGAAATAAGCACATTTCTGTGCATGTCAAAAGTTATAATTTCTGTCTATACTTAAAAAGAAAAGGAACAAAAAATATGTTCATACCAGATGGAGCAAAATTAGGACTGAAAAAATGTTAAAAGGAAAAAAGGATGAACCTGTCTACTAATACCAAAATGTGTTATTTTACATTGTTCTTGGTAAATATGCTGAGGAGATAATCCATATCCATTTCTTCAATCATCACAATTCCAGAGATTTTATTTCTGCCTTTTATTTTGAGTAGAGGAACTTTGTAAGCTTAGTTTTTAATCCATTAATCAAGCTGTTAATTATTACATTGTATTAAGGCTGCTATTTTGTACACATAGGAAAATAATTCTTATTGAATTCAGTGGAACTCAACTATTTTACTATAAGTTTGCTGGTCAGTGACCGAAATAAAATGATGGATTGAGTACTGTAAGTCTGAAAAACAATGCTTATGCAGTTTTTCTTTAAAACAGAAAATCAAAGTCAATAAAAGTGTCATGGCTCCATTTAAAATCATTGTGAAGGAAAGAAAGGGTAAAGGAGAACATTTTAACTTTAAATCATATTCTTCTCTGTGTTCATCTAGCGTAACTCTGCACTTTGCCAGCCACTTAAAAAATGCAGTCTTATCTATTTTTCTATGATTATCATAGCAGATCAAAGCAATTGCTGACTTCACCGAAGAGGTAAAAGTTAAATAGCTCTTTCCTCCATTCATACGAGACCTGCAGAAGTAATATTTAATCTTCCATAACTTGTTATTTCATTAGTTCATTTTTCCATGCATGAGTCATGATAACAAAAGGATTTGAGGATGAAAAAAAAATTATGGTTTGTTGAAGATAGCTATCTTAGAGCAGTTGTCCAAATGTGATTCACAATAATACAAGGTATTTGTGTCAGAAGCAGTAAAGGATGTGGCAACCATCACCTGTGGCTCAAAACTTTGTAGAATACTTCTTAGAATATAGAGGACTATTTTGTAGCCATACAATTCTGCCTGTGAGAAAGTTGTTAATCAAAAAAATTACAAATCAAATAATCAAAGGGTCTTTACCATTGGCATGATTCATATGGCAGGCGCGGGTACCTTTGTTGGATCCCCTATATTAGTTTCTTATTGGCAAATCTCATAGGTTTTGAAGTCCTTCTCTGAAATCTTGTGAGGTTTTGAATAAAAATGCCAAAATCTGACAAGATATAAAAAAGAGTATATTTGGAAAACTGAGGATATAGGAAGAAGAAAAAGAACAGGTGGAAAGAACAGTATCGTACACATGGAATTCCAAACAAAAACACTCAAAGTAGGCTAAGATATCAAAAGTCAGGATGATTCAGAATGAAAACAAAGTCATGCATTTTTAGATATTGGAAATAAGTGAAACTCAGCCTTTTAATATTTTCTTCCCCAGTAATTTGATATCTGCATTTCGGGTAGCAGTAGATTAATAAGAAAATATGACAAGAACAAAAATTACAACTTGTTAATGCCTAAATTTATGGGCATTCTCAGCCACAGTACTCAGCTAAGTATAGCAGAACAGAATAACTAAGAGGTGGAAGGGATCTTCTAGTCCAGCCCCCTGCTCAAGCAGGAAACCCTATACCATTTCAGACAAATGGTTGTCTGATGTCTTCCTAAAAACTTCCAGTGTTAGAAGTCAGGATGATGAGCTTCATATCCATTTCTTCAATTATTAGGATTCCAGAAACTACATCTATCTGTTTATGGAGATTCTCAATCATCCACATCATGGTTGTCCCAAAGATAGTCCCCCCCCCAAAAAGCAACTGGACTTTGTTTTTCCTTGAAGATGTTTCTCTGAAGAAGCTTCTTGGATGAGCAGCAGGGAAAAACAAAGTCCAGTTGCCTTTTGAAAAACACCTTTGGGACTCTACGTCTACCTTTTGTTTGCTTTGAATATAGCAGCACTGCTGTGTTGTTGTTTGGCCCTTTAGGAAGGTATGAAAAACAAGTCATTTTTTCTTCAGAAATTTGAAGATCATTAAAACAAACAAACAAAGAATGATTTCCCCTCACTTTAAAAAGTGGTACTCTCTACGTGACCAGTACAACAAATAGCCCAAGGACTGTTTGCAGTTTGCCAAACACTCTTGTACAGCCCATCTTTCTTTTTAAAAGGAAATTTAGAGCCATTGGTGCTACCACTGCTGCCCCAAAAGACACACTGCCAAGCATCTCAGCCCTTGCCATCATCTCTATCACTTTTGCTGTTCTGCCAATCACAGAACAGCTGGTCAACAATCTAAGTAATTCCTTATCATCCATAATAATGTTTAATTTCTCAATGTGG
Source organism: Naja naja (assembly GCA_009733165.1). Taxonomy (NCBI): domain Eukaryota; kingdom Metazoa; phylum Chordata; class Lepidosauria; order Squamata; family Elapidae; genus Naja; species Naja naja. The sequence goes on along the minus strand of CM019148.1, from coordinate 225,975,961 downwards.
CCCTTTCCCTCTGTCAAGTCATGCTGGCCTATACATTTTTACCTTTTATCTGGAGGGGAAAAACATATATGCAAACCTATGTCCTTTTTTAATCTCATGCTGGAGATATAAACAATTTTTTCAGCCAGATCTTCTGTCCTATTAGTTGTGTCTTACTCTTAGGAATGTAAGGATATAAAAGTTATTGGCAATAGCCAGAATTATTGGCAATTTATTTCTGTTTAAGAAAATATTGCACATTTAGATATAAAGACATGGGCAGCTATAATGAGCCTTGGTGGCGCAGTGGTTAGAGTGCAGTACTGCAATCTACTCCTACTGCAATTTGGCAGATCGAATCCCACCAGGCTCAAGGTTGACTCAGCCTTCTATCCTTCCGAAGTGGGTAAAATGAGGACCCAAACTGTTGGGGGCAATATGCTGACACTGTAAACTGCTTTGAGAGGGCTGTAAAAGTACTATAAAGCGGTGTATAAGTCTAAGTGCTATTGCTATTTCTCTAAAAGGTGGTACTATCCACTGAAAAAAATGGATCCAGCAGAAAAGCACCCATTTGTTGATTTACAGTTACAGCCTGAAGGAAGTAGATTCTGACTCCAGTTATGCCTTCAAATTTGTTGGAGGTGATCGACAGATTTCTGAATGGTTGAATCAACTCCAAAATCTGTACCCATCCCAAATTTGCACTTATAGATACTAGCAGATAAGCACAATTCAGTTTCAAATATATCTTGCCAAACATATAAATTCAGAAGGAGAATGTTGTTTGAAAAGAGGGAGAACCTTGTGTGAAAATAACAGGGGTGTTCCAGATAGTATTATTTTAGAGAGCCTAAAGAAAAGTAAATGTCAAAATCGGGCCAAGCCAAAAGAGGACAGTTAGAGAAAAGCAAGTTATATTTAGAAATGTCACCACACAAATCCAACACAAATCCAAAAGGTGGAGGTCTAAAGGCCTGAGAAAAATGTATTGGGAATATTTTGCTTCTGAGTTAACAAACAGTAAGAAAAAGTTTGAGATTGGCTGTTCTTCATCTTCTTTTGAATGAATTATGGCTTGTTGTTTTACAATTTGAAGCAGAAAAACTGCTGTTGTGAGCCACAGAAGCAAATAAATGTTTGTCACATTTTGGATCTCTTTATCAATTGGATCTGCCATTAATGAATGTTGTTGTATGACATTGTTTATTTCATTTATTTCATTTTTTTAAATGCTGGGAATGTTTGGACAGAGAATTGGAATTTTATAAGTGGAATAATAGATTTGAAAGGGACTTTAGAGATCAGTTCAGTTAAATTATTGCTGACGTACGACCATCCAGCCTTTGCTTGAATAGCTTTTAACAGAAGAGACTTCATGGGATAGTGTGTTCCACTTGATGGGATAGTGTGTTCCACTTCCGGGCAGCTTGTATAGTTAAAAAATATCTAGCCTGACCTCGCTTCCTTGTAATTATGCCTTCTAGACAATGGAGAGTAACTCCATTCTCTTTTCTGTGTGATAACCCTTTAGATACCGGTATTTGAAGATTCCTATTGTATCTCCCATCAGTTGTTCTTTTCCACAAGTTAAATCTAGTCAGATCCTTTAATCTTTCCTCATAGAATTTGGCTTTTAGACCTTTCAACATCTTAGAAGCTCTCCTCTCAGCATGCTCCAATTCGAGAAGCTGACTGAAGACTTTGCCCATGTATTTTCCTGGGGTCTCCTTCCCCATTTTGATGATGGTGACATCATGATGATGGTGCTCTCCTCCAGTCTTCTGTGATCATACTGGTCCTCAAAGCTTTTTCCCTCTTTGCATTCAGTCATGTCAGATTCTCAGAGACTGTCTGCCCAATCCCTGCAATTTTCTTGGCAAGGTGTTGCAGAAGTGGTTTGCCATTGCCTCCTTCCTAGGGCTGAGAGAAAATGACTGGCCCCAAATCACCCAGCTAGCTTTGTGTCTAATGCTGGACTAGAACTCATGGTCTCCTGGTTTCTAGCCCTAATGTCTTAACCAGTACACCAAACTGGCTCTTTCAAAGATTACTAAGAGTGATTTTGCAATTATGTCCACTAATTCCTTCAGTGCCCTGGTTTGTATGACCCTGGAGCCTTGAATACATTTAAATTAGCTTAATTCTCTCTTAGTGTTTCCTTATTTACCCTAAACTACAAGTTTTATTCCCCCAGAGAGGAATGGTCTGCTATATCAGGTTCCACTTTCCCTCTGAGAGAAGACAGACAAAGCTATCATACTAGACCTACACTTTCGTTTGGCTTTCCTTTCACTTAAAATACTTTCCCCAAACCTTTATTGTTGTTTTTGACATCTCTTGCAACTCACCTTATTCTGAATGTGGCATAGCTTTCAGCTGTATTTGGGGAGCATTGAGGGAGTGGGGACTAACCTTAACCTATATATGTGATGGTGATGTAGGCTGAATTTAGATATGATTTATTAATTTGATTAATCAGTAGCTGCTCATCTCAAATAGAGGACTCTGGGCAGCCTACAGGATTAAAACACAAAAACAGTGCAACAAAATATTTAAAAAAACTCAACAGAATTCTTTAAAAATCTGTGCTTGAGATTCAGGAAGAAACAATGATTTAAATTTTCAGTTTGAAGGGATTGGATGATGACTTGTGCATAAAAATGGAGATACTTTCACTTTTCAACTGAATTTGAACTATGTGAGTGGTTCACATAGTCTGTCCTTACTATCCTTTCTTTTTCCTTTTTTTGTTGTCTTGTCTCTGTGACAGCACCAGAAGTGCAGGCTAAGGTTTTAGCTTCAGAGGGATGGGGGGAGGCTTTGAGAGGCCTGATGCAGATCACATTTGAGTTGGGGGCAGGTGCTGCAGTATGGTGCAAAGCTGCTATGATCTAGGAGGGTACTGGTTTGGGAGACCCCAGCCTACTGTCCACCAGTGCATGCAAACCTTCTGTAACCCAGGAGGCCTGCATCTGCTACCTGGCCCACTGAGCCTGGAAAGCCTCGGAGACATAGTCAGGTGGGGGCAGTTGCAACATCTCTATGGTTGTAAGAATAGGCAGACTGCTAATTGCCCCAATTTTCATCATTTCACTGGGGGACGCTGCAATGGACTTACCTTTGGACACAGTGTAAGTCTCTTCAATTGGCATCGTTCTAATTTTGAGAATATTTTTATCAATTTTTGTCTGAATCTGACTGATTAACGATAGCCAAAGATAAGGGGAAAAAAAACAAAACATTGTGGTTTCCCCCCCCCCTTCCCGGAAATAGTGGCCTGGTGTTATTATTGAAGTGACCTTGGTGCCTTTTCCTGTTTCTTAGCTTGCTGTCTCCAGTGCTGTCACAGCATTCTGTGCTAACTTAGAAGAAAACTTAACAGCCATGAAACCATTTATTTGAGGCAGAAGTGGCACAGCTTATTTCTATCACAAGCCTCTAACTGCATGACATATTGTTAGCTTTGCCCAGCCAGGAAAAGAAACAGATAACAGATAATCAGAGTTGGAAGGGACCTTATAGATCATCTAGTCCAACCCCCCGGCCAAGCGGGAGACCCTACACCATTTCTGACAAATGGCAGTCCAATCTCTTCTTGAAAGTCTCAAGTGATGACACTCCCACAAACAACTGAATTAGCAAGCAAAAGGCAGGTAGACAGAAATAATATTGATTCATGTTATGCTTGTCTGAGAACTGTAGTGAAGGAACTCTTACAACTCTCTGCTGCACGTTTTAATAGATTGTGACTTCAACCAAGCAGGAGCCAAGCATCAAAAATGCTTTTTTGTGGGTTGTGTCCCTGGGATGCTGAATATTAGGATGAATTTAGTTTTTCTTAGCAGACTAAACTATAATTGGAATGTATCTTCCAAAAGGGGCCCCTGGAGCTCTCTGAGCTTGGTTGTTTTCTCGTAGACGTTTTATTACCCAAACAAGATAACATCATCAGTGCTGGTGAAGAGTGGGGTTTGCTCTCAATTTAAACTATCTAACCATTGCATCCCCTTCTCTTTTGCCTTCTGTCTTTCTCAGCATCAGGGTCTTTTCCAATGAGTTCTCTCTTCACATTAGGTGGTCAAGGAATTTGAGCTCCAGCTTCAGTATCTGTCCTTCCAAAAAACAGTCAGGTTTAATTTAATTTTAGGATTGACTGATTTTATCTCCTTACAGTCTAAGGCACTCTCAAGAGTTTTCTCCAGCACCACAACTCAAAAATATTAACTCTTTGGTGTTCAGGTTTCCTTATGGTCCAACTCTGACAGCCATACATTACTACTGGAAAAACCATAGCTTTGAGTATAATTACAGCCTAATATATAGATATTTAATAAAAACAGAAATCTGAATTGTCCTTTTGTAATACTAGTTGTCATGTTGGCTCAGAAAATTCAGCTTTTTTTGCTAGGTGCTGTGACTGTCTCTTATGGGAAGTTACACAATCCTTGAAGCCTTGGATCATCCTTTCAGAGAGATTTCCCACCAGATTCCTTAACACCTTCTAGTGTATTGCCTTCATTGGAAAAGTTGGGATACATACAGAGATGTATCTTCCTCAAAAATAGTCCATGTTGCACTGTCAAACATCAGCACAGGAAATATTTTATGATATTTCTATTATGTCATAAACTGGTTTATGATAATTTTATGTTATGCTTTATATGATTTGCCAAATGTTAGTTCTACAGGAATCATAGGTCTCGGATTTTGGATGTATTCTGCAAGCTAGCTCATTTGATGTACCTTGATTCAAAATGTTTTGTCCTATGGTGCACTATTTTGACCTGTTAAAACTTACAGGAAAGAGAGGTTTGGTAGTATAGTAGCAAACCCATAACCTACTAAGTCATTGTTTCAGAGATATTTCCTTACTTAAACAGAGAAAGAAAATGACCTCAGGTGGGCATAAAAACAGTGGGAATGGAAGAGACCTCTGACTTCCTACTGGCTTCCCCATTGACTTTTCTTGTAGGAAACCGGTAGGGAGCATTGGGAATGACGATCACATGATTGTGACAGACTGTAGCGGGGTAGCAATACTGAAACAGTCACAACTTTTCCAAATTTAAATCTCACAGGAGTTACAGGTCATGGGATTTGGGGTAAATTCTTCCAGTTAGCTCGTTTGAGATAGATTGATTCAAAAATTGTTTCCCTGCGATGCACAGTTTTGCCCAACTGAATGTTACAAAAATCAAGCATATATGAGTTGTTGTATGAATAAATTCATATTTATTCAGGACTGTCTTTGTTTCCAAGGGAGCTTCATTTCAGTTTTATAAAAGTTATACAGCTGAATAAATATGAATGATATGAAATACATCTGAGACTTATGAAAAGCCAGTGTTGAGCTATGGGTCTCATATGACTCAGTATAAGCCATATGGGTGTGCTTCAAAAATAACAATAAGGTATTTGACAAATGACCAGTAATCTACATTTGGGGATCAGGAATCTTTGGTCCTCCAGATGATGCTAAATATTTTCCAGCATCTCTAACCAACATGGCCAATGGAGTGGAATGCTGGGAGTTGTAGTTCAATAGCAGCTGGATGACTTGAACTTCTTTATCCCTCATTCAAGCAACTGTATTAATTCTATTTAATGTACCTTGGTGCAACTAATACTAATTTAATGGTTCACTGTTATAATTAAATCAGAATAATTGTAGTAATTACATCAGAAAATTATATAGTATTTTCTGAAATTCTAAGAGTGGAATGTCAAGAATAAAATTACCCTTAGAAATTATTGCCACCAGTGCTTATTATATTTAGGAGTAAGGTGACATAGTATTTGAAGATATACATTCTCTTTTGTAGGAAACCATGCTTTGATGGTCGAAATGTAAAATACATTGCGGTATCAGCAAAAACCTTGGGCTAGCTTGTGATTTCAATAAAAGATTCCAAGATTATGCCATAAATACCATGTATTAGTATTCTCTTGCTCTTCCTTTCCCTCTCCCTCCCTCCGCCCTCCCTCCCTCTCCCTCCCTCTTCTCTCTCTCACACACACAAATGAAAACTGAAGGTTGAATCATTTAAATATAAAAGTAATTAATACTTACTTGTCATATTGTATTATGCTTTGAATATTCATATTTTGTTCTTTCAAAAATAGAAAATTCTGTTGTCCTTGGCTCATACCACATTGTCATGATAACTTGGAAAAAATAGTTTTGAAATTGTGAAGTACAATTTCAAGTGGGTGGAAATGGATTTCACCAGCTAAATTCAAAGCAAATACAAAAAGGGGGAATATGAAGAATAGCCTTTAACTAACACAAAGGATTTGTAACCAACTGACACACTGTATGTACATATGGAAGATGGTTTTTTATGTTTTGTATGTCTTGTATGTATGTTTGTCTTAAAATAAAAAAACTTTTTTTCAAAAAAAAAGAATAGCCTTTAACTGTCATTTCATTCTATTATTTTAACTCATAAATTCTCTTAGAATGTTTGAAGTATTTAGTATTGAGAAATTCCTTGTTTTCTTTCAGTTGCATCTGCATTTATTTGAGGGATAACTATACAAGCTAACAAGAAAACAAAGAATTTAATATAAAAAGTTATTCTGAAGATCTAGTTCCCCCTGTCTTTTAAATTATTCTCAGTGTATTAATGTCATGCTGGATGTAGACAAGGATGGGGGAACATTTCCAGCATAGAGCTTCCTGCGATTTGATGCTGAAAACACATAAAAAGTATTATTTCATGCATCCATAAAATGTTTACATGGCTTTTATTTACTCAAAATATGCCTATTCCTGGCAGAGATGCTTTCCTTGATCTTCTTTTTGTCAAAGCATCTGAAAATCCAGGTCTATGATTTCAGATGTAAAGAATTGATACAATTTGGTTTGACCCTTGTGAATTTTTGGATGTTATTAGCAGTGATGTAAATTTGGAAGAAAATTGTGACAAAGCAATATGGATCTCCTGCACTGGACTGAAGCTTACAACCAGCTTATTTTATTCTTTTTAAAATCTCTAGAGCAGTGCTTCTCAACCTTGGCAACTTTAAGATCTGTGGACTTCATCTCCCAGAATTTCCCAGTCAGCCATGCTGGGAAAATTTCACTGAATCCAATAACAATGATTTTTGGAGGCCCAGATGATGTTTGAATGTGGCCTCTAAAAAGATGCTTTTATATACTCTGAATACAAATATATTAATAACTCAGACTTCCTTCTCTTTGATTTTTAGATTGGTTTCTATTACAGTGACATTATAACTTTATACATGGTTTGCAAAAGTGCTGTCAAATGACCTCTCTCCTCTCCTCCCCCCCCCAACTTCTATATAGGATGATCATTTGGAAAAATGAATCTAGCATTGCTAAGAATACATTCAGTTTTCAGTTTTCTTCTTTTAAAAAAGTATGAAATTTAGGGACTGGTGCTGGAAAGAGCACTGTACAAAGCAGGGGGATTTTGTTGGGAAGGCCACAAAATAACAGGAAAGTTTAATAGTGGGTGTAGACGGAAATTTTCTGCAGCAAAAAGGAGGACTAAAATTAGCTTAAAAGTCAATGATAGCAGAGGTGGTATTCAGCAGGTTCTGACCAGTTCTGGAGAACTGGTAGCGGAAATTTTCAGTAGTTCGGAGAAACGGCAAATACCACCTGTGACTGGAGATTTTACAGTATCCTTCCCCTGCCATGCCCACCCCATAGAACCGGTAGTGAAAAAAATTGAATCCCACCACTGAATCACAGCAATATTAAATATCGGAGAATGTTGCTTTTTCAATAATATTTTATTTCTGCACTTAAAAGTCTGGCTCAATTTAACTCCCTGCTCACGTCATCAACTTTTCTCCACAAGCAAATTGAGAAAATCAGTCCACGCACTCTTTTAAATATTAAAAAAAGATCCCTGTCTTCTTTCGAAGGGGCATTTTCCCATGGTTTTCTTTTCTCTTTTCTTGACTACCCTGACTGGATTGGGTTCTTAAAAGATCTGACAGAAATTCATTGTAAGACACGGCTTCATATTTTCCCTTTATATTAAAAAAGCATTAAAATGAAAAGCTGGGGTACTTCATGAATAACAAGTGAATGAATTGCATTCCACTCCACTGTGAATTCCACCCCATGGATATGCTTGGATGCAGCAAAGTAATTCATTGGATATAGCAGCACATATGATTAGTGAGGCCAGATGTGGGGTGAATTATATGAGGCAATTGGGTAGAACTACAAAAACAATGGTTTAATGAAAGAACAAAGACAGTATTCTGTGAGTATGCTTTCTTTCTACAAAATTAAATTTATGGATTTATCTTACATTGGCCTTGCAAGTCTATGGTTGCTTCTAGTACCTTCTCCAAGGTTTCTCAACTTTCCTTGAATTTCTGAATATTTTATGATTGAGGAATTACTGTTTCTTAAATCCCTGGGAAGGTAATTAGAAAGGGGATGTTTTGTTTGTTCTCAACACTGCCACATTTTGGGCCATTTAGATTGCAAAGTGAGAGCATCTTCTATACTCGGTGCATCAAATGTAGATATATAGATTTTCAGGTAATAATTTGGGCTTAATTTGTGTGCACATGGATCCATCTCTAACTACTAACTTTCTAAAATTGAAATTGAAAAACTGAAGGGTTTGGCAGCATTCTTTTTTCTCATTTTCTCATTTCTCAGGCTAGCTGGTGACTTTTCTCTCTGACTAGTAAAACATCTGATCTTCTACCTTCAGCATCGCCAAGAACTTTACATGTTGGATAAACACATCCTTAATTTTGTCTTTTGCATATTTTTCTGAATCATGTCACAACATCACTCTTCAGCAAAACTCGTTATTGACCTCCAACCAATATCTCTTCACCAGTGCAAACATTTTCTAGTCCAATTCACCTTTATCAATCTGTACCGTTCTTATTAAAACCATAGATTTTTACCTATTTACTACAGTTTAGTTGCTAATTATTGCTTCTATTCCAAATCTCCTTTTGTCTACTTCCAAGAGTCTTTTCTAATGATTTCTGTCCCAGGACCCTACTTTCAAAACCCCATTTACTGCCCCTCCTTTTTTTCTATGAAAACTAAAGCATATCTACTGTTTGCCTTACTTTTTATTTTGTGTCTGTTTTTCCTACCAGCAAAAGCTAACATAAATCAGCATCAAACTTTAGTTTGAGTCTCTTCATTGATGGCTAGATGCATATATGATGAGCCATCAAAAGCCATGAAAATTGCAGTTGTGTCCATCCTCCTCCCCTTTCTTCTGTAGCAACTTTGGAGATGGCACTGAAAACTCAATTCTGGTCATTTTCTGGAGAAAATGCTATCTCAAACATTGATCAACCTTGTTGACAATATTTTGGAATGAACCTATGCCCAGAATTTTGTAAAGGAGAAATAAGAATTACTAACAGATGGTTAGGATATATTTGTTTCAACTACTTGTCCACACTTGGGGGAAGAATTCTGATCCAATATTTTCCCAGACACAAATTTGTGAAATTATTTAGAACTGTGCTTGTTTTTGTGAAATGTGTGAGAAAGCTGGGTACTTGCATATTTCTTTTTCTGGAAAATATTTTGCATATTTAAGAAAACAAAACAACTCGGAAAAGAAAACTCCAGGACTCCCGCCCCCCCTAATATATGCTTTTCTTCCTGAAACAATCATTTGTCCATGTGTAGATTTATGGACAAGCTTAATATGACAATATTTTAGGGAAAAGATAATTTCTAACATTTCCATACCATTAACCAATCCCAACTAAACATTTAAACATTGGACAAATGGACAAATTAGCAAAGGAACTAAAAAACAAAGAAGAAACAGACTATTATAAAATTTGGAACAACTTTTATGGTTGGTTAGAGAGGAGGAAGATCCAGTAATCTTTTGAACGATCGGACTTAACAAGTGAAGGACAATGAGGGAAGCGAGCTTAGCTCTACCATGTTCAGAATGTAATGTTTGTTTGTGTCTATGTTTGTGTATTTATCCAATAAAAACTAAAAAAAACATTTAAACATTCATGTCAGGTTTCCAAGTGATGAAATCCATTTAAAAAGAAAAGTGCAAAGTCCATCTTCAAAAAGATTTCTTTTATTTAGGAAAGCATCAAATGGGCAAAGTCCATGGTAATTCCGGATCTGACACAACCCAGAATTACCCCACAATATTACAAGTTAGAAACAACCCCCAAAAGTCACATTCTGCAATAGAAGTAATTCAACGTTGCTTGATGTCATAAATCTCCACCTCAAGGGGCCCAAGCAAGGACAGCTTGTTTCCCACGGGAAGGAAGATCACCTAGCCAAAACATTCTCTTTATCTCCACTCCTCCCCGCTTAGGAATATGGCAAGCCTGAAACCCTTCCTCCCATGACTGCCACAGAGAAAGTTAAAAAATATATATATATTAAGCCTAACTAAAATGGCTACACATATGTCAATTTTGGGCTTGACAATTCAGTTATGCACACATAAGGCTAAATGCATGCATTCACATTCTATACCGTGTCTTCAGGTTAATGGCACTTTGCAAAAAAATTTGTTTATTGCAGAGATTTGAAAGGCAGTTGTAAGGATGACTGCCACTAGCAGAAACCAGGTCTCATCGTCTTATCTTTTGAGCTCTTTATACTAAACTTTGAAAAATATTTGTAACAAATTGTGTATGTAGAACAATTGGGCAGCATGTATGCCCATCTCCTAAATCTGTTTACTCCTTTGTATATCCAGGCAAACGCTTATACAGTTTTCAATTTCCTGGTACATTAGCATTTTATTTCAAGGTTTTTCCACTTATTTGTTGTAAGAGAACAGCATTTTCCCATTGTGGCCATTTATTTAGAATTCTATCATTTTCATCTCCTACACACAGAGAGAATTTCTAGCATTTTGTGTTCTCCCAACTGCCCAAACTCTTTGTACGCTAGTTTTTTTCTTGATGGTCCTTCTATACCTATCCATCTGACCAGATACATTTTGAACACCAAGGGTATTTCATCATGTTCTGAAAAATGCTCTTCTAACTATTGATAATACTAATAGCTGTTTAATCCTATGCAGAGTTACACATGGGTGAATGTATTGATTTCCATGGATTTAGACACCTTAACAGAGGGATTGGACTCTCTTTCTGAAGTATAGGTTGATTTAATTATAATGTTCTTCGTGTGAAATAGCTGTAGATAATTTTATTGCGGAACATAGCTCAAAATTGCATATTGTACTGTGTGATTTGGCTGTCAATCTCCTGCACTGATACTTCAGAGAAAGTATGTCATCTATGCATGTTTCTGGCATTGAGACCATTAGTTTTATCAAGAAAAAAAAGCAATGTAAAAGTTGGAGAAATATGACTGACTGAGATTTCTAACTGTTAGTCTGTTTTAAAGCCTGAATTCTTTAGGGCTCAAACAAACCTTAATAAAAGATTATTTTATTTATCTTTTTGTGTGCTTGTTCTTCCATCATTCTTGCCAGAGTGCTGTCCTAAGGGGAGAAAAAAAAAGCCCAATTCCTTTGTGTTTTATAAATAATCTCTGGATTTTGCTGATAAAGATTTGAGACATTGCAATGCTTTGTACAAAATTAGTGTCCTGAATTCAAGGTCTGAAGCCTGGCCTCCACAGATCTTCAAAAGAACAAAAGTTTCAAATACTATATATAAAGTGGAAGGCAATGATTATTTTTAATGATATTAAATTTAATGGAAATAAAATCATGCTCAGTTTTTGTCATCATGCACCACACTATTTTTTTTAACCCAGCTCACTTTTTGAAAATCACATAATATTCTCAGACCAGAAAAAGGGGTTCATGAATCTAGATTACATATATAACACCAAACCAACAATAAAAAAGAGTCCATTCATTAAACTGACTTCTCCCATTTTTACCTGAATAAACCTGGTCCTGTTTGTGCTGTGAGTTTTTATTATATACATTTCACTTTATGTGCCTAGGTTCCAAGGTCCAACATGCTAAGTATTGGCAATTCCATATCTTTTGAAACATTTACTATCTCTGATTCTGAGTATTTCTATAGGAGACAAGACCTGTTCAAAGATTTTGTTTCCCACTGAGAAGCTTTTGACTATCCAGAATCACAATAATCAAGAAAGTATTATTTCTGGAATTATTTTCAGTTGTCTTACTAGCCGTGGTCCTAAGAGACATCTGTATTTTCTTCTGTTTCATGAAGAAATATGTTACATCTGCACCATCTTGTCCATGTGTGTTTATACATATATTAGTGTGTGTTGCATAAGCACTTATATGTTGCTTCTGGAAAAGAGTGTAACTAGATGGATGAATATGTTACCGTTCATGTGTGTTTCTGCTCCCATCTCATGTCTCTGTGTGTATCCTGGGAAAGATGGACAGCCAACAGGTGGTCTTTTTTGGGTCACATGATTGATGAGGGAGGGGAGATTTAGAAGGAGCAGTTGGCAGCATTATGAATGGCGGTCCAAGAACTTTCTCATTGGCTCATTTTTAAATTCGGTGTTTTGCTTGGCATGCTTCTCTGACAAATTGAGTCTTTTCCTTGGGGAGAGCTATTCTACTGATAGGCAAAGGCCCAAACCTCTTTAGATGTTTTGTTTTGCCCATGGGTTGGAGAGAATAAATGATGCCAATTTTATTATACCTTGTGGATATACCTTGTGGCCAGGTAACATGATAATTTTTGCGGACAAAACTTTGGGTTATTCCCTTCCATTCACAGCCTTATGTGAGATTGAGATAAAGAGAGATACAAGAATGCCTGGAAAATAAAAAGGCACCTTCCTTTCACCTTCTTTTTTCTATAGCTTAATGGCAATATTTGCTCTCGCTTCTACATTACCGTGGTTACTTGCACCCTGTAACACTAAAAAGTGGCATTAAACAATCCACATACAACACAGCATGAAACACTATTAGATAAGAGTTGATACATTATCTGGTGCATTTCAAACAATAGTAGGAGTAGGAGTAATAATTATATTTGTTTGTTTATTTATTTGCTGTCCATCTCACCAGAGGCAACTGTACACTGTTTATAACTGAGGTAAACAAAGATGGCAAGATGCAGAGCAAAATACACATGGACAGTGATAGAATCCTATCTCACTACATTATCCATCTCCAGTATAAAATGCCTCTATTGGGTCCTCAGGCCAATTGGCAGAGCCAGGTCCTCAGGCCCTTATGGAAGGTCAAAAGGGTAAGTGTGGATTGCACTTCAAGGGGCATGATGTCCCAGAGGGCAGGCTACAGCAGAAAAGGATCTTCTGGACCCCACTAGCTGGACTTTTGATCAACGAGATCCACCGCATGCTCCTTATGGTGGCACAGATGGGACCTAATTCCATTGGGATGAGACAATTTATCAAGTAATCTGGAGGGTTATCTTTCCATGTATACAATGTGTATTATATTCTACTTGCTCAAAGACCATGTGTATATTACCATCTTTTTTTTCTTTTCTTTCAGAGGTGTCCATGGTCATTTCAATGGTAAACGTCCTTGGGCCTTAGGAGATGAGTGCATTGTTGAGCTTATGGCTGAGATTGTGGGTAAGAAAAGACCACTTGAAATGTTTTTTTTCTCCAACTTTATATCACAAAACTTTTCTTTGTGGATGTTTCTGGCCTTTTTTTCTGCTCTGATTGCTTTTCGCCAAGCATGTGAAGTTAACACTGTATTTTAAAATGGTGAGGTGCAAAGATTTAATGCAGACAATACTATATGAGCAAATGTATGTCACTACGCTAATTGGAGTCTGGATTCTGGGATCACCATGTAGTATTTGCTCTAAAGGAAACTTGGCATCCGTACAAATGTATATTCATATCACAGTGAATCAATTATCATTCCTTTTGTTTACAAAGCAATGGTTGACTGTTACATGATAATGTCTTTTATTGCTTCAAGAGAACCAAATGCTTAATAGGGTAGAATATGATCTTTAAATGGTTCAGAGATCACTTACTGGCAAAGAAAGGATCTGGCAGTGTAAATTGTTACTTGCAGAAGTCACTCCCAAAGGTGCTTTTTCAAGAGGCAGCTGGACTTTCTGGTTTTTCTTTGAAGACATTTCACTCCTCATCCAAGCTAGTCATTAAGGTCACCTGGAGGTTTATCTGTGTTATCAAGGTCACTTGAGTGGTGCAAATGGGTGTGGAACCTTGGATGTGATCTTAATCACCCTCTAAAAGGATGCCAATGACCAGCTGTCTGCAAGAAGTATAAATCCTTCCATTCCCCACCATCCAGTCAGAACTGAAGAAGCTTCTTGGACAAGAAGCGAAATGTCTTCAAAAAAAACCCAGAAAGTCCAGTTGCCTCTTGAAAAAAGCACCTTTGGGACAACCATGACCTGGATGACAAAATCTCCATAGACATTTTGCAGAAGTCAGTATACAGATACAGATAATCAGAGATACATATAATCAGAGTTGGAAGGGACTTTATAGGTCATCTAGTCCAACCCCCACCCAAGCGGGAGACCCTACACCATGTCTGACAAATGGCAGTCCAATCTCTTCTTGAAAGTCTCAAGTGATGGCGTTCCCACAACTTCCAAGGGCAAGCTGTTCCATTGGTTGATTGTTCTAAGTGTCAGAAAGTTTCTCCTTATTTCCAGGTTAAATCTCTCCTTGTTCAGTTTTCATCCATTATTCCTTGCCTGGCCTACAGGTGCTTTAGAAAATAGCTTGACCCCTTCCCTTCTGCAGCAGCCCCTCAAATATTGGAAGACTGCTATCATTCTCCCCTGGTCCTTCTCTTCACTAGACTAGCCAAGCCCAATTCCTGTAACCGTTCTTCATATGTTTTAGTCTCCATTCCCCTAATCGTCCTGGTTGCTCTTCTCTGTACTTTTTCTAGAGTCTCAACTTCTTTTTTATAATGTGGTGAAAAAACTGGATGCAGTACTCTAGGTGTGGTCTTACTAAGGCTTTATAGAGTGGTATTAGTACCTCACTTGATCTCGATTGTATCCCTCTGTTAATGCAATTTAGGATTGCATTGGCTTTTTTGGCTGCTGCTGCACACTGCTGACTCATATTTAGCTGGTTGTCCACGAAGACTCCAAGATCCCTCTCACAGTTATTGCTATTGAGCCTGGTTTCACCCCGTCTTTATGGGTACTTTTGGTTTTTCTTGCCTAAGTGTAGGACTTTACTTTTCTCTACACTGAATTTCATTTTGTTAGATAACAGCCCAGTGTTCTAGTCTGTCAAGATCCATCTGGATCTTGAGCCTATCTTCTTGGATGTTAGCTATTCCTGCCAGTTTAGTATCATCTGCAAATTTGGTAAGTTCCCCTTCTATTCCCTCATCTAAGTCGTTAATGAAGATATTGAAGAGTACTGGGCCTAAGACAGAACCTTGTGGCACCCCACTGCTTACTTCGCTCCATGTAGACTTAGACCTATTAAGGACTACTCATTGAGTATGGTTTGTCAGCCAATTGCGAGTCCATCTAGTGGTGGTGCTATCTAGTAGAGTCTAGGAGATACACAATCAGTTCTTAATACTAGTCACAAAAGCAGTAGGTGAAGGAATGGCACTGAACAGTTCTAGCATAAATTATTGTACTGTGAGTGACATGAAAATGTATTATCTCTACAAATGTATATTATTGTGAATGTGGATAATAATTATAATGTTTGTAAAGTCTACTGTTTTGTCAATTAAATTTTGTATGAATGTGCTAGTTGTCTTTCATAAGTTAAAGGAAATGTTCTCCTTTCAAGAGATGCTGGGATAGTTCTAAAATCAGCCTTGCTATATATTATTTATTTATTTTATTTAATGAGATTTATAGCCTTGCTATATATTAGTGAAATATGTCTGCTTTACTGAGTTAAGCACTGAACTTCCAAAACTTTTTACTTGGGAAAACCGTGGTTATACGATGGATAAAGTGAAGGGCACATTTTCCAAAATAAGAGCTGGATTTTTTTTTTCTTATTCCTTTCCATAAGTATGCTTTTATACACATTGTAAGATGGGCATACCTGAACAAATAGAAAAAGAATGTGGTTCTGTTTTGTTTCAAGACTGCCCACTTCCACTGTAAGTGGAATCAACAATCCCTGTTGATTTGGCTATAATTTACATATTTGCTGTAAAATAGTAACATAGAGAATTGTTTAAGAATGTTGAAAAAAATGCCTGTAACAAAAGAAAAGACCACCATGTTCTTTTCTTTATTTTAGAGTTTTCTCTGTTTCTTGGTAGTCATTTGAAATCACTGTCTGTCATATAGCAATAATTTAAAGACTTAAGCAACAGAAGAAAATACGTAATTCCAAATGCATCATGGAAACATCCTTGATTAATTTTAGTTGCCTACCGCATTTCTTCTATATTTAATACATATATATTAATAGTCTTCCTGTTGGAAGAATTTCCAATGTGCTATGCGCTTTTCACTATTTAGATTTAAAAGATCAAATGGACCAATGGCAGCGCAGATAGATCTGCAATGTACTGGTTTTGATAACCACACCCCCTTTTTGATACTAGGTTATAAAAGGGGACAACCAACTGCCATTTACCTCAGTCTCAGAAGTCCCAACAAGACAGAGACAGCTCTAAGGATGTGTCTGTCTGCTGTCCCAAGAAAACTGTACTGCATAGGCAGACAGTTTCAAGAAAGAAGAAAAACAATCTCAAGCTGCAAGGAAAAAGGACAATTCCTAGGCAAGAGACTATTGTAAGACTTTTCTATTTTATCTCTCTGAGGAGAAAGGGATACTGGGGCTCCAACTGCACAGGCAGTTGTCAAACTAAAAGACTTGAGGAACCTTAAAGGAAGAGAGGACACTGATGTTGTTTATTCTGAATATTTATTAGTTAATCTGCTTGTTACAATACATAACTTTTTATTTGAAATCATCTGGGCACTTTCTTTATATAATTTGATTATAGACAAAGGGTTTATGGTCCATCAAATTAATTAGTCACAGGATTAATTAATACATTTTCTTAACACTTCCTAATAAGCCTTCCATTGCATACTTACTATTTATCAATAGATTCGTATATATTATAATTGCTGTGGAATTAATTCATTTAGACCCTTTCCTAAAGAGCAAAAAAATAATAATGGATGGATGCATTTATTTTGTGTATGCATATATTTACTGTAATTTACATTGGACTTCTGGCTTGTTATACAGAGCAACAAAAAAAATACAGCACCAAAAAATTAAAACAAGAACAATGAAAAATGAAAAAGGTGCAGATATAAGGCACTTTTCAATCCTTGAATGTCCTCTGGAACAAAGTTGTTTACTAATTTCTACAAAAACATTAATTGGTATGCTAATTAGACCCAAGAAAGAGGCTCTTTAAAGTATATTGGCTGGAGCTGGCAAGCTTTATTTGTAAGTCTTTGCTCTGTTGACCTCACATAATTAGGGAACTGCCAGAAAATGTTGGTAAATATTACATACTGGGTGAATCAGATTTGTCATTTTCAATCCTATAAGTACCTAAATACCAAGCCATATTAAAACTAGCATTTTTAATTGCACCCATAAATTTATTAGCATTGATGCAGATAACACAGAACAGGTGTTACATATTTGTGGCAGCCCTCATTCTCTATTACATGAAGTATTACATTTTGCAGCTTCTGATTTTTCTTGAAAGACTGTCCCAGGTGGAGCGCACTGAAGTGATCCAAACATATAAATGAACCACTCTGTTCAAGTCTACCAGACAGATTTGGGCAAAGATGCCCTTGGCCAAGACCTTTACCTGCCTATCTAGGAATAGCTGGACTAGAATACCACTCCATGAAGAGTTATCACCAGAGCTGGCAGATAATCCTGTGCAATACAGCAATTTGGCCTTACTGGAATTCAGCTTCAGCCTATTTTGACTCAGAGACCTCAACCATCTTCAAGCACTGAATCAGGACTTTCACAGCATCTCTGGCCCAGCCAGCTCTATAGAAATTTGAAACAGATGATTCTCAACTCTGAACCAATGAACTCAGTAGTTTTGTATAGAGATTAAGAAGTCCAGGAGACAGAAGTAAGCACACAGCCAGCCTGATTTCTTTTCCCCTACTGCTGCTAGATGGAACTGCCCATTCAGGAAGAAGTGAACCCATTGAAGCCCAAAGTCCCAATTCCCATTGGTTGCAGGAAGTGCAAGAGGTTACCATGATCAATGGTATCAAATATGAATGAGGTGCCTGTTGGGATCAGGAGGGATGTATTCATCTGTCCAGGCCCCAATGGGAATAATCATTCTGAGCAGCCAATACTATATACATCCTATGCTCATTCTAAGTCCTGACTGCAAGCAGTCTGCATAATTCATTTTGGGGACAATCAATGGGGCTCCACCACCTTCTCAACATTTCTTAAAATAGCAATGGTTAGTCTAGGCAAGACTTCTCGAGAGCAGGCACAATACCACTGTGTCCTTTAAACTGGGATGCAGTAATTCTTCTCTCATAGAAGTGTTGACAGTTTCCTAGCTCCAGCCCATCATATTTCTCCTAGGTTCTCCAAGGCACCAGGAGAGTTATGGAACAAGATGACAGAGTTCATACTATAGTGTATCTTCTCCACTTTATTGGAGTCCGCAGCCTGAAAAGAAGGCATTTTTTCAGGGACGTTATCAGATTCTGTCAATGTGATATGAAACAAATCACAGTGGTCAGGCAGAAGGTTTTCCTGTCCATCCTTTCATAATGGGGAATGGGAAACTTTAAACAAAGTGTTTGCATTGACATTCCACCTGTGCACTAAGATCGGAGAAGTCCAAACATTTTAATATACTTGATATATATTTTGATATGCAGGTAGTCCTCGACTTACAACAGTTCATTTAGTAATCAAAGTTAGAACAGCACTGAAAGAAGTGACATACGACCATTTTTAAAACTTATGATCATTGCAGCATCCTTATGGCCACTTGATCAAAATTCAAATGCTTAGCAGCTGCTTCATATTTATGATGGTTGGGTGTCATGTGATCACCTTTTGTGACTTTATAACAAGCAAAGTCAATGGGGAAGCCAGATTCACTTAACAACAGTGTTCCTAATTTAACAACTGCAATTATTTGGCAAGAAAAGTCATAAAATGGGCCAAAACCCACTTAAGAAATGTCTCACTTAGCGACATTAATTTTGGGCTCAATTGTGATTGTAAGTTAAGGACTACCTGTATATGTATATGATATAGGTCTAAACATGAGTTTGTACTTTGTGCATAGTCAGATTTACTTTTTGTGTTTCTATGCTCTCCAGGCAGTGCTTCCAATATTTTGTCACCTGGAGATCCTAAGTTAACCAAGAAACTACCTGGTTCACAAAGAGAGGTTCCTTTGAAGTGTTTCTTGTTCCCTAACCTATGAATGATGCCTTAATATTGGGCATTTAAGATAAGAGGAACGTTAGTTTTTATTTTGGAAGATCTAGTTTGGCTACATATATAAATCCCAGAAGAGATCAGGCATGTTTCTATCTTTATTTTTACCTTATTGTTATTTTATCTTGGTTTGGCTGGACTTTATATTTTTATGTCATTTTGTTTTAGTAAATTGTTTCCTGTATTTTAAGACTTCCTGTGGAAATTTTAATATTCCTGTCATGTAAGCCACTGACAGTCACTTAGATTGTGATGGGATAGAAATTGGATAAATAAATAAAGCTCTAAACAAATGATATGGTCACAGAGAAGGCAATCCTTACATCCAGTCTTATCATCATCATCATCATCATCACCACCACCACCACCACCACCATCATCATACCCCCCTACACAATAATTGATAACCATTACAACCAGTCATTGCATCATGTCTCTTATATCATATCTGATTTAACCTAGCTCAGGTGGGCAAACTTTTTGACTCGAGGGCCACAATGGGTTCTTAAACTGGACTGGAGGGCTGGAACAAAAGCATGGATGGAGTGTTTGTGTGAACTAATATAAATTCAAAGTTAGATTACTTCACGTAGCCTTCTGGGAGAGCAAGAGAACCCTCCGCTCTTTCGGCTCCGTGTGTCGGATAGAACAGCCGAACGGGCCGGATCTGGCCCACGGGCCGCAGTTTGCCCACGGCTGACCTAGCTTGTCCTACATTTATGGCTGCTGTATTATGCAAAACTGAGTTTCCCAACTTTTCTTGAGCTGCTGGTTTTACCTAGAGAATCACATCTGCTCCATCTCTATGGAGTTATGGGCCTCACAGTTCACTCCTGCAGATCAACCCATCCTGGTCTCAATAAGGTCTTCAGAAAGGTTTTTGTTGCCACTGTCGATTTTGCAAATAAGGACAAATCGGGGTCCACAAAACAGCAGTACTGCCTGGGATGAAATCAAAGCACAGAGAGCAGCATAGCAACAAACAAAGCAATTACTGGCTGTGAATGTAACAGGAGAAAATGTAATGTAAAATCTGCCAGACAGCCAATAAATCTGTTTTTTACACATTGCTTGTTCCTTTGGTCAGAAAAAAAATAGAAATCTGTTTTTTTATAAATCTGAGTTTTGCAATGAAACATTATGTCCCTTCTCAAGCAAAAGGAGTTAAAAAATGTTTCCTCATGCAATACTAGATACAGCTTTCATATATTTTTCCAATGCACACTTCTTTGAATATGAGTGGACTTTTATAATTTGGAGTGCTATGTATATTATTGTTGTAATAGTTTATTATTTCATTGTTTGTGGCACAGTCAACCAGATGTTCAGGCTGAATTTGGCATTTCTGTCCACCTATCAAATCCTTCCCAAGGACCTGAGGTAGGCAGATGATGTTGCTTGATGGTTTAAGCATCAAATTTAAATTTAAGCAGGATGTAAGCTATTCCAAGTAAAGTTGCCTTTTACAATTGACTGGTGGTGATTTGGTCAATGTTGCTTGTTTTCCAGTGGTGTTCCAGATATTTTGGGATTGCACCCAAAACTATTGATGCTACCTTTGCTTTCTTTTGCCACTGTTGTTCTATTTCTTATTATTATTATCACTGATAGCAGTTATATTTTTATTTATTGTGTTTGTTTTCACAGCACTTGTCCATTTTCTGCCTCAGCACAGACTGTGAATTGAATATTGTTCTTTTAACCATTTGTAATTTCTTGGTTTAAGAATCATATTTTAATTTCCTGTTAGATTTGGGGCTTTATTTTTTAACCCAGATTTGCAGACACGATAGCATTAAATTTGCTGATCTCTTAGTGCTACCATGTACCATCTCCCCCACTTTCACGGGTTATTTTCCATTTCCCTGCCCCCAGTGGGTTTTTTTTTACATCTGCAGTAAATTCCAAAGACTGGTTTGGCATTCATCTTCCATCTTTCCATGAAATTTGTGGCAAATTTCACTTTATTGATTTTACAGCAGGTTAATAAACTCTTATTTCCTCCCATTTTCACAAACAAATTACTTTTCAAGAATTCCAAATTGTGATGCCATTATACCAACCATCTCAACTGGATAATTACCAGATATTTTTGCCTTTAGGCAAAAATTAAAAAAAAAGAAGCAAGTACAGGATAAAACCTGATTAGAATATTCTCTGCTCACTGTGGTATTTTTCAATAAATGTTCGTTTTCATTTAATAAGATGCAACATATTTACCTGAAAGGAAGGTGTTTGGTTTTGTCATATAAAAATAAATTAATTTAAATAGTTTTGTTGTTGATGCTTTACATTTTATAGAGGAGGAGGAGGAATGGCTGGGGCTGATTCTGTAAAAAAAAGTGAATATTGTTTCTCATGGGATTTATTCAGGAACGGAATAAAGGCTGTAAATAGCATTTATTTTTGCCATTTAAAGATTTATGGCTTTGTAATACCTGGCTTTTTAAATGAGCACACATTTTCTTTTAAACAAAGGCTGCAATTGTTAAATGCATTGTGAAATGCAAACTCAAGGTCATTGAAGGCCTGGACCCTCTCAGTCCATTTTCCCCCTCTAGTTAATATGCTGAGCAATGTAAGAAGGAAATAGTGTTTAGTGGGGCTCCCCCTCCCCTGTTCCTTCTGCATTTTATTAATGTGCTATGACCTTGCCAGTATTATATTCTGATGAGATGAAATTATCCTATTTCTTAGACTTGTATTTGGTGAATATAATGAATACTTTCTAAAGTTGCAGTAGAAGTAATGACTAAAGGCTGGTGTGTAATCTGTGTGTCTGTGTTTTCCTTCACAAAGAAGATTTATAAGAAGGACATCTGGGTATTTAGGCTGTCCATGATTTTTTTTTTTGGTGGTGGTGGTGGATGAATAATGAGACCAAGGGAACAAACTTTATTTTGTCCACTGGACACTTGTTATTGAATATTGTAATAGCTTAACTGGATCATAAAAACATTACTTCCAAAGTGTGGTGCGGACTGTGAAGCATCACCATTTTCCTAGGGCATACATAAACTGTTTTGTTGTCATGGAAATCTGATAAAAAAAGCTTTTAATAAATATATCATTGTAAAGAAGCCCACATGAAAAATGTGATGTCATATTCAATATAGGATATTGGCGGACTTCTGAAGGTGAACTTCAGATTAACCATTTCTTTCTCAGCTGTGCTCTATTCTGTAAATGACAGAAAGTAGTTCAATTTATTTTTCCGATACACTTTGAAAGAAAATCAGGCTATAAAAGTACCAGGTCTTGTTCTACTACTTTATCTATACCAGGTTCATAAATTTGTAGCAAAATATCTCGAGATTTTCAACTTTCATTTGTAGAATATACTAACATGACCCTTGATGGAACAAGAACATACAACAAAAAAGGAAGATGACAGTTGTTACCAAACTGACGGGATATTATTACTGCAAGGCCTTTTTTGCAGGTCTTATGGAGTGCTGTGTCATTAATTACTACTAATTATTATTTTTATAATATTAGTAATTACTACTAATTTTATAAAAAGCCCCAAAGACCCATTTATTTGCTCATGATTTCCTTGGACCAAGTTTCTTTGTATGTGGAAGCCAGGTTAATTCTATTATTTTGTAAGTTCTTGAGGAAGATTGTGTGATTATTTTAACTTATGTTTTTAAAATGTTTTGCTATGTTTTCCTGTACATTATTTTTATTTTGTAAGCCACCTGGAGAGAAATTGTGATAAGGAGAAAGCAGATATCTTGAAACTAATTCAGTACACAACAGTGTACAGATGACACAACAGTGAATGGTCTCATTAGAGACGACGAATCTGCATACAGACAGAAGGTTGTACAACTTGCCTCATGGTATAACCGGAATGATCTGGAACTGAACACACTCAAAACCGTAGAAATGGTGGTAGACTTTAGAAGAAACCCTCCCATACTACCATCTCTTACAATACTAGACAACACAGTATCAACAGTAGAGACCTTCAAATTTCTAGGTTCTATTATATCACATGACCTAAAATGGACACCTAACATCAAAAACGTCATCAAAAAAGCACAACACTGAATGTTCTGTCTGCACCAACTCAGAAAGCTCAAACTGCCCAAGGAGGTGCTGATACAGTTCTACAGAGGAATTATTGAATCTTATTATCTGCACCTCTATAACTGTCTGGTTTGGTTCTGCAACCCAACAGGACAGACACAGACTTCAGAGGATAATTAGGACTGCAGAAGAAACAATGACTACCAACCTGCCTTCAGTCAAGGACCTGTATACTGCACAAGTCAAAAAGAGGGCTGTGAAAATATTTACAGACCCCTCACATCCCAGACATAAACTGTTTCAACTCCTTCCCTCAAAATGATGCTATAAAGCACTGTACACCAGAACAACTAGACACAAGAACAGTTTTTTCCTGAAAACCATCATTCTGCTAAACAAATAATTCCCTCAATACTGTTCAACTATTTACAAAGTCTGCACTACTATTACTATTAACCTTCTCATCACTCCTTATCACCCATCCCCTCCCACTTGTGACTGTATAACTGTAACCTTGTCACTTGTATCCTTATGATTTATATTGACTGTTCCCTAGTATGATTTGATTGCTTATTGTATCCTATGACTATCATTAAGTGTTGTATGTTATGATTCTTGACTCTTAACAAATGTATCTTTTATGTATACTGAGAGCATTTGCACCAAGACAATTATTTTGTGTGTCCAATCACACTTGGCCAATAAATAATTCTAATTCTAACATGCATTAAATTGAAATATATCCTTCTAGAACAGGGGTGGCAAAATCAAGGCCTGAGGGCTGGATATGGCCCATGGGGTATTTAGATCTGGCCCATGGGGCCACCCTGGAAACAGCAAAGGACTGGCCCACGGTGCTTCTGCCAGCGAAAATGGGCTCCCAAGCTGCCATGCTGCCATGGTCTCCTGCAACTCTCTACCAGTGAAAATGGAGCTCCATTTTCACTGGCAGAGGGTTACAGCAGGCCGTGGCAGCTGAAAACGGAGCTTGGGAACCTGCTTTCACTGGCAGAACACTCAGGCCACAACAGGTGCCCTTGACACAAGTGATGTCAAGCTGGCCATGCCCACCTGGCCACACCCACCATGCCCCCCCCAAGGTCAAACACAAACCTGATGCGATCCTCAATGAAATTGAGTTTGACACCTCTGTTGTAGAATACAAATACTGAGAACAATGTGGTTGGAGAACAGCATATACATTGCCAGAGCAAGTTGCTTCGTAGGCTGGAAACTAGCATTATTTACCAACAGAAGTTCAATCACTAATAGAATGCCTGTGAAAAGTATTTAGGAAGGAACAAAAGGAAAATCAAAAGACGTATTCCCTCTCTAAGAGTTATTTCATTGAGACAATATAATACAGAATGTAGTTCTGAAATTGTACTAGGTTTCTTAAGTTCAATTTGGCTTAATAAAGATGTTCCAGGGTCATGTGATTGTTATTTTTACTTTTGCAAAGTAGGAGGGAGAAATCATTGCCGTGGGGTCCAAAATTCACACATAAGATCCCAGAGCAACTGTAGGTTGCGTAATATCACTTATTCATTGTAATCGGACTGAAGTACAAGTTTAGAGGTTTGCTTCAGAACATAATAGGTCTGGATCACCCCTGTGTAATGGTTTATATCACATATCTCCATTGGTGCCATTCTTATTTCTTAACAAGGCTGTTAAGATGTTCAGTAGAAGACTTTATGTAGCTCAGGATTGAAATCTCTGAGCTTGATTGTTTTCTTGCAGATGTTTTATTACCCAACTAGGTGATGTCATCAGTGCTAGAAAGGAGTAGGATTTGGTTTCTGTTTATTTACTAGTGGCTTGGTCTGTCAGTATTGGTAGGAGTGGTCTTGATGATTCCTTGATTGGTCTGTTGGTTACTGTTCAATTGTTGTGTATTAATCTTGAAGTTGATCTCTGCCTGTCTCTGTGGATTGCTGGCAAGGGAATGTTGTGGTCTTTTAGCTTTTTGATCAACTCTTTTAAATGGTATGCAGATTTTGCATTTGAGGGAGCTATGTGGAAACCCCACTGCTGAACATCAGAGAAGCTATAGTAATGTTTAAATTCTCCACTTTTTTTTCATTAAAATTATCCGCCGTTTCTTCCCTTTCAACATCCCACCTTTATCATCAGCCCTCAGGTTTTCTTACTATTTTCTCTTGAGAAACACACCTTAAAATGTGCTTAACAAGTCAGACTAAAATGAGAAGATTCTTTAAAGGGTTTTCTGATCAGCAGGTATGTTTTCATCTAGATTGTGAGGGATAATTGCTCTTTCCTTTTTAATATGAAGTCACTCGTCCTTTTCTCTTACCAGATCAACTAATAGAAATTGGAATGTATTTTGTTGTTCAGAATGTGTTGGGAAAATCTATTAGTAAAATCTAT
This sequence comes from Naja naja, assembly GCA_009733165.1. Lineage (NCBI taxonomy): Eukaryota > Metazoa > Chordata > Lepidosauria > Squamata > Elapidae > Naja > Naja naja. The sequence continues at coordinate 225,950,190 of CM019148.1, read as the reverse complement.
TAGTAGTGGCTATCATGTCCATTTTAATAACATCAGAATTCTGGATTATGGGCTGAGAACCAGTTATAAATCAGTGTATATGTACTGTAATAAACTTTTGAGTAAGTTTTAAGCAAAGTCTTCATTTTTATTGGCATGTGTTTTGCAGTGATCACTTCAGTAAAGATTATTGCCTCTAGCACAATTTGGAGTCCTCAATGTATGACACCAATTGAGGCCTGAAAATCCATCATTTTATGCTGTGGCCATAAATTGTGACTGCATCACTTAGTAACAACAATCCTGCAGTTCCAGTTACTGTTGTTAACCAAATCCCATATCGATAGGCGAGACAATTTTCTGCCAGATTCCCACAACCAAAATCAGTGAGGAAACCAGCAGAAAGTTTTAGTCCCAGGCTGGCAGGCAAATGGCTGCTACCAGAAGAGTGAAGGAGAGGGTCAACAAGTGTGTGCGAGGGTTGGGTGGGGAGGGTGTGTGAGAAATGTGGGGGTTGAGGAGGATGCACAAGAGATGTGGGTCAGGGAGCACACAGGAGACATAGCACAGATTGGGGTGTGTGCAAGGGACATAGATTGGGGAGGTTGCATTAGAAACACAGATTTGGGGAGGGTGCACAGGGTTGTACAAGTGGCCAGTGTGACACAAGTGCAGAGGGGTTGTGGGAAGATGCATGGGTGTGGGAGATTGACCCCGGTGAGTTGCAACTTTTCCTGTCAGCTTCCCAATAGACTTACTAGAGAGACTGACAGGAAAGGTTGCAAATGATGATCATATTATCACAGTGTTTCACAAACCCATCATAAGTGTGAACTGGTGCCAAAGGAACAGATTGTGATTTCATGGCTGCAGGGGTGCTTAGATGGCCAACAATCTGAAGACTGATCATAACCAGCATTCACTCAGAACCATTGTATCTTTGATTGTAGGTTGAGGACTACCTATAATAATTTATATGGAAAATATATATTTTTAGAGCAAAGCACAGTCCTGCTGAATTTGAACAAAGTTTTCATGATGAAAGCTAATCAACAGATGGATTTTAAGGAAGGAAATGTTGCTGCCTCATTATCTACTTCATTTGCTACACTAGACTGGTAAAAAATAAATATTTTCCTGCTAAAGTAGCGTATTGAGCCGGTCAGGGAAACATTTTCGTTTCATTGGTCCATTGTGACACATCAAAGACATATTTACCTTTCAGTCATTAGAGAGACTTTGACAGCAAGCTAATATCATGGGGGGTTGAACAACATTGGAGCAGACCTTGCAGAGGACAAAAGCAAAAAAATAAGGAAACATCTGTGTAATTGCTTTTCAGGGGCTCGTAATGAGGAGGTAGCATTAATGAATGGTTTGACAGTTAATCTACATCTCCTAATGGTAAGTCATATTAACCTACATAGTGTCTAGCTATATGAAACTATGCAATAGATAGTCCAGAATTTGTTTGTGCATCTGTTGAGACAACAATACAATGTGTTACCTCTAGCTGGATTAAAATTTGTCCCTTGGTATTTGGGCTTAGGAATTCTGAATAATGCACTAAAATAATTATCCTAGGTTTACAAACAACCCCCCCCCAAAAGAAGTGGGATGGGTTATGTATCACTAAGGTGAGAATTGACATGAGTGATAGTAGTGATGGAATGAAGTGACTCATTGCTTGCCTTCAAATCATAGCAATAATATTTTGGGCTGTCTAATGATAGTGCTTTGACATGGAACTAATCAATACTTAGCTTTCAAATGTCATGGAAACTGTCCTAAAACAAGATAGGCAAGCATGTACTTACAAAGAAGAAATAGAAGATAGCTGCCCAACTTCTATGTACATCCTCCTCTTAGGTATTTGGTATCATAGAACATGAAAACAGTGTGAGGATTTGGTAGATCTTAATTATCAGATAATAGAGGAAACTAGCAAACTTCCTGCTCATATAAGTCTATAATAGGATAGGCTTGATTTTTGTAGAAAGAGCAAGTGTACCTTAAATATCATGTTAAAATCATGCTCAAAAATAGGTTATATGTATTGTTTGTTTTTGAAAATTTAGCTTAAGCTCACTGAATTTTATTTCTCTGTGATTTATGGCCCTCAGCATTTTTCCCCTGTTTTATTATTTTTTGTTTGATATTTTGGCATGTTAGTTTCTCATATTATTTAGAGAAAAAAATGGGAAACTAATTTTTCTAGAACCATCTTTTGATTCTGGTCCAAACTGCAATGCCCAGCCTTTGATATGATTGAAATTAAATCTGGCTGTGTACCATGGCACCAAATGAGGCCAGATGGATAGCTGTGGTTAGTGCATATGTTTATTTTTTAAATGCATACAATAAAAAAATGTTGGTTTCTAAATAACATCAACAGATTCTAATCAGGCAGTTAAAACAGAATTTAAAAGTATGCACAACTCTTGCTTCCATGTGCCTCTTTAAAGTGACATTTTGATTGTTACCCTGACATTCTTCAGAAGCTATTACAATGCAAAGAAACTATGGAGTTATTTCTTTCAAATTTCCAGAAGCGAAAGGAACACAAAACTTTAGGGATGCATAGAGTAGAACTACCTTTCTGTACCTTTTGAGGAACACTATACTACTTTCTGTATATACATTGATCTTGTATAGATGTTGAGCAGAAATTGATCACAACAGAATAATATAGTGACATTTCTATCTAGCAGCTCATCTTTTCATAAGTGTTCTGAAATTTTTTATGTATGCTGTATTTATATATAGCACATATCTTAGAACAGCTTGTTCTAATGTATTCTCCAAGTAACATTCTGAAATATACTAGATTTTATTCCATTTTATATGTTGTAAGAGGGTTTTTTTGTACAATTCTTTTATTAGACAGAAACATCAGGCAATATATAAACAGATGTTGTTATACTGTAATACTCATAAACACTCTTTTTTTTGGTTAATGCTAGTTAATGTAGATGGAATTTGGTAACATTTGCGATGCCACTATGTGCCTATTCCTATTTTAGGACAGAATTTACAAATTTGCAATACAGCAAGCAAATTGAGAAAAATGTTGTTTTGCATTTGAATTCCTATAGCATCTTCAAGTAATTTGATTTCCTACTGCAGTAAAAAAAACTTTATAGAAAAATATGCTAATTATCTTTACTGCCTATAAGAAAATATATAGAACATCTGGATATCTGATTGTATGATATAAAGAGAAACTTGTATATATCAATTACTTTATAAGAGCCATGGTGGTACAGTGGTTGGAATGCAATAGTTCAATTCTCACTGGCTCAGTTTTGACTCAGCCTTCCATCCTTCCAAGGTGGGTAAAATGAGGACCCAGATTGTTGGGAGCAATACACTGACTCTGTAAACCGCTTAGAGAGGGCTGTAAAGCATTGTGAAATGGTATATAAGTCTGTGTGCTATTGCCATTGCTATCTTTTCAGTAGGTTAATAAATGTTTCATTTTAGATAACATAAATCTGCTGTTTTATTTTTACAGTTGACATTTTTTAAGCCTACATTCTATCGCCATAAAATCCTTTTAGAAGCCAAAGCATTTCCTTCTGATCATGTAAGCAATTAATATTTCAACATATATATGCTATACAATTTTGTATGTTGCAAAAACTATTTATTAGACGTTATTATTATTATTATTATTATTATTATTTTAAATAAACCTTAAAACTCCCAGTTAGACACAATACTTTTGAGATTGACATTTTTTTTACTGATTGACCTTTTTTGTTGTTGCTGTTCAAATAAAAATTGTATGGGAGTAAAAGATTGAATTGCCACACTGATTGATTAGTCTTTTAAAGATACTGAGCAAGCTATTGACCTAAATCAACAACAGGTTGCAAATGTTTTATTAATTCTTGTTGCTGTTTTACTTTATGAAACCAAATCAATACAAAGCTCACACCATTAATAGTTTTATATCCCCAGACAGATAAAAAAATTCCTGTTGAGTGTGCTTTAGATTACTAAGTCAAACATCATTTGTGTGCTACAAAGTAGGACAATAGTCAATGCATCATGGATTTATACACATTTATCTTCACTTTTGTGAGTCACCACTGATATCTCAAACTTAACAAAATGCTTGGAAATTAATGAGAAATTTGTTCAATTAAACATTATAACATTCCCTCCAGTAAACTTATCATGGGGTAATACAGATCGATTGGATTTTTTTTTATAACAAATACTTAATTGCCATTCATAAGTTGCATATAACACAGCTTCCATTTTTCAAGATACTATGTTTGGGGAAAATATTATTACATACATTCAGCATTCAAACAGTGACAGGGCCATTAAATCTAAAGTGTTATATGGAATGCAGTTGTAAAGCGGAAAAAAAGTTGCTGATGATAACATGGGATACCAACTACAGACATCCAGTCCTAATTCTTCCTCGTAACTCCATCTGCAAAAGGAAACTATAATAGTGCTTTTTTCTTCCCAAAGTAGGAAAGACTTAGAAGAAAAAAGGAGACCTTCCCATTGAGCCTTTTCTGTGCTATGACCCAGCATTGCTAGTGGATCTGTGGGAATGAAGCAGATAGGCAAGCAGATTACATCTGAAGAAATTAGCCTTCCATAGTCCAATCATAGTGAGAGAGAAATGAGCAACCCAGATGGTTGCCAATGCTGTCATTGACATGCTGTTCCTCATCAAAAGTATCCACCATTTTTGACATTGCCTAAACTGTCCAAGAGGATGGTCAATGATTTTATCCAGTCTCCTTTATGGACTGATATTTCCCGATAATCTCCGAACCAAGTCCTAGGAAACCTAACCAGGGGTGGGATTCAACCAGTGTTACTACCAGTTCAGTGACTACGTTTTGCTGCACGTGTGTGTAAAACAACCTTAAGCTGTGCCGCCCGGACAGCTGAAAAGTGCTGCATGCAGGTGCGCAGGAAATTAAGGACAGGTAAGAGCCCAGGCGGGCGGGTGGGCCAAACAGCAGCAAACACAGAACCGGTTCAGTGTCTGCTGCTCTTCAGAGCTACTGGCTCTATAGAACCAGGCAGAACCAGTAGCATCCCACCCCTGAACCTAACCCTGCTCAGTAGCAGAACCACAGGCAAGGTTGGACATCCCAAAGGTGCTTTTTCAAAAGGCATTTGGACTTTTATTTTTCTTGAACTGAATCTTCTTTATGAACTGAAGAAGTTTCTTGGGTGAGAAGTGAAATGTCTTTAAGGAAAAACAAAGTCCATTTGTCTTTTAAAAAAGCACTTTTGGACAACATGACCTGAATGACTGAGAATCTCCATAGACATGGTTGGACAAGTGCTGTCACTCGCTTGGGACTATGTATCAAGTTATCTGGATTCACATATGATGTGGATCCTTAATATGTGTTATAAAAATATAGATAATCCCAAGGGGGCACACTCTTCGCTACCATCTAATGGTCAACTGGATATTTGAGCCCAGGTCTAGTAGCCCTGAAATTTGTCTTTGTAAACAATACTAGGTCATAACACAATAATTTATCAAGACAGTTACTTAGCACTATTCCTATCTTTAGAACCTAAGGAACTGGTTGATACCAGCATAACTTATATGTCTTACTCAGTATTATCTACTCTGATTCACAATGACAGGCATTTCACCCTGCCTACTATTTCATCCTTTAAACCACAAATGCCAGTCATTTAATCTACTGTAAAACTCTTTCATGCAGACTTTTGTGTATCCTGAGCCTAATGTATGTATTAATTATTGTTTATAACAAAATGATTTTTGTTTTGCTTTTACGTATGTTTACTTTTTTAAAGTTATTTTTTTTTCACAGTATGCTGTTGAGTCCCAGCTCCAGTTTCATGGGCTTGATAGAGAGAAGAGTATGCTTATGATTCAACCACGAAAGGTTTGTGGAACATGGTTTGCCTCAAGCTAGACCACTCACCTTCTGCATGCATGAAGCCCTCAGCACACCACTTGAAGCATAAAAAATGGTACCATTGTATTTTGGCAGCAAAATGGCCAAATTTCACTCAGACTATTTTTCTTCAGCAAAAACCTTGATCCTCCTGAAACTCAAAAACGTCCCGTGGTTGCAATTTTTCAGGCCAATTGTGGCCCTTTTTGATTTTTCTCAGGTTTTGGTTAGAAATTACAGTAGGAGGTCTTGAGGAATAATTGCTCCCCCAAGTATGAGGATAATCCTTATCCTCATCCTTAAACCCTAGGAAAACAACTCCCAAATTTCTTTTTTAAGGGTTCTACATAGATGTATTTTATATTAATAAACTTCACATTAATTCCTTCCTAAATGCGGAGATTAGGATGGTTGTGATTCCCAGCAAATTGTTAACCAGTAGCTTACATACTTTTATAGCAATGGTAGATAAATTTATTTGTTAATTTATTGTTAACTTCTTTTTGAAAGAAAAGCTAATGTTAGAGTATTATTCCTGTAGTTTTTTCTGCCTAATTTTTTTTTCTTAAGTGATGGCCTCAGGATAGTTTCACTTGAGGCAATAACCAGAAGGTAGAAACCACGTGGTTTGGATATGAGACATTCATGCATTGGACACTTGGACAAGGTTTCTGAACCTAGGCTACTTTAAGATGTGTGGACTTCGAGGCCCAGAATTTCCCAGTTAGCATGGCTGGTTGAGGAATTTTGGGAGTTAAAGTCCACACATCTTAAAAGTGGCCAAAGTTGACAAATATTTCACTGGAGGGGGGGAACATGCTTGACAAGGTTAAGGAAACAGAAGCAGGGGAAGTCAATGGATAAGCTTGATGGAAAGGATGAAACAGTTACTGGAATGTTTTGGAAAGAAATTTGAATTATTAGGTAGACAGATCAAGGAGCTGAACATTAGTTCACACAGTTACCAGAAAATAAAGCCTAGTTTGGGAACCGATAGTTATTTTACAAATATATACAGGTGAAACTCAAAAAATTAGAATATCGTGCAAAAGTTCATTTATTTCAGTAATGCAACTTAAAAGGTGAAACTAATATATGAGATAGACTCATTACATGCAAAGCAAGATAGTTCAAGCCGTGATTTATCGTAATTGTGATGATTATGGCTTACAGCTCATGAAAACTGTTAGATTTGCATGAAGAGTCAGACGCGGAGTGCTTCAGTGAAGAGTTTATTAGTGACTACAGCTCATAACAGACCCGATTTGGCTCGGCTGCGGCTGCTACTTATAGCCAGCAGCCGCAGTTGCCAGCCAATCAGAGTGCAGGGTTTTCCCGCACTTTTTAAACCAATCATTTCTGACATTTTACAAGAACAGTTCAAACTTAACCAATGACATTCAAACCTGCATACATAACACCCTCCCCACTAGGTTCAGTCCATACTCAAACCCCAACCTATCTAATGTATTCTTTTAAATAGGTGGGGCTCTTACGTACGCTGAGACCTTCGTGGTTCAGAAGTTTTAACGTTCTCACCCAGTGAGAGGGAAATGTGTCTGTTGACATTTCCTAGTTGGACTTCCTGTGAAAGAAGACCCTGTTTGATTGTTAGAATCTGGTCTCTCCTCCCAACCCATCTCCAGCCCAATGTCAGCACCCAAGTCAGGTAGTGATGTGCAATCTTCCACTTGTAAGGATGGATTTTGGCATTGTGACAGGTTTTGGAATGGTTCCTGTCGTAATGGCTCGTTACACATGGGGTTGATTCTTGTTTGCTGATTATCCTCATGTTCCTCCCCCTCCCCCTAGAAAAAGCATTAGGTATGGGAAGTAGAGAGGAACAATTGCGATGTTCCTGAGGTAACCTGGATCTAAGCTGATCAATGTGCCTGCTCCAGAGGACTCCATCCTCTGTTTGTACCCTGTAAGAACGAGGGCCTGTGATTTGAGTTATTTCAGCAGGAATCCAGGAAGGTTCACCCATAAGGTTTTTAGCATAAACAGAATCACCCACACTGAACGTGCAAACTTTGCTAGTGGAATCAAGTGGTGCTGGTTGCGTAAGTGGGATGAAGGCGTCAAGGGAGACCTAAGTTTCCTACCCATCAACAACTCTGCTGGGGATAAGTTAGTTGATGGGTTAGGAGTGATGTGCTGAACACTAAGAAGTTTTTCAACTTTCTCAGTGATGTCCCCAGGACCCAATTGCTGAAGCTTTTCCTTGGTAAAACGTACCATGCGTTCAGCCCGCCGTTAGTCAAGGGTGCCCAGGGGCTGTCAGGGCATGTCTGATACCCAGTTGTGCTAGATAGGATTCAAAAAGGTTGGATGTAAACTGAGGGTCATTGTTGGGATGACCTCTAGCCATTTGGAATATGCATCTACTATAATAAGGAAGGTGTGCCATCTGGTAGGGCCAGCGAAATCAATGTGAATCCTAGACCATGGGCCCCTAGGGCATTCCCATTCCTGTTTGGGGGTGAGAGGTGGGGCAGGCCTGACTACCTGACAGTTGGGACAAGATGTAACCCAGTTTTCAACCATTTTGTCAATACCTGGCCACCATACATAACTCCTGGCCAATCCCTTCATCCTTACAATACCAGAATGACCCTCATGTAGCATTTCCAAAACCTCTCTTTGCAGTTTTGCAGGAATAACCACCCTGTTACCCCACAAAATACATCCTCTTAATACAGATAATTCACTTTGCCTGGACTTAAAAGGTTGGGCAAGGTGAGGTAGATCTTGAAAAGGCCAGCCTTTCTTAATCCAGCCTATAATAGGAGCCAATAAAGTGTCTTTGGCAGTCTCTCTGGCAATTTCAGCAGCGTGTACTGGAAGCTTGGCAACAGTTTCTAGGAAAAAGGTGTGTGCCTCAGGTTCACAGTCCTCCTTATGACAAGGAAGTGGGCAACAACTCAAGGCATCAGCATGTCCAATGTCCTTGCCAGGCTTGTGGATAAGTTTGTATGAATAAACAGCAAGAAATTCAGTCCACCTCAGCATTCTTGGTGACAGGATAGTGGGTGTAGGTTTGTCCCCTGCCACAATGCCTAACAAAGGTTTGTGATCTGTGACAATGGTAAATGTTCTCCCATATAAATACTCATGAAATTTCTTGATAGCTGCAACAATTGCCAATGCTTCCTTGTCCAATTGGCTGTAATTCCTCTCTGCTTTGGTCAAGGTGCAGAGTAAAATGCATAGGGGCTTCCTCCCGCTGGGAAGCCTGTGGCTCAACCCCCTCCAAACGGGATGCATCACAAGTCAGTACAACAGGCAAATTCTCAGAGAACTGTATCAGTACAGCATCAGACGTGATTAGTCTTTTAATACTGTTAAATGCTGATTGTTCCTTCCTCCCCAGACCCAAACAGACTTTTGTCAAGCAATCTGTGTAATGGTTCTGCATGGTTGCCTTCTGAGGTAGGAACATGTGATAAAAGTTAATAAGTCCAAGGAAAGCTTGCAAGTCTGTTTTGCATTTTGGTCTAGGGGCTTCTTTTGATTGCTTGAACCTTGGCATCTGTAGGGTGGATGCCATGCTTGTCAATCATATAGCCCAAGAACTCAACCTTGTCAGTTCTAAGAGTGCATTTTTCTTCCTTGACTTTTAACCCGCTTTCTTGAATCTGGTAAGGACTTCTCTGAGTCTCTCTTGTAATTGGGTGTCATTTTCAGCAGAGATTAACACATCATCAAAATAAGGCACTACTCCTGGCAGTCCTTGGAGCATCCTTTCCATAAGGCTTTGGAAGATGCCTGGTGCCACGCCACTCCAAATTGTAACCTTTTACATTTGAAGGCACCTCTATGAGTCACAATGGTTTGGGCCTCTGCAGTGGCATCATCAACTGTTAATTGTTGATATGTCTGGGCCAGATCCAATTTGGCAAAGACTGTGCCCCTGCCAAGTGAATGTAATAAATGATGCACCACTGGAACTGGATATGCGCCTCTGCTGAAGCGCATGGTTTAATATCCCCTTATAGTCTCCACAGATTCTTACTGACCCATCAGTCTTGACTGGTGTGACTATGGGTGTCTCCCATCTGGAGTGGTCAGTGGGCTCTAAAACTCCTTGAGATATTAGTTTATCTAATTGTGCATCAGTTTTTCCTTAAGGCAAATGGGACCCTTCTGGGCTTTAAACAATTGGTGGCACCTTGGGATCTAGGTTGAAAGTGATAGTCCCCATATACTTGCTCATAATCCATCGCTGAAGACCTCTTGGAAATCCCAGACTTCAAGGGCTTCTCCCATTCAGTGTTGCTCATGTGATTTATTATTTATTTATTAATTCGA
>CM019148.1:225834888-225938985 GCA_009733165.1 Naja naja | reverse complement strand
CTAGTGGATTGAACCACTCAAGTCCCAGCAAGCTTGGGTGGTCCTTGTCCACGATGGTCAGGGGCAAACGTTTGGTGTGGCCTTTGAACTTCACGTTGAATTCTCTTGTTCCAACTACTGGAATCTTGTTCCCTTGGTAGTCTTTAAGAGTCAGTGCTTGCTTCTGGAAATGCTTCTTCTGAATGTTGGGAATAGCCTGTGAATAGTGTCCCATGACACCATAGATAAATAGGAGCCTGAGTCCACTTCCATTTGGCAAGGCCTTCCTTCAATTAGTACCTTCACATGTACTTTTCTGCTTCTTAAGGGTGAAGAATGACCAATGGTGACTGTTTGATGAGTTTCATTCTTCCCATTTGCTTCTGTGTTAGCCCCATTTTCTCACTGAAGTTGTTAGGCTTGAAATCTTTGTCAGGAAACTTCTTCTGCTTGGTGGAGTTCTGGATGATTTGCAGACTCTTGCTAGGTGACCTCTTTTTCACAACGGAGACAGATGGTATCAAAAACTTGCATTCAGTGGGGGTGCCCCCCACAACCTCTGCAATAAAAGTCTTGCCTCTTTCTTCCAAGGTCTTTCCTTTTCTTCTCCATTCTGAGTCTATAAATTCCTTCCTCCACCTCACTACAGTCTGAATCAGAATCTATTTGCTCGCAATGGGTTGTTGTGGATTTTTCCACATCAGGATGGCTTGGGGCCTTGTTAATTTTCTTCATGGCTGCTGCTGAGGACTTGGTAGCTTCCGCTGAAGAAGCTTCTTCTATGGCCTCCTTAAGCGTGATCTTAGGTTTCATTAATAATTTGCTCTGCAAAACCTTGTTTTTTAGGCCTAGAACAAATCAATCGCGCATGGCCTCTTCTAAATTGATAAATTCACATGCACCCCCAATGTCCCTTAAACTTGCCACGAAGTCATTAAGGTTTTCACTTTCCCCTTGATCCCGACAGTAAAACTCATGTCTCTTAATGAGGCACGATACTTGTGGGGCGTAATGGGCTCTTAATAACTTTTCTAAATCAGGCCAGTCCATTACCTTCACGTCTGCAGCTCCCGCCAATGCCTTCGCCATCTTGAAAATGGCCGGACCGCAATGGGTGAGAAAGACCGCACCTCTTCCGCTTGTCGGAAATGTCGGCGAGATCGTTTCCCTCCAAATACATTTGGAAATGATCTGCATACGAGTCCCAATCTTCTGCCGTCGGATTGAATGGGGCTGGGGGGGTGTTCAGCACAGCCATCTTTCTCAGCTCTTTCTCCACGTTGTCTTCTCTTCGGGAAGGATCCCACCTTCGTCACCAGTGTTAGATTTGCATGAAGAGTCAGACACGGAGTGCTTCAGTGAAGAGTTTATTAGTGACTACAGCTCATAACAGACCCGATTTGGCTGGGCTGCGGCTGCTACTTATAGGCAGCAGCCGCAGTTGCCAGCCAATCAGAGTGCAGGGTTTTCCTGCACTTTTTAAACCAATCATTTCTGACATTTTACAAGAACAGTTCAAACTTAACCAATGACATTCAAACCTGCATACATAACAAAAACCCCAAATCCAGAATCTCAGAAAATTAGAATATTATGAAAAGGTGCAATATTCTAGGCTCAAAGTGTCCCACTCTAATCAGCTAATTAAGCCATAACACCTGCAAAGGATTCCTGAGGCTTTAAATGGTCTCTCAGTCTGGTTCAGTAGGAATCACAATCATGGGAAAGACTGCTGACCTGACAGTTGTGCAGAAAAACCATCATTGACACCCTCCATAAGGAGGGAAAGCCTCAAACAGTAATTGCAAAAGAAGTTGGATGTTCCCAAAGTGCTGTATCAAAGCATATTAATAGAAAGTTATGTGGAAGGGAAAAGTGTGGAAGAAAAAGGTGCACAAGCAGCAGGGATGACCGCAGCCTGGAGAGGATTGTCAGGAAAAGGCCATCCAAAAGTGTTGGGGACTTTCACAAAGAGTGGACTGAGGCTGGAGTCAGTGCATCAAGAGCCACCACACACAGATCAGACCTGGTCTGTTGCTCAGTGGTCCAAAGTCTTTTTTTCTGATGAGAGCAACTTTTGCATCTCATTTGGAAACCAAGGACCCAGAGTATGGAGGAAGAATGGAGAGGCACACACTGCAAGATGCTTGAAGTCCAGTGTGAAGTTTCCACAGTCTGTGTTGATTTGGGGAGCCATGTCATCTCCTGGTGTTGGTCCACTGTGCTTCATTAAGGCCAGGGTCAACGCAGCCGTCTACCAGGAGATTTTGGAGCACTTCATGCTTCCTTCTGCAAATGAGCTTTATGGGGATGCTGACTTCATTTGGCACCTGCCCACACTGCCAAAAGCACCAAAACCTGGTTCAATGACTGTGGGATTACTGTGCTTGATTGGCCAGCAAACTCGCCTGACCTGAACCCCATAGAGAATCTATGGGGCATTGCCAAGAGAAAGATGAGAGACATGAGACCGAACAATGGAGAAGAGCTGAAGGCTGCTATTGAAGCATCCTGGTCTTCCATAACACCTCAGTAGTGCCACAGGCTGATAGCTTCCATGCCATGCCGCATTGAGGCAGTAATTGCTGCAAAAGGAGCCCAAACCAAGTACTGAGTACATATGCATGCTTATACTTTTCAGAGGTCCGATATTCTTCTATGTACAATCCTTGTTTTATTGATTGCATGTAATATTCTAATTTTCTGAGATTGTGGATTTGGGATTTTCATGAGCTGTAAGCCATAATCATCACAATTATGACAAATCATGGCTTGAACTATCTTGCTTTGCATGTAATGAGTCTATCTCATATAGTAGTTTCACCTTTTAAGTTGCATTACTGAAAGAAATGAACTTTTGCACGATATTCTAATTTTTCGAGTTTCACCTGTAGAATAGGTTAATTTTTATATGTAAATAAGTTTTAGTACGGGTTGCATATTCTATAGATTGGAACATTCCAGAGCACTAAACCAAAAAATAGTGAATAAACATAATTCCCTACCTCTGTCTATCCATATGCTACAGTTCTTAACAAAAATCTGTTATGACTGAAATATTGTCATCGTATTACTGCAGTAGTCATGGTAAACTTTCTGGTTAGGAAAGAAGTGATTTCCAAATTTATATTTAAAAAATGCATTCCAGTTGTTTGACATGAAGAACTTTTACTACTTTTCAGTACAACAGCTGATGACCTTTTGATTCCAGAAGAAAAGTTTTTCAGCTAAGAAATTCTTCTCAAGTTCTTGATAGAAGTTCAAAGATAATTAATGATAATAGAAATTACTTTCAAATTAGTAAATCTTAGGCAAGTTTTTTAACTTAATTTGGAGTTTGCATTGCTTAATTGATCCCTTGGTGATGATATGTTTTACATCATCCCTTGCAGTGAGGAAGTAAAGAAGGGTTGGAATGATTTTGGCTTTAAAGCATCAAAAGATCTTGTTTTTTTTCTTTATTGAATGTTTTTCTTTAGTTATTAACTTCAGAGTTTTTTTCATCTTTGGATTATTTGAATCTTATTGTTCTGAAATACAAATAACATTGAGTAAAACATTTAATAGCTTTCTGTGGGATATGGGCTGTTTATGAAAGTATCAAGAGGAATGTATCAGTTAGCTTCAGTCTTGGTAGGAGTGCCGTTAATAATCTTTTAATCTTGTTTGCATGCTGAATTTGGCAAAAAAATTTAAACCCTAAGGTTGCCAAATAAGACCTTTGTGTGACAGGGAAAAAAACATAAGATATATTCATTCATTCCATTTACTCCTGGGCTCTTTTATTAACTATTTCACCATTTCTTCTTTTCAGTCCCCTAACAATAGTTGTTTTTCTGCAAAATCCTATTCACCAATAATCACAATGATTTATCTTCATAATACTGGTAAAATTATATTTGGTATTTTTACAGCACTTTTTAAGTGCTGTGAATGTTTTACATGGATTCTTGGAAGTCATTACAAAAAAGTTTAAAGGTTAAGTTTTGGGCTGACATAACTTTACTATTAGGTCAACTTCTCAGCATTAATTTTAACAATTCAGAGAAATTGGAAAAAATTAAGAAAAAATTCAGAGGTGGAGAGAATAATTTTTATGAAGGAAGTCAAAGGAGCTGGACCTTGAGGACAGAAAACTCAAGAGGGGTAGGAGAGCATATTTCAATCGCTGAAAAAATTTCACACAGAAAAAAGTCAAAAGCTGTTTCTTAACGCTCCAAAAGGCAGGGCATTAAGGAATGGATTTCAAGTATAGGAAGGAAGACTATAAATGCATGTTAGAAGAATCAAGGGGGCTTGAACTTGACTTCCCCGCAAGCTAACTTGAAAACTAGTTAAACAAGCACAGAGAACTCCTGCAAAACTACTTATTAGAGAAAGAAGAGCAGCCTACAAAAATGATTCCAGCAAATGCAGTGTATCAGAAGCAAAACCTTAATATAAGGTTGAAAGTTAGGAATGTGTATAATATATACATGATGCGGGGACTGAGTTCCACGACGTGTTTATTGGACCCGTGTCCCACCTGGTTGGTATATGCCTCCAGGGAGGTTACACGCAGCTGGCTCCAGGTAGTTATCAGTGCTTGAATGAGGGTTCCATTCCCGCCAGCTTGAAGGAGGCGGTGGTGAGGCCCCTCCTTAAGAAGCCTGCTCTGGACCCAGCCGTCTTGAACAACTTTCATCCAGTCTCTTGTTGAGAGCATGGTGGCCCATCAGCTCCCGGAGTTCCTGGAGGAAGCTGACTACCTAGATCTGTACCAATCAGGCTTCCGGGCTGGGTACAGTATGAAGACAGCATTGGTCGAACTGATGGATGATTTCTGGAGGGCTCGGAACAGGGGATTTTCCTCTGTCCTAGTCCTATTAGATCTTTTGGCAGCTTTTGATACTGTCGACCATGGTATCCTATTGCAACGCCTTGGGGGGTTGGGGATGGGATGCAGCATTTTACGGTGGTTCTCCTACCTCTTGGGTCATTCACAATCAGTGTTGGCAGGGGGGCAGAGGTCGAGTTCAAGGCCCCTAGTTTGTGAGGTGCCTCAGGGCTCGGTCCTTTCGCCTCTCCTGTTCAACATCTATATGAAGCCACTGGGCGAGATCATCTGTGGATTCAAGGTGAGGTATCATCAATATGCTGATGATACCCAGTTGTTCATCTCCACTCCGAACCAAATCGGTGATGCTCTCTCCGTGATGTCTTGTTGCCTGGATGCAGTGTGGATCTGGATGGGGGGGAACAGGCTCCCACTCAACCTGGCCAAGACTGAGTGGCTGTGCGTCCCGGCATCTCGGATAATCCAAAGGTTCCATCATTGGCCATGGGGGGAGAGGTGTTGTCCCCCGTGGATAGGGTTCACAATTTGGGTATCCTCTGGATTCACAGCTCAATTTGGAGGAGCAGGTGGGAGCTGTGACCAGGGGGGCATTTGCCCAGATTCGTCTGGTGTGCCAATTGCATCCCTATTTGGACCGAGATTCCCTACGGATGGTTACTCATGCACTCGTGACTTCCTGAATCGACTGTAACTTTACATTACATGACTTGCGGACGGACCATCGGGAGGCTTCAGCTGGTGCAGAATGCAGCTGCGCAGGTAGTGATAGGAGTGTCCCGATACTCCCATGTTACACCCCTCCTGCGTGATCTGCATTGGCTGCCGGTTGCCCTCCGGGTGAGATTCAAGGTATTAGTCATCATATATAAAGTCCTTCATGGCTTGGGTCCAGGGTACTTGCGGGAGCGTCTCCTGCCAGCATCGACCTCCAATCGCCCTGTACGCTCCCACAAGCAGGGCCTCCTGGGGGTGCCGTCAACCAGACATTGTCGGTTGGCGACGCCCAAGGGTAGGGCCTTCTCTGTGGGAGCACCCACCCTGTGGAATCAGCTCCCCCTGGAGCTCCGGTTGGCCCCTGACCTCCGTTCCTTTCGCCGCAACCTAAAGACTTGGTTGTTTCAACAGGCCAGCCTGGACTGAATGGGGTGGGGGTGGGGTTTTTTAAATCAATTTTTAGTTTTAACTGGTTTTAAATTTTATTGGGCTTAGTTTAGTTTAATTCTATTTTAATGTTTGTATTCTTGTTTTTATTGTAAGCCGCCCTGAGTCCCTCGGGAGAGAGGGCGGCCTATAAGTCCAATAAAATAAAATAAATAAATAAATATATTTCTTTGCTTTACGCTATTGAAGTTATACAGTGGGCCAGTCCTTCCTTGTTGTGGGCAGGGAATGTAGTCTCTCCCCCTCCCTCTTCTCCCCCTTCTCTTTCTCTCCACTGAGCTCCCATTAGAGACTTAAAGGTATAGTTTATTTTTTATATATTTATTTATATTGGGATTTCTATGCCGCCCTATCTCCCGAAGGACTCAGGGCGGCTTACAACGATAAAAAACATCCAATACAAACATTAAAAAGCCAATTAAACAACATCCCAATAATAATTAAAATTAACAAACCAACACTAATCCCCCCCCATCAGTCTAAGTCAGCAAGCTGAAAGAGCCACGTTTTCAGGCCATGACGGAAGGATTTAAGGTCAGGAGCCATCCGAAGCTCCAGGGGCAAATGATTCCACAGGGTGGGCGCTACAACAGAAAAGGCCCTACCCCTAGGGGTCTCCAGCCGACACTGTCTGGCCGACGGCACCCCAAGGAGGCCCTGTCTGTGTGAGCGCACGGGACATTGGGAAGTCGTTGTTGGCAGTAGAGGTTCCCGTAAATACCCCGGACCTAAGCCATGTAGGGCTTTATAGGTGAGTACCAGCACCTTGAATCTCACCCGGAGGGCAACCGGCAACCAATGCAGCTCCCACAGGAGGGGGGCAACATGGGAGTATCGGGATACTCCCATCACAATCAGCGTAGCCGCATTCTGCACCAGTTGAATCCTCCGAGTGGTCCTCAAGGGCAACCCCATGTAGAGACCATTGCAGTAGTCTAAACGGGAGGTAACGGGCACATGAGTAACAGTACATAAGGCATCTCGGTCCAGATAGGGATGCAATTGGTGCACTAGACGAACCTGGGCAAATGCCCCCCTGACTACGGCTCCCACCTGATCTTCCAAACTAAGCCGTGCATCTAGGAGGACGCCCAAATTGCGCACCCTATCTATGGGGGGCAACACTTCTCACCTCATAGCTAAAGATGGAACATCCTGGATATCCCGAGATGCCCATGTACAGCCATTCGGTCTTGGCCAGGTTGAGCTGAAGCCTGTTCTTCCCCATCCAGATCCGTACCGCTTCCAGGCACTGGGACATCACGTCGAGGGAATCACTGAGTTGGTTTGGGGTGGAGATGAAAAGCTGGTTATCATCAGCATACTGATGATACCTCACCCCAAAACCACGGATGATCTCGCCCAGCAGTTTCATATAGATGTTGAACAAGAGGGGAGAAAGAACCGACCCCTGGGGCACCCCACAAAGGAGGGGCCTCAGGGTCGATCTCTGCCCCCCACCAACACCACCTGTGTATGACCTGAGAGGTAGGAGGAGAACCACCGTAAAACAGTGCCTCCCACCTCCAGCCCCTCGAGGCGTCACAGTAGGATACCATGGTCGATGGTATGGAAAGCCGCTGAGAGATCTAATAGGACCAGGATAGAGGAATAATGCCTATCCTGAGCCCTCCAGAGATCATTCACCAGTGCGACCAATGCCATCTCAGTGCTGTACCCAGGCCTGAAACCCAATTAATACGGATCCAGATAATCAGTTTCCTCCAGGAAAACCGGGAGCTGTCGGGCCACCACACTCTCAACAACCTTCGCAACAAAGCGAAGGTTGGAGACAGGACGAAAGTTGTTTAAAATAGCCGGGTCCAAGGCAGGCTTCTTGAGGAGGGGCCTCACTACCGCCTCGTTCAAGGTGGAGGGAAAGAATCCCTCACTCAAAGAAGCATTGACCACTGCCTGGAGCCAGCCTCGTGTAAACTTCCGGGCAGCATAAACCAGCCAGGAGGGACACGGGTCCAATAAACAGGTGGCAGCACTCAGCTTCCCCATGATTCTGTCCACTTCATCCGGAGTCACAGGATCAAACTCTTCCCAGATGGAATCCATAAGACCCGCCGCCTCACTCCCGTCAGACTCTAACCAGTCGGAATCCAGATCGGCCCAGATCTGAGCGATCTCATCTGACAGATGCTGACTAAACTCCTTTGCCCGCCCCCGCAAAGGGTCCTCATCCTCTGATTAAGAAGGGAACGGGTGACCCTGAACAGGGCGGCCGGGCGATTATCTGCAGACTCAATGAGAGCAGAGAAGTAAGCATACTTCGCCGCTCCCATCGCAGCAAGATAAGACCTAGTATAGGTTCTTAACTGCGATCAGTCAGATTCGGACCTGCTGGACCTCCAACTGCTCTCTAGGCCTGTCCTCCAGTGCTTCATCTCCTGGAGCCCCGCAGAAAACAAGGGAGCCAACCGGGATCTGCACCGGGTCACAGGCCGCAAAGGAACAACTCAGTCAAGAGCCCCGGAGGGAGCCTTATGCCAGGCGTCTGCCAGGACCTCAGCTGGGCTGTGGGTAAGGGAGGCAGGCATCAACCCAAGTGCCGTCTGGAACCTCTCTGGATCCATTAGATGCCTGGTGCAGAACCACCTAGTTGGTTCCGCATCCCAGCAATGAAGAGTAGCATAATGGAAGGCCAGCTGTAGGAGAAATGGTCAGTCCATGATAGGGGTTGAATAGTTGGTAATCCCCCACCCAGAGCATTAAGCCACTGTCCCGAGATAAAAACAAGGTTGAGCGTGTGCCCTCCACCATGAGTCGGACCCTGAATTATTTGAGTCAGGTCCATGGCCGTCATGGAAGCCATGAACTCCTGATCCATCTTTGACGCCCCACCCAGAGAGGGGAGATTGAAATCCCCCAGCACAATAAGCCTGGGGAACTCAACCACCACCCCTGATAGCACATTGAGTAGATCAGGCAGGGCCATTGTCACACAGCTGGGAGAAAGGTACATAAGCAACAGGCCCAACTGACGCCCCGGGCCCCACCTCAGGAGGAGAGACTTACACCGGCCTATCAGAGACAGTAATCTCCCTTGGACAAAGGGCCTCCCTGATAACAACAGCCACCCCCCCTGCCCCTACCCTGAGCTCGAGGTTGGTGCAGTACACAGAAACCCGGCAGGCAATAACTCCAATAGAGGGACTCCTCCCTCTGGGCCCAACCAGGTCTCCATAATGCAGGCCAGGTCCGTGTCTTCCTCCTTGATCAATTCCTGGATGAGGAGAGCTTTGTTCATCATGGACCTGCCATTCAAATAGACAAACCTGAGCTCAGAGCCCTGATCTCCCATACCCCCACAGGAGCGGGCGGAAACAAGGGGATCGAAGACAGCGGGGGCGTGCTCCCAAGCTCTGATATGGCCACCTGTCCATACCTCTATTGCCCTTCCCTATCACCGTGGGGATCGCAAACCCCACCCTATCCCCCAGTGTCCCGTAGAGCCCCAACCCGTCTCCCCCCCTGTCGTGACCCTTTCCTGGCCTGGACTGAGATCAATTTGGCAGAGCCCCCACAGGCTCCAACCAGACCCCACCTCCCAGCCCCCTCCCTAATCCCCTTAAAAATTTGGTTAAAAAATTCAACAAAGCGCCATTAAAACCTCTCTTTTTACCAAACCTAAAACCCTTGCCCCTATCTGCGTAGTGCCCAGTTGTCTTCTGCAACTATTCTTCCATTGCAGAAATTCCTTAAACTTATCATGAATAATTCTCACTGATACAACTCCTCCCTGAACAGTTCTAGGAGCTATAGATTTGTCCACCTCTTTGTATCTTTTTAAAAAATCCAAACGATTAATTCCACTTTGAAGTATTCAGGCAAATAAGTAAAGTATATAAGGAAGCAAAATGAACCGTAATTAAAAAAAACACTCAAAAGCTTAAGGTAATGATTACTTACCTATTTAAAAGCTTCTCCGGGGTTCCTAGTTTTGTATCCCACTGCAATTTTAAGAATTTGTCTTTGATAGCTTCCTGCAGTCAGCAAATCATATCATAAAAAAATACATTATGAAATAAAAATGACAATTCCATTACTTCCAGGGCTGATATAAATATGTTCTAATTTTATTTCAGGGAGAAGAAACCTTGAGAACTGAAGATATCCTTGATATAATTGAGAAGGAAGGAGACTCAATTGCTGTAATTCTTTTCAGTGGGGTGCAGTACTACACCGGGCAGCTGTTTGACATACCAAAGATAACAAAAGCTGGTCAAGCCAAGGTATAGTTACTGACAAGCTCCTTAGATTAGTCTTCCCAAAACCTGACAATGGGTAGATGAGTCAGAAGTGCCAGTCCCATAATTTAAGTCAGCCAGGTCTGGGAGTTGAAGTTACTAGTACTTTTAGATATGAATTTTCCCTACACTCTACTAGACTTCTTTTCATGGAGTGAAGTGAATTGAAGAAAAATGTCAGTCAATAGGGTGATAATAGAAACCAAATCATGTACTCCTAATGTTGATTGGTCAGTCCTTCTCAGATTTTGACATATATTGAAATTGATAAATAATGCTGATATTTCTGGAAAGCATTTTAAAATGCCAGTTCTTCAATTTTCCAATCTGAGGCATAGCACTGAAGGTAAATTTAATTAAACAAAAAAAAATCTACTGACATTAAGCTAGAGAGTTAAATAATTACCATGAATATATTATGCAACAGAGTTTCAGAATTTTACATTTCTAACCTGTACATTTTTGTTTGTTTAAAACTACTTACTTCACTGTGGATTAGATGTGCTTTCTACTGATTGGCTTATTTAATGCCTAGACAACCATTATTACATCAACAAATATTACATCAGGGCTGTCAAATTTGCGGCCCATGGATGTGTCATGGGCTGGCCACACCCACACCCAGTTTAGCAAAGGGGAAAAAAGTTGTGATACATCACGTAACGACGCTGTGACGCCTTGAATTTGATATCCCCATATTACATGGTATTGGAATGCCTGTTTACATTTGTGAAGAAGTTAAAATGCATTTATTCTACTGAGAAGAGAGACTAATGTAAACAGTAAGATTAATATAGCTACAATATTTTCATGTGAATAATGGAAATTTTGCAAATAATAACAGAATCAATATTCTTATAATGTACAAGCGAAGGTAAGAAGTACCTACACTTGTACAATATAAGGTAGAATTGGAAAGTATCTGGTTTCTTTAATTCTTTTCCATTTCTTATCAGTCGTCTTCCAGCTACCAGACCTAGAAGTGTTTAGTTATAAGAAGGTAAATTGAGAATATATATCGCTCTGCAACCACATTTAATTTTTTATATACTCCATTGTTTTGATCTAGTATCTAAATTTTCAGTTCAAAAATTCTGGAAAAACCTTTTCCCTATCCTTTGGAAAGAGTAAGTTACAAATATATAATAGAATATAATAGAATTCTTTATTGGCCAATTGTGATTGGGCACATAAGGAATTTGTCTCCTGTGGAAAAGCTGTTAGTGTACATACAAGCAACAAGTGATAGATAATTCATGATCATAATCTTAAAATATAATAATCATAAATAATAAAATACAATACTCAGTGATAGTCATAGGATACTATATAAGCAATCAACATAAATCAGACAAAAGTTATAATCATAAGAAGCTAAGAAAATAGTTAAAAGGAAAGATGAGAAGGATAATAGTAATACAGCACTACTAGGTGGTTTGACATCCCAGGGCATAAAACAGTGTTGTGGCAATTCGTTGTTTAGCAGAGTGATAGTATGGGGGAAAAACTGCCCATATGTCTAGTTGTTTTGGCAAGCACAAACTTTGTAATAGGAATAGAAAAGAATGAAGGTGAAAAATGAAAATGTCATGGAGCCTTAGGTAATGGCACAGCATAGTACCCTAATAAAGTAGTCCTCGCTGAATGGCTAGTCACTTAACAACATTGGCAGGCTTCAGACAAGCTACTTATGACCCATCCACTGAAGTTACAATTCACACACACACACACACACACACACACACAGACATAGACACATAAACAGACACACCATGGTCATATGATTGCATTTCAGGTGCTTAGCAAAACAGCTTCCATTTACAACTGTAATTAGTGACTTTTTTTGCTGATTTCCAGCCTGTTGGATATGCTGGATTCATTTAATGATCACATGATTCGCTTAACGATTATGGTGACTCATTTTACAATCATCATAAAAACAGTCATAACATTGAGTCAGGTCGTGTGGTGACCTGCTTAATGATCGCAACAGCTTAACGATCAAAATTCTGGGCTCATTTGTGGTGGTAAGTTAAGGACTACCTGTCTATTTTTAAAGTCAGTTGTGTAATTAATTGCTAAAAATTACGTACTTGATAGACGTTTGCATTCGCGTTATTTTATCTATCGAAATTGGAATATATTTTGGAAATACACCACATTGTTCTTCAGTACTGAACCAGGTCTAACTAGTGGTTTGTCCTGATCCTTTCAAGAAATACATTAAGGATCACATGCTCCAAATATATATTTCTGTGTGTTTTCCTTCCATTATTTCATATCTTTGGGGATGTCTCCATTGGGATATCTTAGGGAAGTTTCCATTGTGCAACACCATTCTACAAGATTCCACTCAACAATCTTTTGCATCACTTCCTGGAGGTACTAGAGAATGAACTTAGAAACGTAGGCATATATAAAGTGCACCGAAGATACAGTTCTATAGCTCCTAAGATAATGTGTATTGCTTTCTGGACCTTGATGCAAAAAAGATCACAGAAGGGAATCCAATAACAAATAACTTCTGCCACCCTACTTAAATTTCAACCTCCATTTCTACAAAAGAATAGATTCTTTAGTCATCTGATTGATACAGTTTAAATATAATTTCTTCCATAGAAGGCCTTTTTAAAATTAATTTGTATGATAGAATAGAATAGAATAGAATAGAATAGAATAGAATAGAATAGAATACTTTATTGGCCAAGTGTGATTGGACACACAAGGAATTTGTCTTGGTGTAAATGCTCTCAGTATACATAAAAGAAAAGATACATTAGTTAAGAATCAAGAATCATAACATATAACACTTAATGATAGTCATAGGGTACAATCAGCAATCAAATCATACTAGGGAACAGTCCATATAAATCGTAAGGATACAAGCAACAAAGTTATAGTCCTACAATCACAAGTGGGAGGGGATGGGTGATAAGGAGTGATGAGAAGATTAACAGTAATTGTAGTGCAGACTTTGTAAATAGTTGAACAGTGTTGAGGGAATTATTTGTTTAGCAGAGTGATGGCTTTCGGGAAGAAACTGTTCTTATGTCTAGTTGTTCTGGTGTGAAATGCTCTATAGCATCGTTTTGAGGGAAGGAGTTGAAACAGTTTATGTCCGGGATGTGAGGCATCTGTAAATATTTTCACAGCCCTCTTTTTGACTTGTGCAGTATGCAGGTTCTCGATTGAAGGCAGGTGGGTAGTAATTGTTTCTTCTGGAGTCCTAATTATCCTCTGAAGTCTGTGTCTGTCCTGTTGGGTTGCAGAACCAAAGCAGGCAGAGGTGCAGATGATAGACTCAGTAATTCCTCTGTAGAACTGTATCAGCAGCTCCTTGGGCAGTTTGAGCTTTCTGAGTTGGCGCAGAAAGAACATTCTTTGTTGTGCTTTTTTGGTGATGTTTTTGATGTTAGGTGTCCATTTTAGGTCATGTGATATAGTAGAACCTAGAAATTTGAAGGTCTCTACTGTTGATACTGTGTTGTCTAGTATTGTAAGAGGTCGTAGTATGGGAGAGTTTCTTCTAAAGTCTACCACCATTTCTACGGTTTTGAGTGTGTTCAGTTCCAGATTGTTCCGGTTACACCATGAGGCAAGTTGTATAAGCTCCTGTCTGTATGCAGATTCGTTGTTGTCTTGAATGAGACCAATCACTGTTGTGTCATCAGCAAACAATGATGATTGTTCTTCCTTCACAAATTCCTTCTTGTAAATTCTTTGTTTTTAAGCTTTCTGTGAAATTATTGGAAACACACATTCCTTTTAGACTCATCTTTCAGGGTGATTGAGTTTTGTAAATTTTTTCAGCAGAGCATACAGTTGCTAGCAGTAACTGTTAATTTTTGGGGCCCATATCACAACAAATCCTTTGGTATTGTTCATGCCCACCAAGCCACGCCCACAGATCCGGTAGTAAAAAAATTTGAATCCCACCACTGGAACAGACTCATGCTTATGATGGTTGTAGTGTCCGAGGGTCATGTGATCACTTTTTGCAACCTTCTGATTAACAAAGTCAATGGAGAAGTCAAATTCACTTAACAACCATTTTACCAGCCTAGGAAGTATAGTTAACAACTGTGGTAAGGAAGGTCATAAAATGGTGTAAAATTCATTTAACTGTTTCACTTAGCAATATAAATTTTGGGCTCAATTGTGGTCATAAGTCAAGACCATCTGCATACATATTGATGCAAAACCTCTTCAGCATATTTAAACCACTGACATGGATTTTTTTTAATGTTTTAGAAATAGTCTTTTAACTGTCCCTGTAAGAAAAGATCCATAATATGTTTCCTCAGCAAGGAATCCAGGAGTTGTTTTTTCCTCAGCTTGGTCACATTTTGCTGTATTTTTCTTCACCCAGACTGCTGTGTGAATTTCTGGTGATACTGACACCATTCGTATGCAGCTCAGCAGCTGAACAGGAAACAGGCAGATTACTGACTATATCACCTCCATGAGGTAACTCATATTCCCCAGCCTTGGGGAATTTACTAAAAAGACAGGCTCTGTGGACACATTTCTGGGATTTGTTTTAACCTCAAGGATCAGGAAGAATAATAGTCAATTAAGTTTTCTTATCACAAGATCAGCCAAATTTCAGAAGGTATTGGAAATACTTGTTTTATCTCTGCATACACTATAAAAAAACATGTGGAGAAAGGGTAGGATGCATTCTAAATACAATGACAAAACTCTCATTGCATTGACTAGGAAAATTTGCACATAGGTGGTTGGTCCCTTACATTAAAAGGCACTTTAAAAATTACATTAAATTCATTCATAAAGCATATCTTCCTTAGTCATTAAACCTTTGATTTTCTTAAGGCACTGTAATGGTGGATTAATAACATGTTCCCTCCCATCTATGAGATTTCAAGAGGTTTGGGTAGGTTCTTTGGCTATGTTGTGTGGTAGTCATTGATAGCAGACCAATCGGACAGAGTGGTATGTCTAGTTTTTTGTATTTTTGGTTTTCCATAAAAATGTGAGAGGATGGATCCACAGCTTTTCACATAGCATTGCTCTTCTTCTATAATTTGTTCTCTCACGGCTATATCATTGAGGGTTTACGCACAAGATAGTGGCAGGTGTACATCTCTGAGAGATGAAAGAAAATTATCTTTGCTCAATCATGGTTGGGGTCTTTCAAAAAATATTGTTTCCCTATTTCCTTTTCTAATTGCTTTCAGAAACTGCTTGTTAACTGCTTCTCAGCTTTTAAAACCTTTGGATCAACATGTTTTACAGCACTGGATAAGTTTCCTTCAATCCTTTGTGAAAGAAGTTTTAACTACAAGTTTAAGGACTTAAAATAATTTTGGAATAAACAGCAAAAGGTTGATTAGAACTTTGATTCTGATAAGTTGTAAATGAACTAAGGGTCCAGGTGGATTTGAAATAAGATTTTAATTATAAGAATGCATCCCATGAGAAAATGCTTTGGTTTTGAATTCTCTTTTTAAAAAATGTAGGGTGAAACATTGAAGGTTGGACATGAGAGAATCAGAAAGAACTAAGTGTTGTAATGAAAGGAGAAGAAGACTTAAATTTGACTTATTGAAACAGAACAGAGCAAAGCATTTTAATAGTCAATATATTGAAGGATATTTTTGAACAATAGATGCAGAAGTTAATTTTAAGAGTCTTTGCCTCTATATGTAAGCTGTATCTAAGGAAGAAGAGCAAGTTTTATCTGATAAGGAGACTGAGTTGAAAGTGGATTTTGTAAGAATAACATGGAAGAAAGATGCTGTATTACTATGTATGCAAAAGAAACTGGCTGATTAAAATGAAAAAAGGATTTGCATATAACAAAACCAAAAAGGGTGACCTGTGTAACTTTCCTAGACTGGCTTTATAAAAAGAGACTTGTTAAAGCTTTGCAGAATTTTGTGAGAAGGGACAAAGAAAAAAAATGAAAAGCAATCAAGTTCTAGGACATTATTTGAACGAACAGAAGATTTAGCTTGTTAAAAATAAAAGGGAAGACAATGAAACAAATATAAAACAATACAACCAAGCCAGATAGGCCAATCAAAAACATTATCTACAACAATCTTGATCAAGACATTTTGGATAAAGCTGCAATAAAAAGCCAAAAAACCCCACTCCTATTTCTTGGTGCACTAATAACATTATTTAATTTGGAAATAAAATGCTTGTAAGAAAAACAAGCAGAACAAACATAAAAATCCTCACACTGTAATTCTGGTCTATGTGTACACTATCTTCCAATAGCTTAGAAACCTTTAATAATTTCACACTTTGCAACAAAATATTAGCTAGGATGTGGGTTCCAACGTATTTGAAGGGCTGAGAGCCACACCTTAGTTTCTGGTTTTCTGCAGATTGCTTCTTGAGGTAATGGTGGCAGTCTCATGGCTTGCTGAATGATTTTTCCCAAGTTCTTTGGAGATTTATTATTGTGGAACCATTGACATAAATCCAATAAATAAATAACAAATGATACCATAGGAAGAGTTAAGGCTGAAATGTTGGGAGTGATTTTTTTTAAATGAAAAAAAAAATGAAAATGAAAAATACAAGGGAGGTCAGGGTCAGCTGTTGTGACATAAAGCTATGTCCTTTTTGTTTGGGTGCTGTGACAAAGCAAACAGTATGTATAGATAGAATGAAGGTTATGGCGCATTTTGATGCAATCTCAGGATCCTGCAGATAACTGCACAAATCATACCATGTACACAATGCTCAAATGCCGAATTTCAAAAGAACAATTCTGATCACTTTCTGGTGATTGAGACAAGATGGGAATGGAAACAGTTTATTTCTGACAGATCTTCTACTTCCATACCCACTTGTAATTTTGCTAAAAATGGCGTTGGAAATTGGCCATTTTGTTGCTTTGTTGGCATTCAATACAGTATAATACAAAAGTATGTACTGCATGTGCATTGCAGATAGTATGGCTATCTGCTGCCAAATGCAAAAACTGTGTTGCTTTGTTTTACTTATTGTGCTTTGCAGACAGATTGCCAGGTGAAAAAAGGGTTCATTCTCAATGTGAATTTTCTTTAGAATAGAATAATAGAGTTGGAACCTTGAAGGACTTCCAGTCCAACTCTCTGCTTAAGCAAGAGTCCCTATACCAGGTCAGATAAAGGTTGTCCAGTCTCTTTTTTAAAAACAAATCTGGAGTAGTAGCCAGAAAAATATGTTTTTTACTATTTATATTTTCATGAGCTGCATTGAAATAAGTTCCTTTTTTGCCAGTTCAGTTCCGTAGACACTTTTGAAAGCTTTCACTGAAAAAGTCTATTTCATTATTATTTCCTTTTTTTAAAAGTTTGGCTACCTTTCCAACAAAAGCCATGAAAGAAATTAGGTTGAAATTTGAATAACAGCAATAAGAAAGTATTTCTTCTGCCGGAAAATATATTAGAAGGTTACTTGCTCTTGCAGTGGAATGAATGGAAAATAGATGCAAAGCAAGAGGATGTGGAAGCTGCTTGGAACAGATGAAAATCTCATGTTCCACTGTGCAATAGAAGCATGTGGAGTTAATGCTAATAGGAAATAAGAAACAAATAAAAGATTCTTGGACAAAACACCTATAAAATGCAAAACAGAGGGTAAGAGAGTTATTGCATAATGTGTAGAGCGGAAAAAAGTTAATGGCAAAAAATAAGTCAAAGAGAGCAAGGAAAATGGTTAAGATTAAAAGAGGCATAGAAAACTGAGAGCGTGTTTGGTGGAAACTAAAAAAAAATACTTTAGAAGTAGATAAAGATGTCTGATCAAGGAGCCTCCAGTTGAATAAACAGACGTGAAAGTAAATATGATGAAATAAATTGGACCGGAAGGAATCTCATGCAGAGATTTGTATGAGAATAATAGTGATATATTGAAGAGTGGAATTGAAATAAATACTATAAATGTTAGTGTAGAAGAAAAAAAATAGCCTTAAAATTAAAAGACACTTGATACTTTGGAGGAAAGCTATGGCAAACCCAGACTGAATATTAAAAAGCAGAGACATCACCTAGCCAACAAAGGTCCATATAGTCAAAGCTATGGTTTCCCCACTATGTATGGCTGTGAGAGTTGGACCATAAGGAAGGCTGAGTGTCGAAGAATTGATGCTTTTGAATTGTGGTTCTGGAGAAGACTCTTGAGAATCCCTTGGTCTGCAAGGAGATCAAACCAATCAATCATAAAAGAAACCAACCCTAGCTATTCTTTGGAAAGACAGATACTGAAGCTGAAGCTCAAATACTTTGGCCACCTAATGAGAAAGGAGGATTCCTTGGAAGAGACCCCCAATGTTAGGAAAGATTGAAGGCAAAACGAGAAGGGGATGGCAGAGGATGAGATGGTTTAATAGTGTCATTGATGCAATGAACAAGAATTTAGGCAAACTCCAGGAGACAGTGGAGAATGAGGGAGGGGCTGGTGCACTCTAGTCCATGAGGTCACAAAGAGTCAGACATGACTTAGCAACTTAGAAGAAAAATAATAAAAAGGATATCATAAATGTAAAAATATTAAAAGGCTAAGATGGAGATAGGTAACCGGGGAATTATTAAATCATTTATTGCAGCCAAGGTCAGAATTATTATTAAAATATGGAAGTGGTCTGCTTATTGAATGGTTGTGTGACTTGTTTTCAAGTGTTTGAAAGAAGGTCAAACAACTGGACAGATGAGTAAGATTATTGTATTTCTGTGCAAAGGAAAATGTAACTAGTGACTACCAAGACTAGAGACGAATTAGTTGTTAACTTTGTTAAGGAAAATTCCAATGTGTTGACTTAGAGAAAATATGTGACAAATGAAGATTAAATCTCAAAAGAAATACATGAAGGAAGAAAGAATGCATGAAGAGTAGGGGAAAACCAAGAAAGTATTGGTTTAATAATGTCACCAAAAAAGAGAAGTGTGAACTTGTATGGGCCTGGTGGAAGAAAGGATGGTTTGCAAGGATAGTAGCTCATGGAGAGGAATGGATAGTGATGATACAGACTAGATTCAGCCTGTTTGTTTTCTATTTATGCATTTCATGATTGTAATCTCTTTGGTTTATTATTTCTTATTTGTTTTCTGTGCTTTGCATAATGCCAGGGGATAGAATGAATGATAGGCGTGCTTGTATTTTCAGTCAGAATACAACCAACTTAAAATGTTTTTGCAGAATGTTCTGGCTAAGGCTAGCCTATCCATGCTTGGAACAAAGTGTTTTGTTTATTTTCCTTTTGCTTTATGCATGTCCCTGTGCATTATATATTCTAGAGGCATCTAGTATTATGAAAATCAAATGGCCAGCCTTGAAGAAATACATATCTCTCATATATATCTCCAAAAGAGAGCTGGAATGTGCAGTGATTTTGTTTTGTATTAGCTCTGGTTCTGAATCTGGAAGTGGAGGAAGGGGGCGGAGGAAGAGGTCAACAAAGTCATGTAATATATAGAGGCTTCTCTTACACTGAGGGATTTCAGAAATATTGTTGTCACTCATTTACAGATATTTGCTAATTAAGTTTTTATATTTTTTTTTCCAAATCAATTTCTTGAGTTTCTTTCCAGTGTGGTGGTGCCTACATGTAGACATCTTCACTGTAAAATATTAAAGGAAGTAAATAGGCTTGAAAAATAATCTCAAACTATTTCTCCAACTTTATTGTACAACTCAGTCAACATTTTTTGGTCAGATTTTATTCTTTTGGCATGGCATGACATGAATTGACTATGGAGCTGGTTTAATTCCAAACACATCCCATCACCATCCAATTGTCCTGCTTTTTTTATGGGTTCTGTTTTACCTGTAAATTGTGTAGTATTGCTTCAGATCTTGTCTTCTTTCTAATCTATTCTTATTCTTTATAACCATTTATTTCCTTATTTCCTTCTTTCCTCATTTCTCAGGAATGGTTATTGTAAACCATTTATAGATGTAGAGATAAACAACTATTTATAGTTGAACCCTCAGCTACAAATATTATGTTCTATCAGAACTACTTTACTTATTCCAAATGGATTTATTATCATAGGATAGAAATTTTGGGTTGTTCCTTTTTCCTGACAGTATTTAACAAATAGCCCTACTCAATTTATTCCTGACGTGAACTATATTAAATTTCGTATGAATTTCTTTCCCTAGTGAGTAGCAAATCTCTTCCATGTGAGCTATTGGTAAATATTATTAATGTTGAGGTTTTCTCCATTGTTAAACATTCTTGTGATACATTCTAAATACTTTTATTGTAATGCAAATAAACTGATTGATTGATTGATTGAAGTATCTTTTACTTCAGTAATTAATGTCTCAATTAATACCAAGGCAAATTTAAGGATAGAACCAACAAAAGTTCAATCACCACCACTAAAGCAACCAAAATGCTGCTGGCATTTCAGCAGCAAGGCAAATGTAAGGATGAAAATAGCAATATGAAACATTTGGGACATTCAGCACTCAAATGTTCCTTACCTTTAATATCTATAAAGCTCCCACCCACCCCAAAAATAAAAAAGGGGTTGAAAAACAACTAGAATCATCTTTATGAGACACCTCTAACCTGGAAAAGAAAACCTGCCATTCCATTGATAGCAAAGAATCCTGGCTAAAAAAAAATCCATTAGTAGCACACAACAGTGTTTAATTTTCCCACTTGCATTTTTTTAATCTATCATTTTCAGCTTTATTTTGAAACTTACACAGTCTGCAAGTTTGTCCTTTCACCCTGAAAGGACTTTCTGTGCTGGCAGCCTCATTAGTGGCTTCATTAGAATTAGCGTGTTGCACTTATAAATGCAATTATTTTCAGAGAGGGAGATATAGCCAAGCAGAGTTAATATATTGAAATACGGCTTTAATAATTTAGATGGAGAAAAAGACAGAAGCCAAAGTTTCCTAAGTCTTTGTGTTCTTATTTGAGAAAAGATTTGAGAATTTATGCCCTTGCTGTTCATCCTCCCACCATACTTATAAAGGCTTTTAAAAATATGTAAAATATTCTTCAGTGAGCAGTCCATACAAAAAAAATGTACTATATTTTTCAACATTTTATTTTTCTGCTACTATTTTTTTATTTAAACATACTGCCATCAAGTGGCAATTTGTATAAATAAACCATAGTTTGTGTCTTACATGGTCTTTCAGTTTCAGAAGTGAAATGTGTATAGAAGTCATGGGAAAAAATATTCTAAACTGCATTTTTAACACTTTTTAAGACACTCCTCTTAATTTATTTCCAATTTGGGGTGAACATGTTTTCACAATATGGAAATGCTAGAAATATTTCAAAATAAATGAAAACTGGGTTCTTAGGATCCATGAAAATTAGGTAAATATAAAAATAGGTAGCCTGTATAGTTTTGGGAGAAAAAACACCCTGTCTTTTGTCTAAAAAATATTTTTCTTCCAACATGGACTCTCAAGTCAATAAAATAACATATATTAGGTTCAGAGAAGCTAAACGTTGCCATTTCGGAAAAAAGTACTTTTGGGACATTACCTCATCTGTTTCTAAGTTCAAGTCATCAAGGCTAATATGTCTGTTTTTAAATATTTAAGTTCTTAACAATTGTGTAAAAGTTGTAAAATATTTTTTTTAAAGTTCAGTAAAAATGTAATGAAACATGATGACATCTGTTTGTCTAAAAGGGCTGCTTTGTTGGATTTGACCTGGCCCATGCTGTTGGCAATGTAGAACTACATTTACATGAGTGGGGAGTTGACTTCGCTTGCTGGTGTTCTTACAAGGTGAGGGTAAATTTATCATTCCAAATAATTAGTAGTAATTAATTTCAGTTGCTCTTGCTCAAACTCAGAGCCAATATGGAACAGCTGGTTAAATGTCAGAGAGGATAACCCATTATTTATTTCAAACAACTTTTGGTATATTTTACATGTTAAGTAGGATAATGAATAGTGCACTTAGATAAAACAAGCATCAGTAAAAATGGATAAAAAATAGCAGTACAAGTCCAAAAATGAGAGTGCGAGAATTTTCTATAAATTAGTATTAAACAAAAATTCTACTAATGCATAGCAGAACTTGAAGGATACATTTTAAATGTTCTTTCTCAATCTAAAGAAAGTCTAGAAATTGAATGGATAGTCTCTTCATGGACCACTGCCTTGTCATGATGAAGGGGCTTGTGCAGCTCAAAGAAACTATGAGCTATGCCATGCAGAACCACCCAAGACAGACAGGTCATAGTAGAGAGCTCTCTGATAAAACATGGTCCACTAGAGAAGGAAATGGCAACCCTCTCCAGTACCTAGCCAAGAAGATACCCATGGACAGTATCAAAAGACTAAAAGATATGACACCTCAGGTCGGAAAGTGTCCAATATGCTACTGGGAAAGAGTGGAGGGCAATTATAAGTAGCTCCAGAGGATGAGATGGTTAGATGGTGTCATCAGTGTAGTCAGGCAGGGGCTTGAGTGGACCCCAGGAGACAGTGGA
The DNA here is from genome assembly GCA_009733165.1 of Naja naja. Classification (NCBI taxonomy): domain Eukaryota; kingdom Metazoa; phylum Chordata; class Lepidosauria; order Squamata; family Elapidae; genus Naja; species Naja naja. Next base: position 225,916,318 of record CM019148.1, on the reverse strand, counting down.
GGATGAGGGGGCTGGTGTCCATGCGATGGAAAGGAGTCAGACACAGCTGTTCTGACCCACGCCCTTTTCCAACATCAAACACAATCCAAAGGGAACAGAAACCTTGTAATTGCTTCTTCAAAATAATTAGCTGTGATAAGCACAAGCCTTGCCAAACCGTGCAAGACTTGCCAAAAGATATCAGACAAGAAATAATTTGCAATACAAGAATCTTCAAATACAAACTTAGGATACTGGAATGTCCACGAGGCTGGAGTTTCAAAACGTCTTTGCCTTCTGCAAAGTATGTTCGTTTCACAGCTGCCTTTTATCTTCTTGAAGGAGGGGCCATTACCTTGCAGCCTTACTCCCGAGTCACCCGTGCTGTTGTAGCTGCTCTTTCCTACAAGCAATCCTGTGTGCATGTGCACTTGGCACAGGCTCCTCGGGAACCTCCTCATCACTGCTGCCAGCCCCCACAATCTCTGAAGGCAGCAGTCCACTCCCTAATGGTCCTGGCCCCTCATCTGAGTCCTCACTCTCCTCAGCCGTCTGCACCTGCTGCCGGCTAACCACAACAACAACCTAGTGACTGAACAACAATTATTTGTAAGAATCCTCTGTTCACAGTTACTTGGATCATACAGTATTTACATCACAGTATGACCGTACTCTCCAAAATAGAAAAAAAGCTAGTTTTGCTTTCTGTGCATGATGAAATCAAGAGGATATTTAAATAAAGAATTATATCTTACAGTATCTGAATTCTGGAGCTGGGGGTCTAGCCGGTGCTTACATTCATGAGAAACATTCCAAGACTATGAAACCAGCGTAAGTATACTTTTAGACTGTTGGTAGAAATATCCTTCTGGGTTCAGTTCCAAGTGGGGAAAAAGACATTGGAAACATGGGCGCTATTTGGAAAGATGGTTTAATGGTGGACAGCAGGACCACATGGCTTGAAGCTCCAAAGTAGGATCACATGCTCCAAGGTGAAGGAAAAGAGAAAAAAGGGGCCACCCAAGATGCTGAGACGCTTATATACCCTCTGTTGGGCCCTACCTTAGTGTTTCCTGTTCCTGTGCAAGAAATGTATCCCATTGGCTGTCAGACTCCCAAGGGTGGGGGGTCTTAGCTAACTTTGTAGGCTTTGTCTGTGTCCCAGGCTTGGTTGAGCCTTGCTGGATGATGATGCACTGAAAGGGCTCTTGGGCAATTGTTATACCTTTACCTGGAGATCTTTGTTATGTAAAGTATTCTGGCCCAGGCCTTAATGGCCACCCATTAACAAAGGTGGGGGGGGCACTGAGTTTCTGTCTCTCTGAGTTTCTTCTTTACTCTTTTTAGGGGAAATATTCTGCCTTTTTAATATTTTCCAGCATATTTCATTTTTCTAGGAGGGGGTGGGTGCTAACTTCCTACAAGACAATAAGTGCTAATATTAATTTTTGCTGAATTCATTGGTCTGTATTATAAAAGTGTTGATAAATATAAACCACACATTTGCACGGGTTATGGTTTGGTCCTATGAAGGGTGCATATTTTTCTGCCTTTTGGATGAAGAATGGATTCCGCATTTTTAGTTTTTAAAACATTTTTATTGAGTTATAAGGTAAAATAAGATGCAAAATACAAAAGTAAATAGCAGAATGGTGGGGAGGAAAAGGGAAGAGAAGTGAGGAAGGGTAGGGAAAAAAAGTGAAGGAAACTTTGACTTCTGACTCTGTTGCAGTAAAATAAGGCATTAACACCAAATCAAAACTTTTTTTTTCAAAAACAGCATTTTTAAAGTGGTAATAGAATTTATATTTCATGAAGTGCCAAGGGGTGTCTGTCTGTGTGTGTGTGTGTCTCTCACACACAGAGACACACACTTAGTATATCTTGCACATCTTCGCAGTAGTAAAAGACTGTCTTTACACATTGAAAACAAGCATTTTCTGAAATAGTCAAGCACTCATGAAACATTACACAATCACAATATTGTTCTAAGAAATTTGCACAGAGAAGAGAGATATGAGTGGAGATCTAGGCTTCCTACCCTGCAACATCACTGTAAGGGAGTGTAGAACTTTCTGGAATAATCCTGTGACTATACAATGTTATGGGATGCTCAAGCATTCCAATAAATTCAGGTCACTTTGCAGTTGCAGGAAGATCATACCATTTTGAGCATGTGTGAACCATTTTAATACAGAGAGTCAGAGACACGTAACTCCATGTGCTTAATATAAGTTCAGCTCTTCTCTTCTGCACATCTTCAGGTTGGGATGGCAATTGGGATCACAATGATAGCCATAGCTCACGGTGTGGTAAAGCACAACATCACATGACTGCATTGCTTAACAACAGCAATCCAGGCAGTCAGATTGCATTGGTAACCCCAAGATGTGTGGGTGGAAAGCAGTGAAGAGTCTCAAGTAAGGAGTGTGGCATTGCCACAGGAGCATGGGGGAAGCCTGATGCAAACAGCATGTGACTTGGTGCTGCGTAAGCACAGGAAAACCAAGGAGGCAAGAGTGTAAGTGTGCACAAGCACAGGAAGGCCAAGAAAAGGAGGGATCGGTGCAAGCATGGAAAGGCTGAGGAAAGAATGGTATGCGTGCTTGTGACTTCCAAGGAGGCTGAAGAAAGGAGGGCATGGATCCATGTGAGTGTAGGGAAGCCATGGAAAAGAGGGTGTGGTGCAGTGCTCAGTGAAGACCAGCGGGGTAAGGATGGGTAGGAGACTTAACCAGAGTGATTTGTGACCTTCCCTGCCTGCTTCCCAGTTGACTTTTTTCTGGGAAGTGAGCAGGGAAGATCAGGTAACTGCAGGACACTGCAACCATTGTAAGTTTGATCTGGTTACCAAGTGCCTGAATTGTAATCACATGGGTATGTTGCGATGGCTGGATCTCCGAGGAACAATCATAAGTTCCACTCATTCCTAGCACCATCAATTTTGAACAGTCACTGAACGAGTGATTGTGAAGTGAGGACTGCCTGTGTACAGTACATTGCTAATCAGTGTGTTGTTTTTACTTATGAAGAATCAACTTACTATTAATCTGGCTTGAACAAAAGGGCAGTAGATGCCAATTGTTGTAGAAATACTTGATCAAGAAGACCGCTTTCTCTGTTCTATGTAGACTTTGGAGTGGGAGAAAGTTCACCAAACAGGAGTTAATATAGCCTTCCATTTTTCCTTAAAGAAACTCCTTGTTTTAATGGGACCTGATTTGTTAAGATTACAGCTGTGATAACAAAACTGCAATGTAACAAGAATTTTAGCTTTCCCCCCCATCATGTTGGTGTTCCTGGAAGTGAAGGTCAGAAGCCCCACTTTTCCAAATGTGTATTAAAGAAGTGTGGTATACGGTTCAAATTTGTAGGGATGAAATGGGTATGGGAAGAAAAGACACTGGGCAAAAGCCACGGAGACTCTTTGTTTTGTAGAACGCAAGGGAGAAAGACGGCCTGCTGCCTTGAGGTGGTTGTGATCTAGTATGATGGAATTTAAAAAGTCACACACCTGACGTGGTAAATCTGCACACAACCAGGAAATTATAGCTATAGTAAAAGATATGCTAGCATCTCCCGCTTCTCTAAAGCCTTGTTCCGGGATAACATATCCTATTATTTTCCTTCACTCCTCGTGTCTTTATTAATGTGAGAGCGTAAAAAGAGTAGCAAAGTCACTGGGAGTGAGGCAGAGATAAAAATTAGAATGACAGAAAGTCATGTTCGAGTGTTTCCAGTATTTGTCCTTTCCCTCAGGTTATTAACCAAGATATGCTCATATCTGAAATATGATCCCCTGATATCAAGAAAAAAAACAGGAGAGAATTTCTTTTAAGAAGCTCCCCAACTTGTGTTGTAGGATTGTAATATTTACATGGTAGTCTAAACATTCATGGCATGAATCATGTTGAAACATAATTTATAGGATAACCTCTGAAATTTGCACATTCCTTCTCCCTGTGAAATCTATTATTTTGCATGATAAATTCTCCTTATAGCCTTTATGTGAGAGCAGCTATTCAGTCCTACGGTTATGATACTTACAATACTCCGTGGAGAATAGGTTGTAAGAGTTAGCCCTTCTGGTTGTATAATCCCAAGAGAATTTGGCAGAAGAAGGAAAAGTTTGTCGCTATATATAGGAAACTAGCTTTCAGCTAGAGAAACAAGGATTTAGCATGATATAGCATGTGCAATCTTTAACAAACAAAACTAGGTCATCCCTACAGAAAACAAAACGTAATGAAAATCAAAGGGCTGAATCCAGATTTAATGCTCGGTAGAGTGCCGAGGATGGTAGAGAAAGAAGATTCCAGATTCCAAGTTCCTTATGGTGTTCAATAACAAATTGAAGGAATGCTTTTGAATCAGGAGAGAGATAATCCTGGGATCTGCAGCATTAGTGTAAAGGATCAATGGTTTGCTCTTTCAGTGTAAAGACTTTTTTGTTTTGGTTCTAGGTTGACAAAGGGGAATAACCTTTCATCCATTCTTATGGCAGAATTCAACCAATAAAGTACGATTGTTCACATACAGAACAATGTTATGGCGCCATCCATGTTCTATAACCTGCATTAGGCAGTCTCAATATATCAGAAAGAATTACAGCATAAAAGTCAACTATAGGGAAAAAAACAAAACAAATGAAGTTAAAATGGTTTATAGTTGCAGTCTTGCAGATTAGCCTGTTTAGTGTTTATTTATGGATAAAAGATTGATCTTCAGATTTGGCATATTAGTTCCTAATGTTCAAGATCTTTGTCATCTGTTTCTTTTTATTTTCCGCCGAATATCATCGGGTCACCCAGTAAAACATTGAGACAAAACTGAATTTGTCTATGTCATAGTATTCCATTTTGTAGCTGATTTAAATGCAGAACATTTTGCTCTATGCCGTACAATCAAATAGAGTAGAATTTAACTGCTGTGGAAGCTGTTAGTGATATGCTGCTTCTGGAAAGTCTTTAATCCTCATTTGAATCAAGGATGACACCCAGTGGCCAGACAGGTTCATTCCAATGTATAAATGGGGAACATGATTTCATTTCTTTTTTCTTTTAGTGATCTCTTCGAGAAATAATTAAATCCCTCTTCTTCATGAACTCTCTATTGTCATTTAAATTGTTTAATCACTTTTTTCACATTGTGTCTCACATGAGGGTAACATTTCCCATTGCCCATAGAGATTTTTTTTTGAAAAACCCTCATTCATATTATTGATATTTCAGAAAAGTGATTCATCTGGAATTTATTGAATTATAACAAGTAGAATCAGTGTAGCCATATGAATCTCTATTCTTCTGACTAATAAAGGACACTAAAACTTACTAAGTTTTATCAAGATACATTAGGATGCATTCTCAATTCCTAATACCATTTGTACTGCTTTTGAAAATTGTTCCACTAGTTTCACATTATTCCAAAGATAAAACTGTAAATAGCAATAGCACTTAGACTTATATGCCACTCTTTACTGCTTTATGGCCCGCTCTAAGCGGTTTACAATGTCAGCATATTGCCCCCCCCAACAATCTGACTCCTCATTTTATCCATCTCAGAAAGACAGAAGATTGTAAATGTTCTGAGTATTAATATATTTAAAACCTTGAATTTGTTTTACAACTCCTTGGATCACTTCTGAGATAAGGGGGCTACTGTGCTAGAGTCTTCTTCATAAGAATGTGAATTTCAGTTGGTAGGTGTAAATAGTATTAGACAAAACAAAGACCATAAGATGGGAAATGTAAGGCAATAGAGAAATCTGGGATCAATATTCCTTTCACCATTCTAGTATAACACACCAGACATGTTCTACAGTTCTGTAATCTTCAGATTATTGAAATAATTGTGATTGTATGCTTCAGCTCAGCAATGTTTTCAAGACTCTGATCACCATCATGCAATACAATCTTAAACAAAGCCTGGATGAGAAAGCACATCCATACACACACACACACACACACACAAACCCACATACACACAGAGAGACATTCTTAAATATACTTGTTAAATTCTTGGAGGTTTCAACAATATTATGGTTCTTTGTCTTTTGGGAGTTACCTCTGTTTAGGTGATTGGCAAACTGGCATGAACTTTTATGGATTACAGTCCCCACAATTGGGTATAGGGAATGTTATAAGTATACTCATGGATGGAGAAGGAAGTGAGGTCAGAATAATGAAAATGCAGGTCAGAGGGAATTATAAGAGTTGTAGTGAAGGCATCACGTTTATGACAACATATTGCAACCCAATGGCAAGGTTCTTAAAGGGGTTTCTTCATTCTTCATTGTTGAAAGGAAAAGATAGTGTGTTCTATCAATCTCAACAATTACCGTACATGCATTCACTTTTTTTTTTCATGCATTCACTTTTAGAACTTTATTTATCTCATGAATTTTCTAAGGTAGAGCTTTTTATATTCTCTTGGTATCCACCATTTGATGATCAGGAGAAGTAGCTGATCATTTACCACTTAAGGGAGAAAGTCCAGATAATCTGAGTTTGATTTTTTTTAACGCTTACTTCTCTTTCCCAAGCTCAAAGAAAACCTTTATGGGCATCTTGTTACAAATCCCCATCTTTCAGAGCTTGCCAGAGTACCTGGAACAAAATGTAAAATGATAAGGATTGCTTATGCATGGTTGTATCACATGTAGTATCTAGAACGTGTTGTTCTGCATAGTGGCTACTTACCAGGATGTATCAAAGCTAACAATAACAACAAGTCCATGGGAAAGACTCAATAGGTGGATAAAAGTGCCAAATCCAGTCTAAACATCTGGTTGACTGTGTGAACAACCATGCTAATATTTTATTAAAATTATCCTATCTGACTCCTGATGATTTACAATTGTTAAAATATTTTTTTAAAAAAAGAACAACGATGGCAGAGACGAAGAGAAAGGAAACAAGGGTTATCAATCATCCTCTTCAAAAGTCTGGACAAAGACAAGTTTTTAAGACCCTTTGAAATCTTAGTAGTGTGGGAGCTGTTCAAATTTTGGAGGAAACTTCATTCCAGAAGGCAGATACTACTACAGGAAGGTACTTTACCAGAGTCCCAGGTTTACCAATATATGTAAAGCCACCAAAACATTAACCAAACTTTTTTGGTAGAACGTCTAGGAGATTCTCAATCATCCAAGTCATGGCTTTAGCAGTTAGAACTGAAGAAGCTTCTTGGATAAGAAGCAAAATGTTTTCAAAGAAAAAAAAACCAAGTTGCCTTTTGGAAAAGTACCTTTGGGACAATTTTGGTAGAAGATCAAAACAAAATAACACTCACCTTAGAATTTAACATGCAATATTTTATTATAGATGTATAACATGTAGAGTGGGTCTAGATAAGAGGCCTCTGCAAATTAGTCCTGATTACGTTCGAAATTCAACACCTACAAGATTTAATTCAAGCTACTTTATTCAGTTTTTTAAAAATATATGCCCATAGCTATAATGGGAAAGCATCCAAAAGGCTACGGCTGCTTCATTTGGCAGAATGGGATGAAAACAGCAAAGATAGTTGCTTTAGAGGACATTAACCCTGCTAAGTTTCATCTGGTTAATTCTCACTGCAGTACATTTTTTTCAAGCAGAGATGAGGAAAAATAGCGTAGATGTGCTAAACCAGTTGCTGTATCCCAACCTCAAAATAAACATTTCTCAGAGTTTTAAAAGTCCTAAGTTATCTATTTGTCCTTCTGGGAAACTGACTTGGCATGACATTGAAACATAATCACTCACTTACCCTTGGGGACACAAAGCGTTGTTGTCCTGATCAAGTGGGTGCCGAGAGCACTGGCAAAGCTATTTGGCAAAGATGGTCCTTCCCAAGGAAGATCACCCCTGTCTCCCTTGACTAGGATGCCAGGCCAAGTAGAGCACATTGGCAAAGCATAGCTCCCTCTGAGCAGACTTGGAGAAGTACCCTTGACTTTCCCTTGAGGTGTAGTGTAGCTCTGCTGCAACTAACTCACTTGTGTCACACTTGTTGGCAAGTTGCCAGGATTGGCAAGTTTGAGCTTTCTCTGGGAAGCAATAACAATAGCACTTAGACTTATATACTGCTTCACAGTGCTTTACAGCCCTCTCTAAGCGGTTTACAGAGTCAGCATATTGCCCCCAACAATCTGGCTCCTCATTTTACCCACCTCAGAAGGATGGAATGCTGAGTCAATCGTGAGCTAGCCAGGATCAAACTCCTGGCTGTGGGCAGAGTTTGCCAGTAATATTGTGTTCCAATCATTGCACCCCTACGTCTATTTGTAACCAACTTTGATAGAATATCAGTCTTGGGCAAGGAAAGCTTATCTCTTATGGACATGGATATAAATGGTGTTGGCTTGCTAGTAGTTGACTGTGTTACGAGAAGCAGCCTGTGTTCTGACCAAGGCTTCCTGAGAAAGTTACAATCACACGCTGTTCCCAAAAACCTTTTGTTTTATTTCAACAGCTGTGAATTATATGCATTCACATCTCATAATGAGTCCCAAACAGTTTATAAATAGTCCAACAGAAGTCTGCACAGTCTTTCAGGATAAGGCTGGTAAGCACCCTTGAAACTGAAATTGCTAATTAGCTGTACAAGGCCAAATGGAGCACAAAGTCAATATGGAGCTTCAGATTTTAAACCAACCAGAATGAACAAAGTTGCTTCCTGCAAAGCTCATGTCCCTTTGCTCCTCCTTTATGTCTTATGGGAGGGGCCAAACATCTCCAAGCCTTACTCCCGAGTCGCCCCTTTTGTCTTAACTGTTCTTGCCTTCTGGCAGCTCTGCACAAGCGCACACTGGGAACCGGCTCCCCTGTTCCTCTGCCTTGCTGATGTCAGATTCTGGAGTCTGCACATAACTCTCAGATGGCCCTGGCCTTATCTCTGTGTCGGATGCAGATCCCTTGTCCGAGCCCTCCCCGGACTTCAGGACTGGCCCATGTTCCTCCCCACTGTCTGACTCTGCTGCCTGCTCCGCAGGCCACCAATGGACCACAACAGTCTGGTACAGTGGGATGCAGTGTCACAAAGATAAGCTGACGGAAAAAAAGGGGCAGCATAGAGAAGGTGGGATTTGAAACTTTGCCATCCAAATATTATTAAGCTTAACACAAATTTGTCCATATGTCAAGAGGCTTCTATTTGTCATAATTATTCAGGAATCAAAAGTAAACTCTCACTCCAGACTGCATGTTTTGTTCATCAGCCTTGTGTCCATATTTGGTGTGCTGAGAGCTGAACTCCCATAAACGTGCTCCTCGACTTATGACCATAATTGATCCCAAAATTTCCATTGATAAGCAATACAGTTGTTAAGAGTTATAAACACAGCACAAAAGATCATTGGTTGCTCTCTTTCTTCTTTGGAAAGATTGCGAAGACCAGATTCCTCTCTAGAGCATTAAAAATCTCCACAGACCATTCTCATCCTGGTCATTCATATTTCGAACTGTTACCATCAGGGAGACATTATAGGTGTCTTAGAATGAGGACTAATAGATTGAGAAACAGTTTCTTTTCCAAGGCAGTAATTGTCTTGAATCAAACAGTGCATTTGTGATTTAGTCCTATGTATATAGTGGCATTTTTAAACTATTTAACTTACTAAATATTTTAGATAGGTTTTAGACTAGGTTTTTAATTATTATTATTTAATTATTATTATTATTTTAATTATTTTATTTTTAAATACTCCGTAGTGTGATTGTGATGTGATGTTTGGGGCACTGCTGGAGTAGCTTGCAAATTTCATTGTATTCGTGGAATGCAATGACAATAAAGATATTCTATTCTAAGTGAGTTTTGCCCCATTTTACGACCTTCCTTGCTGCAGTTTTTAAGTGAATCACTGCAGTTGTTAAATTAGTAACACACTTAACTGAATCTGCCTTCCCCATTGACTTTTCTTGCCAGAAGGTCGCAAAAGGTGATTACTTGATCTTGGAACACTGCAACCGTCATAACTATGAGTTAGTTTCCAGGCATCTGAGTTTTGATCACATGACCATGGGGATGCTACAACAGCTGTAAGTTGACTTTACAGTAAAGGAAACTGCTTAGAACAGGGGTGTCAAACTCAATGCCCGGGGGCCATGGGGTGCTTAGATCTGGCCCATGGGGCTGCCCTGGAAACAGCCCTAAAGCGGCTCATGGTGCCTCTGCCAGTGAAAACAGAGCTCGCCGCCCCCCCGAGCTCCGTTTTCACTGGCAGAAGGTTGCAGTAGGCCATTGCAGTGGAAAACGGAGCCCATTTTCACTGGCAGAGCGCTCGGACCACCACAGATGCCCCTGACACAAGTGACATGCTGCCCACACCCACCCCAGCCATCCGAGGTCAAACACAACCCTGATGCGGCCCTCAATGAAATCGAGTTTGACACCCCTGCCTTAGAAGAACCCCAAAGTGTCTTCCTTGGTTTTTGGAGCTTGACACATTGTCTGAGGAGAATCCACCCATTCCATCAGGATAAGAGAGAGAACAACGGGCCTGAGGCTGATCACCCTGAAGGAGTTAATGAGGGAAAGTGAATGAAGCCCCAAGGAATGTTAGTCCTGACATCCCAGAAGAGCTTCTGTTAAGCAGGGTAATTTAATGAGCTGATAAAACTCCAGTAGTTTTACAAGTTGCTGATTACCTTTTGAAACCCTGGTGTCTTCATTATTAGTTGGGGCTTGCTATCTAATTTTAGATCGCTTCTCATTAATTAAGTACATACAATGTAAAGGGGGAAAAAAGTATTGCATTGCTTTGAATATTTGAAAATTGGATAGTACTTGATCATAGACAAAACAATAAGTATCTTTATATAAAAGACTGGAAATCGCATGTGGATTCTTTGCTGAAAATGGAAAAAATTCATGATTTATGGATTTGCTGATGGAAAAGGATTGGCTATGGGAAGGGAATCATGTAATGTAGTCTTAAAAGAGGGGAAGGGATAATAAATTTATAGCTGGTATAAAGAAGATCAGAAGTCACTTCTTTATGTATCTTTCTCTCCTTTTTCTCCTGCACTTACTTGTTTTCTATTAATTTTTCTTTATATATTTTCACCTAAAAGTTCTAATAAAAGTTATTCTTATGGGATTCTTATTGAATTTTTTAAAACATAAAGACTGGTGTAAAGAAAAAGAAAGAAAGCAAAGAAAAGCAAAAAGTGCAAGGAAAAAAATTGAAAAAATGAAAGAAAAAGTAACTTCACAAATTTATGATTACAATTATATTTTAACTTCCTTCTCTTTAGAGTTACCTCATAGTACTCTTTGTCCCATAATCCATCCTGTCAAATCATCAAAACCATATATTACAAGTTGATTTTTTTCATGTTGTACAAAAAGTTCATTGGAGGTTTCTAGTCACCAAAAAGTGTAGAAAATTTCTCTAATCAAACAAATGAATTATCCATCTCCATAAGATCTGTCAATTTCATCAACCATTCCCTCATACTGAGTAGTTTGAATCTTTCCATCTCACTGCATATAATAATCTTGCTGCAGTAATAATTTATTGAAATAATCTTCCATAGCTTTTAAAATCTTTTTATCCATTAGCCCTAATAAGACGAGTGCAGGCTTCAGTTGAATATTAATCTCTAAGCTCCGTAGTATCAAAATATGTATTTGAATCCAAAATATTTTAGCTTTTTGTACATGTCCACCAAGTATGATAAAAAAATATGTTGTTCACATTTACAAAATACACTTGAAGTATCTTTATGCATTCTACAGAATTTCTCTGATGTCATATAATAAAAAGGTGTCATTTTATAAAAGATCTCTTTTAACATCAACAATGTAAATTTCAACTAACCACTTGTTTTTCCATTGGTCCATCTGTATATTATAACCAAAATTCTTAGCTTACTATATAGTATATTCTTGAACCTGTTCTTCCTCCATTTCAAATTTCAACAAATGTTTATACATTTTAACAATCATATGTTCACTATTAGTACACTGATATGGAGCAAATTAAATTATTTCTAAGTTTGATCCATACCATAAATCTTTTTGTCCCTTTTGAATCTTTCTGATAACTGTAAATGGGAAAACCATTGGCAACTATATCCTTCTGTTATTAATTGCTCTTTTGATAAATTAGTAACATTGTACAAAAAGTGATCACAAGATCCTGGGACACTGCAACCATTATAAATGCATGCCAGTTGCCAAGCATACAAATTTTGATCAATGACCACAAGGATACTGCAATGGTCGTAAGTATGAAAAACGGTCATGTCACCTTTCTCACTGCCATTCTAACATTTTACATATCTACGAAAACATATATATATATATATATATATATATATATATATATATATATATGTAGGTCTTGGTGTATTCGGGTCTTGTCCCGTGTAAGATTGAGAATACCTTGGCAACGTTTCGACGAAATCTCATCCGTCATCTTCAGGCTGGTGTCTTCAGCTTCGTTCTCCTGGGAGAAGTGTGTGATGTGGCTGTTTTCCCTTTTAAACTCTAGAGTTGGATGTGTTGTTACTTTTTGATTGGTTTGTGGAGTTGAGTAACAACACATCCAACTCTAGAGTTTAAAAGGGAAAAACAGCCACGATCACACACTTCTCCCAGGAGAACGAAGCTGAAGACACCAGCCTGAAGATGACGGATGAGATAATGCCAAGTATTCTCAATCTTGGAGGACAGACATACCTTACCCGTGAAAATCTACGAAAACATATATATATATACACATACATACACACATACACACATAAACACATATATACACACACACACACACACACATACATACACAGGTATGCAGGTCTTGGCGTGTTCGGGTCTTTTCCCGTGTAAGATTGAGAGTATCTTGGTGACGTTTTGATGAGGTCCCACTCACCATCTTCAGGCTGGTGCTTTTGGCTTCGTGCTTGTGTGAGCAAAGTCTGATTGGAGCTGCCGTCTTTCTATAAATACTGGTGGGGAGGTGTGGTGTGCTGGCTCTGTTGTAAGCGGGTTGGATGGCTGTGTTGTTACTTCTTGATTGGTTGATGGAGTTGATGTTTGCAGATTGGTTGGCTTTTTCATAAGACCCTGTGTGGCTGAGGTACTGGCTGTATGTCTCTCAGCCTTTTGTGTTGTAACGACCTGAGTAATGGGCTGTGTTCTATTGTTCTATTGTTCTATTGTTGAATTCTATTGTTGTGACATTCTGGGTTCTATTGTTCTATTGTTGTGACATTCTGGGTCTTGTGCTGTAATCTCCTGGGTCGTTGGCTGTGTTGTAACATCCTGAGGTTTTGTGGTGTAACCTCCTGAGTTCTGTGATGTGATATCCTGAGCGGATGGCGAAGGAGTTTATGAAATACCATGCAAAAATTGCCCAGCCACATACATTGGACAAACCAACAGGAGAATAAATGCACGCATCGCAGAACACAAGAACGCAGTCAGAAAACAAGAAAATACTTCCCCCCCCCTTTTTTTTTAATTACATTTATATGCTGCCCTTCTCTGAAGACTCAGGGCGGCTCACAATTTTTTGGGATACAACCCAGTGTGCTCAGCAATAGCCTTCCAGCACCTTAAAGCCACAGGACATGAAATTAATTTTGAGGGAACCAAATTAATCTCCAATGCTGAACACTTCAACAAGAGAATAATTAGGGAAGCCATCGAAATAGAGAAACACCCCCATAACATGAATAAACGGGATGATACCTCCCGCCTGCCAGACATCTGGAAACTAGCCCTAATCAACAAACGAGTCCCAGCCACGAAAACCAACACCAGACCCAAATTAACACATGACGCCACCACCAATCTCCCTCACCAGACTCAAACCCAAACCCATCCCATAGACGAAAGACAACCACCGTCCAGAAACCAGGCCACGGCTGCATCACCAGCTGCTACACCTTCCAACCCCCAAACTAAGCAAACTGACACACGCCATGAACACATAGCCAGACCTCAAACTTGGAGCCAAACCAAAGCCCAGAACGTTACATTACAGCCATCCGCTCAGGATATCACATCACGGAACTCAGGAGGTTACACCACAAAACCTCAGGATGTTACAACACAGCCAATGACCCAGGAGATTACAGCACAAGACCCAGGATGTCACAACAATAGAACTCAGAAGGTCATCACACAGCCCATTACCCAGGTTGTTACAACACAAAAGGCTGAGAGACATACAGCCAGTACCTCAGCCACACAGGGTCTTACGAAAAAAGCCAACCAATCTGCAAACATCAACTCCATCAACCAATCAAGAAGTAACAACACAGCCATCCAACCCGCTTACAACAGAGCCAGCACACCACACCTCCCCACCAGTATTTATAGAAAGACGGCAGCTCTGATCACACTTTGCTTGCACAATCACGAAGCCGAAAGCACCAGCCTGAAGATGGCGAGTGGGACCTTTTTGAAACATTGCCATGTGTGTGTGTGTGTGTGTGTGTGTTTTCATAAACATTTTGAGTACAGTGTATTGTCAGGGCATATCATTTACGAAAAAGCAAAAAGAAAACAAATAGAAATACTAACATGTATACTAACAACAAAAATAATAGTGTAACACTGTAATTTTAAATAGATTTTTATCTCTAACCACTTGTAAAATCTATTCCATGTTAAGTAATATTCTGTGTCTTCTTTGTCCTTTATTTTTAATGTCAATCTATCCATCTCTGCACAGTCTAGTATTTTCCAAATTACCTTTTCATCTGATGGAGTGTTCTTATTTTTCCAATATTGAGCAAATACAATCCTTGCAGCTGTCAATACATGCAAAACTAAATATACAGTCCCTTTATCATAGCTCTCTGGCATTATACCCAACAAAAATATTTCTGGCTTTAGATCTATATGTTGCTTAATCATCTTTTCCAACCATGTATGTATTTTTGTCCAATATTTTCTTGCTTTCGTACAAGTCCACCACATATGATAAGTACCTGGGGTTTGATTATACTTCCAACATTTGGTGGACATGTCGCCAAACATTTTTGCTAATCTTGCCAGTGGCAAGTGCCACCTATAAAACTTTTTATAGAGTCTTTCCTTATATGCAGTAGTCATTGTCAGTTTATAGTTCCTGTTCCATTGTAACTTTGAACAGTCACTAAAAGAATATAAGTTGAGGATTACCTGTAAATCAACACATCTATAGCAACCCTTTCACACAAAGATAACCAGGCCATGAAATACTTTTTTCCCCTGTGTTCATTTTATGGGACTAAGCCTCTGAAGATTTCACCAAACTCCAACTCAAAGTTGTTGAATACAAAACAGTTTTATTGAAGCATTTGCAAAGGCTGGTGGATCTCAATACAAAGGCAAGTGGCCACACCCAAATAACATAAAAGCATAGTTTTATAATCATCCTACACCCGTCAGTTTACACCACATCATTCCTTTCCAGGCCCAGTTGATAGCCCACTCTGGTCACATGCTTTCCCACCACCTATAATCTACTATTATACCTAAATGTTTAAAGTTAGTTAAGCCCAGAGTAGGTATTCAGCAGGTTCTGACCAGTTCTGGAGAACCGGTAGCAGAAATTTTGAGTATTTTGGAGAACCGGCAAATACCACCTCTGACTGGAGATTTTACAGTATCCTTCCCCTGCCATGCCCACCAAGCCACACGCATAGAACTGGTAGTAAAAAAAATTGAATCCCACCACTGGTTAAGCCCTTATTGTCACCCAAACTTGCTAAGCATTCATCCCCCTCATGTCTCACTTCTTTGATATTCCCCTATCAATTCCCTTATTTCACAAGAATTGCAGTACAGCTATAGAAAAGAACATTGATCAAGTGAAAAAAAAATATTTGAGAGAGAAAAACATAGATTTGGGTTAGATATATTCTCAGCCTTTCCCAAGGTTGACTTGACTATTTTCTTTGTTCATGAAGGCCTGAGAACAATTAAAAATGCTACAACATATTAAATGCTCTCCTGCCAGTCCCAGTCTCCAAAAGAGAGGCCTTTTCTTAAAAGTTAAGGCTTATGAGAAATTATCAGTACAAGAATTGAAAAGCAAATTTAAACATGGCTGTACCTTGGATATGTAGTTCATAAGGTATGTGCTAGTCTATATAATAGAACATTACAACTTATTATATTATTCCCCACAAACACAATCATGAATTATGTGCAGTATTTCCTCCCATATACTCATGACAAAACCACTCAAGTCCACCATTGCAGTGCATTAAAGAAAATTGGAGGATTTGGTTCAGGATAGAATAGCCAACTTTTATATGGATTAGGAAGTATGTTCCTAACACCGCTTTTGATAAATACAACAATTTCTCTTTTTGCCTCCACTTAAAAGACAAGCCAGAGCTGAAACGCCTGGCTTCTTCTCAAAACAATAACAAAGAATTTTGCATGTAAGATCCATAAAGCATACAAAATGAGATGAAAAGTTTTATTTCAGAGTGTACAGCAACATAACTTTTTTCAGATTTCTTCTTATCACTAGCAAACAGCAGTTATTTCTAAAAAAAAAAGGAGGCAGATATAAAACTAGCAGAGACAACCGAATTCTAGCCACATTTATAAACTCAGCTAACAAGAGGCAGAGCTTATTTCGGACTGCAGCTATAGTAAGATTTTGCATAAAGAAAGCAAATTTGCCTGCTGATTAGCTAGCTATTTCTTATCTATTGTGGTAAAATAATGTTAAAATGCTCATCAGTCCCGTCCCCCCCCCATTTTACTCCAGCTTCTTAAAGCACCCTTGACTACATTCCAGAATAAGCTAATTTTTGCTGCCAAATAAAGAAGGGGAAGCATTTTAAGTGCCTCTAGCTCATTTCAAAACCAAAAGTTAAAACTTCCCCTGAGAAGAGGCAGTTTAGGAATAAACCCTTTGGCTAATTAGGTTTAATGGGACATTGTCTTGGGAGATGTGATTTATTAGGCCAGTCTAGGCACACAATAGGCCTGCAGGGTTCAGTTTGTGCATTCTCTAACTGAATGGCAAATGTCCAAGCAGTTTTTAGAATATATCATTAAGGATTATTAAGAGAATGAAGGACAAACTACACGTTACACTCACAGGTCTGTAAAGGTTTGGACTGGAGAAGCATACTTAGGAGGTTGAGATATTGAGTGAAAACATGGGGAGAAAAGAATTTGTTACATTAAACCACAAACACACTAGTTTTCATCATTACCATCAAGTTTCATCATTATATTCCTTTTCATATAACAGACTTTCTTTATGAAAGCTGACCCTCTTCCTTTTTTTTTCAAATGTTGGACTAAGATGTTTTGTAAAAGTCTGTTACACTAATCAAGTGAATAATTATAGTGGATTATATATTTCATGCTTGCAGCATCAAACACTATTTAAAGATTTGTAAAAAATTGGCACATGGAATCTATACAACTTTGGGATTGTTTTCTGAGAGATTTGAACAGTCCTCTTATAGAAAAGAGGTATAACATACAACACTTCCGAAAATTAGTATACTCTTCATATGGAGAGGAAATATCTTTGGACATTGATTCTTCATTGAGGTATTTTTCCTCATTGTCATTTTATATTCCTGCTTTTCTTGGGGAAGGATAAGAAAGAAGAGCAGAAATGCCTTAAAGTAGTCAGAGTGTCGATTGTTTACTTGTTCAAGTAGATTTGCTGCAAGGGCCCTTTCTTAAGCACCTATCTGCTTGCCTCTCAGGTTAGCATAGGATGTTTAATCATGCAATGAGTCATCAAACAAATCGTTTTTTTATGCTGGAGACAATTAACCACTAATAGAAGCGAATAAACCTCTTTATGTCCCCAACGTGTAAATTTTCCATCCGCTTCTGTTCAGTACAACCACTGCGCAACAGCTCCTCTTTTTATTAAATGCATAGGCAATAACTCTGAAAGTGTATAACCCTTTTGTGAAGTTATTCAGAATATGTAAGAATGTATGACAGGGAAAGTGTTTAAAGGAAGCCGCAAATTATCTAGAGAATTGAATGGGTTAGTGTAACGCTCTAAAGCACACTAAAGCAGGAAGGCAAGATCATTTTAAAACATCTATTTTTAAACTGATGTGGTCTTTTTCTGGATAGTTTAAAAAGTATGGCTAGCTATGTGATTACATATCAAAGACAAAATGAGGGTAAATTTACATATTCTGCAGACAATAGCTGTAAGAGTCAAATTGTTAATAAGCAATTAGTGACTTACTGCTGTGACTCACTGTGCACAAATTTCTGAGATGTGCTTGTTGAGTATTAGGGCTTTCTTTCTTTTACAACCTTTGAGGCTTTTCCAGGTGCATCTAACCCTAATTGTTCAGCCATATTTCTTCCCCATACCAACACCAACCAAGGACAATATATAAAAATATGTTAGACTTGTCACCCATTACCTCGGAGGGAAATCTGACGATTAGTAGTTGCTGGAAATAGAGACGAGAAAGTGTTATTCGCGTTTGGTCATTTTATTTTGACTTAAAGATGAATGGAAACGATTATAACTCAGATGTGAGGAAAGGCTCTTAGAATTGTACCTATTCGACTTGGAATTGGGGGTGTTGTGGATAATTTCTTAAACTTGTAAGTTTCATGAACTTTGTGAAACCAATTCAGTTAATCTCGAGATTGAGTGATGTAGTGCAAAGCATAATTTTCAAAGTAGTTATGTACTGAAGAAATAAATTGCCCCATACATCATTCTCCATAAATAACTTGGGTTAGTCCCAACAGGCAACTGTATTTTCCTTAATACATAAACACATTCTAAAGTTTCCATAAAAGTGACCACATTTTGTGCTACAACAATACTTTACAATTGGGTCTGCATAAAATTCAGTTTTGCTAAGTTTCTGTTACAAAAGTGGATTTTACGTTGGAAGTTTTGTATTTCAATTGGAATAGCTTGTTTTTTTATTTAGGACCTCACCATACATACATAAAGGAATTATAATGGTTTGCACCATAAATAATTATATTTAGAGTCAGAGTGCTTTCCTCACTGATGAATTGAGAGGAAACCTTCAAATAAGATTAGAAACAATTTTAATTGTGCTAGGAGCATTTTGGATTTAAAGACAAGGTGCTTTGGGATTGGAGCATATTCCCTAAATCTTTTACTGAAGGAAAAAAAAACAAGTACAGACACCCATTCTAATCTTATCTTATAATGATCAGATAGGCAAATAAACTGTGGTTGCTTCTCTTCTTCCTCATCCAATGGAAAATCTGCCACTATGTAAATTGATGGAGGGCCAGAAAGGTTTGGTCTTACAAATGGAAATAACAGAATATTTATGGAAATAACAATATCTCTTGTTCAAGCAGGAGACCATATACAATTCCAGACAAATGGCTGTCCAGTCTCTTCTTAAAAACATCCACTGATTGGACTATTTCCACCTAACATATTTTTCAGCAATGGGAAATAATTTGAATGCTCTAAATGATCTGGGAACTCTTTCTGTTGCTTCCTGTTGCATGTGTATGGATGTTTATCCAAGAGTTACTAAGCTCTAAACCCAAAGATGGTATTTGTAAGAAAGTAAACCAGTCAGTCTTATTTTCTGAAATTTTATCTGCTTACCTGGATGGAAAGATGTATTGGTTTGTTCCATCTGCAATTGAAGATAATTTAGCATTATTCCTTTCACAAGGTGATTGCCAAAAAATACACTCCTTCAAGGCTCATTCAACAAATGAAGGAAGATAAAGTAAGGAAGTACTAAGATCTGCTTGAAAGCAGAAACCTGTAGCCTGGAAAGGACATTAAGAGCATATGCATTGTCTTAAATCCATTTGAACGCTTTTCGAAATGTAATCATATTTTCATCCCACCCACCAGTACGATATTGTGTTACTATTTTTCACCGTGATGACCTTGTTCAAATATATTTAGAATAATAAGCAGAAATGATATCATCCGAACATGCATACATTGATTCCCAGTTAAATTTCCCAAGGAAAACAGAAAGATTGAACTGTTATTTATTCCAAAGTATTTTTGGCTGTCTTCCTCTTTCCTCCCTTCTAATGGAAATGAACCTCATAAATCCAGCTGATAGAAATAATATATGGGTTCTCTGCAATGATAGGCAATCACAAGTTGATTTAACAGCCTTAATTCAACTTCATTAGCCTTGCGGGAGGAGCTTTGGTAAGAGCTCTTCTTCAGATTTAATTTAGACTTCAACTCTTTTTGTGGGCAGCTCGTGCTTTTCCTCCGCCGATTCTCAGTGAATGAAATTACCACTCTCTTCAAAAATGCCAGAGGCTTCCAAGAATTCAACAAGCCCTGATTGGATTCTCAGCATAATAGCCATTTCTCTTTCACATACTCCGAGCACAAAAAAACTTGTATCTTGTTATAAAAGTGAACTTAATCTCCTTTTGTTTTGACCTGGAGGGGTAATACAGAGGGACATGTTCAGAGATTGGTGAATTCCCAACTGAATGGAATATAAAAGACTAACAAGGAAAAAAAATCAATCTTTAAGGGAGATACGAGCTGAGGCCTTGTCTTCAGACCTCTACCAGTGGTAAATTACGTTGGATTTGGCCAGCAAGATAGCTTAAGTTTGTTTTCTTGCTTTTTGTTTCATAAATACAATGTGAGTTACCAAAACTAATTAGCTGAAATGGGAACAACAATATATAAAAAAGGATGAAATGGAGGGGAAAAGAGAATTTGATGGGGGGGAAATAACTACTTAAATTGTGATGTTTTCATATAAGATAAGGTTGGTCTAATGGTTAAGGCACTAGGCAGACATGAAAACCAGCAGGGTGACTTTAGGCCAGTAACTCTCTCTCAGCCCAAACCATGTGACAGATTTGTTGTGGTAGGGAAAATTGGAGGAGGAAGGAGTATTAGATATGTTCACGGTCTTGAGTTATATATAAAAATAATAAAGCTAGGATAAGAAAAACAAATCCTACTTAAAATTGTGATATTTCCATCTAACACAGCCAAGGTAGCCTAGTTATGCTTGTCATTGCATTATAATGTAATGTAAAGTTTTAGGGTTACTCTATGTATCTTCCTTCTTCCTTAAATTGTACTCTTTCGTTTATACAATAGATTGGCCAAAATGAAAGAGCCTACCGAAGGAAGTCTTAACTTCACCAACCATGTTCATTAGCATAAAAAAAGACCACAGCAGGTCTTTCTGTTTGCATTTCCATTATTTTTAAGTTTTTCACAAAAGCAGACAAATAATAAACTTGGAACTTTTCATAGGACTGTTGGTTATGTACTATGATAACAATCTTCTAGCAATTCCATCCATAAATAGAATAGGATTGATAATTAGACAACATTTCCACGTAGCTGAAAAGGACAATGGAAGAATATAGTGTGGATCTTGTACTTTAGCAATAAGAAATGAAATGAAACTTGACATTTAAATTCTGACAGATACATATACCTTTATAAACACGCAACTAATCATTAACCACAAGATGCATAACAGCGTCTAATATTTTAATGCTAAATACTCTATTCAAGAGGTATGTACGACAGATATTTTCACTGGTTATTTTTCTCCTTATATTGTTGGAATAACTGTGCAGTGTGGATTAAAATTTAAGAAACAGATTGTGTTAAAAGAGAGAAGAGAAAAAATATTTCCTAATATATACCCTGTTTCCCTGAAAATAAGACCCAACTAGAAAATAAGCCCTAGCATGATTTTTCAGGATGCTTATAATATAAGCCCTACCCCAAAAATAAGACCCAGTTAAGATTGCCAGCCAGCCAGACGCATTTAGAACTGTATTTCCCAAAAATAAGACTTAACTGGAAAATAAGCCTTAATGTGACTTTTGGAGCAAAAATTAATATAAGACCCAGTCTTATTTTCGGGGAAACACAGTGCACTAACAATTGAAATGGAAAGATGGTGAGAAATGGCCAGCCACTTAAAATCTTAATGATGGTACCCTTTACAGAAGATCTCTCTGACTTGGAAAACACCATGTAAATCCCTATGTCATTCACTTTTTTAAAAAAAGAGAGAAACAAGTGCCGAGTGTGGAAAGGATGTGCCTTCTTCCCTCTGTAGAACACAAATTTACCCCTTGATTTTTCAGTTATAAATTATAAATGTGCAGTGTGCTCATCTGTTATTCAGCAGCCTGGGCCAAAGGATGCAGGGGGCGGAGGTCTCTCTTCCTTTCTGTTCTTTAAACCAGATCTCCTTTGATGTCTATACCACTTATACACAGCAATCATTACATCCCACATTCCAGCATCATTAATGCAACTACAAACGAAACAAGTCAAGTTTTGAATACCCAATGTTTTATTATAATCACACAGATGTGAAGGGAAAACTGAACTAAGTAAAAATAATAATACTTCTGGATGGGATTGCTCCTTAGAGTAGCTCTGCTTGAAAGCAAAGGGGGAGAGAGATTGCCCTTGTGGGCATGAGCTTCATTCTTCAAAATCTTCCATTTTCTCATCTCTTGATTTGCAAAAGGGAGTACACTCGAAAGGTAAAAATTGGGCCTCTGAAATATGTTTCACAATGTCTGTGTTTGTGTCTCCTCTGCCTTGATGTTGGACAAGGAACTGTGTAACTATCCTCAGGGGTTACCTATAATCATTGCATTTTTATGATTTATATCTTGCCTTGGCAAAGGTATAGGGCTTTCTTTTTTTTCTTATATAATAATGGCCTCACTCTGTGTTTTGCTAGGGCAGCTCCTTAAAAGTTGAAATTACAATTGACCAAATTAGAACAAACATATTTAAATTATCTAGAATAAAAGAACAATATAAAATTGGTATGTTGAAATAACAACAAACACCAAACTAATTATGCAGAGGACTGAGGAAGAACTGCAGATGCTAGAAGTTTGATGTTTTGATAGTAAAATCTAATGTACTGTGTACATCAAGTGCCTTGCTCATAGGTTATCAATCTTAAATTACCCAATATCTGAAAATCTGCAAACCCTTAATACCATAATTCAGAACCCCATTGAAATTCTCTTCCCACCCACCCCCTTCATCAGTCAACATCAATGGCTATTATAAATCTGGCAAAATTTGTAAGCTTAGGTTTAGGAATACAAACCTAGCTCAAAAGAAAGTTCAACTTTACAATCTTCAGCCAAAAATGAACCTGGCTTTCCTTCAACTCATTGCTGCAGTTCCTAAATTCCTTTGTAACTTTCTGAATCTATATATTTGCATGAAATAATAGCAAAAATAGATATACAGAGGAAAGTAACTTTCTTCTTAGCCTTTTTTTATGTCCTCGTGCATTAATTTTATTTGAGACTTGCAAGTACTGAATGCAAAATGCAGTTTACTAACTATTAGGCTCCATATACTGTCACTGGCATGAAAGGAAATTATGAAAGTACAGAATTTCAGGAGTGGAAAATTATCTGGTATCCAGGAGCACACTTAATGTGGGCCACCTACCAATTGTGGCCTGCAAAATACAAGAATGGGACTATATCATTCATGGGCAAGATCATATTTCTAGGTCAGGGAAAGACTTTTTTTCCTTTCCTTTTTTTTTAAATACACCTAATTTTCTTTAGGGCTTATACCCCTCTAGTTTTAGTTTTTTGTTTATTTTCTGTTAGGAAATCATATCGTTGAATTTTGTAACAATCAGAGTAGGGTTCAATAAGAGATGTGGAAGCTTCAGTTCCAAAAGCAACAAGTACCTTGGTCATATCCTCCCATTCAAGCTGATGTTGAATTCTCACCACACCAATTGCTCACAAATTTTCCAGTAAACTTTAGTATAGCATTGCCCTGTATAATTTTAATGCTTCTTGTTTTATATATTTATAAAACCCTATAGCAAGTAGTCTTTAATACCTCGGCTATTTTGATTCTTAACAGGCTTGTCACTTGTCAGAAGCAATATTAAGGCTAAATTTATGTTTCCTTACTCCATGCAAAACCAATATTCTTTTAGAGTTCAAATTTTGCAGCCCCTTCCTAAGTCATCAATATTTATACAGGCCATTAGGATGGAGGTAAACTAGACCCAAGTGAACAACTAAGGATAACTGGCTATAACATCAGAAGTTATATCTAAGAAGTTCAAATACAGCACTTTCCATATTTAGACCAAGTTAGGAGAAGAATTACCATGAAGGATAATAAGGGTTGCCATAAAATATAACTCCTAAAACTTTCTGTTTATAGTTTAGTTTTCAAGTTTCCCAAAGACTGCTACTGGATTGTTTTTGAGACAACTGTCACAAGGATAATGTATTCATGTCCTATGCTCGTCATGGAAGAAAATGTGAAAAAAATGATCTGTTACCTGCCCTTTTTTTTTCTTTCAACAAGGCTAGCAAGCTGGATATCTACCTCAGTCCAAACACAGGTATCCAAATGCAAATGCAGGCAAACTTTTAAAGGAAAGTTCCAAAAGTGCTTTTTCAAGAGGCAACTGGACTTTTGTTTTATCTTTTGAAGATGTTTTGCTTCTCATCCAAGAAGCTTCTTCAGCCAAGATTCTTCAGCCTCTTGAAGAAGCACCTTTGGGACAACAATGACCTGGATGACTGAGAATCTCCATAGACTTTTAGAGGAAAGGAGTTCCTTTTACCAATATCTTAAAATAGTAACTGTAAGCATAATCTCTGGCTTCATTGAGGTCAAGACCAGGAATCTAATAAACAAGCATCAAACTCAAAGGAAAAGGCAAGAAACACAATGAGGTGGAATCCAGCATTCCAATTAGGGCACAGGAAGCTTAGATTGACAGTGTCAAGGCTTGGAAAGCTCACTTCAGTTGTTCTTCCAGGAAGTGAGGCCAATATATAAGCCAAACAGCCTCCTCCTAGTTTGAGCCACTTTAGTCTAATGGTTAATGTACCAGGCTAGGAACCAGGAGACTGTGAGTTCTAGTCATGCCTAAGGATTAGAACTCACAGTTTTCTGATTCCTAGCCTGGTGCATTAACCCCTGTTTAATGTTACAGTTCTGCCTTAGGCATGACTGCCAGGGTGACTTTCGGCTAATTGCCAAGAGATTAGGGTTCTAGTTGTATTTTAGGTGTGATTGACAGCAGGGTAACTTTGGGCCAGCCACTACCTCTCAGCCCAATCCACGTCACAGGGTTGTTGTTGCAGGCAAAACAGGAAAAGGAAGGAGTGTTAAATATGTTAACTGCCTTGAGTTGTTTATAAAAATAATGAAGGCGAATGGGAATCAGCATAAGTAAAATCAGGAAAGTATGAACTTTATCTGAAGTGTTCTCTCTGCAAGATTAATGTTATCTTTGCCGTAGAATCAATGCTGTCTTGTCTGTCCACAATATAAATGTTTTGAGATCTGTTTTTATTCAAAAACATGAAACCCAGTTTCTAACCCTCAACTTAATCCTCAACCACAACTGAGCCCAGAATTAAGTTGTTAGTCATGCCAGTAGTTAAGCAGGTCATCACGTGACCGTGAACTATTTTACAACCTTTTTGCAACAGTCATTAAGCAAATGTTGCAAACATTAAGAAAATTCATTATCCACCATGGGCAGTTTTCACCCCTGGAAACCAAATACCAGTTTCCAGCAAAAAAAGTCATACATTATGGTCCCATTAACTGTAGGATGCTGTAAATGGTTGTAAATGTGGGGTGGTTGCCGAATGCCCAAAATATATTTTTGTGCATGGAGGAGCATGGAAACTTCAAATCTGGATTTTAAGTAACCCTGAGGAGGTCCACCACAATTTTGATCAGTTGCTAAGTGACCAGTTGTAAGTTGAGGACTACCTGTATAACACCAGGCCACAATAGCCATTTATAGCTTACAGCTATAGAGTTGACAATAATGCAAGGGTCACAACCTTTGCTTGATGTTTAATTGTAACATATAGCATACCTTAAAATTGTTAAAAAGTTTTCCATGCAATTCAGAGCATCAGAATTCAAATTTCAGGGGCATTTAATTTATTGTTTTTATATATTTATTCTGAATATGGTAGCCACATCTAATTATTTTGTTAGCGTTTTCAGTAAAAATGTCAACAGCATCCATTTATTTATTTGATTTATATGACCATTCAGCTCATGTATGAGGTTCCAGGCACTTTACAATAAAATGGTTAAGCACAAATAAAATGCATAATATGAAATAAAGACACAAAGCAGCTGAGCATCATGAAATAACCATCAACAAAAACAAATTGGGGGGGGTGAGGGTGGGAAGTCAGATATATGACACTGTAACACAGAAGTTTATCTGAATGTGACAGTAACAATTAGCAATCTTCACAACCAGCAATCTTGCTCCATCTCTTATTCATATGATTTGCTTAGCAACCTTTTCATCAGACCCAACTGCAGTCACTAAGCAAGTATTAGTTTTTCTGCTACCACTTTAGAGCCCGTATGTACAGACAAACCTGCCTACACATACAATTTTTTGAAAACTTTGCAAGGGTAATTGCAGAAATCTTAGCATTTTACATTTTGATGTAAGAAAAATCTTGTTGAAACCAAACCCACAGAACTTGCTTTCTTCCCCAGCCTTCTCAGGTGCTGAAGATTCTTGTAAGGTTCTTCTGTTCTTGATTGCATTTGTGGACAGAAGATCTACTCTATTCTATTCTATTCTATTCTATTCTATTCTATTCTATTCTATTCCTATTCTATTCCTATTCTATTCTAATTCTTTGCCTGGTTTGGTCCTTGGCCTGGAATGCTTCCCTTGGATTTAGTAAGCTGCTATTTGAACATTTGATGGGATGGTCCTCCTTCTGTAGAAAAGATCTACATTCCATGAGTTCAGGTGGCGTTACAGGTAGTTCTCAACATACAACTTTTCTTTTGACATTGGTTAGAAGTTACTGTGGTCTTGGAAAAAGTGATTGATGACTTGTCCTTGAAATTATGATGATCACACCACCTCTGCAGTCACGTGATCACAATTCAGGGGCTTGGCGACCAGCTCACATTTATGATATCGCAGTATCTTGTGGTCATTTGATTGCAATGTGTGACTTTTCCAGCCAGCCTGACAAGCAAAGTCAATTGACAAGACAGATTTGCTTAATGACCATGGTGCTTTGTTTAACAACCACAGTAAAAATGTTTCTAAAAGGGTCCAGTTACATGATGACTTGGTTAATGAGCACATCAATTAGCGACCGGAATTCCAGTCCCAATTGTAGTTGCAAGTTGAAAGCTTCCTGTATCCATTGATTACTATAGGCATAGTACTTATGAATCTCCCAAGAGTCTAAAAAAGCATTATTTTTATTTTTATTTTATACTGGGATTTCTATGCCGCCCTATCTCCCAAAGGACTCAGGGCGGCTCACAACAATAATAAAAAGATACAATACAAATATTAAAAAGCCAATTAAACAACATCCCAATATAATAATTAACATTAACAAACCAGCACTAAAAATCCCACCCACTCCATCAGTCCAGGTCAGCAAGCTGAAAAACCATGTTTTCAGGCCATGATGGAAGGATTGAAGGTCAGGAGCCACTCGAAGCTCCAGGGGCAACTGATTCCACAGGGTGCGCGCTCCCACAAAAAAGGCCCTACCCCTAGGGGTCGCCAGCTGAAACTGTCTGGCCGATGGCACCTCAAGGAGGCCCTGCCTGTGTGAGCGCACGGGATGTTGGGAAGTCATTGCTGGCAGCAGAGGTTCCGCAAATACCCCGGTCCTAAGCCATGTAGGGCTTTATAGGTGAGTACCAGCATTATCAATTCCTCCCAATCTATGCTTTATAGATTTGTGATTACTTTATGATATGTCTATATTCTATATTGTGAAAATGTTCTAATAAACTATTTTATCTTGGACATCTACAGGAGTATTCAAAATAAAAAAGACTCCACTATGGACCTTTCATACCATTCACTTATTCTTCATACATCTTGCTAGAAAATGTCTGTGAAAAAAAATATTTTAATTGCATCACTAATCCTTGTCATTTCTTTTTCCATGGTCCTTTACCATCACTCCCTCCCCAGTTTAATAGGATGGTGGGGTCATGACTACAAAACCAGGTTTCTCATGGAAAACAGTATGTATATTCCCCTTCAGTTTTAAATTAAGGGTTTACTTATGGGTTTTTTTTAAAGAAGGTATATAAATGGCATCAAAAGGAATAAAATTGCTGCAGAATAATAGCAAAGATGATTCTTTTAGTACAAGGAAATGTTTCCATTCTAACCTGAAATTAAAGGCTCAGAAGGAGTCAAAAGACAAAATAATATCCAAATTTATACAGATGATTTATTGGTAAAGGCCTCATTTGGCACCATCTTTTTTCTGTGGCTCTATTGTCACAACAAGAGGGAGGGAGGGAGGGAGGGAGGGAGGGTGGGGGAGAGAAAGCATGTTGGGGAACACTGCTTGGGAATTTAAAAAACGAACACCAAAATGTCAAAGAAAAAAATCAACATTTTATTACAAAAATAAAATAATTCACTGGCTTCTACAGTTCTAGCCTTAACAGGAAGGCAACATTGATTGTTTTGTGAAAATTCCAAATTTTGATAATATTTATTTGGCATTATTATATGCCTATCATTTAACAGCCTGTTTTTGTTTAATTTTGATCAGAGTTGTAACATTGACATTTTGTTTATGCTCTTTTATGCATTTAAAATGTGCTTAGAGTCTTGAATTTGTAATACTACTGTTTTATTACTTTTTATAAGTGCTCCTGTTTAAGTGTGCTGTCCTCAAAATAATTTTAAAAATATTAAGTTTTTTTAAGTCATTGGTTATTATTGAAAATGATCATTTCTTCAGGGATTAGCCTCAAAGTTTAAAAAAGGCCTGTTTACTTCTTTCATAAAAGTGTGAATGCAACTTTAACAGCATTTAATCAAATTTAAGGGGATCATTTGATATTACGTTGAAAAGATCTAAACATTTTTGAAGCTAAATTTCTACTTTTTGCATTAAAATATTGAAAATGGTTGACACCCAATTTTTTTGATTAGCTGATAGAGTAGCATCAAACTAGATTTGGGGGGTCTGGAGAAAGTTCTCTGCAAAAGAGGACATTCATATAATATTGAACGCAGCCTAATACCTTTCCAACTATATATAAAACCAGATTCCTCACACAATGTATTATTGTTACAGAATTGCAACTCAGCCCTGGAATCAATGGATTTCGTTTATCCAATCCTTCCATCTTAATGGTCTGTGCTCTTCATGCTAGCTTAGAGGTGAGTAATTATTTTCTGCTAACAAGACAGTCAAACAAAGGAAAAAATGGTTTCATTCAGGCCGGCTTGGACTCAGACTGGCAGGGGTCGGAGGATGGGGTGACGGTGAGTCTGGCCGATACCATCTGGGTTGAGTTCGATCCTGTTTCTCTGGATGAAGTGGACAGGATCATGCGGAGGCTGAGTTCCACCACGTGTTTATTTGACCCATCTCCTTCCTGGTTGGTTTATGCCTCCAGGGAGGTTACATGTGGCTGGCTCCAGGCAGTTGTCAACGCTTCTCTAGGGGAGGGTTCCTTCCCTGCTGCCTTGAAAGAGGTGGTGGTGAGGACCCTCCTCAAGAAGCCTGCCTTGGACCCAGCCATTTTGAATAACTATTGTCCAGTCTCCAACCTTCGCTTTTTAGCGAAGGTTGTTGAGAGCATGGTGGTTCAACAGCTACTGACATTCCTGAAGGAAGCTGATTACCTGGATCCATACCAATCAGGCTTCCGACCCAGGCACAGCACGGAGGCGCATTGGTCACGCTGACTGATGATCTCTGGAGGGCTTGGGACAGGGGTTTTTCCTCTGTCCTAGTCCTATTAGACCTCTCGGCGGCTTTTGATACCATCGACCATGGTATCATATTGCGGCAGCTTGAGGGGTTGGGAGTGGGAGGCACCATTTTATGGTGGTTCTCCTCCTACCTCTCGGGCCGCGTGCAGTCGGTGTTGGCAGTGGAGCAGAGGTCGAGCCCGAGGCCCCTCACTTGTGGGTGCCCAGGAGTCAGTTCTCTCGCCTCTCCTGTTCAACATCTATATGAAGCCGCTGGATGAGATCATCCGTGGTTTCGGGGTGAGGTATCATCAGTATGTGGATGATACCCAGCTTTACATCTCCACCCCGGACCACATCAGTGATGCCCTCTCCGTGATGTCCCGTTGTCTGGATGTGGTGCAGATCTGGATGGGGAGGAACAGGCTCTGACTCAACCTGGCAAAGACTGAGTGGCTGTACGTACTGGCATCTCGGATTACTCAGGATATACCATCTTTGGTCATGTGGGGAGAGGTGTTGCCCCCCGTGGACAGGGCGCGCAATCTGGGTGTCCTCCTGGATGCACAGCTCAGTTTGGAGGAGCAGGTGGGAGCTGTGTCCAGGGGGGCATTTGTCCAGGTGCGACTGGTTCACCAGCTGCACCCTTACCTGAGCCGAGATGCCCTACAGACAGTCACTCATGCACTTGTCAGCTCCTGACTCGACTACTGCAACACCCTCTACATGGGACTTCCCTTGCGGACCACCCGGATGTTGCAGTTGGTGCAGAATGTGGCCGCGCGGGCTGTGATGTGGGTGTCCCGATACTCCCATATTACACCCCTCCTGGGCGACCTGAATTTGCTGGTTGCCTTCCGGGTGAGATTCAAGGTGTTGGTAACAACTTATAAAGTCCTACATGGCCTGGGTCCGGGGTACTTGTGGGAGTGTCTCCTGCCGGCATCACGTTCCGATTGCCCGGTACGCTCCCACAGACAGGGCCTCCTTGGGATACCGTCGACCAGACATTGTCGGTTGGTGGTGCCCAGGGGCAGGGCCTTTTCTGTGGGAGCACCCACCCTGTGGAACCAACTCCCCTTGAGCCTTCGTTTGGCCCCCGATCTCCGCTCCTTCCGCCATGACCTTAAGACCTGGCTTTTTCAACAGGCCGGTCTGGACTAACCGGGGGGGGGAGGGTTTGTTTTAGAGGGTTTTTAAATTTTAATTGAATTTTAATTCTTAGGCTTGTATTTGGTTTAACGTCTCTTTATTGTAAAATTTGTAATGAGTTTTATATTGTTAGTCGCCCTGAGTCCTTAGGGAGAGAGGGCGGCATACAAGTCTAATAAATTATTATTATTATTAATATTACTTCTTGATGGCAGTAAAGTGAAAAATCTGTCCAAAGATGAATTCTTTGAATAACCTGTTACAGTGGTACTTCATTACTCATCATTATTTGGTTCCAGGAGGTGCGAGAAGTACCAAAAACGATGAGTACCAAACAAATATTTCCCATAAGGAATAATGTAGTGAGTTACAATGCAGCCAACACTGACAAGTTCTAGTTTGTGCGTTGAGTACCAAACAATGAATGCTGGGTCAAAATTTTTGCATCAAAATGTGTTAGGTACCAAATTTGATGAGTTTCAGAGCAGTTGAGTACCAAGGTACCACTGTACTTTCTCTCTCTCTCCCTCTCTCTCCCCCCGCCCTCAAGTCATTGCACACTTTCCTTTCATTGGTTCCATTGCAGTCCCACATTCCCCTTTCAGCAGGGACATGAACAGATGAACAGATCCATAGCTACTGTAAATGCTTGAATCAGACAAAAGACAGAAAGGCTTCAAGCTGGAAACATGCAATACATTAATTAATTGAATTGATAAATTATGTAACTAAAATATAAACATTATTCCTCTAAATTTATATTTTCATGCAAAAATCAAGAAAGTAGTAAGACCGAATAGGCACTGTGTAACATCAAGTTGAGCCAACACATCAGACTAACGAAGAAAAACTTCATAACAATGAAGCCTTCTGCTGATCCACATTTATTTTTCCCTAGCATCAATTGATAAATTAAGAAAGAAATTAAAATTTGCAAGCTTATATGGGAATGTATTTACTTATTTAGTTCTATTATTTAATCTAGAGCCCCCTGGCTCCTATTGACTCTTAAAAGGCTTTCACTTTAAAAGCAAGTAATTATAAAACATAACATAAAATCATGATTGTATGTCCAGTTGAGAAAAAGCATACATACATACCAAAAAGAAAAAAGAAAGATTATGCACTGAAGCTACTCCACAGAAGAGCCAGATTTTACCACCATCATAAATGTAAAAATTGCTCTTATTGGTAATTCTGTTTCTTAAAACAAAGCTACATTATGGTGTAATATTATTATAGGGACTGAATCTTTTCTTTGGAAAATATGGATAGGCTTTCTGGAGAGAGAGCATGTTCTTGTTGGCTTGTATGCTTTTTTCTCATCTGAATGTCCATGATTTGTCTCTTACTTCTTATTCTGACTTGTTTTTAAACTGAAAGTTTCCTGGAGTCAATAGGAGCCAAGGGATTCTAAGTTAAAGAAGTAAATAAGTAAATATATTCCACTATAAGTTTTCAAATTGTAATTTCTTTCTTAATTTATCAGTTGAAGCTAGGGAAAACTAAATGTCTGTCAGTAGAAGGCTTCATTGTTATGAAATTTTTATGAATCAGTCCAGTGCATTGTTACACAGAATGCCGAAGGAAGCATCACATGGAGGAACCAGGGTTTCTGGCTTGACACAGAGTTTTAACCCCAAGTAAAATCTGCAAATTTCATAGAAATACTGGGAAGCAATATATCCTGGATTATTATTCACTTCTGAGTTACAAATCAGTGATTTTTTTCAAAGAAAAGAATAACCTAGAATTTAATATATCAAGTCTCGTTTCTGTGAACAGAAGCTCTAATGTACCTCACATGTCTTCACTTAGTTGCTTTGTAGAAAACAATTAGCAATCTTTAGGGAAACCTAATATAATGGGTGTTGATTCATAATTTGCTACTTACATACTGATTTCTATCAGAAGCTAATGTAGTGTGTATATCTTTGAAAAATGCTATTTGACAGCCATCCATATCCTTTGATATTCACACATATTTTTATTCATCTCAGGCTGCCGAAGTCTCACTTGGGGACATTTTGGAAGTGAAAACCAAGCAATTTTTCCTCCTAAATTGCATTGCCAGTAAAACAAAACAAAACAAAATCAATCACAGAATTACTAATAACCTAAAGAGTTTTATTTGAAAACATTAAGATTTAAAATTCTGTATTAAGAAATGCCAAGGGGATATGGCAGTGTATTGTACGCGAGAGGGTGTCAGTGAGAGGGTGCATTTATTTATTCATTTATTTATTCGTTCATTCGTTCTGTTCAGCAATTAATTTGGTTTACCCTTGAAACATCTTTTGTGTTTTGTAAACTTTATATGACCTTAGAGATGATACTCTGCTCTGACCCAGATGGTGCTTACAAATGAGGGTGGGGGGGATCTGTCATTTAGCCCACTGCAGGGGGTCAAAGGCAGGAAGCGCACATCAGTTTCTACGAACTTCCCTTTTTGTGTTTGCATTACACTTTTGGCACAGTCAGGATTCCCTTGCGCTAATTGCTGTAGTTCAGTGAAATAGACAATCTCTGGCAAAAGAGGATACTTACAAAATGGTCTGCCATCTTGCACAGGGTACATTAAGCAGAAGGTACACTTGATAAAGAAACAGCTGAACAAGGCAAGGGTTAACACACAACAAAGGCAGTTTTCCTTTTACAGAGAAAAAACATTTGTGATGGAAACATTTTTCTTCATCTGTATACATGCTCTACAAAATCTTTATAAGTTTAACTCCAGCTGGGAAGGGTCTACAGCAAGTCATTTCCTAAAGTTTCTGCAATATGAGATGACTTCTGTTGTCTTCCCCATGCTGGCAAGTAGTATTTTTTTATCCCTTTCTCTTCCCAAGTTCCAGGGCATTAAAGTTGTGAATATTTGTTCCCAGTGTCATCATGTTAACAAAGGGGGCCTAATTCTCCCAATCCACATGTTTCCTACAAGACCTACTATCCTTGGGAAGCAGTTGTAGCTTTATGCTGTTCCTTTCTTGGGAATATCTGATCATCCTTGAAACACAACAGCACTTAGAAGATAATGCTGAAAGTAATTAAGCTAGCAAGAGATAATTTTCAAGTGTATTTGCTACAGTGCATGGTGTTTGCAGTGAATGGAAGGGATCTTGGGGAACTGATTGCTTAATATGTCTGAAATGTCATTACAATATGGGGACGCTATAAAAGAAATGGGTTATAACTTTGGGAAACTTTGGCTTTTGGCTTTTCCTACTAACATGATATTGCTAGTGATCAAATAAATGTTGGCAATAAATCAAAATAGGGTATTATGTGGTTGAAATGGTTCGTTTTAGGCTGTCTTTGTAGAGAAAGGAATCTTCTTTCATGCAGCAATTATGTTTTTGTTTGCTTGCTTGTTTTAATTAGATCTTTGCTCAAACTACAATGAAGTGCCTGAGAAGGAAATCCATGCTTCTTACTGGTTACTTGGAGTACCTGATAAAGCACTATTATGGCAAAGATAAAAATTACCCTGAGAAGCCCCTTATCAAACTGATCACACCATCCCACCCTGAAAAAAGAGGATGCCAACTCACCTTACTTTTCTCTGTTCCAATCAGAGATGTTTTTAAAGAACTGGAAAAACGAGGAGTTGCTGTAAGTAACCTAGGCTTACGTTGGAAACTTCAGAATGCTTTTATTTTATGGGAGTGACATGTTAATTTTAGAATAGCATTGGCATAATGCACAGGGTAGAATAATTAAAACAAAATAATGTTTAAAGTAGCATTTCACAGTTCATAAATATTGAGCATTGATCTCATGGTTTCAGGGAAAGAAAATAGAATAGGTGAGATGCAGTAGCATTTCTAGGAGGATCACTTGATAGTTTTCATATATAAGTCATAAAATTAACACCAAGGCTAAGCTACACATCCCTGTAATGAATATACAACAATTTTTTGAAAATTGGAACTGGGTATCATAAAGTTGGGGGTGAATGTACAATAGCATTAAATAATCTAAAGCAGGAGCCAGCAATTCTGGGAGCTGAAGTCCACACAGGTCTTCAAAGTTGCCAACGTTGAACACTCCCAGGGGTGGGATCCGACAGGGTTAACTACCGGTTCGGTGATTTACGAGGTTCGGTGATTTATGATGTGCTTCCCTGCACGCTCGTGCGCACCTGTAAATCATCATCAGCTTGGTGCCTAGACAGCTGAGCAGCACTGCGTGCAGAGAAGCAGCCTTTGAAAAAGCACTTTTTTCCTGC
The DNA here is from genome assembly GCA_009733165.1 of Naja naja. NCBI lineage: Eukaryota > Metazoa > Chordata > Lepidosauria > Squamata > Elapidae > Naja > Naja naja. The sequence goes on along the minus strand of CM019148.1, from coordinate 225,881,287 downwards.
TTTTTTAACTCAGCTGTGCCTGGCATGGCAGCTGAAGTTGAAAAAGCAGGAAATAAAGGTCAGGTAAGAGCCCGGGCAGGTGGGTGGGCAAAAACATCAGCAGACATAGAACCGGTTCTATGCTGCTCTTCAGAGCTACCGGTTCTATAGAACTGGACAGAACTGGTAGAAACCCACCCCTGAACACTCCTAATTTAAAGATTGGTTGGTTGGTTGATTGATTTCCTTTGTTTCTTCTTAAAAATCAAACAATTCCTTCAAACCACTACCCAAAGAAAATGTCCCTATTACACTGTATAATTTTATAATGCAGCTTTTATGAACCCTGTGTGAAAGGAAAATTGTGGTCTGGTGGATTTTGGTTCCTTCTACCAACAGAAAGACAAGTCTGGTTCTAATACCTTAGAATTATAAGGCTTATTAGAGTATTATGTTTCCAGTTTTGCAATTAAAGGAAAAGACGAAGTCACTGAGGTTAACATTTCACCCAAGAACAAAGTAATGATTGGAAAGACACTCTAAAAATAAGGGTTTTTTGAAGACTTTTTGAAGTCCTAGCACAAATCATGTAATTGTCTTGAAAATAATATGGAAATGATCTGTCATTGTGTTCTTCCAGATTACAGGGCAAAAGGTTTGTAGGAAAGTATGGAGGCTGGTATGGTACACAAATGTTACACACGTGATTTTTTTTTTTTTGTATTTTCACTTATGACAAACCAACACAAAGGCATTCAATTTGTGGAATATTTATCTGGGTGTTTTGCAGTGCGACATGCGGGAACCTGATGCTCTCCGGGTTGCCCCAGTTCCTCTCTACAATACTTTCCAGGATGTGCACAACTTTGTTGAAGTCCTGGGATCTGCAATTGCAGCTGCAAAGCAGACAGCCAATTCAAAGTCGCTTTCCTGATCTTATTGATGACATAACTGTATCTTTATCCTCTTCTCCTGACCAAATGCATCAGAGATTTCAAATATGTTTCAGGGTGTGGGTGGGATTTCTTCCAGATTGGGCCATATTCTACTACTTTACTTGCAAAGATTAATTCACTTTCATATTGGATTGTAATGTGCTTTTTATTAAAACTCATGCTTTCACCCATTGGGAGTTTTGTGTGGCATCATTATGCAGAACAGGACTTTTGATCATTCCTGTTTGTGTGATACTTTTATGTGTAAACCGCAGTCCAGATTAAGTGGCAAGCAGCCACCTTTCTCTCTGAGTTGCCTGGGAGGGATATTTTGCCTGCACATGAAGAGTAGAAACTTCTTGACACTTTGTGCTATCACCATGAATGGCTAGCAATTCATTGACTTCATTTTTTTTTAAATCACATTTATATGCCACCCTTCTCCAAAGACTCAGGGCGGCTTACAATTTTTTGGGACCCAGTGTGCTCAGCAATAGCCTTCATTCCATTGTATAGGCCTGCTTATTACTAAGCGGCATTTTTACAAGGTCAGCTAATTGCCCGCAACAATCTTGGGTCCTCAATTTACCTACCCCGAGAGGATGGAAGGCTGAGTCAACCTTGAGCCTGGTGGGATTCAAGCCTGCAATAATTGTAGGCAGCTGGAACTTAAGTGCAGGCATTTAACAGCCTGAGCCACCAAGGCCCTTATTGTTGACTTAAATACAAGAGGGACCATAATTCTTTTTCAAATACTGAGATCTGTTCTTATTTATTTATTTACTTATTTATTCGACTTGTATGCGCCTACTCCCTAAGGACTCAGGGCGAACATTAAAACGGAACAAATTTACAATAAAAAGACAATTAAACAAATAAACAAGCCGAATACAATTAAAAAGTTGAGAAAATTAAAACCCTCAAACCCACCCACCCCCCGGGTCATTCCAGGCCGGCCTGTTGAAACAACCAAGTCTTCAGGTCTCGGCGGAAGGAGCGGAGGTCAGGGGCCAAATGGAGATCCATGGGGAGCTGATTCCAGAGGGCAGGTGCTCCCACGGAGAAGGCCCTAGCCCTGGGAACCGCCAGCCCGCAATGCCTGACCGACGGTATCCCAAGGAGGCCCCTCCTATGGGAGCGAACAGGGAGATCGGAAAGTGATGCTGGCAGGAGGCGTTCCCGCAAGTACCCTGGACCCAAGCCATTTAGGGCTTTATAAGTTGTTACTAACACCTTGAAGGCAACCTGAGAGGCGACCGGCAACCAATGCAAGCCGCGCAGGAGGGGTGTAACATGGGAGTATCGGGATACCCCATCACAGCCAGCCGCATTCTGCACCATCTGCAACCTCTGGGTCAGCCATAAGGGGAGCCCCATGTAAAGAGCGTTGCAGTAGTCGATTCTAGAGTGTGCGCATGAGTAACCATTCAAAGGGCATCTCGGTCCAAATAAGAGGAGCTGGTGAACCAGCCGAACCTGGGCAAAAGCCCCCCTGGCCACAGCTCCCACATGCTCCTCCAAGCTGTGGATCCAGGAGGACACCCAGGTTCCTCGCCCTATCCACGGGCAACACCTCTCCCCCCATGACCAAAGATGGTACAGAGATGCCGGTAAGAACAGCCACTCAGTCTTGGTGGGGTTGAGCTGAAGCCTATTACTCCCCATCCAGACCCGTAGCCTCCAGGCACGGGACATCACAGAGAGAGCATCACTGATCGGGTCTGGGGTGGAGATATAAAGCTGGGTATCATCAGCATACTGATGATACCTCACTAAAACCTCGGATGATCTCACCCAGCGGTTTCATGTAGATATTAAACAGAGAGAGCGGACCCCTGGGCACCCCACAAGTGAGGGGCCTGGGGCCGACCTCTGCCCCCTGCCAACACCGACTGGAGCGGCCGAGAGGAAGGAGAACCACCAAAGCGGTGCCCCCACCCCCAGTCCTCTGAGCGCTGCAGAAGGATACCATGGTCGATGGTATCGAGCGCTGAGAGATCTAACAGGACAAGGACAGAGGAACAACCCCTGTCCCAGCCCTCCAGAGATCATCCATCAGTGCGACCAATGCTGTCTCCGTGCTGTGTCGGCCCTGAAGCCCGATTGATATGGGTCTAAATAATCAGCTTCCTCCAGGAACAAGGGAAGCTGCTGAACCCGCTCTCAACAACCTTCGCTAAAAGCGAAGGTTGGAGACTGACGATAGTTGTTCAAAGCGGCGGGTCCAAGGCAGGCTTCTTGAGGGGGGCCTCACCACCGCCTCTTTCAAGGCGGGGAAAGACTCCCTCACTCGAGGCGTTGACAATTGCCTGGAGCCAGCGCGTGTAACCTCCCTGGAGGCATACACCAACCAGGAAGGACACGGGTCCAATAAACGTGGTGGAAGACAGCCTCCGCATGATCCTGTCCACCTCATCAAGGGAGACCAGGTCAAACTCAACCCAGATAGAATCCACCAGACCGTCGCCACCCCATCATCAGACCACTGCCAATCAGAGTCCAAGCGGCGCAATTGAGCAACCTTATCCGCCAGATGTAAACTAAATTCCTCTGCTCTGCCCTGCAAGGGTCATCCCCTCCCTCAATTGGAGGAGGGGCGGGTCACCGAAACAGGGCACAGGGCGATCATCGGCAGATGCAATCAGAGCGGACGCCTCGCCGCCCTGATTGCTTCCAGATAGGTCCTAATATAACTGGACAGGGATTCTTCGGCTAGTCCTCCACCTGCTCTCCAGGCGTCTTCTCCGCCGTTTCATCCCCGGAGCTCCTCGGAAAACCAGGGAGCCCATCGGGTCTGGCGAGGGAAGAGACAAGGGACAACCCGGTCGAGCACCTCCAAAGCAGCCTGTTGCCAGGCGGCCGTCAGCGTCTCGGCCGAGCTGTGGTGGAGGGAGGCGGGCAAGAACAGCCCAGTCTGAAACCTCTCGGGTCCATCAGGCATCTGGGGGAACCATCGTGTTGGTTCCTCATCCCAGCAGCGAGGACAGCCAATTGAAAGACCAGCCGCAGGAGATAGTGATCCGTCCACGATAAAGGGAGGGCAGTTGGAGAACCCTCCCCAGATCACTACACCACTGCCCGAGACAAAAACCAGGTCAAGCGTGTTCCCCCTCATGAGTGGGCCCGTGAATCACCTGGGTCAGGTTCATGGCTGCCATGGATGCCATGAACTCCTGAGCCAAACCCGGCGCCCCCCCCAGGGACGGCAAGTTAAAGTCTCCCAGAACTATAAGCCTGGGGAACTCCACCGCCACCTCCGAGAGGACGTCGAGAAGCTCAGGCAGGGCCGCTATGCAGCTGGGGACAGTGCGTTAGCAGCAAACCCAACCGACCACCAGGGCCCAATCTCATGAGGAGGGCCTCACAACCGCCTATCTGCGGGACAGTGACCTTCCTTGGAAACAAGGTCTCTCTAACAACTATGGCTACCCCTCCGCCCCTTCCCTGGGCCCGAGACCGAACAGCACACGAAACCTGGAGGGCACAAATCACACAGAGGACACCCCCTCGGGCCCAACCAGGTCTCCGTAATGCATGTCAGGTCTGCAGCCTCCTCCTCCGTGAGCTCATGGAGGAGGGATGACTTGGCTACAGACCTGGCATTCACATACACCAGCCTGAGCCCAGAGACTACGTCTCCCAAGACCCCAGGGGCAGGCGACCTGGGGGTGGGCGCCGTAAACACTGGGCGCTCCGTAACAAAATTTGGCCCCTGTCCCATCCCCTGCCATAACCGATCACCCTGGAGATGGTCAAGCCCTGCCCTGTCCCCCAGACCCGCACCCCCAACCCCTCCACACGAGACCAGGAGCCAGCCTGGAAGGACAGTATAGACCATAATTTGATCCCCACCCCTGCCCTAACCCCTTAAAATAGCAATTAAAAATTTAAAAGCTTCCCCTTTATCCCAGATTTAAAATTTGGCCCCTTGGTCGCCATGCCACCTCTCAGGATCCCAAGATCCGTCATTGAGGTAGGCTCTAGATAACAAAGGGCCACTCCAAAGACAGGGGAACAGTCTGGAGGGCCCATAAAGCGATAGTAGGCTGGCATAAGATATCACATTTCAAGGGGAAAGTCGGTTCAAAACATGTTACAAATTGAAACATGCATAAGGGACCCGGCATTCAAAACCAGACCAAACAACCCCACCAACAAGCAGCTCTCTCACCGCTGCTAGGGCCAGGAATAAGATGGCCAAGCCGCTGCTCTCCCACCGCAGTGGCTTATGATGGGACACTGGTACAAACAGAGACCCCCTGCCCTCTCACAACAGGGGTTCATGCCCTCCATTGTCCCCACTGCAATGGGGACAGCCAGGTCCAAAGGGGAGAAGAGGGTCTGAGAATGGAATACAAACAAGGAGATAGTCATTGATGGTAAGGCAACCTCCAGGGCAGCCGGGGAGAGGATTCGAGATATCACACAGGAGGGCAACAGCAGCCACAAATGGAGACAGATAGCCTGCAGTCTGAGAGTAGTATAAAATAGGGGCGGCCAAGTCCAGAGAAACAAGTCCGGAGCCAGAGAAACAAGGAATGGCAAAAGATCAAAACCACAGCCCCAGGTCCAGGGTCCGGCACCGAACCTTCCACGGGGGTCGCTCCTCCAATGTAAAGTCAACAACTGACCCCCACCAACCCGGGCCAAACCCCAATGCCCACAATCCGGACTCCTCAGGGGTCCAGGCCAGTTCTTAAAGATGTTCAAATAGTGCTACTAATAACCTTTTAGGTATGATGTGTTTTACATTTGATCTGTGATTTATATTAAAGAGAATATTAATTGTCAGAATAAATTAATATCTTAAACATTTCGTATTCTTCAGTATGTAAGAACTCACAAAGGATCTTTAGACTCCGAGAATGCATAAGTTGGAAGGGTCTTGTGGTAGAATCACCAGCTAAAGAAAAAGGAGGAATAAAAAAGGCATTCCAGCATAGAATCACTCAATGGGAGGAAATTAAAGAGGACAGACTATTGATACCTTTAACTGCTATTTCCCAGGGGAATGCAGTCATTCTGGTAAGATTCTTGTAAGTGGCTGGTCAACATAAACTGCTTTGGCCTACACATGGAGTTGTTTTGATTGCTTGTGTCTGACAAGTCTTGATTCCTTCAGTGTAGAAATCCATCAAAGGTATCTAATCCTCAATTGCAAACTTCCAAAGAGGAGAGCCAACCATTGTTTTGGAGAAATTGTTTCACTGCTTAAGAGCTCCTTAATGTTAAGTCTGGTTATCCTTTCTTTTAAGTTCAACTCACTGGTCCTTATTTATGTACACAGACTTTGCATTGAATTGTTCTACACATTTTTGAGCATGAGAAATTATTAACGAATAGAGCTTCTGGAGCAGTTTTCTGGGCTTGGTAGGCACTGATTTTTGAGAGATTCAGTGCATGCTTCAGCATGTGCTGGGCTTCCTCATTTGACCTGGAAGCTGTTCTGTGCTTTATCTTCTGTTAGGATCTATATTAGAAATATGTTAGGACCTATATTACAAACTACTTTCCCCATTTTGACAAAGATTTAGAGATGAATATGTTAGTTTTGCCCAATGATATCCTCATGTCTCACCATGCTGCTGAATATTAGTGAGTGAAACTAGTGTTTTATGTATAGGTAGTGGTTCTCAGATTTTAAAATTAAAGCATTTTTCAGTCATGTGGCATAAAAAGAAGTATAACTGTTCTTGGGAATGCAAAGCACCATTGAATGATGATTAACACATGCATGAAACATTCTTCTAGTGTTGCAGTTTACTAACTTGTTTAGCTATTGCTAGCTTTGAGAAGATGTTCTGACAAAATAATACCCTATTTCAATTAATTTCCTTGATATTGTAATGTTAGCAATGGGCTATTCTGAGTATTTTTCTTATCAGTTGTATCATAATGATTTTATTCTTACAGAATGCATCTTACGATAATACTCAAAGTTAACATTAGGTGTCAGCATTTTACATATTATTACATGAGAACCAAACTACCAGAAAGCTGCAGCAAAACGATGAAAGTTTCAAACTTTCATTTCTACCGCTGTCAATTAACATCTCTGAAATAAAAATAAAACACACCATGTTTCTCAAGTGCTTAGCTCTTTCTGTACGAAACGCAGTGTAACATCAACATTTTAAATAAAGATCCGTATTGTGCTTAATGTTTGTAATGTTTTGGAAGGATCTTTTTTTGACTATCACAACACATGAAGAGCAGAAAGGAGAAAGGCAATAGAAAGATATGTAAAGGAAGCCAACTGTGCATGCCAGAAATGGGGGGGGGAGACGATTGATAACCAGGATGCATTGCTTGGCCTCATCCATTCTATCCAAAAACCTTTCTTTGGGTGAGGCTGTTTTCATTCAAGGCTAAATTCATCACAGCACTAGAAAACATTAGCAATTAGTGTTATGCCCCTGTTAGAATCTGACTCCGAGGGAGAGGAGGAACAGCTGACAGGAAGTGTGGCTCCGGAGGTTGTGGAGGAAACTGGGGAAGGGCACAGGCCGGCTGGGCATTCAGAGGAAGACCCAGGCCCATCTCTCTTCATCCTAGGGCACGCAGGAAGGAGCGGATAAAGGAGAAACATGAATGGCATGGTCTACGGTGGAGGAAAGGGCCTTGATCCCCTTCATGGGCTGCAGCTGTGAGGACTGTTTAAAAGGACAAACTGCGCATGGGCCAGTTCTGGAAGCAAAGCGTGAAAATATTTCTAGTTTGTCAGTTCTTATCTGAGTTCTAGTGTCCTTCCCAGCATGTGTAGTTTGATACCTGTGGACATCTTCAAGCCCTTATCCTGCCTTGTCTCATTAATTGCTTCAGTGTGGTTTATTGTTTTTTTTCTATTTATAATTTATACATATTTTGAGTTTGAATGGAATTTCTTCCTTTTCGCAACTGTTTGTGCGGGAGTTTTTCCTCCAGTCAATGATAATTGGACCTTTGAAGCCAAGTTGAAGGAATTAAAGGGACTTACCTGTTTTTGTGACTTTGTTGCTTTTGTATCCCACTCTGGGTCATCACAGCTAGAGATGTGGGTCATGCATGGAAGTATTTATGTTTACACAGTTACAATCTTCTTTTCTTGCCTAAGGGTAAGTAACGTTATTTTTCCCACCACTGAATTATATTTTGTTGGATAGGGCCCCGTGTTCACATTTGTCAAGGTCTTTCTGAATCCTGAGTCTATCATCTAAAGCCTTAGCTATTTCCCCCAGCTTGATGCTTGCAAATCTGATGAGTTACCCATCTGTCCCCTCAAGATCATTTATGAAAATGTTCAATAGTACTGGGCCTAAGACAGAACCTAGATAACTTATTTGCTCTTGGTAAAGTATTATATAATATTTATTGGAAAAGTCCTGAAGTTGGGAAAGATTGAAGGCAAAAGGAGAATGGGATGGCAGAGGAAGAGATGGTGTAAAGGTAAAGGTTCCCATCGCACATAACTGCTAGTCATTTCCGGCTCTACGGGGAGGTGCTCATCTCCATTACAAAGCCAAAGAGCCAGCACTGTCCAAAGATGTCTCCGTGGCCATGTGAATGGCATGACTAAACGCTGAAGGCACGTGGAACGCTGTTACCTTCCCACTAAAATGGTCCCTATTTTTCTACTTGCATTTTTACATGCTTTTGAACTGCTAGGTTGGCAGAAGCTGGGACAAGTAATGGGAGCTCACTCCATTACGGGGTGCTAGGGATTTGAACTGCTGACCTTTCTGATCAACAAGCTCAGCGTCTTAGCCACTGAGCCGCTGCGTCCCTTTAAAAAAATCATTTTTAGATGGTTAGATAGTGTCATTGACTTAACATGAATTTGGAGAAGCTTTGGGTGACAGTGCAGGACAGAGGGGCCTGGCGTGCTGTAGTCCATGGGGATCATGAAGAGTTGGACATAACTTTGCAACCAAACAAGAAGTTTAATATGTTTTGGTATATGAAGTTGAAGTTTATTAAAATGTGTGTTTGCACTGTTCTAAAAAGACAGCTATTTTAAACAGATATACATAATACAGTATATTTTCCTATATAACAATAGAGGGAAAATATTTGTTTTAAACAAAATACTCAGGAATCTGTCACTCAGAACTTACAACTACTGTACGATTTAGAGATTTCTAGAATAGCTGCCTTTCACAGCAGTACTTTGAAGAAATGAACACAAATGAACAAAATGAATGGGAATTGCTGTCTACAAGGCTAAACTTTTGAATATATTTCATGAGTTGAGAAATAAATTTATATGCCTCCAACACTTGTAATTTGAACATGATACGGATCAGTAATTCCAGTTTGGATACCATTTTTATTACTTTAATGTACTCTTCTATGCATCATTTTATGTTGCCTGTTAAATATAAGTGAAAATTGATTGGGGCATTTCTCCATGGAATTTTATCTTTATTTCATCATAATTACTTCTTATTTGAATAATGACAGTTGAACTACTTCATTCAATTTGTATTTTTTAAGCGCTGAAGTCACAATAAAAGCAAATAACTTAAATTCCAAAGCCATTAGTATGGCAGAGAAGACATTAGGAAAACAAAATCTTGTGATGCTGTAATTTCCTTGGAAGGAAAATGATTTGATGGCTATTTATAATCCTTTCTGGTGGGATCTAGTAAATGTCTACGGAGCATCCAGTTTCTGCAACTTTCAGAGAGACTTGCAAAGATCTTAAGCCAAGACCTTATAAATAGAAGAGGAAGGTCCATACAGTCAGTAAATCTTAGTGGTTGTTTTAAAGCTGAAATCAAATGCTGCAATGTACTCAAAAAGCATGTTTTAAATTCAGTGCAGCTGTGGAGTTCTATTTTGCCAATAAAGAGTTCATCAGATCTTTCTTCTCTCTGACATTTACATGTAATCAAAAATACATTTTAATACTCAAAGGTATGAATTTCAAAGCCCCCTTTATCACTGTATTCAGTTTTGAGCCATTAATCAAATATTATGAAAGCTTTTTATATGTACAAAAAAAACCCCTAAGCAGTGGATCATGCATTCAGAACGTACGTACCAGAGGTTTTAACAAAGTAATATGATTGAGGAGTACAGTACATGCATACAATTACTTAAATAAGGAAAAAGCATACACATATATTTTACTCATACACCCATATATATAAATGGCAAGATCAGTGAGTTGGCGGACAAAACCACACACACACGTGTGTGTGTGTGTGTGTGTGTATGTTCCCCTCGCACATACATGCCAGCCGTTTTTGGCTATAGGGGGCAGTGCTCATCTCTGTTACAAAGCCAAAGAGCCAGCGCTGTCCTAAGACGTCTCCATGGTCATGTGGCCAGTATAACTAAACATCAAAGGTGCACAGAATGCTGTTACCTTCCCACCAAAGTGGTCCCTATTTTTCTACTTGCATTTTTACATGCTTTTGAACTAGATTGGCAGAAGCTGGGACAAGTAATAGGAACTCACTTTGTTATGCGGTGCTAGGGATTCGAACCGCCAATGGAATAGCCATTAATGTGACTACTATTTTTGTCATTCTTGATCTAGGTATGTGCAAAAAAATAATAATACAAAGTCTTTGTAAAAGAAATTACAGGCTTATAGGTTACTGCCATAAAAATACATCAACCAACATTCCTACATCTGGAACACGGATAAGGAACATTTAACTATTTGATCCATTATGTAATTAGAGTTTTTAAAAAAATAATAAAGGGTTTTTTTTATTAAAAAACAACCCAAATTCCAAATATTTACCCAGCATAAGGAGATTTTTAGTGAAATATAACTGAACAGAATCTGGTATGAAAAACCATCCTGCCTCACTTCCTTCACCTTTGGCGAGAAAGGGGAAATTATGGCCAGTTGATATGAGACTCTAATCTAGCCTAAATTACTTTGTTTTAAATACAGTAAGAGCACACATTTGAAGCCACTTGTAAATCACCTCTGGCAGGAACAGGATGAGGAAGGTGCATCCATTCTCTCTTTTCTTGGATTTTCAACAGCTTCCAATATCGTCAATCATGAAATCTTCCTGGACTGGCTTTGAAGGTTAGGAGTAACCAGGGCTTGTCCTGGTTCTGACCCTTCCACACTTTATTATTAAGGCCAACTGAGCACCAGTAACAGCCTACATTATGACTCACCTTGTAGCAATAAAGGCAATGCTGTACAGTTAAGTTACTCCTCTGTTATTATTGAATATGCAGGTAACGGACCAGAAGCCTTGTTTTGAATAACCAGATCCCTGCTTGTTGAAAAATGTAATGTTTATAAGTCAATCCTATGATCGACTTATTGTTTAGAGGATCTTGTTAAACTGTCTATATATTTAAATTGTACAAAGTTGCTGAGCCCAGTTTGTTCTTCAAACCAAATCTTTTATTGTACAAGCAGCTTAAAATTAATAAATTTACAGAAAGACTTTTACCAGTTTCTTGTGCCTTCTTTAAGTTTCTTGGTTTCTCTGTCTACCTATGTAGTTAGATTTTCTCAGTCCTTAAGATTAAGAATAAACCCTAAAGAAAACTTAGACCTCTTTAAAGAGCTTAAAACTGTTTCAAGGCTTTTCCTTCTCTCTGTCTCCTTTTTCTTCTGGCAAGAGGTTCCTCCACCTCAAGTTACTGAGATACTCAAGCTGAGTTTAGAATAATATCAGCAAGAGCAGACAAGGAGAACAATGGACCCCAGTAGAAAGTTTCCCTTCAGAAACTTCTCCTCAGATAGATCTCCACAGAGAACTGTTTAGGCCTCTGACCTCTGTTTAGGTCTCTAACCTCTGTTTAGGCCTCTAACCTCTGATTAGGCCTCTGACATCCCTTTAGGCCTCTGACATCCCCTTTAAGCCTCTGATTAAGCCTTTGACCTCCCTGAGGTAAATTCCAGTTGGGCTGCCCCTTTTATACCAAGGGGCGTGGCTTGTGATGCCACTCCAGGGTATCTGCTGTTACCCTATCATTGGTGGATTTGGCTTGCCTTCAAATCCCCACAAATTGTAAACTGTATAGCAACACCAGAAAGTTCCATTTTCTGACACTGCTGGATAAGGAGAAGCTGGAGTAGTCTTTGCTGTTCACTGTGAGGAACATTCTTGGCATCTGATAAAGTTGTTCATCTAGTGTGGCTGTGTGGACCCTTTGGAGATGACTGAAACACGTCAGAGCCTTGTTAACTGGGAGGAATTTGAATCAGTTGCTCTGGAAGAAGTAGACAACATCTTTGGAGCTATGAGCAAGAGGACCTGTGTTTTGGATCCATGCCTGGCTGACCTCCTGAGGTGGCATGTGGTTGGATCCTAGCAGTGATTAGTGTCTGCAGGAGTGGGCACCTGCCCTGATGCAAACAATAGGTCATTCTTGGGCCCACAGTGTAGGACAACTTTTGTCCATTTTCCAATCTTCCTTTTTAGGGAAGGTTGTGAAGAGGGTGGTGCACAGCTATAAAGGATCCTGGATGAGATTACCCTAACCCTTTTCAGTCTGGGCACAGGCCAGGGCATAACACTGAAAAAGCATTGGTTACACTTATTGATGACCTTTGGAGGACTTGGGGTAGAAGTAGAGCAACCATTCTGGTCTGCCTGGACTTCTCATCAGCTTTTACACCATCAACATCTGGACCAGCTTCATGGAACAGCTCACTTACCCATTTTCTGTTCCCACGTCCTTCCTCTTTTTCTTTTTTTTATTGTTCTTTTTTAAACATTTATTTTTAAACAGCCTCTGTACATGATAGTAGCAACAGATGAAGGCAACACAACAACAACACAAGGTGAAAGAATTTCTAACCCAAAGGGAAGGGTTCTTAAACGTACAACATTCTCTCATCAAACGTTAAAACAACAAATATAAAAGATACATTCCACTTTACCTTCAAGTCCAAAATCAAATGTCATAATAGCATATTTTCTATTGCATTCTGGACACTGCAATTGGGATGTGGGTTTCATCTTTCTGGTAGGAGCAAATTAGAACCAATGGAAGAAAATTGCAGGGAAGCACAAATCAATGAAATAGCAAAAAATTCTCTTGTTCAGCATTGCAATAGGTGTTAGTTTATTGTAACAATTGGAGCATAGCTTTGGTTCAAGAATGTTCTGATTGCAGCTTTTGCATTGAGAAGGTACTAAAATAGATGATCTCTAGTTCTTAAACTCTCAGCCTACTTGTGATTTTCATTTTGCATTGGTGTCTATACAGAGAAGCCTTCAAAAGTGTGGCAGCTCTCAATGGTTTTGCTGAACAAAGGAGAGCATGTGGCCTTCCATGGGGCGGAACTAATGGCCTAAGATGTCTATGGATTCCTTCATGTTAAACCTGAGAGTTAATCATTGGTCCACGTTCCCACAAAGAATCGATGGTGAATTATTCCACTATTCACATCCCATAAGTCTTCATTTATTTTGAGGCATAACTGGTAAGTGGTAACAGAGAACAGTTTCCTTCGTGTGCCACAAAGCATGTCTCATTTATTGCATATGAATATTTTTTATATCAGAACATTGGCCCTTGATCTTGTACACAAGAGATGAGTTTAGATCTCTGTAAGAGATACTTATTGAATCCAGGATGATTGCCTGCTATTTGATCAAAAGAGAAGATTAACTTCCTCTTCCTCCCCTCCTCTTCCTCAACAGCAACAACAATGGCAACTAAACAACATACAGAGAATGGCCAACATCATCTGATTTGATTCTATCCACCGTGAAGCCCTCAAAAGATTATCTATGAGAGAAGGAGGTCCTCAGCTGTTACATTTTAATTGTCCACCCATTCTTAGAAGTCATAAGAACAAATGTTCAAAAGCACTATGGAAAAAATATTCTGAAAAGAATTTGAAATTTCTAATCAAATTTTAAATTCACTTGAAATTCATCCCTGGTAAATTGGAAGTAATTAGAAGAACTCTCGTTAACATGAATAACCAGTTTAGCACACACATATTCACATTTAAAGAGTAATACATGTTAAATGTAACCTTTATGTTCAGTTATTCATCTTTATACATGTTTTACAATATATAAGACATGGTTTTTCAAAGGTTTAAGAGCTAAATTATTCCTTTTTTCTTACTAAAACTAGTTTAATTTCTTACAAACTCAAACACAACAGGGAACTAAGACATTGTTTTTACAGAGATGTTCATCCTTTGAACTTAGATGATACTGTCTCAGAGGATCACAAAGCTTGATGAGTTTTATACTTTAAAGTTTCTAGTCAGAAAAATTAGCCCAGCATTTTTTTCTGTAGAATTTGTGTGTGTGTGTGTGTGTTATGTATCAAAGAGGGGGAGAAGTCATCATTCCTATTTCAAAAGCCCAGAGGAGGAAATGGCATCATTTTTAAAATCTACTTTCAGTGCCTTTCTTTTAAATTCACACATTGGAAAAAGATGAAGATTCACAATTTTGCGTTCTTATTCAGTTCAGAGAAACCTATATGCATCCAATTGACCAATTTGTTTTGTTTTGTTCCACTTGTCACTTTGAAATACAAGAGTCCTCTCAAAAAAAGCGAGGGAGACCAACATTTGAAATACCCAGAAGGGGCTTCGGTGCATGTATGGTTCAGCAGGGCAAAAGGAACCAGTGAAGCAAAGCAATACATACTCTTCACCTTCTCTTAAAAACAAGAATGCTGCATTCCCACGTGAAACAGCTTCGAAGACATGCTTCAGTCAAGCTGTCTTCAAAGTAGTGAGGACATAACACAACCTCAATAGATAGATTGCAACATAAAGCATGTTTTTTAAAAGAAGGAAATCAGTAGAATTCAGTGGAGTGTTAGTACTCAAGGGTGTGCTTTCTTTGGACTTCCTCAAAGGGCTAGTGAAAACCAGAGGCAGCCTAATGTGACTTTTACCCTGATTTCAAAGCCAACTGGTATTGTTTACTGAACAGAGTGGGAAATAATAAAGGAGAATATCTGTAGCTCAGGGTTGACATGAGGGGTCGTTGGTGCTCTCTGGGTTTGCTTGTTTTGTTGCAGACGTTTCATTACCCAAACTAGGTAACATCATCAGTTCTCTTCTAGCACTGATAATGTTACCTAGTTGGCGAATGAAACATCTGCAACAAAACAAGCAAGCTCAGAGAGCACCAAGGACCGCTTAGTGTGGGAAATGTCAACTATCTGCTGACTATCTGCGGATTTAGTATGAGATGACAAAGCAAACCTACACTCCAATCTTATACATCTGGGCAAAAGCATGAAAGCTAGAATTACATCAATTTTAGGAGGTCTCTTTAATGCTCATCTGGTATCTTGGAAGCTTGGAAAATGTCAGAGGAATTTCCCAGCAACATTTACAATGCACATCTTATAGTGGAGTCTCTGAAAGATTTTAAAGACTTCTTCCTGGGTTCCTTGTTACCTGGGCTGAGTTGCTGCTTATGTTTGTCCCTTGATCGTTTGCATTTGTTTTTATTCCTTCCTAGTCTTATCATTTCTCATACCCAGTTTCACAGGATTTCTAGGGTTTCTTTGGCTCATTTTGTAAGGTATATATTCCACCTTATGGACACATACAATCATAACAAATCAGCTGGTTTTAGTTTAGTTTAGTTTAGTTTATTTGGACTTACAAGCCGCCCTCTCTCCTGAAGGACTCAGGGCGGCATACATAAAAGACAGAAAGTACAAAAGTTAAAAGAAATTAAAAAGATATTAAATTATGCCAAATAAACAATCAGATTAAAAACCCCGATCCCCCATCAGTCCAGGCCAGATTGCAAAAATAGCCATGTTTTGAGGTCGCGGAGATCAGGGGTCAAGCGCAACTCAAGGGGTAGTTGGTTCCAGAGGGTAGGTACCTCCACAGAGAAGGCCCTACCCCTAGGGGCCGCCAGCCTACACTGTTTAGCTGACAGTATCCCCAGGAGGCCCTGTCTGTGGGAGCGCACAGGGCGATTGGTGTTTGTCAGCAGAAGGAGACGTTCTTGCAAGTACCCCGGACCCAAGCCATACAGGGCTTTATAAGTTGTTACCAAAACCTCACACGAAGGGCAACCGGCAACCAATGCAAGTCGCGTAGGAGGGGTGTAATATGGGAGAATCGGGACGCTCCCATTACTACCCGCACGGCTGCATTTTGTACCAGCTGAAGTCTCCATATGAGATGCAGGGGCAGCCCCATATAGAGAGCATTGCAGTAGTCGAGCCTAGAGGTGACGAGCGCCTGAGTTTTCAACTGAGAAATGGCTGACTCTGACCATATCACTTCCTTCTGCAGCCAGATTCATATCTAGACGTAGGTATTGTTTGCATCTGTCTGCTGTTGGGCATTAAATGTGAAAAGTGCTTCCTTCTGCCCAATTATTATTTCATTAGATAAAATAATATTCACCCTCAAACAAATAAAAAAGAAAAATTATATTTGAGAAGGAGAAGTGATGCTATCTATTTATTAGGTGCAATGTATGGTTCCTGGTAAGTAATATGAGGTTAGACTAAGTGATTTTTAAGGCCAGTTCCTTAGAAGCAGTGAGATCCTACCTGTTCCACTATCGGTTCGGTGATCACACATGCACGTACATATAACGTGCATGCACCTAACACATGCATGCACCTTTCCACACACCAGCTGAGGCCTGCAGTGCCAATCAGCTGAGAGGATAAAGAAGAAAGCAGAGAAGAAGGCGGGGTGGAATCCTGTGTTTGATTGTTGGAGGCTTTGAACTGGTAACAATTTTTACTACTGGTTTGGCCAAACTGGGCATACCACCACTGGATTTAACTACTCACTAGGTGAATGATCTTTTCAAAGAACACCTGAATAAGCATCTGACTTTTAGCCAACCCTAACTCACATGTTGGTTACCTTGATAAAATAAAATGGAAATGTGACTTCTTTCATCACTTCGATCTCATGGAAGAAGGTGGTGTGATACAATAGTTTTTTTAAAAAAAATTGAACTCATGCAGTATTTGACTCATGTTGGTAAATTTTATCTGTTTGAAATCAAACAGGATTAGAAACTACTAAAGAGTTCAAATTATCACAATTATATCAAAATGAGGAACTCATAAAAGGAAATTTTGATGAAACCTAGCTTCCTGATAAACGATAGCCGGCCATTCACCCAAAGCCAAGCCGCACTAAAAACCCCCAATAGAGGAAACACAACGTTGCCAGCCAATCAAGACAAAAAAACGCTACAAAACAGACAGAAGATATTAGAAACACCAATCAAGCAGAACACAGCAACCTCCAAGACCAATAAACACAGACCAAGACTCCCAACCAATCAGGATGAAGAAAAAATCATTCTAACAAAGCACGAGGCTAGCACCAAATTTAAAACAGAAACAGCTGCAAAGCCTGACACAGACGAACCCAATACACAAGCCTGATGATGGCAGATGAGATTCTGCCAAACGCTACAACTTTAAAAGCACAACTATAAGGATGTGGGAAAATACCCGAACAAAGCTGAATACCATACATAAACACACACACACATACACACACACACGCACTCTAACACACTTGGATTTCAAGGTGTGATAGGATGGGAAGGAGTCATTTGAAATTTCTTGGTATTTCTTAGCCAATTTCTGTCAGTTCCTTTTCTACAATGATTAATTAAGTTAATTAGACACACTAAACAGATACATTAACCAATTTTCCCAAATGAAGACAAATTCACAAATTCAAATGAAAAGGAAATCAGATTATGGCAATTAAATTATAATTAATCAAAAGGCTAAATAATCAGAGAACACACTCAAACAGAAATACTTGCAAAGAATCAAATTGCCAAATGTTGTTTGGTGTTAGTGAATCAGTTGAATGAATGTTCATGTCAACTTAAAATAAGGAACGATTTTACACATAACAATACAGGTAGTCCTCAATTTACAACCTTTCATTTAGTGATTTGAATTTCAAATAATCTGAAAAAAGTGACTTCTGACCAATTTTGACTGTTACAGTATCCCCATGGTCACATGATCAAAATTTGGCCGCTTGGCAACTGGCATGTATTTATGACTGTTGCAGTGTCCCAGGGTCATGTGATCACCTTTTGCAACCTTCTGACAAGCAAAATCAATAAGGAAGCCAGATTCACTTAAAAACCATATTATTAACTTAATAACTGCAGTGATCCACTTAACAGCTGTGGTAAGAAAGCTCGTAAAATGGGGCAAAACTTACTTAACAACTGCCTTGCTTAACAATGGAAATTTTGTGCTCAGTTTTGGTCATAAGTTGATGACATACAAGAATAATTCTGCTGGATCACCCCAGAGACTATCTAGTCCACTTTCTTACGGAATGCCAACAGAAAACTCAGAAACAAGTTGTGAAGATGTTTCTCATCTCTTACAGTTCCTCAATGAGAGGACAACAAGCTATGACACTAGAAGTAGCCGCTAACCCATTATGACTAACAGTTCTAGGTAACCTCATTCATGAATGATGATGATGATGATGATGATGATGATGATGATGATGATTCTGTTGCTTTGCATGTACACTGAGTGCTTTGGTACCGGAGATAAATTCCTTGTGTGTCTAATCACACTTGGCTAAATATATTTTTCAAAAAATATACTTGGGAATATAGAAGAAAAATATACATAAATAAGGAGCATGTCTTGAAATAGCAAATTCCACAGGTTAACTATATTCCACAGTTTTCCATTATTCAGCATGATGAATGTTCACACACACACACACACACACACACACTGGCTATGTGTACTTGTGAGAGTTCCAGCATCCTGAAAACCCTGATGTATAAAACAGTAACACACTTTTGCTGTCATTTAAAAATGCTTTGTGAATAAGACTGGACAAACAAGCAATGTATGTAGCTTGTAGGCCTTGTTCAACTGGGAAAGTTACCTCTTATAAAGTCTGTACTTAAAAAACAATGGCAGTCTTTCATACTGTGCACCCTATTGATGATCTCAAATGTGCTTTTTTTCTTCAAACTTCATCAGTTCTGATGGCAGGCAGAAGGATATTTATTTATTTATTTATTTATTTGTTTATTTATTTATTTATTTATTTTATTTATGAGACTTATATGCCGCCCTATCTCCCTAAGGACTCGGAGCGGCTTACAAAAATAAAAACAATAATACAAATATACAAATATTAAAAAACTATTAAACCCAAGGTCTCATAAACATTACAATTTAAATGCTAAAACCCTTCCCCATCAGTCCAGGTAGGCAAGTTGGAACAGCCATGTTTTTAGGCCACGGCGGAAGGATTGGAGGTCAGGGGCTACCCAGAGCTCCAGGGGGAGCTGGTTCCATAGGGTGGGTGCTCCCACAGAGAAGGCCCTACTCCTGGGGACTGCCAGCTGACATTGCCTGGTTGACGGCATCCAGAGAAGGCCCTGTCGGTGGGAGCGCATGGGATGTTGGGAGACCATTATTGGCAGCAGGGTCTCCCAAACATAGATCAGTCCTTCATCAGAATTAATGAAGATCAGGATCAGTTCTCCATCAGAACTGATAAAGCTTCTTGGATGAGAAGTGAAACATTTTATTCTTTCCTCTTCCTTAAGGAAAAACATTCCAGTTGCCTTTTGAAGAAAAAAAAACACACCTGTGAGACAACTATGATCTGGATGATTGAAAATCTCCACAGACATCCTATTAATTATGCATAAAAACTGGACACTGCAAACACAGTACATCACCATATATTCTGTCCCCTCCAAGGTAAACTTTGGGGAGCTCCATGGCAGTCAAATGACGCATCTTTTTCTCCATCAAGATAGCTGTACTTTCCTTTCCTCCAATCCTGTGCTTCTATTTGGACTTCACACACACACCAGAGGTGGTATTCAGCAGGTTCTGACCAGTTCTGGAGAACTGGTAGTGGAAATTTTGAGTAGTTTGGAGAACCAGCAAATACCCTCTGACTAGCCCCACCCACATCTATTCTCTGCTTCCTGAGTCCCAGCTGATTGGTTGGCTCTTCTTTTGTTGCCCTGCACAGGAGAACATATGTCTATATGGCTTGGGTCCAGGGTGCTTGCAAGAACGTCTCCTGCCGTCGATGAACACCAATCACCCAGTGCGCTCCCACAGACGGGGTCTCCTGGGGGTACCGTCAGCTAAACATTGTAGGCTGGTGGCCCCTAGGGGGAGGGCCTTCTCTGTGGGAGCACCCACTCTCTGGAACCAGTTACCCCTGGAATTGTGCCTGGCCCTGATTTCCGCTCCTTCCGCCGTGACCTTAAAACATGGTTATTTTCACAATCCGGCCTGGACTGACAGGGGATCGGCATTTTAACTTGGAATGTTTATTTGGCTGTAATTTAATATTTTTTAAACTGTTTTAATTTTTGTATTGTTCGTTTTTATGTACGCCACCCTGAGTCCTTCAGGAGAGAGGGCAGCCTATAAGTCGAAATAAACTAAACTAACAGAGCTGGAAAGCAGGTTAGTGGGGTGGGGAGGGAATGGGATTTTGCAGTAACCTTCCTCTGCCACACTCACCAAACCATGCCCACCAAGCCACACCACGCCCACCAAGCCATACCATGCCCACAGAACTGGTAGTAAAAAATTTTGAATCCCACCACTGACCCACACTCATATCCCAGTCCATGAATTATGGATAAACAACCCAGCATATTTTTCATAAGAAACATATTGTTTAAATTGCTTCAACTTGTTTTTGTCACATCTCTGCAATTTTATCAGGGTGCCTTTAGCACCTATATGTCTACTGTTCTCACAAACAAGACTGCTCTAACATTTTCAGCTGACATGTTCCCCAACTCTGTCAAAAGCGCTCTTTAAATAATGCATCAGCATGGGTTGGTAGCCTTGGCTATTTTAAGTGTAGTTTTACTGTCAGAGCTACCCGGCACAGCTTCCAGCTTCTCAGGGATCAGTTCTGTGACACGGTCTCTTAATGAAAGCAACTCTAAAATGAAAGCATGTCTCAGTAACTCTCAGCTCACTTAAATTGGGAAGGGGGGGATAATTATTACTTATTCTTTGACCACCCCATGGTGGTCTTTATAGGAGGGAAGTAGAAAATTCAAATGGAATACTTAGATCTGAAATAATATTGCTACATGAAAAACAAAATATGAATGCCTGTGGGACAAATAGAAAAAAATTGGTGAATTCCTCTGCCTCATCTAGTCTCACTCATATTTTCTCAACTTCCTTTCTTCAAATTAGTCTTGGTCTACATCTCTTCTTCACTTCCCTCCCTAGTCAATGTGAAACATTCCCTGGAATTCAAGGGCATTTGAGTTCCATTCGTTGCTATTATTATTGTTGTTGTTGTTGTTGTTTTTATTATTATTATTATTATTATATCTGTTTGTTCGATCCCTTAATCTCATATCTCAAACTGGCCAAGTGAACTTAAATCTGTATCTATGCACAACCCCATCACTCTTCCCACCTTGAGTATGTAATGTGGGCTTTTGTCTTCCAAAATTTCTTGAATCTCTACAAAATCTTATGTATTATTTTTATTCCATTTTTAATCACATGCTTCTGCTCTTTTGCAATTTTTTTTATTCATAGTGATTCTATTCTTTAGCACATTAGAATCTCTAAAAAGCTATCCTGTCTGATTTGGATAAACATTGCAGTTTGTGCCTTCAGTGAAAGTCCTGTCTAACCTCATTTGTAGTTTAATATTCTAATCCAGTCTTATCGTGACATTCTTGTGTGATCAGACTTTTTTCATGCTTTGGGTCTTAGGGATCAAATAATGTCATTTGCAGCACCAGGAACTGGGCCTTCTTCATCACAACACTCTCCTCTGAATAACTTTCCCTTCAGATTTATATGGCCTCCATCTTATTCATCTTCAAGGACACCCTAAAAATATGGACTTGGGTAGAGTGTTTGGTCAATTCTTTAGTTTGGGGCTGTTGTGGAAGATTTTTATTTGTTTCCTCTGGACATTTTATATATACAATGTTTTTTTCTTCCTATTTTTTTGTGTTGTGAAGCTAGTCAGACTTATTTTGGAGCTGAGCAGCTTAACTATTTGATTAAGTGTTTAGGGGGCGGGCGTGGGGGGGTTATTGGTGTTTTTTTCTGTGTTTTTGTTGCTTATAAGCCATCTAGAGTCGCTGTGAGCAAGAAGGTGGATATATACATTTTCTAAGGAAAAAAAGAAGGAAAAGTATAGCACAGCACACAGCACAGCACAGCAAACCAAGGAAGGAAGGAAGGAAGGAAGGAAGGAAGGAAGGAAGGAAGGAAGGAAGGAAGGAAGGAAGGAAGGAAGAAAGAAAGAAAGAAAGAAAGAAAGAAAGAAAGAAAGAAAGAAAGAAAGGTGATATGTAACATTTGGCCAAATTAAGGGGAAAAAATTTCAGTGTAGAAGTTCAGTTTGATCTGTCTTTTTCTCTACAAAGTCTATAATTTACTCCTTTCATTACCAACAATTGATCTTTTCCTGCACACTCTTGTATATCTTTCCAATACATAATTGTCCTGATAATGAACAAGATCAGTTTTTAATGAAATAGATTTTAATTCCCTTCCTTATACTATTCCTGGACCACTGTGTTGCCCATTTTTTCTAGGATAAGAATCAAATGCATAACACTCCCAAATTCTAGAGCAATATCCACTCCCCAAGATCTTTGATGTGGTCCCCAAAGCTTTGAGTTGTTTATAAAAATAATAAATTTGGGATATAAATAAAATAACACCCAGTTTATAAAAATAATAAAGGTGGGATATAAATAAAATAACACCAGTGTATAAAAATAATAAAGGTGGGATATAAATAAAATAACACCCAGTTTGGCCTAGTGATTAAGGCATCAGCCTAGAAAGAGGGAGACACATTTTTCACAGTTAAAGCCATTTTTTTTTTTAAAGGGGAAGGAAAGACCGAAAGAAGCACCTTCCATCAACATGCTTGATTTCTCAAACACTTCTTTTTTGTTTTTTTTTAACAGAAAGCAAAGGAACAGGAAGTTGAAATATTTTCAGCTCAGCTCATTCCTCTTTCTATTTCCTCTGAAACTTGTACAGCTTCTGAGACTGGGTAGTAAGTTGAACTCAAGATTTTCATGCTAGACCTCGGCTTGTTCTTTAATTCCTATTTGGTGGTGTGCTGTTATATTGATGGGTGCTGAACTTCTTTTGACAGGAAGTGGTTTTGCTGTGTTTTTCTCCTTGCCTGCTTTGTGCTTGCCGTAGATGAAACAAGATGTGTATTCTTCAGAAGGGGCCCATTTTACATTTCCCGCTTTCTTTTTAAAAAGCTGAAACTGGAGGTCGTTGAGGGAGATGAGAAAAACAGTGCACAGCAGAATATCGGTAAGGAAACTTAATTTGCTTCTCAATCTTCATCTGCAACTTGTATGACACAGCCAGGAAGGGAATAGAGAAACTTGTACTATGGTGTATTATTTTAATGTAGCGCATAGGGCAGGCAATGTTTTGGGGAAAAACATACCATTCTCAGATACATATTCTGAAAGAATACCTGAATATTTGGGTTGGCATTTATACTGGGTGTACAACTGGGAACATTATTTATCTATCTATCCATCCATCCATCCATCCATCCATCCATCCATCCATCCATCCACCCACCCACCCACCCACCCACCCACCCATCCATCCATCCATCCATCCATCCATCCATCCATCTATCTATCTATCTATCTATCTATCTATCTATCTATCTATCTATCTCTATCTCTATTTATTCTATTAAATTTTTATGCCAGCCATGTCCCTTACAATATGATTCTGGGTGGCAAACAGTATTTTATATTTCAAAAGGTGTAATTTCCCCCCATAAAAAGGGTAAGCAGTTTGCTCAGGAAATATGAACAGCAAGTGGTTTTAGTGAGAGACAGAGAGGGGATTGAAAGCCAAGAAAATCATAAAGCAATTGAAATGTGTTATCCTGGGATGATAAAACTACAGTTAGTATATTGGGGGTTTGTGGTCCCAGGGTTGAGGTTTATTAGAAACGTTAATCAACACAGGGAATATCAACAGAAATATATCTGGAATGCTTGTCATGCTGAATGAACAATGGACTTTGCTACAACAATATATAGTATTTGTCGTAACTTGAATCTAAGTCAGCAATGCCTAGAAGATGGAGCCCTATTGCAAAAGAAATCTCCAAACTGAGCCCAAGTAGGCACAAACCAATTTTGATCCATGGAACTTATGCAGAGGTATATTCTGGAATATACTGTAATTTAACCATGTTCAGATGGCACCTGCTTGTAGAAAGGTATTTTCAGTGCTATGCAGCAACAATTTTCTAAACAAACAAGAGTTCTTCATATTATTTAATACATAATCCCATAAACCATGAAGATTATAAAAAATGCCCTTGGAATTTAAGAGTAGCAGGTGTTCAACCCTATCCCCTGCCATATACAGGTAGTCCTCAATTTATGATCATAATTGAGCCCCAAAATTATGTTGCTAAATAAGACAATTGTTAATTGAGTTTTGCCCATTTTACAATTTTTTTGCCATAATTGTTAAAT
Source organism: Naja naja (assembly GCA_009733165.1). Classification (NCBI taxonomy): domain Eukaryota; kingdom Metazoa; phylum Chordata; class Lepidosauria; order Squamata; family Elapidae; genus Naja; species Naja naja. The sequence continues at coordinate 225,856,923 of CM019148.1, read as the reverse complement.
GAATCACTGCAGTTGTTAATTTAGTAACACAGTTGTTAAATGAATATGGCTTCCTCCATTGACTTTGCTTGTCAGAAGGTCACAAAAGGTTAGGGTTGATGAGACTAGGACACTGCAACCGTCATCAATACATGCCAGTTGACAAGCATCCAAATTCTGATCATGTGACTATGTGGATGTTGCAATGGTCATAAGTGTGAAAAACGGTCATACATCACTTTTTCAGTGCCATTGTAACTTTGGTCACTAAAAATGGTTGTAACTTGAGGACTACCTGTACATAATACACTGCATGGGCAGGAAACTCATACACATTTAGAGACTTAACAGGCAGGATTCTAATCCTGTAATGTCAACAAGGAGAAATCAACCTGGGCGTCCACAATTAGGTCTCTATTTTAATGTGCGCCATCAAAATGGGGCATGTTTTGGGAATATGTTAACAACCTATTAACAAATCTGAACCTTAACTTTTTCCCAAGAATTTATTTCACATAGACATGAGGAACATGTAGTCTAAAGCAGAGATTTTCAAACTTTTTCTTTCTGAGGAACTATTCTTAAAAAACAACAACTCAGAATCCATGACAGGAGGCAAAAATATGTTGTTAGACAATTGGTTGTAGAAGTTTTTTTTCCCTGTTGGTCTCACACAGAACCTCATCAAGTTATTTGGGAACAGTTGAAAAAACCCTATTTTAGAGTTCCTTCAAATGTTTTACAACTTCAGTATAGAAAAGAAGACAACTTTTTTCAACAAACTCTTGAGGAAACCAATTACCCTTAAAGTATTTTTTGCTGTCCTGTGTGATTGTTTCTTAACATATGAAGCCATTGATTTTACCATGTGGGATATTCCAACTCCATAAGTTTTGTAGATCATCCATGTTTATTTTTATACTGTTTTAAATATTTGGTAATAATAAATTATTGGTTTGGTGGAAAGCAACAGGGAAGGCAAATGATAGAAGAGGAGTACAGAGTAAGCTCACTGCTTTTGTACATGCTTCATGATGTCACAGAGATACATAAAATGATCGGAGCATGTGTCACAATGACTATGTTGTTGCTTTCTCATTTGATGACCCTGCAATAGTTAAACCTGCATACATTAAGAGGAATCATAGTATGTTCCTTAAAAGATGTAAAGTCCCCTTTTGTTCCAGTTTAGGATTGAGTGATCTTAATAATGTGATCTCAATATACATAATCCGTACACCTCTTCTGTCATTGCAAAAATAAACTACATAGTTCAATCCACAACAATAAAAAGTCCCTGTTGTTTTCATTCTAGTAGATTAATGAAGCTAAAAAATACTATATCTCCAATGATACATTTTAAAAATCATGACTAAAACTATTCATTTTTAACATATGTCTTTGAAAGAGAAATTCCCCATCTACGTAAATGTAATTATTAACTTCTCAATCTATTTAAAACATTCAAGTGAACTAAGTATTGAAATTGCTCTCAAAGGTTGATATAAATCTTGATACAAGATTTCAGATATATCTTTTCCCACAAATTTAGGGATATTTTCATCAATTTTTCATCTGGGAAAAGTCATACTGCCATTTTTTGTATACATAACAACACTTAGAGAATAGATTAGAAGCTTGAAATATATACCAGCGATCCCTTTGTTTATTTGATGACATATTGACATTTTATGTGGATCTTAAAGATCTTAGTGTTCTTAGGATTGCACATTATTCTTACGCTCATGTGTATACACTTATATCTGTCTTTCTTGGCAGTGATGCAATGGGGGGGGGATTCATCCTCCCCCAAGCTGACATCTGAAGAGGTATCTGGGGAAGCGTCCTGGAGGAGTCATCAAACAATTGAGCCCAAAATTTCCATTGCTAAGCAGAACAATTGTTAAGTGAGTTTTGTCCATTTTACCCTTCTTGCCACAGTGGTTAAGTGAATCACTGCACTTGTTGAGTTAGTGACATGGTTATTAAACGAATCTGGCTTCCCAATTAACGTTGGTTGTCAGAAGATCTCAGAGGCGATCACATGACCCTGGAATGCTGCAACCATCATAAATATGAACCAGTTGTTAAACATCCAAATTTTAATCATGTGATCATGGGGTTGCTGCAATGGTCATAAGTGTGGAAAACAGTCATAAGTCACTTTTTAGTACTGATATAACTTTGAATAGTCACTAAACAAATGGTCACAAACCAGAGTCACGTGATCAAAATTTGGACACTTGGCAACTGGCATGTCTTTATGACGGTTGCAGTGTCCCAGAGTCATGTGATCACTTTTTGCGAACTTCTGACAAGCAACGTCAATGGAGAAGACAGATTCACTTAACAACTGTGTTACTAACTTTAACAACTGCAGTGATTGACTTGCAGTGATAACTGTAGCAAGAAAGCTTGTAAAATGGGGAAAAATTCACTTAACAACTGTCTTGCTTAGCAATGGAAATGGGCTCAATTTTGATCATAAGTTGAGGACTACCTGTACCGAAGACAGGGCAGAAGCATTCCTTAAGGCCATGAAAAGGAGATTGTGTTAGGAAGAGGGTAGCTCCTCCTTGACTCAGCGGCTTTTTTTCTGACTAAAAGGGATATAAGATGGAGGGAATGTATGACCAAAACAGATTTGCAAGATTCTGTTACTAATCTACCACGAAGCCGTGGTGGTGCAGTGGTTAGAAGGTAGTGTTGCAGGCTAATTCAGATCACTGTCAGGAGTTCGACTGTGAACAGCTCAAGGTTGACTCAGTCTTCCATCCTTCATAGGTCTTTTAAGATTAGGACCCAGATTATTGGGGGCAATACACTGACTCTGTAAACCACTTAGAGAGGGCTGTAAAGCACTTTGAAGCAATATATAAGTGTAAGTGCTATTGCTATAATATCTTAATGAAATTTAGTTCTGTTCTTCCTGCAGACTCCATTCTACTTCATAGGGACTGATAAACCCTTCTTCCATTCTCCATACACTGGAATAAAAAATATGATTTATTGGAAATAAGAAAAGGCAAGGAAAAAAAAGGCATAATGGGATTCTTGCATCTCTTAAGATCGGGTGGCACATATTGAGTTACTGACAACTTTTCCACAAAAAGCCTGAGACAAGAGGCCTCATTAGGAAGAGCAGCATTAAAAAATACACAGTTTGTTCAGCTTGAGCAGTGCTTGCATGGATCTGAAAAATGTTGCTCTGTATTTCATCCAGAAGATGGCATTCTTTGCATCCCAATGTCCATCTGTCCTGCAGCTCTTAGGCTTTTCTGATAAATTTCCAACGTAAGCACAAATTGGTCTGACAACCTATAGTTATGAGATCTGACAGATTTAATAATAGCCCAAGGTCCCAAGTAAGAAAAATATCATGCTTGTGATATAAGTAAAATGGTAGAAGCTGAGAAACACTTGATGTGTCAGAGAAAATAGAAGCAGGTTTAGCACTTTTAAACTGCTGAATAGCATCTGAAAATTGAATGAATGTACGTGTGACACACACCTGCTCTGGTAATATTTTAGCAATTTAGTCCACTTCACTAAGCTCAGAGTAAAACACTGTCATATTTCCTAGGGTGGAAAAAGGAGTCTTTATTCATTTATGGTTGAGGTAGTAAACTTTACGTACAGCCTTTCTTATTGCTTATGAAAGATCTGTGTATCTGAAATGGTCTCCATATGAATAATCTTGAAAGATATTACATCAAAGATTTACAGTTCAGTTCCTGTTCCTGGTGACAACTGTGAGTTTCTATTGTGTCCGCCTCTGCACATTTTGCATTATTTAGACCAGTCCAATTAAATATGTCTTGCCATTCCAGGTGTTGTTTTTTATTCCCTACTTTTCTTTCCTTCCAATCTTTCTTCCAGCAAAGGCCTTTTGCATAGAATTGTGCCTGAGTAAATAACTGAAATATCTCAACGTCCTTTGCTTGAATGGTTTTTATGAGGTTTCCTTTGTGCTGTGCCACGTCTACAACTTCAATATTTTATTTTTTGGTAGTTTCAAGTGATTCTCAAGATACACTTTAAGAGCCACGTTCAAAAGTCTCAGCCTCCTTGGGTACTGTACCAGTTTTACAAATATGCAAATATGAAGGATATAAGATTCCTGTTTTTCATTTGAAGTTTTCTTCCACCGAGTTAGAAAAAAAGTTTTCATGGAAATTTTATTTGTCTTTTTATTTTTCCAACTCTTTTATCTTCTTCCATGATTAAGTATCCAACATAAATAAATTTTTTTTTTACTATATCAGATTTTTTTTTCACTGATGTGATAAATGCCTGCTCTTAAGATCCAGCTGCCTACAATTATTGTAGGCTCGGATCCCACCAGGCTTAAGGTTGACTCAGCCTTCCATCCTCTCGGGGTAGGTAAATTGAGGACCCAAGATTGTTGGGGGCAATTAGCTGACCTTGTAAAAATGCCGCTTAGTAATAAGCAGGCATATACAATGGAATGAAGGCTATTGCTGAGCACACTGGGTTGTATCCCAGAAATTGTAAGCCCTGAGTCTTCGGAGAAGGCGACATATAAATGTAATTAAAATAAAAAAAATAAATAACTTTGGACTTTTTGGGGTACAAGCTGCTGTTGCATGTACCTAAATAGGAAGTCACTGTTTATGATCTTGAGCACCTTCTAAAAGTGTGTAGATTAAAAAAACACCATCCTGATCACCAGCTAGTTTGCAATCCATCTGCGTTATAACTGAGCTATTTTAAGTTGTTGAAGTTCATTTTGAATGAAATTATATCCCTTTGTTTTCCCTGTTACTTTATTAAGAGTGCATCAAGCTCTAGTTCTTTCTTCAAAATTCTAGGGATTTTTTTCAAAATCTACTTAGGTAGTGGCAGTTATTGTTTCTGTGATTGAATAAGAGATGTTTCTGTCTACTTGTCCTTTCCTCCCAGGCCTTAAAATATAATGCAATCTGGCTCAACAAACTTAAGAAAATATTGTTTGTTTTTTGTGTCCTAAGAACCTACATTTTATTTATTTATTTATTTATTTATTTATTAGTGGGACTTATATGCCGCCCCATCTCCGAAGACTCGGGGCGGCTCACAATAAAACAACAACAATAAATACTTAAAAAAGAATTAAACTAACAGTCCCAAAACACAATTACAATTACAAAATACAAAACTTAAAATCAATCCAAAAATCTAAAACCACCCCTCCGAAGGGTCATAGCCCGGATTGGTCAAATAACCAGGTCTTCAGGTCATGGCGGAAGGTGCGGAGGTCAGGGGCCAGGCGGAGCCCCAAGGGGAGTTGATTCCAGAGGTCAGGGACCGCGACAGAGTAGGCACATTGTCGGGGGACCACCAGCCGGCATTGCCCGGCCGACGGGACCCCAAGGAGTCCCTGTCTATGACTTCACACAGGGCGGTTAGTATTTTTCTATATTCCATAACAAGTAACTGGAAAATAGGGAAGAATGAATTAAACAGAAGGAGGTTATCTTTGTTATTCACATGTTTAGAGGAGCGTCGAATTAAAACTTGGTCCATCATCAAAATACTGCTGAATTATTGACTGTGGAGCTTCTTGTCTGAAGTTAACATTTCCTGTCTAGTGCCACTACTAGTATTAAGAGCCCAGTTCTAATGTACCACAGCATCAATGGGTTATATGTATATTAAATTGGTTATTATGTGTTCCACCTTTACATCATCTTTATAAATGTCAAAACAAATGTTTTACAAGTCTGTTAAAAAAAATCAGGATGACCCTTTACAAAGACCTGAATGTAACTTCTACCTTCTGGCACAATTGGTGGAGGCCAAATAAGTCTCTTTTAGCCTTTGAGCAAACTTGAGATGTCTAACTCAGATGTGAGTATGAGAAGACCAAAGGCAAACTCTACTGCCTGCCAGCCAGCTGTAGGAGAAAGGTTAGTGAAAGATTGCAGGACAGAAGAATGGCTGTAGAGATAAGAACAATCTTTTATGCAAACTGCAGTCTTCCTCCACATTTGGTTGGCTTGGTGAATAATAAAAGTGCCTTATTGGTGCTGTTGTTAAGCTATCCTGATATTCAGAGCTAAAAGCGGTTCCAGGCTGGCTTAATGCAAAGTGTTTTAAGCGTATTTAAATATTATATTTTGTAGATTTGATGTATTGATCATGCAGCGATTAGCAGCTTCTGATTCCAGCGAAGGAAAGCTACATCCTTCCCATGAAAGCAAAGGGGCTGTTCCGATGAGAATCAAAAGTCCTAGCAACCCCCATGATCGATCCAGCCAAAGCAAATCTATGGTATTCTCTGAGAATCTGAAAGTCGTTGAATCTGTAAGTACTGGTCCTAGATGGACTTTTGAATTTCTTCACCAGATACGTGGGCAAAGAAATTGATGGACCTTTCTTTTTTCTTAATTCAGAGAAGACAATGTTCCCCAATTATACAAGTATTTCCAAAGCAGGTACATTCCTGATCAATATTGGGAGCACCGCAATTGAAAAAATCCTTATAAATGTCTGATCTTGTAATGAAATTGCAGAGCCACAGAGACTGCAGACACTAAAAAGAGGATGGTTGAGTGAATTTACCCATGTGTGTGTGGCTCTTCTTGCTACTAAATAAATGCAAGAACTTCACATTTTACTCCTGAGGATTTTAGAAAAAAATATTTCAAAGTGTTTCTAAAGCACATTCTTCTTATTAAATGAAAACTGGTAGAAATAATTACAAACCCCCCCATTTTCCACAAACATTTGCTTCCCGTCTTTTCCTACAGCAATCTGCCTAAACATACTGGGAAAATGTTTCCAACCTACTATGCAGAATACAGAATAACAGAATTAGAAAGATCCTTGCAAGTCTTCTAGTTCAAACCCTGCTCAGGCAGAAAAAACTATATTATTTCAGACAAATACCGTGTTTCCCTGAAAATAAGACCTACCCCGAAAATAAGACCTACCCCGAAAATAAGACCTAGTGTGTTTTTGGGAGCCAAAAAAAATATAAGACAGTGTCTTATGTTAGGGGAAACACGGTAGTTGTCTAATCTCTTCTTTAAAACTTCCAGTGTTGGAGCATTTACAACTTCTGCAAGTTGTCCCACTGGTTAATTGTTCTGTCAGGAAATTTCTCCTTACTTCTAGGTTGTTCCTCTCTTTGATTAGTTTCCATCCATGCCTTCACGTGTTTTGGAGAATAGCTTGACTCCCTTTTCTTTGGGGCAGCCCCTTAGATATTAGATATAAATATCTATCATGTCACCCCTAGTCCTTCTTTTCATTAAACTAGACATCTAATTCCAGCAACTGTTCTTTACATGTTTTTGCCTCCACCCTAATCACCTTCGTTGCTCTTTCTCTGTACTCTTTCCAGAGTCTCTTTTTTTATAATATGATCAAAATTGGATGCAGTATTCCAACTGTGGTCTTACCAAGGCATTATAAAATGGTCTTAACACTTCATGTGATCTTGGTTCAATCCCTCTGTTAATGCAGCCTAGGACGGCACTGGCTTTTTTGGCAGCTGCAGCACACCGCTGGCTATTTGAGAACACTAGAGCAGCATTTTTCAGACCTCTGGATTAAACCACAGGGGTAATCCAGTGGGGGTATTTTCAATAAAATGAAACCACTGTAATAATGTTTCTCCTTATTCCTTCTTAATATAGTGACCTAAAAGGATATGTGTTACATACATAACAATATGTCAGTTGACAATTCTGGAAAAAAAAATAGGAATGTCCTTGACAGAGGTGGGATTCAATTTTTTTTTACCACTGGTTCTGTGGGTGTGGCTTGGTAGGTTGCTTTGCGCATGTGCAGAGGGTTTGTTACTGACCTTCTCCTGCAATCCTGCACTCTCCCTGTGTGTTAAACAGCTGATGTGTGGCAATTAATGATTGTTTTTATTGTTTTAGACGGCTAATTGGGTTTCTTATTTAATTCTTTTTAATTGTATAATATTTTGTATTGTTTTTATGATTGTATGCCGCCCCGAGTCCTTAGGGAGATGGGGCGGCTTAGAAATCCAATTCATAAATAAATAAATAAATAAAATGCTAGCAAAGCACCTGAGCTTCAAAACCAGGAAATAAAGGTCAGAATAGATCTGGGGCAAGTGGGAGGGCCCAGCAGCTGATCATTGGAGCGAACCGATTTGCTCACTGATGATCCTTGGAGCTACCAGTTTGGTCAAACTGGGCCAAACCGGTAGAATACCACCACTGGTCCTTGAGAACTAACAGAGCTGTGGTTCCCCACCCATTCCTTGCCTTAAGTCATTAATGAAGGCAGCCAAGGCTGCGTTTGTCCTTTAGATTGGAATGAATCTAAGTCTCTCATTAAAGTCTATCTAGAATGGAGGGTTTTCTAATAAATTTGTCAGAACTAGATTTTTTTCCCCCATTAAAGTTCTAATAACTGCCTTTTAGCTGTAGGACGTATATTCCCTACCTATATTCTTTTTAAGATCCATACTGAAAGTGGTATCCAGACTACCTAAATGAATGGCCACAAATCCCATGCTGTCTGAAATGTAGATATTTAGCTATTTCATTAGAATGAGTTCTCCAAACAGAATTATATAAACTAGGGGTCTCCAACCTTGGCAACTTTAAGATGTGTGGACTTCAATTCCCAGAATTTCTCAGCTACCACGTCTTAAAGTTGCCAAGGTTGGAGACCCCTGATATAAACTGTACATTAGAGCAAAGGTATTCAAACTTGGCAAGTTTAAGACTTGTGGACTTCAACTCCCAGGATTCCTGAGCTAACATGACTAGAGGAGGAATTCTGGGAGTTGAAGTCCACAAGCCTTAAAGATGTCAAGTTTGAAGATCCCTGCATTAAGGGATGTTTAGAAGTGATAACATCAAATGTCTGAGTCATTTCCTTATTCCAAGTAGATATCAAAATTTCAATTGGACCACTAACTAAAATGGAAGGGAATACAAAATGTAAAATCACTGAACCGGTAGTTACACTGGTCAGATCCCACCCTGGGTGGGGCTATTAAGATTGAGTCTGCTTCCTGCCTGTAAAAAGAAACCTGTTTCCAGGGAAATATAATATTCTGACTTTTTAATATTTCTTAAAATATTTCATTCTTCTAGGAGAGGGGTGGGTGCTAACTTTTTACAGCTTCAAACAAGAAGTCTTGTGAAAATCGAGATTACAGAACAAGTGTTTGTCATTAAAGGCCTTTGCAAGTATTGGAACTTGCTTCTCAGATATTGCATAAAATTTCACAATCAGAAAGAAAAAAAAACCTCTTTCTAGAAGAAATGAAGATTCCTCACAAAATTTTGTAGGGGAAGGTATTACAAAGAGTTAAAATCTGGAATCTGAACTGCCCCTGATTTTTAAGTAGCAGAAAGAGCCAAATGGCTCTGGATTTATTTATTTATTACCTCTTCTGAAAAGATTTACATGCTAATACTTCAGAGGTGAACTCGGCTGCCAGTCATATCCCTTCCCCTTTCCCCATCCTGTGCTACTAAACGAACTGATTGGTATGAGCCTCCCTTGGTTAATTTTCCTCTGTAATGGCTGCAACTTGCAGCTGAGGCCATATGATGTTGCAAAATTATTTATGCAATGTTAGTCACTTGTTTTGGATTCTAGCTCTGTTTTTCAGCTCACGGCAAACAAGCCAGAGCTAAAAAAAAAAAACTATATGAGGAGCTCACCAAAAAGACAACACAGAAAGACAAGCATGTACTCTTGCCTTCCCTCATCAGAGCCATGCAAAGTATTGATTAGCTATTCTCCGGATATGATGGATCCTTATGAAAAGTAGAGGAAGTAAGAGACTGCAGAACGAGTGTGTTGCTGTTGCCATCATTATCTCTACGTTCAAATGCAAAATTAACCACAGCATAGTTCAGAAATATGTGAGTTTAATTATTCTTCTCATAGTTAGCTGAAGAGGAATGCGTAGTTCAGAAGATGGCAGGACACTTGGGGGATAGGAGGAAAACTCCTTCCATCTCAGCCCACTAACTGATGAAACATTCATTTCCTTAACGTTCTAATTTAAAACTATCACTTGCTGGTGACACATTTGCACATAGCACTTAAACACACACACACACACATGCACATCACCAGCCCAAATCCCATAATTGAGATCTAACATAATTCTTCAGCTACCGATTGAAAAGCATATTTATAGCAATATATTTGGAAAATAGTATAATATATTAACAGTTAGAGCTGTACCTTTCAAAAAGTTTAAAAGTTAAGTATATTTAATGATGCCTAACATATTTTATTGGCTGTGTTTAACAAAAGGCACTAGGCTGCAGTTGTTTTTGACAAGCATGAAAACATCACAGCATGAAACTGCAAAAGGAATTATGTAGAGAAATTACAAGTGATCCATCTCTCAGTGAATTATCCACCTCAATAGCCTGCAGAACTCAGCTACCAATTAACACCTACTTTATTACATGTTGGGATGTACTTAATAACTTTCATGTGTTTATGCACTATTACCTTGACTGATGCCTCTTGTACAATTAGGCATAATTGGCATATCAATATGCAAAAGTTAAAAGGATTAACCCTCTTAAAACTAATGAGCATTTCTGTATCCAGCTGCTAAATGAGACAAAATTAGCATTTTTCACTTTTGGGCAGGATTTTATCATGCAGTTTCTCACTGTTGGTATTACCTTGTTACATAACTTTTTTGGTTTGGATAGAGAAGTTGGATGAGGCAGGTGGTGAAGAATAAGGGTGGGTGGATGGAAGGACACCAAAAATGCTCCTTGAAAGTTGTTTCGTCCAAAATGAGTCCAAAACAATTTGCATAAGTAACTACAACTGAGTGTCTTTTGGAAAAGTTGTGTTTTCTTAGCAGCTAATTATAGAGACACAGAGTATGTCATTTCTCCATACAGACTTGGCTCTGATATAATGGACTGAAAGCTTGCCATACTAATTTTCCCATTCTTTCTAGTTTTTTAAATCTTCCTTTCTCTCTTGTGTACACTCTTTTTCCTGTGCAAAGTTTTCTGACTAGATATTGACAGAATGAAAAACATGTTGGCATATTTGGTTGAGCGAGTCTGTTAAGTGGCTGGTAAAAGGCAAAAAAGGGAAAGATCAAAATCTGAAGCAAAAAATTCAAAAATTTCAACCATGGCACTGAAGAATTTACAAGGATGTAGATGGAAACTGTTTACACTGAAGTCATGATGGATTGCAATGGAGCAGAAGAGAAAAGGCGTGATTCAAAAGCAATATCATTAGGGACTTCTGAAGAAGAAATAGCAAACTGAAGACAGCTCCACTGTTAATGACTACAGCAAAATGAAGAGCTGGTGAGTAGACTGGCTCTCTGTAATTCCTCTTCAGACAAGGAGAGGACTTAAGATCACCCACAAGCACTCCATACAGTTGCTTCTCATGAGCACATTGCAAGAGATTGGTCTCCATCAGGTTTAGAGTTCTGGTTGATCAGTAGACACCTTTGCTTAAACTGTGGTCGGCACACTTATCGTCATAGAATTCACATACTTTCCTTTCTAATTACATTTGGAAATTGCAGGTGGTTAAGTGCTGTCTAGCTATTGGCAAGTTTTAGGGCACTAGGTGAGTTTCTTTCCATCGTTACTGGAAGAAGTATTAAATGCAAGTCTCTTTTTTGAATAAACAGAAAAAAGGATAGTTAAAACATTTTTTTTGGAAAGTTACAACTAGGAGTCCAAATAGATTTGAAGTAAGGTTTTTAAATTACTTCTAAGAATCCTTCCTGTGGGAAAATGCGGTTACTTTGAATTCTTTAAATAATAATAATAATAATAATAATAATAATAATAATAATAATATATAATATAATATAATATAATATAATATAATATAATATAATAATATAATAATAATAGGATGGGAATTTGAAGATTGGACATGAGAGGAAAGCAAAAGAAACTAAAAGTTACAATTAAAGGAAAAGTGCACTAAAATTTAACTAACACAGAATGAAGTAAAATTCTTTAACATTGGACTTATTGAAGAATATTTGTGAAAAATGGAGCCAGAAATTAATTATAAGGATGCCTGCCTTTATAGATATAGTATGTTTAAAAGATGTTATGGAAGAAGAGCAAACTTTACCAGAAAAGACACGATGATATGAAAGTGGGTTTAAAAATGACATGCTAAAAGAATAATATAGAAAAAGATGCTATGCCAAGTATACAAATGAAACTGGCTAATGTGTTAATAATTAAAATAAATAACAAAACAAAAGGGTAACCCGAGTAATTTTCTTATATAGGATATACAAAAAAAAAGAGTTGTTAAAATTCTGGAGAATTTTGTGAGAAAAAAAAAGAAAATAAATCAAGTTCTAGCACATTGAGGGATAGAAGTTCAAGATTGTTAAATGTAAAGGAAGAGAATATAAAGTTGGCTTATTTAATCAAGATGAAAATAGATGCATTGTTAATGGACTTTTACTGATCAGGATTGAATGAGGTTTTAAGGATTTGTTCAATAAGGTTTGTTCAATAAGGTTCAATATGGAAAGAAGAGATCATTTGCTGTATTTTAAGAGAAAATGATGTTACTAAAATTATTCATAATTAGTGTGATGAAGAGCAAAGCCATTTCTTTATATTTTTCTTTTTCTTTACTATTTTTCCTTCTTTTTTCTTTTTTACACTATTTTTTGCAGTCTTTTTACCTTTTTACTTGTAATGTTTAATAAAAATTATTATGAAGAATAAGGAATCTCACTAAACTTTTGCCTTTAAAATATAATATCTTCCCACATTTTTAAAGTAAATTCCATTCAATGCAATTAAAAGGTTCACATCATGTAGTATAGTTGGGAGATCCCCTGAGTACATCTATTTGGCAAAAATGAAAATATAATTCCTAGGCAGCATAATCTAATAGGAAACAAAATAAAAGGAGCTGAAATTTCTCTAACTTGTTCATAATAAATTACGGGGAGCTTTCTTTTAGATTTTTTTTTTTAGTATTTTCTACTGAATTAAATAGAACTTCTGAATAAGCATTCTGGAACTAAATTTTCTATAAATTTGCATGATAGTGGTAATTCCTCTTGGAAAAAAAGTATGCAACCTTCTCTGCTTCAGGAGAGATATATTGATATTAATTATTAATATATGCATTCTTCAGGATTTTATTTTATAATCATAAGAACATTGCTATTACTATAGACGGAGGACAGAGAGAAGATTTGATGAGGGCCAGTTCTAAGGCAAAAGCTCAAAGTCTATTACATTAATTTCTAATTTATTCAAATTTATTGAAAGGTACAAAATACTTTAATTATAGCACTGATATATTCAATTAACAATATTGAAATGTATCTTTTCTTAGAATATTTGTATCAGTGAAGAATTTTACCAATGTAATGAGGTAGCCATTTTTTCTATAATGTGATATTTTTTAAAGTATTAATTCTTATAAAACCACAGGGCTATACATCAGAAGGTATTTTTTTTATTACTTAATGCAAGGAGGAATATTGCTTGTAACACAATTGTTTCTGCAATTGCTGCATATAAATTAAACTGAGAATATATTTTCTTTAATATAGTTGAAAATGTATATGAAAAAATAATTTGTAAAATGGAACTCAAATAAATATTAATAATCCAGATGAAAATAATAAATTAATCAATAAAACAGTTTAATCAACCAGATGTTATTTCAGTGAAAACTGGTTATTTTCCATTGTAGCCATATTTGGAATGGTTTATAGTAAGCTCACAGCCTAAGGACTTCTGACTCTGGGCCTGTTGTTCTTTGCCAGGTCACTGAATTTGTCTAATGCTTTAAAAGCTACTACTCACCATAACTAAATAAAAGAGGGGAAAATGCAAACCATTGAAATAGTAAAATTATGATGAAGTTCTTCCAAAAGCAACCATTACCTACTGAAATTCATCTGCTGTAGTAGAATATAAGGTTTTGTTATATCTGTGTATCTGCTTGTGGCTGCTCTCTTTTGAGTGATCAGACATTTTCTTAATGGCGATGCTCTGCTATTTTTGAATTCTGCATGACAAGGAAGATGGAGGTTACAGTTTGGAGTGATTTCAACCACCTCTTGTTGAACTGGAATTTCTAGCTGGCAGGAGGGAGCAGAAAGATGCTAAAAATCTTTTTTGCGGCCTGGTCTACCTTCCAGTACAGTAGAAAATGCCCATATCACTGTAACAAATTTAGGACAGATGAAATGATATTTATGTGTCCACAGCACATACTTCAAGGCTGACCATGAATTCTATTAAGCAAGAGCTCTTTCTGGATCTCCTGTGATTCCTTGGTATCCATGAATATTGACAGTTTTCAACTCTTCAGCCTTAAAGAGGTGCATTGGTTTCATTCAGAGCATGGTTTCATTCAGAGCATTTCCTTGGTGCATAGATTAAAAATTACAGTTTGTTTAGTCATTCCAAATGTAAATGGATTAGAGTTCTTTTCAATAGATGTGGTAGTCTTATTTATAGTCCTAATGCTCTATAAAGGGAAGGGAAGGGAAGGAAAAGGAAAGAAGGAAAGGGGAAAGGAGGGGAAAGGGAAAAGGAAAGGTAAGTTCCTTTGTTCCTTCCTTCTCTCTCTTCCAACTTCATTACTTGCCAAAATTAAGAATAACCCAAAAGATTCTTATTTCCAGCCTTTCTGTCAAACCAAACTCTGTAGGCCACTCTGTTTACTTCACATCAAGCTTAAAATCAAGTCTGAGGCTTTATTTATGGAAATTCTCCTAAAGTAGATGGGGATATTTAATTAGGATGACATTAAATCATGGTGGATTGATAGGGTTGGCATCTCGGGGCAAAGTAATTGCCCATATTGGTTTTGTACAAGAAAACAAAGCATTTGGAAAATGTGCCACGGACACAGGCTGCTGATTCCATTTATACATCCGTATGTGAAAACCATTGATTAGGCAAGAATAGGTAACAGCAACTTGTTTCTTATATTTCTGCCACGCTAAATTTAAAGATTAAGTGATCTGTTTGTTGTCAAATCAGTCCTTGAAAAAATATTTTTGGTTTTATAATCTCATCTATCCCTACCAAAAAAAACCAACAACCTGCCTTTATAGTTATAGGTAGTTTTAGTTAAATGTGGGTTATTGCCTTTTTGGAAAGCTCAATATCACACTTTTTAAAAAGTGTATTTAATAGAAGAGAATGCTTTTGAACAATTTATTTTCTTTGTTCATCCCTGAAGGAAAAATATAGTCTGTGACAAAAGCAAAATCCTCCCAAGATTCTGTTTTCTAATGAAAAAGTGGTAGTTCAAGTCACTGAAAATCTTACTTCCTTTTATTCCTTCTGCTTCCCGCCAATTTCTGTCTTATGGCTCTTTTTCTTGCAATTTTCTCAGATTATGTTTAACACATTGGATGTTGTCCTGAACTGTGGTCTAAGATGATCTTGGGTTTGTGTGTCATGTGTCCTGTTATAAATTGGCTGCATCCACAAGAGGAAAAAGAGCTACCAAATCCACCCCCAAAATGTGAAATTGTATTTAATATGTATTTAATATTAAGAATATGTTATTTAGCTTTGTTTGGGTATTTTCCCACATCATTATAGTTGTGCTTTTAAAGTTGTAGCAATGTATATCATCTGCCATCATCAGGCTTGTGTGTTGGGTTCGACTTCGTCATGTGTGTCAGGTTTTCACAGCCGTTTCTGTTTTAAATTTGATGCTAGCCTTTGGTGCTTTGTTAGAATGTTTTTTTTTCCTTCACCCTGATTGGTTGGTAGTCTTGGTCTGTGTTTATTGGTCTTGGAGTTTGCTGTGTTCTGCTTGATTGGTGTTTCTAATATCTTCTGTCTGTATTGTAGCATTTTTTCATCTTGAGTAGCTGGCAACATTGTGTTTCGTGTATTGGGGGCTTTCAGTGCGGCTTGGCTTTGGGTGAATGGCCGGCTATCATTTATTAGGAAGCTAGGTTTCATCTGGGTGGCTGGCTGGGGTGTGTTTGGGCTGGAGGTATCAGGGGGGTCTGTTTGTGCCCAGGTGTTTGCTTGGCTTGTGGTGTGGAGATTTTTTTGTTTGTGAGTGCAGGCTTCCAGATAGTTGACAGTCTGGTGGAGTCATCTCTTCTATTCATGCTTTCAGGTCGTTTTTCAATCTCTATGGCTTCTCTGATAATTCTGTAGCTGGGGTTTTCTATAGTGGCTAGGGTATTGGTGCCATTAAAGTCAATGCTATGACTGTGGCTTTCATGTGTTGGACTAGTGAGGAAGTGTGTTCCAGCTTTTTTACTGCATTTTTGTGTTCGTCAAGGCGGGTACTTATTCATCTGTCCAATGTATGTGGCAGGGCATGATGTGCAGGGGACTTCATATATGCCTTGGTTTTCCAGGTCAATTTTATCTTTGGGGTTTCTTAGAATGGCTTCTATTTTTCTGTCTGTTTTGAAGGCAGTCTTGATGTGATACCTATGTAGTATCTTACTGATTTTGTCTGTTGTTCCTCTTATGTAGGGCAGGACAGCTGTTCCATAGGTCTGTTCATCTTCTAGGTCTTTATTATCTCTCAGTGTGTTTTTGTGGATCAGGCCTGTGATTCTGCTTTTGTGGAAGCTGTTGGCTGTCAGTACTTTGGTCAGGGTGCATAGTTCAGTCTTTATGTGTGTCTTGTCTGCCAGGCATTTGGTTCTGGCAATTAGTGTTTTGGCCATGGAGTTTATCTGTGCTGGGTGGTGGTGGGATTAGGCGTTGAGGTAGCAGTTGGTGTGTGTTTTCTTCTGGTATATGGTGTGTCCTAGTGTGCCATCTGTTTTTTTTTTGTAGATTAGTACATCTCGGAATGGTAGTTGTTTGTTTCCATTTCCATGTGAATTTGATTTTGGGGTGTATGTTGTTTAGGTTGGTTAGGAAATTGTTTAGGTTTACTTTTCCATGGGGCCAAATAACAAATGTGTCATCGATGTATCTTAACCATAGTTTGGGTGTGTGGGTGGCATTTGCCAGGGCTCTGAATTCGAATTCTTCAATGAACAGGTTTGCAATAATGGGTGACAGTGGTGATCCCATGGGGGCTCCTTCAATCTGCTTGTATCTTTGTCCTTTGTATATGAAATATGTGTTGGTTAAGCAGTGTTCTGCTAGTTCCATGAGATGTTTGCGTGGTTGGTACATATACATACATACATACATACATACATACATACATATATTACTTCATCATTTATAATCACCTTATTTGATATATTAATTATTAATTAACCTAATCATAACTACTAATGTTTTGACTTTGTCTTCTGCTATATAACCATTAATAAAATGTATTCCATGTTTTATAATATTTAGATTCTTCTTTGTCTTTTATTTCTAAAGTTAACCTATCTGATTCTGCACAAGCCATAATTTTTCTTATTATTTCTGTTTCTGGATGTATGATTTCATTTTTCCAGTATTGTGCATATATTATTCTAGCCACCGTCAATACATGTACTATAACTTTCTTGATAGATTTTATTTATTTATTCGACTTGTATGCCGCCCTACTCCCTAAGCACTCAGCACCCAAACCAGTATACAGGTAGTCCTTGACTAAATCATTGGTTTAGTTCAAAGTTACAATGGCACTGGAAAAGATGGGTTATGATCATTTTCACTCTTACAACAGTTGCAGCATCCCTGTGTTCATGTGATTAAAATTGGACACTTGGCAACTGGTTAATATTTATGAAGGTGTAATGTCCTGGGGCCATGTAACTCAAGGACTACCTGTATATCAAATAAGCTGTTTCAATATAACAGAGTTTTATTTTCTCCCAGGATGAGAATTATCTGAGAATTTTACCTGCATGTTCAGTGGATCAGAAAGGACAATGATAATGGTGGCGCATTGATTAGAATGCAGTATTCAGGCTAGCTCGTTTCTCACTACCAGGAGTTCAACAATGGTGGGATTCAAATTTTTTTACTACCAGTTCTGTGGACATGGCTTAGTGGGCGTGGCAGGGGAAGGATACCATAAATCTCCAGTCAGAGGAGGTATTTGCTGGTACTTTGACCTACTCAAAATTTACGCTATAGGTTCTCCAGAACTGGTCAGAACTTGCTGAATACCACCTCTGGAGTTCAATTCTCAAGGTTGACTCAGCCTTCCATCCTTCCAAGGTTGGCAAAATGAGGACCCAGATTGTTGGGAGGGATATGCTGACTCTGTAAATTGCTTAGAGAAGACTATAAGGCATTGTGAAATGGTATATAAGTCTAAGTGCTATTGCTATAATACCTTCTCCCTTACTTCACTGGCTAACCAAATGGGCATATGTATATGGTATGCTTTGGTTAAGATTCACCTTGGTTGAGAAGCTATTTCAAGCCATTTATTGAGTTCTAAGGTTTATCTAGCCTTTGGCTGAAGCGAGCTCAAGAGTGCATATATGGAAAGTCAGTTGGACTGAATGAGTGCCTGCCCCAGTCATTCAGTTAACTTCCTTGGCTGAAAGTGGGTTACAATCTGGGCCTTCCTATCCCTAGTCAACATCTTAATTACCATGCTATGTTCTCATCACACATATAAGTAGCATTGTATAATTACAGCAATTATATAAATATTTCAGGAAGGAAAAGTTCATGCTTATTGTTCTCTCTGTATCTTCTATATGTGTTTTCATGATGGGCCCTGACACATAGGAAAGAGCTTCATGGATGTCTACTATGGCAAGGCTTAGGCACAGCTGTAATTGTTAATCTAATGATTAGCAGATTATTTAACTATATGGGAAGTAATTACTGTGACAGTATTTAATGAATTTATTGAACTCTGAATTGAGCTAAAATAAATCAAGCATTGTTTTTATTGGGGCCTGACCCACTTTATGAATGCAACCCCCAGGCACAGATTGTCCAGCACTGACCTCTAACAAGTTTGTTCATTTCTTCAAACCATTGTTTCTCTCCCTAATCCCAAAGCAGACAAATCATGTTTTACTCTTCACAGAACCACAGAGTTTATTAGTTGGAAAGGGATTTAAAAGTCTTCTAGACCTATGCTGGCTGGGGAATTCTGGGAGTTGAAGTCCACAAGTCTCAAAATTGCCATGTTCAGAGACCCCTGTCTAGTCTAAACCCTTGCACGGTGCAAGAAGTAATAAAATGATTCCTAACAGATTGATCACCCAGCCCCTTGTTTGAAAACTCCAAGCATGGAACAATCTACTAATCTATGGTGTTCTTCATTTGTTCCACTGTTCAGGAAATTCCTCCTAATTTTCAGCCTAAATTCTTTTTATTTTTGCTTCAACCTTTCTCCATGCTTAGTTCCGAGAGAGAACAAGTCCAACCCATTTATAGACATCTAGATCTCCCCTTAATCTCTTCTCTTTGTCAAACTAAATTCATTATTCTACCCAGGGCTTGGATTTTAGAGCTTTTATCATTATGGTAGCTTTTCTCAGAGCCTGCTCCAACATCTACAATTCTCTTTTAAAGTACAGCTTAATTAAATTTACAGATGTGGGCTCAGTTTTCAATTTGCCATTAAAAAGACAGCCTAAGAGATCTGAATCAGTTAGTCAACATTTGTTTTAAGGCACTGCTGAGGACCACCCACATGGTTTTGAAAACACATTGAAAAATCAGAATCCTCACCTTCTATGTGTGGATTATTAATTTTTGTTGCCCTTTCAAGATATATACAAGCCTTCAGCTGATACTTGCATTGCCTGTTGGTATAATGTTATGGGGAGGTTCTGTTATCATTTTCAATTTTCCTATCATGTAATTTTTTGTTTGCACTGTTTATTGCATGTTTTTCTGACCTCAGAAATCTATTAAAAAGAGGAACATGAAAAAATTTCAGTATTATCATTATTGTTGTTGTTCTTTTATTCATTAAACATGAAACTCACGTCAACTGAACATTTAAAAATGTATTACAAATATCATTGACTGGCTCTGATGGTTGATATAGGTTGCTTCCAGCATCCTAGGCATCAACCAAGTATCTTCTTAAAATGTATGTTGTTCCGAGTAGCTCAGTCTTTTGCAGCTCCACTGGCATTACAGCAGGAAGCTGCAACGTCTTGATGTATTTTGCTAAATTCTTGGTACCAAGTGCCCTGATGACAATGGGTATCACTGTTACATGTTTTATCCATAATTGTATAGTTTTGATGGCCAGGTCGTGATATTTCATGATTTTTATCCAGTTCTTTTTCTTTGACTCTGGCATCTCCTGGTACAGCGATATTAATAAATTGTATGCTTTGGTTTTTTATTACTGTGATATCTGGCATGTTGTGTTCTAAATGATGATCCATTTGTATTCAAAAGTGTTGTTGTTGTTACTACTACTACTACTACTACTACTACATTTTTATTACTATTCTGCTTTTCATCCTGGAACTCAAAGAGGTGCGCATATCCCTTTGTCCTTCTATTTTCCCCATAACAAAAAACTTATAAGGTAGGTTAAGGCTGAGAAAGACTAAGTCTCCAAATATTGTTTGATTGATACCATTAAGAGTCTTCTATCTAAAAGCTTCCAAGATAAGTGCATTTCAAAGACTTGTGATACCTATTAGCAAATTCTGAATTTGTGCTTACTTACTGTTCTTTTATCAGTTAATTTATTCATTGAATTGACACCCCATCTTTCTTCTAAGTGTTGAGATATACGCTCTCCTTCACACAAAATAACCTTACACTAATCATGTGAGGCACAAAATTCTTGGTCTAGAATCTCCCATGGATTTTCATGGCAGAATAAACATTTGAATTTGGAATATCCCCAGTCCTAACTTAATACCCTAATATATGCTTACCATTTAATTTTTATTACTGTAGTTGTGCTTTGAACCCATCTCAACGTATTATAGTTTATTACAGTTCATACTGTGCGAGAGCAGTATTTGAAAAAGAAAAAAGTTACTATTTAGTTACTGCATGTTGTATTTCAAATTCTGTAGTATGTCCTCTCTGCTTCAGAAAATGATGTACCATCTACTATAATGATGTACCATATTCAGAGTGTGATTGCGACTATTCACTTATCAAGTGCCAATTCCGGAGCCATTTAGACTTCCAACTGATTATTTTAGAATAGTCCCACTGAAGTCAATAAGGATGTTTTGTGGATTACGGACTTAAACACAGATGTGACTCCAGCTGCAGTTCTTACATTCTGGAGGGCAACTTAATGCATCATACTCTCTTTTTTTCTGATACAAGTTTTTATTATACCTTGAATAACAGTGTTGGAAAGTTTCTTTTGCCAGCACTGGCAAAATAAACATTGGTGTAGTATTTCATACAATTTCCCCCTTGTAAGACTGGGGGCATTCTGTTTAAGACGCCTTAATTATAAATGTTAGTGTGATATAGTGGTTAAGTTACTGGATCAGTATTGAAGAAATATAGGTTCAAGTTCACTCTCAAGAACTGAAAATCATTGAGTGATTTGGGGCATTCATTATCTCTCAGCTCAGCTTCAAAAAGCAGGAGGTCTTGTAGAAAAAAAATGGAAGGAAATGCTATGTATGACATTTTCAAAGAGAAAATGCAAGATAGGACTTAACTTATTTAAAATCTGTTTATTTAACATGCAATGTTTTAATATTCAGACCTCTGTTTTTATGTTTGTAAGGCACCCAGTTCCTTGCTGGTAAGATGAACAACGGATAAATTTAATAAATAAATAAATAAATATTAATCTTCCAAGTTTTAAATAAATAAATAAATTAAATGTTACAAGAATATAAGCTTGCAAAAAGATATTCCTAAAGATGCCTACTATTTTCCCCAAAATAATTCTTAGTTGGGGACTGGAGTGAGGATACTTGGGTCCATAGAAAGTTATGTGAGTATAGCTGTGATAACTGAGTGAAGAAATGGACCCCTAGAAAAAGAACAGAAGATCTGTGAGTTATGAGTCAAACTAGAAATAGGAAAGAATAATTTTTCACAAGTCATTTGAATATTATTTATTCTTTTATATGTATCATTCATATATGGCAACGTACCATTAAAAAAACCCTAAACTTACATAATGTGGTTACAATGCTAATCCTTTGTGGGAAACATCAGTTGTTAATGGTCTTGTGAATACAATTGTTTGCAA
>CM019148.1:225702388-225829888 GCA_009733165.1 Naja naja | reverse complement strand
CAGATGATCATCTGTCACAGATGCTTTGGTGAATCTTGCCCTAAGTAGGGAATTGGCCTAGAACAGAGCTGTCAAACTCCCAGCCTCTGGGCCGGATGCATCATGCACTGGCCATGAAAAGGTTGAAAAAAGACCCAATACGTCACATGATGCCACCGTGACAACCTGAGTTTGACACCCCTGACCTAGAAGACCTGTAAGATACTTTCCAATACTATGATTGTATTAATTCAAGCAACAGGTTGATCACAAGAAAAAGCAAGTATGACCGTAAGTGTACCAAAAACATGAGCTTTATATTGCTATAAAGTACATTCTTAAATGTACAAAGTTAGTCTTTATCTCTGCACTTCTGATCCTTTCATCTATCTCTGTATGCAAATAAGCATCTTTATTTGTGTCAGATGCACCTTCAAATTATAGGCATATAACATTCAGCACTAAGGAAATGAAATAGATCATAGAAATATAGAACATGTGAAAAGTATATAAAATAAATAAGATTAAAATTCAATAATATTCAGCCAGTGCATTTATGTTCTTACCCTATTTCCAAACACCTCAACTGCCATTTCTAAGTAAAAGGAAAATAAAATTACTTTGTAATTCATTTTAACACCTGGGGTTATGTGTGGGTTTTTTGGCAATATGGTACATAGGATAGGAATTAACTGTAAAACATACTTTCTTGTGGGAACCAAACTAATTTTTGCTATGTTAGTTATTATAAGTCACAAAAAAGATAAGTGACGTTATGATTTTAGAAAAGAAACACCAGAGAAAACTAAAAACTCTAAGCAGAAGGGGAAAAAATGCAAGCCTGCTTTTGGTTAGTATTGGGATTTACAAAATGACCAAAAAACCCCCCCATAACATTGGAAATGTTAAAGGATATTTTTGAGAAATAGAGCCAGAAATTACGTAGCTATAATATCAACAGTGTCAGTAATAATGTCTGACTGTATTGTCCAAAAACAGCTAATGAGGGAATGAAAGATGTGAAGAATTTTTTCTTTGACAAGACAGAGTACCAAAAGTGAAACTACAAATGACAAAGGGAATGATTTGGAAAAGGATGTTTTATTGGATATAGAAAAAAAATTAGCTGAAGTTTTAAAAATTAAAGGGGATATACAAATGAGAAGTCCAGAAAATGACCTGGAAAATGGTTTCTTATTGGATCTACCAACCTTTAAAGAAGTCTGTATGATGGAATAAAGAAGAACTGAAGAGAAATCAAATCTATAACAATATTGGAATGAACTAAAGATTAAGTTTATTAGGAAAGAATATAAAGTTGGTTTAATTGATCAAGGATAAAATAAGATATTTTTGCAAAGTTCTGGCAACTCTTTATGGACTTTTTATTGACAGCTGGATTGAAAAGATGATGCTTTGTAGATCTGTTTATAGATAAAGGATGCAATATGTGCTGAAGAGATACTTGCTAGTAACTTTATAGGGGATGAAGTGTTACTAAATTTGTTTATAATTATGATGAAGGTTGGAAATACTTTTATATATATTTTCTATCTTGTTCTTTATAATATTATTCCTTTTTCTTCTTCCTTTTTCTTATTTTCTTGTACTTTTTATATTTTTCTTTTTTCTTTTCTTTCTTTAAATTTACTTATTAGTATTTACTATTGTAAGCAAAATCCTTAATAAAAAATTATACTCAGAAATTATACATATATGATGCCATAGTTTTTTCAGCTGTGTAAAGCAATGTGGAATAGAATGCACATGGTAGATCACTCTTCCCCTTTAGTTAGCTTGTAGGAGAATATAATCCTCTATGGACTGTCTGACTTGGCCTTTCCTGATATGATTGGACAGACCCACAATGAGTATTTTGATCATAATCTCACAAGAAGAAACCAAGTAGAAAGAGTGAGCTCCACACCTCCCACTAGTCACCTCTAGTAACTGATCCTAAAAGGTGAATTGTTTCTGGTGACAGAGGTTCTATATTATATCTTTCTATCATCTTGATTTGTTAAATAATCTTAGCCTCAATGAATTTGCATAGTCCTACTTAGAGCTATCCAAATTGGTGCTATGCTTGTAGCTTGTAGCAGTTTATCTCCTCCTTGAAGTACTTGTCCAAATTTTACATACAACTGCATGCAAATTAGAAAACCAAATCAAACCACTCCATGTCACTTGATTGCTTTTCCTATGCAGCTGGAAACATGAATGGTCTGTATCATAAAGTATAATAGTTGAGATAATTGGAAGTGAAATTAGTTACAGTAGGTGGCAGCATTTAACTGACCTTCACTTGGCTGATCTCAAAAAACCTATGCAGGTTTGGAGTTGATGAATACCTGGAAGAGAGATCTGCAAGAACTTCCAGGGCTGTAGATAGACTAGGAAGATATCAGTGGCAAACCAATTTTATGTTATTGTCAAGAAACAACATGGATGTATCACATACTGTAGGTGTCAGGAGTTAAGTTAAAATAATAAGACATCAAATGCAGGAACCACAATTTTATCAAACCTGGATGGATTTTATGGTGCCAGGAATTGAGTGCAGGTTGAAGAAAGGTTGATCTTGAATGCAGTTTTAAAGTTTAATGAGTGTGGTCTGAATTAAATTCTCAGTGAGCCCCTCTGTCAGTGCCCAGTGTCCCTCTCTGAAGAAATGAGCAATTAAGAAGTGCAATACATACATATATACATACATACATACATACATACATACATACATAGCTCCCTGATATTGTCTAAAACTGTTTTGAAGGATAGGAAGACCTCAAATTTTGAGGATGGGACATGGGGAAATTAGCGCTGGATTTTGCTCTTGATCTTTTGAATGCTGGCATCTTCAGGGAGTGGAAATACAATATACGAACATCACCTACATAAACATACATTGAGATTACGGCTCTGATCTGAAACTTCCTAAATTTTATTTTTGGTTACTGCAATTCTTTGCACAATACTGCATCGACTGATAGATTTTGAAGAGACTTAATTATGTATGAAATATGTATCATACATAGACCCCTCCCTCCCTCAGGAATATCTGTGAATCTTTGATAAGATTTATACCTGCTAGATTTTAAATTGCATGAATACATAAAGCTTGGCTCTCTATTGTTGCTGTTATTAAAGTTTGAAACCGAAATGGTATCTCTTTTATTGATCTTCGGTTAGACGCTTATCTCTTATCCAGGAGCCTTTTGTTTCCACATTAAAATCACTAACAATTGTCTCCATAAAGGGAACAGCTTGACAGTCACAAAATGTCAAAAGGGGCAGCGGGTAGTATAAAGGAATTGATAACCACCTTGGGTAACTTTTCCTTCTAATGTTATATGTGGCCATGAAGTAGAAGCCAGGCACGAGTACATCTTTGAAATGAAACACCTCAAAGCTGATCAAAGCCCCATTTTATAAAGTTTTTATTAGCTTGTGTTCTTCTAATCAAAGCTGGGATGGTTTGGTTTCTCCCTGAAAAGAGAATACTTCCGTGACCTTTATGTATAGAAAGAGTGATTTCCATTTTTCTTCTTCCAGATATGGATTCTAGTTTTGCAGAGGGAAGTGTAGAAGTAGGAGCACTTGGTATACAGTCTGAGATATGCAAAATATGAGAGTGCCCAGTTCATTTATTGTGAACCTGTTCAGAAATGCAACAGGGTTGCACATTGAAATCCGCACTTTGACAAACATGGAAGCCTATTTTACCACTGAAATGAAGTACAGATTAAATGGGTTGCTTAGGAAAAGGTGCAGAAAAAAAAGAGTGCTAGCAAAAGTCAGCTGCCAAAGGAAATAATGTACAAGAATGACTGTACTTCAAAAATTTAACAAGAAAAGTGTGAGAATGTTCCTATGGGTGTTTTCTTTTACATAAATATCTACCTATCATACTATTCCTTTTCAGTGCTAAGCAACTTTATGCATCATGTAGAAAGTAACTAAGAGCAATCCAAATAAATTCAAAGGATAAGATAAAGGGGAAAAACCCAGCAACCCAGTGACCCCTAAAACTATTTATTATACCCTCCATTCTATCCTAGCTTTTATACTGATGCACAGTCAGACCAATGCAGTGCCCCCTTCCCTCCCTCCCTCCCTCCCTCAGATTTTTGAACACCTGTAAATTATTTCAAACTTGAGAATAGCTTTCCCAGAGTTTAGGATGAAACCATGGATGAAATTAGCTTAACTTGCTATTAATTATATTAGCAATACAGTAATCAGTAGCTTATTGATTTAAATAAAAAAAGATCCCAAAGTAACTTGGAGAAGCAAGGGCTTAAAGGGGGGGAGGGGAAGCAAGATGGGAGCTCCACAATTTAGCCATTGATCCAACTTGATCATTATTTATCACTGAATAAATAATGTAAGGGTGTGGGAGTGGGTGTATGTATACAGAGAAAGTTAGAGGAGAGAGAGAGAGAACTGTGCAAAAATCATAGGCCACCACCCACTTCGTTGTTTCAGCAAAGTTTTGTTGACAGTCCATAATTATTTTTCGGTCTTGAAGACCACATCTTGAATATCCAGTTTGTTTGTTGATTTCCTGTTCAGAGTGGCCTTGCTGATGCAAAAGTATGCTTTTATGTCTGTCAAATTCTGTGATCTTTCGACTGGAATGATGTGATTGAAAGTTGGTCTTATTAGCAAGCTTCCAATGCAAAATGTGTCTGTACTGGATGTAAATGCTCATCACAAGCTGGTTGAAATAGATCTTTCTGCCCAGCAGTCATTTTGGCATGCAATAACAGGACACATTCAGGGCAGTGGTGGGATTCAATTTTTTTTACTACTGGTTCAGTGGGCGTGGCTTGGTGGGCATGGCAAGGGAAGGACACTGTAAAATCTCCAGTCAGAGGTGGGATTTGCCGGTTCTCCCAACTACTCAAAATTTCCTCTACTGGTTCTCCAGAACTGATCAGAACCTTCTGAATACCCCCTCGGATTCAGGGGTTAGCAATGACAAGACTTATGGGTAGTCCGAGTCTTCCTCAATCTCAGTTCTGGGAGTTTGAGGATTCTGCACAGGATCTAAGCTGTTCCTAACAGTGCACTCTATTGAGCAGAAAACTCTGAAGTTGTTCCCAGGATCTGTGGGAGCTGCTCTGCTAGTTTAAGAGCCATAGCTCTACCACGACTGGGACTTTTGGCCTTCACTTAATAGTAAGTATTATATATATATTCAAATGAACACTTTTCTTTTGTTGGTTAGTTAAGGACTTCCCTGTGGGGAAAAAAAAACCACCGTGGATCTTTCCTCCACCCACCCACCCACCCATCAGCGTATTTTCCCCATTCATTATTTATTACAGTTTTAGTTTCAGGTTTGAAAACAATTAAGGAGAGCATTTAGTATGAAAATTACCGTAATTGCTTGTTAATTGAGGTTATCTGCTTCACATTATTCAAAAAGCAAATTGTGTTGACACTTGTACCCAGAAATGATTACTTAATAAACAAAGTCAGAATGCATCACAAATAAAACACGGCTGTCTGCTGATGGCTACATTCATCTGGTCTGAACTGTTCCCAGGGAAGATGTCTTTCCATTGTTTAAACTCATAATTACAACTGAAAGACTATCTGGATTCCGGGACATGGTAGATCTTGTACAGTAGGTAGGTGAGGGAATTGATCTGCAAATATACTTTCATTCTCAATTGGCTGCAAACACCCTCTTCTTAAAAAAAATGAAATGCTTGATATCTTTGAAAAAAATGAAATGCTTGATATCTTTCACATAAGATCTCCTTATAAAGGCTGCATCAAGCCTTAGAATACATACAGTGGAACTGGAGAAAGCAGATCTCCTCATCTTCTCTGAATGCTGATCTGTAGAGCCCATGACCTTCTCTCCTGTCAATCGTACCACAAATTGTGACACCAACTTATACCTCTTTATCATCTCAAATCTCAGACTGCAATGACTGTTTTTATCTTAGTTACCTGTTACCTGTTAACTCTTTTACAAGCAAAGAGCAAGTTGGGCCTAGTAGTTAAGATACCAGGCTACAGACTGTATGTTCTACTACTGCCTTTGATATGAAAATGGCTGGGAAACCTTGGGTCAGCCACTCTCTCTCAGTCCCCCAAGAAATCATAGTTTTCTGATCACTAAATGTTTCACAAATGAAGGTGAATATATATGTCCCAAAATAATATTGCAAGATCTGATCTGTGTCAGTCTCTGGGATCAGAGCAGTGGTGGTATTCAGCAGGTTCTGACCAGTTCTGGAGAACCAGTAGTGGAAATTTTGAGTAGTTCAGAGAACTGGCAAATCCCACCTCTGACTGGAGATTTTACAGTATCCTTCCCCTGCCATGCCCACCAAGCCACGCCCACAGAACCAGTAATAAAAAAAAGTTGAATCCCACCACTGGACTGGAGGCTTTTTCCCCCTGAGCATTCGGACTTGTGCTGCAGGCCATCTTCAGGGAAAGACAAAACCTCTTGTCCTGGTGATCGACTCAGTTTGGATCCTGCACTAAATGTTCCAATTCTTAATTTAGAGATTCTTTTCCATGTCAGAGCAAAGTTGGAACATTCGGTGGTTGCTTATGTACAGTATATGAAGATATCACTGAACCACTGATCCATTGACTTGAAACTCAGTGATGAGAAATTAAGATAAAATGTGTGAGGAACAGGCTATCAACACTTTTGGGCGATTGTGCAGGAAAGAGAATTTCATAAAGTACAATTTTATCCCCTATCTCTGAACAGCTGTACCCTACCGATGATAATAATTTACTGCAGCACACATTGGCCCAACACTGTGTTAATGTTGAAGAGAATCAAAATCAGATAAAGTAATAGTACAGGTTGATGGAGGGCATGGCAAATTATCTTGAAGGATATAGGCATGGGCTGTGAGAATCAAAGATAGTAGTGAGTATACATTGGGGGAAAGTGAGTTTTCGATGCTATGTTTAGGCAACCATCGATTTTTCTTTTCTGCTCTTTTTTCTCCTGTGCCTGACTCTTGGTGATCATAAGACTTAGCTTTGTTCTGGACTGGTAGCTGTTATGTATGCAGAGTTTGAAATGATTGGTTATTGAAGTAAAGTGTTTGAAATCATTGGTTGTAAAAGTGTGGGAAAACCCTGCACTCTGATTGGCTGGCAGCCGCAGCAGCCGGCTATAAATAGCTGCCGCGGCTGAGCCATTTGGGTCCGTTCTGAGCTGAAAGTCACAATAAATAAGAGCTGAAGCACTCTGCGTCTTGTCTCTCTATGCGAACTTAACACTGGCGACGAGGGTGGGATCTGCCCAAGGAGAAGACAACGCGGAACAGAGAAGAGCGAGATGGCTGCGCTGAACACCCCCAGCCCGTTCGACCTGAAGAACGAAGACTGGGAGTCGTATGCAGATCGTTTTCAGATGTTTTTAGAAGGAAACGACTTGGCTTCGATTTCTGAGCAATGGAAGAGAGCGGTTTTTCTAACGTACTGCGGTCCAGCAGTATTCAAGATGGCCAAGGCATTGGCAGCTCCAGCAGACGTGAAGGTAATGGCATGGGCTGACCTGGAGAGACTCTTGAGGGCACACTACATGCCCCAAGTATCGTGCCTCATTAGAAGACATGAGTTTTACCGCCACGATCAGGGTGATGACGAAAGCATCAGTGACTTCGTGGCAAGTCTAAGGAATATTGGGGGTGCCTGCAAATTCAGCGTGATAGAGGAGGCCATGCGATCGTTTTGTATTAGGCCTGAAAGACAAAGTTTTACAGAGCAAATTACTCATGAAACCAAAAATTACGCTGAAGGAAGCCATCGATGAAGCAATCTCAGCAGAAGCTACAAAGAATTCAGCTGCCACAATGAGGAAGATGAGCAAAACATCGTCCCATTCTGAGGGTGAAAAGACCACAACTACACATTTTGATGAGCTTGAATCTGGGTCAGAATACAGCGGAGAGGAAGAAGAGATTAACAGACTCAGAATGGAGCAGAAATGGAACAACTTGGAAAAAAAGAGGCGAGGGTTCCATTGCATAGGTTGTGGGGGAAACCACCCCCACACTGAATGCAAGTTCTTGGACGCCATTTGCCTCCACTGCGAAAAAAGAGGGCACATTGCAAGAGTCTGCAAATCATCTAGAACTCCACCACACAGAAGGAAGTTTGCTTCAAACAACAAAGAAAGAGAAGTCAAATCAAACAACGCCAGCGAGAAAATAGGGCGCAGCACAGAAGCAAGCAGGAAAAACGAAACTCATCAAACTGTAACTATTGGTCATTCCTCTTCATTGAACAATAGGAAGGTGCATGTCAAGGTACTTATCGAGGGAAGACCTTGTCAAATGGAGGTGGACTCAGGTTCATACCTATCTATGGTGTCATGGGACACCATCCAGAGACTAATACCTAATATACAAAAGACTCACTTCAAAAAGCAAGCGCTAACACTCAAAGACTACCAAGGGAACAAGATTCCAGTAGTTGGAACAAGGAAATTCAACGTGAAATTCAAAAACTACACCAAATGCCTACCACTGACCATCGTGGACAAAGATCACCCAAGTTTGCTGGGGCTGGAGTGGTTCAACCCACTGGGTATCGAAGTGACTGGCATCATCCACGTGAGCTACACTGAATGGGAGGAGTCATTGAAGTCTGAATTTCCAGAGGTCTTCAGTGACGGATTAGGCAAGTACTTGGGGACCCCTATCACTTTTAATCTAGATCCCAAGGTACAGCCAATCCATTTAAAACCCAGGCAAGTACCTTTTGCTTTGAAAGAAAAAATCGATGAACAATTGGATAAATTGATAGCCCAAGGGGTATTGGAGGCCACAGATCACTCCAGGTGGGAGACACCCATAGTCACGCCAGTCAAGGCTGACGGTACAGTGAGAATCTGCGGGGATTACAAGGGGACATTGAACCATGCGTTACAACAGAGCACATATCTGGTCCCAGTGGTTCACCATTTATTGCACTCTCTGGGCGGGGGGCACTGTTTTCACCAAGCTGGACCTTGCCCAAGCATACCAGCAGTTAACAGTAGATGAGACAACTGCAGAAGCGCAAACCATTGTGACCCATCAGGGTGCATTCAAATACAAGAGGTTACAATTTGGAGTAAGTGTGGTACCAGGCATATTTCAAAGCCTTATGGAAAGGATGCTACAAGGTTTACCTGAGGTGGTGCCTTATTTTGATGACGTTTTAATCTCTGCTGAAAATGACACTCAGTTACATGAGAAACTTAGAGAAGTTCTCACCAGGTTTAAAAAGCAGGGTTAAAAGTCAAAAAGAAAAATGTACACTTAGGACTGACAAAGTAGAATTTTGGGCTATATGATTGATAAACATGGCATCCACCCTACAGAAGCCAAAGTCCAGGCAATCAAAGAAGCCCCCAGACCAAAATGCAAAACTGACTTGCAGGCATTCCTGGGACTTATTAATTTCTACCATATGTTTCTACCTCAGAAAGCAACCACTGCAGAACCCTTACATAGATTATTGGATAAAAATCTCGTGGGTCTGGGGCAGAAAAGAAGCAGCAGCATTTAACAATATCAAGAGACAAATCACTTCTGAGTGTGTATTGATACAGTTTTCTGAGAATTTACCTGTGTTTACCAACTTCTGATGCATCCCCTTTTGGAGTGGGGGAGTTTGAGCCACATGCTTCCCAGTGGCAGGGAAGCTCCTATTGCCTTTTACTCTCGCACACAGACTAAAGCAGAGAGGAACTACAGTCAGCTGGACAAAGAAGCATTGGCAATCATTGCAGCAGTCAAGAAGTTCCACGAATACGTGTATGGAAGAAGATTCACCATTGTCACAGATCACAAACCACTTCTGGGCATTGTGGCGGTGATAGACCAACGCCAATCATTCTGTTGCCCAGAATGATGAGATGGACTGAATTCCTTGCTGCTTATTCATATAAACTTGTCCATAGACCTGGAAAAGACATTGGGCATGCAGACGCTTTGAGTCGCTGCCCACTTCCTTTGTGCACTGAGGACCCTGCTCCTGAAACTTACACTTTTTTTCTAGAGACTATTGCCAAGCTTCCAGTCCATGCTGCAGAAATCGCAAGAGAAACAGCCAAAGACAGTTTATTGGCTCCTATTGTGGGTTGGATTAAAAAAGGTTGGCCACTACAGGATCTACCTCAGGTCTCTCAACCTTTCAAATCAAGACAAACAGAACTGTCTATTTTAAGGGGATGTATATTGTGGGGTAACAGGGTAGTTATTCCTGCTAAACTGCAGAAAGAGGTTTTGGAAATGTTACATGAGGGTCATCCGGGAATTGTCAGAATGAAGGATTGGCCAAGAGTTATGTATGGTGACCAGGTATTGACAAAATGGTTGAAAACTGGGTTGCATCCTGTCCAAATTGTCAGAAAACAAGGCCTGCCCCACCTATCACCCCCATACAGGAATGGGAATGTCCTAGGGGCCCCTGGTCCAGGATTGATATTGATTTTGCTGGCCCTACCAGAGGACACACCTTTCTCATTGTGGTAGATGCATACTCCAGATGGTTAGAGGTTATTCCTATGTCATCCACCACAGCAGAGGCTGTTATCAAACAGCTTAAGAAACTTTTTGTAACGCACGGGCTACCTGATGTGCTTGTTTCTGACAATGGCCCTCAATTTACTGCTAACCTATTTGAATCATATTTAGCACAACAGGGTATCAGACACGCCTTTACAGCCCCTGGGCATCCTTCGACTAACGGCCGGGCTGAACGCATGGTGCATTTCACTAAAGAAAAGCTCCAACAAATGGGTCCAGGGGACATTACTGAGAAGTTGAAAAACTACTCAGTATCCAGCACATCACTCCTAACCCATCCACTAATTTAACCCCTGCCAAGCTTTTGATGGGTAGAAAACTCAGGTCTACACTGGACCATCTTCACCCCACTTACGCACCCAACGCACCATTAGATTCCACTAGCAAAACTCGCTGTTTTTCCGTTGGCGATCGTGTTTATGCTAAAAACCTCCTGGGTGAACCATTATGGATCCCTGCAGAAATAACCCAGGTTACAGGCCCAAAGTCTTTCAGGGTTCAAACCGAGGATGGTGTTTTATGGAGTAGGCACATAGACCAATTACGGTCCAGAAAGCCTCTGGACTTTCACACATGCTCCTCTCTGGACCTCCTACCCTCAGCCTTTCCTAGGGGGGAAGGGGGAGATAATGGAGGTAGTGAGCAAGTAGGAATCAACCCCATGTGTAACGAGCTAACATGACAGGAACAACCCCAAAACCTGTCACAGTGCCAGCAACAATTTCCACAAATGGAAAGTTGCACTTCATTACCAGACTTAGAGGATAACACAGGGTTGCAATTGGATTGGCAGGAGAGACCAGGTTGGGGTAACCAAACAGGTTCTAACAGTACAAGAAGCCCTAATAAGGGAATGTTGGCAGATACATTTCCTTCATCACAATGTGAGATTCCTAAAACTCCAGAACCACGCAGGTCTAAGTGTACCCATAAGAGCCCCACCTATTTACAAGAGTATATTAGATAGATGGGGTTTGAGTATGGACCAAACCTAGTGGGGAGGGGTGTTATGTATGCAGAGTTTGAAATGATTGGTTATTGAAGTAAAGTGTTTGAAATCATTGGTTGTAAAAGTGTGGGAAAACCCTGCATTCTGATTGGCTGGCAGCCGCAGCAGCCGGCTATAAATAGCTGCCGCGGCTGAGCCATTTGGGTCCGTTCTGAGCTGAAAGTCACAATAAATAAGAGCTGAAGCACTCCGCGTCTTGTCTCTCTATGCGAACTTAACAGTAGCCCATGGCAGCAGAATGAGGAGATGGGCTATCAGCTAAGATACTGAACATGCATAGGGACAAAAAAGTATAAAAGCTGAAAAGACATCGCTATTGAAGTATTATGTTCAAATCTGAATTAGTTCTAGTTTGTTCTAGTGGTTAACGAGGCTAAAAACTGGGAAACTGTGAATTTTGGTTCCACCAGGGGCGGGATTCTACCAGTTCTATCTGGTTCTATAGAACCCCTTGTTAACTTTTTAAGCAGTTCGGAGAACGGGTAGTTAGAAGCAATCTCCTTTTGTTTTTTTCCACCCTTATTACATTCTTGGCAGACAGCCTAGACTTACTGTCTCCAGAGCTTTCTTAAAGGGGAAGGGTTGTTTTAAGATTTTTACACTGCTGTTGGGAGGAAATACTTCCCTGGACAATCAGCACTTTGAAGAAATAATTGAATAATGAAGCAAAGCTTTTAGTGACAGGGAACCAAAATGAGTGACATTCAGCAAGGCTTCTTGGCTAGCTAGAAAGATTAACATTCAAATGTGAGTTTACATACCCTTTCTGAGTTTTGGTCTAAAACTGGTTTTTGGTGAAGGTTAATTCTGTGCTTGGTGACATTTAATCCTGTGTTTATTGATGGGATAATTTTCCCTATTCAGCTTCAACAAGCAACATTTACTGTTGTGATTTAATTATTTGTATTGTGTTTGAATTTTTATCTTGCCTCATGGTTTCTTTTTCTATCTGGGGATGGGGTCTTCCTCACTGCTTTAGTACCACTGTCCTTTTGGGGTATACTTTCAAGAGGCAGGATGCAAGTTTGGCACTGATTTTTTTTACTGCCTTTCTGGGGGGCATGTGACCTTTCCTTAAATCTGGATGATTTCCTTAGGATATCTTGTGAGGTGAGTGAGACCAGCTGGTATTTTTAAGTGGTGCAAATGGATCTAAGGATTGCTTTTCCTGGGTGTGCTTTTCCTGGAGAGCTTAAATGACCTCTGTACTAAAGGGTTTCACTTTATGAGCAAGAGTTGGCTACTTGATAGTTATCACCGTATTTTAACCATTTTCATTCCTGAAGGTGCTCTGGCACCCTGCCTGATTTGTAACTCTGGCTTGCAGGTATTTTTAATCTAATGATTGGTATTTAGGGCAGCTTTTTGCAAGCAAAGAAGCTTTTTGTGTTTTTGTACAGGTAATCCTTGACTTACAACAGTTTATTTAGTGACCATTCAAAGTTACAATGGCACTGAAAAAAATGACTTACACATTTTTTCATTTTGCAAATTTAATCAATAACTTTGCCAAGATCAGTTCTTCTCCTTCAAATTTACCCATAACCTATAAGATTCTGCAGCTGTCTACTGTATTTTTGTAAACAATTTTACATCTGTATCATGTAAACCATTGAGAAATTTAAGTAGTTGGCCAAGACCTAATAAATCATCATCACCTCTACTACTAGAGAAATCTCAGAGGTTGCAAAAATAAGCACTTACTCATAAGCATATTTTCTGATTAATAGGTCTCTTGATGATCATCATTAAAATGGCAATCTGAAATATTTCCCCATGATCATATTTTCACAAATGATCATCTCATAATCTAGTGCCAGGAGTGTCAAACTGGCAGCCCATTGGGCGGATGCATCACATGCAGGCCACACCTACCCCGGCCTCCACAAGGGAAAAAATGTCATACATCACGTGATGTCACATGAGGCGATCGAGTTTGACACCCATGATCTAGTCGATGACTCAATGCTTCCTTTTATCCCACCCCAACTCAGCTGACCAAAATCATTTTGTGAAATCTGCTTAAAAGGAAGAGTTCCAACTGAAAGCAACTCCTTGAGCAGATTTCATTATATTGAAATCTCCACCCCAAGTTTGCTTATTTACAAACAACCAGAGTAGGCACTCTGTAGTGCCTACTAGTTAGCAATTATTACTATTCTCAATGTTACAGGATGTTTCTATGTAAGAAGGGTCTTTTTGATGAAATACTGTGTTCATTTTCTCTCCATAAAACCAGAGGAAGAATAATCAGAAATGTTGTCTTGGAAATAATGCAACTGATTCTTCCACATTCTGGAGTAACAATTACAAATATAATTGGCACCCAAACTTTTGATAATACTTTTATACTGGGGACAAACAAAAAAAGGTGCTTGTCAAACAATTTTGAGAAATATTACAATGCAAATCACTATGGGGAAAAATTATCTTGGTCGGACATAATTATTAGATATGCTGTATGTAGGTTACATAATTCTGGATGCCCATTAGATGGCAGCAGTGTGATTCAGAAAACAAACTGCTGCAATCTATTTACTGTTCAGATGTTTGCAACCCATATAAAATGTTACTAATAGAAAAAATTAAACACATTTAATATTTGCATAATCACTATATCCAAACAAACTAGTAGAGGCATCAAGACTCCCAGCTGTATGAACACATTTGAAGTAAAAAGACTACTACTTAACATGATTTCCAGCTTTAAAAATTGATGGGCTACACTTGATATTTCCTTCCCAACATCTGTCTTAAATTTTAAAAGAAATGAGAGAATTAACTATATTCCAAACAGAAATGAAGTTTTGCTTTGTTGGTTGTTTAATTGTGGCTTATTTTATCTCTGTTTCATTTGTGGTGCAGTCTTCAGATGTACTTTAAGAAATGTTAGGAAAGGTTATCATATAGAGACATAAATATATAAATGTAGCTGTCAATGATCTCTCAGCAGTACTAAGAAAAGCATGCTTCGCTTTTCTGAATGGTTCCTGAATCTCAACAAACGTTTATAATAAGATATTTGTTCCATCTGAAATGACAACACACGGACACACCTTTTTTTAAACCTCTACAACCTTTTTCTTATCTACTAAAGACTATTTCAGGACAGGACTTCATAATGCTATTCTTTAATAACTCAATGCTTATGGTACAGGAGAAGGAGTATATTTAAAATGTGTGCTTT
The DNA here is from genome assembly GCA_009733165.1 of Naja naja. Taxonomy (NCBI): domain Eukaryota; kingdom Metazoa; phylum Chordata; class Lepidosauria; order Squamata; family Elapidae; genus Naja; species Naja naja. The sequence goes on along the minus strand of CM019148.1, from coordinate 225,815,151 downwards.
GCTTTTTTGCATGTCACTTTGTTTACTGATGCCATAACTTGGACTTATGAGTGTTTTTGTGCTGCATTGAAACAAGCTGCAGCTGTACCTGCTTGACGATAATTTAATTTACAGTCTGATTTCCATATTAGCCCTTTTCTTTGTTCCTCTTCCCCATTCCATGCTCCAATCACTGTAATGTCATCTTCGTGATCACAAAATATTCCCCTTTCCTTTTCCATATCATCATAATGGATTTAAGGTCTGCTTTTTCTGAACAGCTTGTCACCTTCAAGAACCTTTTTTTTTAGTACCACAATCCACAAAATAAAGATTTTAAGTAACAAATCACAATTTTGGTTGGGTATATTAAACCTGCGTGGGTTTGATTAATCCCAGCCTAGCACACAATGTTAGCAGAAGAAGGACTTCCTGCAGGAAAAAAAAAAAGTGATCACTTACAATATTTTGCAGGCTGCCCATCTAAACCCATCATTGCCTGGCACCTACCCACTCAGGGCAAGGTTCCAGCGAACTTGTGAGTGGGCAGTCTGCCATCTGAACAGATGGGCATGAAAGTAGGCAGCCAATAGACCATGTATGTGCATCAACTGTGGGTGTTGAGGGCAAGATTCCCAATGGAAAGTGTCCAAACAGCTGTCTGGCCTGAGCCAACATGCCGACGATCAAGGAAAAGTGCCATCTCTAAATCCTGCTGAGTTGGATTAACCTTCAAAAAATAAAAATTGCTTCTGCAGTAGCATAAGGTGAGCTTTTGGCTTGCTAAAATCTGGGAGAATGAATTAGGCAGGGAAGAGAAAAAGAAGCACTAATGAAGTATCTACTAGAAGGGAATAAATATAGAGGAAAGAATATTAAAAAAAAATCCTCTTACACAAGGGCATCTCAGAGTAGATATTAGCTGGCAGGTTCCACCATCCTTATTAACTCTTCGGCTCCGGTAATAGCTCAAAATGAGTCGCACAAACGAGCAAACAAAACCAGCGTCGGTAACACGGTACCGGTAACAAAATAACATAGCTTTTGGCTATGAAGTGTCTTGTTTTTCGGAATGTTGTTTTGAGTACATTGTTATGCATTGGGTAAACTGTTTTAGGGAGATGATTGGACCTATAAATTAACTCATTGCATGTCAACAAGAAGATATTCAAATGTGAATCAGTTGCCCATTGCTTGCTTATTATGGGGTTCCCCATCCCGGAAGTAACATAAGCCTAATTTGCAGAAGTGTCATAATCCACCTTGGATTAGCAGGTCTCTGGATTAGCATTTAAATGGTTCAAGGAAGGAGTACACAGAGGTGACCAATTTCTTCCTTCTTTTACAAGTATGGAGCAACAGTTTAACTAGTAGGGGTCTATACAAGCAAAATACCCTTTAGTATTTGATAGGCATGGAGAAATTCTTGGCTATCTTCTGTGAAAGGGAATGTGCTTTTCCAAATGCATTGTTGAAAGCAGCTAAATGTTTAAAAGTTTTTGCATGTAAATATTACAACATAAAAGTACAATAATAGTACCACAGTTAAAGATTGGCATGATGAAATCCATGGATGGCAATTTACTCAAAGAAAAGGATTTCCCCACATCTGAAACAGAATCTATTTTACCAGACCTCTGGAATCGATCTTGAGCATGGGCATCTGTTCCTAAACACGGTTCCTATAGATCCCAAGGCCTTGAGGGTGCAGGAAAGGGATATGAGTGGTATCAGCCATTTCAGTTCCATTCCTCTGTTTCCTAAGGCCGCCATCAATTATCTGCCATCAACTTGAGCTTGTAGCACTAATTTAATTGTTTATTAAAATCCATTCAAGAGATTGATAGCTGTAACATCTTATAAAGGAGTATTTTATCAGCTAATTTTCCCTTATACCTATATATCGTTTATACCTTCCCTATCTTTTTAAAAGAAATCAGAGAAACTTGCATTACATTTCTAAATTCATCTATGCATAGACAAATTTGCTTGACCTAGTTTAGTAATTGCCTAAATTTATTCCAGAAACTAAATCCTATAAATAATACACTTTATACTCTTGCCTTGTGGTTAGAGCTGTAATAGCACCTGAGCTATGCAAAAAAACACTGACCTGATTCAATATTTGCATTTAACACATCAAAACAATGCACACCTGAAAGGGATATTCAACACAATGGTTGTGAACATCAAGGCTATGATGGGTAATATCCTTAGAGCTTGCTAAGCAAGCCACCCCTTCTGATTTTGATTTTTTTTAAAATCCTTTGCTATAAAAACAATTAATGCTCCAAAAAAGGCATAATTTCTCAATAATTTTATTTATAAGCAGGCAAATGGACTGTTCAATGGGCTATAAAAGTATTGGTAGAAAATAAAAAATTGTGGCTGAATGGAACAAAGTTGGAAATTTGCTTATTTGCCAGTCTAAACATAGAAAGAGAGAGAGAGGAATCTGAAATTATTTTAGAAATTATTTTGGCTAGACTGTGGTGGGAGCAAACTCACTACCACAACAGTTACAGTTAGTTATATAGCCAAAAGCACACATATATACACATGGTGCACAATACTCTAATGAGATAAGCAACACTATTCACAACTTGAAAGAAAGAGTATATGATCTACTATAAATTAAAGGCAGAAGTTAAAAGAAAATCTAATTAAATCAAATTTATGCCAATATCATTCACAATAACCCTCTATATCTTTCCATTCTTTAAAAAATTGCTTCTATCACATACATATACTTAATTTTGTTTTTAAATACCCACTTGTCTCTTTGTAAAGAGTTCAACAACTCCTTCCAATCCCAACTTGTTCAGTCTTCTTCTTGAAAAGTTCATTCTGCTTTCATAGCTGTGCATTTGATTAGAATTCATTCTCAACTCACATTAAAGTACCTCAGTCCATGCTCATTCAGCATCCTCTCATTCTTGGCCTTATATCATGTTTTAACACATGTAGTTCTTAAATAAGACATTCTAATTGTATTCAAATCATTCTTATCTAATATACTCAGTTCTGATTTTCTTGTGATAAATTAGGCAAAAGCAGAACTACCTTGATTTTTAGAGATATACTTAGACGCATACTTCTTATTGAATAATTTAATTTGTCTATTATTTACTGAAAATCATTTGGATCCCAAACCATAACATGGTATTTCAGTCATTCAAAGGAATATATGAAATTAATGATGCCAACCAGCCTTAATTATACATATAGTACATGCAACATTCTCTGGTAACAATAAGGACACAATAGTAATCAGTTCTGGTACAAGTTGATCAGATGAAATCTGTACCAGACCTAATCAAGGAGAGAACCTACCTAGAACTAAGGAGAAATTTCGTGATAGTGAGAACAATTATTTATTTATTTATTTATTTATTTATTTATTTATTTATTTATTTGACTTATATGCCGCCCCATCTCTGAAGACTTGGGGCGGCTCACAACTAAAAACAGCAACAATAAATAATTAAAAAGAGATTAAACCAATTTGCAAGCCCAAAAAATTACAAAACTAAAATTACTATAATTCAAATATTATAAACCCCCCCCCAGGGAGGGGTCACAGCCCGGATTGGTCAAACAACCAGGTCTTCAAATCATGGCGGAAGGTGCGGAGGTCAGGGGCCAGGCGGAGCCCCAGGGGCAGTTGGTTCCAGAGGTCAGGGGCTGCGACAGAATAGGCTCATCGCCGGGGGACCACCAGCCGACATTGGCTTGCCGACGGGACACCGAGGAGTCCTTGCCTATGAACTCGCACAGGGCGGTTGGCACTCGATATTGGCAGGAGTCGCTCCCTTAAATATTGAGGACCCATGTCGTGAAGGACTTTGTATGTTAAAACCAAAACCTTGAATCTCACCCGAGTGCAACCGGCAACCAATGCAGGCAGCGAGGGGAGGGATGGGAGAATCAGGAGACTCCCATCACCACCCGTGCCGCCGCATTCTGCACCAGCTGCAGTCTCTGGATGGTATGCAAGGGCAGTCCTAAATAGAGAGTGTTGCAGTAGTTGAGTCTAGAGGTAACAAGGGCGTGAGTGACTGTGCGCAGGGCATCTCGGTCCAGAAATGGGCGAAGCTGATGCACAAGGCGGAGCTGGGCAAAGGCCCCCCTGGCAACGGCCCCCACCTGCTCCTCCAACCAGAGCCGTACATCCAGGAGGACCCCCAGATTGCGAGCCCTATCCACAGGGGGCAACACCTCTCCCCCTATGGCCAAAGATGGATATTCCTGACTGGGGTGAGATGCCGGTATGCACAACCACTCAGTCTTGGCCGGGTTGAGTCGAAGCATGTTCCCGCTCATCCAAATCCGTACCGGATCCAAACACTGGGTCATCAGGGCGAGGGCATCACTGATCTGGTTCGGGGTGGAGATGTACAGCTGGGTGTCATCTGTGTACTGATGGAATCCCACCCCGAAATCACAGATGGTCTCACCCAGCGGCTTCATGTAGATGTTAAATAAATTAATCAGTGGAACAGCTGTCCTTCCAAAATTGTGGGTGCTCCATCACTGGAGACTTTTAAGAAGAGCCTGGGTAGCCATTTTATCTGAAACTAGCCATTAACCTGGTGTTGCCTGGGAATTTATTTATCCCAATCCTGTATTAGACAGGAAAATCTTGTAGTCGGGACTCATGATGTTGTACTGGCTCTTGGGCAGCGTCACAAGTCTTCTATTCCTCTCCTCGGGAGTTTCTTGTCTACGTTGGTGTTTTGTTTTTTTGATTGCACTTTTTCTGATTGCACTCAGTGCACTTGATTGCACTGAGGGCTGAGAGGGAGCCCCCTTGTGGAGTACAGGAGTACTGTGAAACCATTACCATGGCAAGTACACTGTACTGTACAGTAGAAGCCATTTTAAGGTGCATACCATCCTGAGGGGTGTTAGGGATGTCTTACCCCCACAGTATTTGTTTCCAGAGGATAAGTCATCTGTGCACCAAGTTTGGTTGAAATTGCTTGAGGCGTTCCAGAGTTGTGCTGGAACACACACACGCACACACAAACACATCCATATATATATAGGTCTCCTGCTTGAGGAGGGGGTTGCACCTCAAAGATCCCTTCCAACTCTGTTATTCTGTTCTATTCTGATTTGCACATATATATTTAAAAGCTAGTATTATCAAAGCACATTCAAGTTCTCAGTGAGCTAGGATCTGTAATCAAGAATACATGCCAGTATACCTCCAACTAGATGGTATAGAAAGTATATTGATACATTAAAACATTCAAAACATGTAATAAATCCAACCTCAGTTGGAGAAATATAATTGCTGACAATGTAGAGATGTTGCATAAGGGTTTTCCTCCAATGTTGCACTGATTATCACAATGCTTATTGCATGTATTATACTAAAGGAGGGTTCTGTGTTGAAAATAATTGAAACATTGTCTGCAAATATTTAATATTAGGCATTGTGCTGCTTGTCTCACTCCAATGTATACCATATTTTTAGTTCAATCAATAGTGTGCTAAGCTCCTAGCTAACCACTACCTGCCATTGCAGGAAATTGAATGATAGGACAGGATGTAGGAAGAAAGACAAGCTCTGAAAAAGTTACAGAGGAGAGTTAAAGAAGAAAGGATATATTCTTTGATTCAATTATGAATCCAATTCTGATCCAAATACAATGTGTTATTAAAAACTAAAAAGTTGTCTTACTATAGGAATCAATGGAAGGAGCTTGGTCTCAGGTTAATTAAAAATATAAGGAAATTGGTGGCTAGTGGTATTTCCATATATAGCCAACTGCCCTATACATGCATCTCAGCACAATATTGCACCCAATATTTTTCTTTTATTTACAGCTGCCCATATACTGGGCCAATAACAGTTTAATATTGAGAGACCAGTCCTCCACTTTAACAGCATGTCTCAAAATTTGAGTTTTGAGCTGATCTCAACCTTGGCCCTTTGAAAAGCCCCTGGAGAGGATATGATTCCTGTTATTTTATAGTGTTTTGTGACACACTCTAAGTTATGACCTACAGTAACAAGAATATACTTACTTACATTTCTTATGATTCAATTTAAGCTGTTGATGTATTGGGTCCCTCTCAGTGTCAACAATCATCTGTTTTGATTCTGAGGCAGTACCTGCACAGACCTAAGCAAGAAGAAAGACTCTCTCTCTGTCTTAAAATGCCTATAAAGTTTTGATTTATAACTGAATCAAGGGTCAAGGCAAGTGAAGCCATTATCGTTATTCTTAGACACTCAAGGGAACTGAACTGTGTCCAGAGGGCAGCATAGTTAAAAGGAGATATAAGGAGGAAGAATGTTCCAAATATTTGTTTTCATCATCTGACATTCCTTGACAGATTTTTACAAAGGGATGTGTGGTACCCTTCTTTAAAACTATAATAGAATTCTTTGTATTAAGCAACGTACAGTATAGTTGAAAGAATAAATTAGAAGCAGGAGTGACATTACTGGAGGCAGCCATCAATCTGTGGAAGTGCTTCATGGGAATTCTCCCTTCCCTCCCCTTCTTTCCCTTCCCTTCCTTTCCCTTCTTTCCTTTCCCTTCCCTTTTCCTGGTTTAACTTTCAGGCATAGAGTTTTTTAATGCATTGTCACTATTTTGTCACTGGTAGCTACAAGCTTACGAGGTTGCTGAAATCTAATGTCCATGGTAGGCCTTATTCATGCGGTTTGGACATTCCTTATGGTCATGCTCGGTGGCCTGACAATCCCAAAAGGCATGTGTTGTTTTATTATACTTATTGCAAACTTGCACATGGTGAAGTTACACTGTCAGCCTTTGATTTACAACAAGCTAACAGGCATATTTTTTTGCCGAAGCTCTGATTTTGCAGAAACTGACAATGAGTTCTGTTAAGTTTGCATGAAGAGTCAGACGCGAAGAGCTTCAGTGAAGAGTTTATTAAGTGACTACAGCTCGAATGGACCCAACCTGGCTGGGCTACGGCTGCTTCCTATAGCCAGTAGCCGTAGTTGCCAGCCAATCAGAGTGCAGGGTTTTTCCCGCACTATTTAAACCAATCCTATTTGACATTTTACAAGAACAATTCAAAATAAACCAATAACATTCAAACCTACATACATAACAAGTTCTTTCTTAGATATTGGGAGGCTCTTGCGGAACAAAGATACCCTTTAGCTAACTTCAGGCAGGGAGACAAGGAAGGAAGGGGGGGAAAGTTGCTGAGCAAAATCAAACAAAACTACACTTGCCCACAGATTTGGTGAATGGATTTTTAGAAGCTCTGGGTAAAATGGTTGCTAACTGAAGGACACTCTTGAAATCTGGGAAGTGTTGATCAAATTAGTTCCCACCCCCAAAAAAGGAATAATCCAATGAACCTTCAACCTGTCTCAAAACATAGAAAGGAAATTAAGAACAAACAAAAACACAGATCAAATCAAACCAAGACATTTTGTGGGATGTGGGGAGACAGTAAATGTAGGTGGTATCTTAAATGAAGACATGAGTTATGTGGGGCATTTGAATATGTCCCTATTCTGATTGTTGTGCAGTTGATATGCATTAAATGCCCAGGGGAGGGAGACATACATTGCACAAACACAGCTGAAGGTAATCCTTCTTGCAAGCACCTGTATGCTGGAATCGCCAGTTTTCAGAGTTAATTGATGAACTCTTAAGAAAAAATATTCCTTCCTTCCTTCCTTCCTTCCTTCCTTCCTTCCTTCCTTCCTTCCTTCCTTCCTTCCTTCCTCCCTCCCTCCCTCCCTCCCTCCCTCCCTCCCTCCAGCATTTACATAGAATAGTTTAAATTGGATTGCCTGTATTTAAAGAGATGATGGAATGAGACTCAAATGGCATATTACTTTGAAAACATAGCTAGCAGCCACGTGTTTTTCTTCTCTTTTTACTCTCTGTGAGAGAGTATATTCCAGTTGCTCAAGGCTGCTACTCTAGAAGCATAATTGTGTCCACCAGAATGTGATTACACCTCCTCACAGACCTTGCCCATCAACATGACAAGTTCAAAGGTGGACAACCCATAGGACATTCGCCATTGCCTGACACGTTCTTTGAGAAGGCTTTGGTGCCACTAATAAAGATAGCCCCTGGATCTGTGATACATTTTGGTGGACAGTTGCTTTTTAAAATAGTATGAGATTAATGTACACAACTGTCAATTTTCTGTATATTCTCTAAGTGTTGTTTCTCTTCATTATTTGAAATATCAGAATATCTTTTTAAGAACAAAACTTTCCATATAGAAAATATAGAAAATATTTAGCACGGGACTTCACTAATTTCCAATATAAGAATCATAGTAATCCCCAAAAAAGCTACAAGGGAGAAAAATATATATATTATTGCTGGGGACATTCACTTTGCTTATTATTGAGCTTAAAAATGGTCCTGCAATGTGTTTGCATCATCTTATACCATGTAGAAAGGGAATAACTGTATTTACACACTGCATAGTTAATGGTGTTTTTACATTTTATATGAAAATAGTCAAACAAAACTATCCATTTTAATTTCTGTGAGTTTCATAGTCCTGTTTCTGTACCAGCTTGAAATCTTTTTTCTGTCTCTCATCTATCTAGAAAAAAATTTGCATTTTGTGATATACATTCCTGGTATCATATGCATTTTGTGCAATAAATAGATTTTCTTCATAAATATAAATTACATTGTAGGCTAATTTCACTAATCTAGGCATCACAGTGTTTGTGTGTAGAACTGCAAGAGCAAACAGCTTGAGCAGTTTCTTCTATCTCTGTCATGCAAAAGTCACTTGAAGTTGTACATTTTGTAGCTCCAGCACAGTTGGCTGCAGTTTCATTTTATCAAGCATTTTTCAAAGCATAAGGAGTCTTGTGCTCTACTTGTAGAGATGTTTTACTGATGCCACTAATGCAACTTGTAGAAGAAGTTTGCTACTGTTTACATGTTCTATGCATATAAGTATTGATTGAACAGGGCTTTTATAGCAATTTATTGGTAAAATTTGCATGAAGCTGTTGGTAACTTTTTACCAAAGAATGTTACAAAATTTAGAAAGCGTGAACTTCAAAATAGAATTTAATTTTAGCTCATATCTGAGAAATTAAATAATTAGGCAAAATGCAAATTATTTGGCTGACATTTGGTTGACAAAGTAATGACATTTTCCCTGGTCTTTACTTTGTACCCAGTTTTTGACATGTTGTAATAGAACTAATGCACACTTGCCACAAATACAATTAAATTAAGTTTCAGCATACTTGCATTTCATGCTTAACTCTTTCCTGTTGAACTCAGAGGAGCAATGGAACTGAACAAAGCCTCATGCCGTGCAGCTTTAAATTTAAATATAACTTAAAGTTTTATTTATTTATTTTTTAAAAAGCAAAGTCTTCAATTTTTTTTGGCTTTATCATCCCCAATGCCTCCTGCTCCTCCTCCTCATATCATAGGTAAAACAATATTGATTAACTCCTAAAAATGATAGAATTGGGATTTCCTTAATTACGGAGAGATGAAATAAAAGTGTGTAGAATTTTGCTGTGATCTATGTAAGAACATAATTAAAGTGGAATTGTTTAAGTGAAAATATGCAGACCAGAATTGACAAGTAAATATAAGTTTCAGATCTTTAGATTTGACGATATTGAACAATGTGGGGAAAAAGATAAACAGAGTATTCTATTTAAAAGGATAAATAGAGTATCCTTTTAAGTATCCTATTATGGAAACTTTCTGGATCTTTGTCTCTCCCTCTCCCTCCTTCCCTCCTTCTCTCTCTCTCTCATCATCCATCCCTCCGTCCGTCTGTCTACTGTATCAATTTACTTTCAATTTATACAGGTGCATCCACCTTCATTCAATATCAACCCAAAATTAAATAAAAGGTCTGAAATCTTACAACCACATCAGCAAATCATTCTTATTTGCTCTCCATGCTAATAAAAGAAAAGCATGACACTTTTGAAAACAAAATTGCAAAATACAGAAAATTTGGTTTGACATTTTTTATTCCCCAGAGGAGGGACTGCTGCTAACAAAAGTATCTTACAAAAGCTTGATTGCTTAAGACACAAAATATTAAGACAGAAAACACTTTAGGACACAGCCATGTCACCAGCTGTTACTCATTCCTAATGAAATTGTTAAGTAATATTTCTATAAGTAGGTCAGTGAAACTTTTGAATCTCAGAAAGTGTTTCATTTGGGGTTTCTTTCCCCCTTGGTAATGTAGAATTAAATTAAACAGGGTAATTAAATAAGTGTGAAAAATCAATATCTATCTATCTATCTATCTATCTATCTATCTATCTATCTATCTATCATCTACAGTATCATTCTCTTTCTGTCTCTCTCTCCACTATATATCTACATTATCTCTCTCCCCTCCATCCATCCATCCATCTCTAATTTAGAGAGCCATCATGCTCCATGTACCGTAAGCAGGGTACCTTACCTTAAAGCATATTTCCATTGGTTTCTCTCTTCTCTCCAATGCTGTCAAAACTGTTTAAATATTAAATACTGGTATTTTTAATAAAGAAATTGTTAATGGTTATATTATGCTTATGGTTATATTATTCAATTATAATTGAAAATTCATGAAAATTTAAAAAGAAAAACATGAAGAAAAATATTAAATAAGAAGGAAACAAAATAAGTAATTTCCCCCTTTGTCTAGCATGTACAAACAACTTCATCACCTCTCTTAAAATATAACAATCTCTTCATCCCATATCTCACTTCATTCTGTATAAACATTTTTTTTTAAATCTTATCTTCCATCCTAATTCAAAATCCATTAGGGGTTACCAGAAAGAACAAATTGACTATCATAAACTTGATCTAATAAACCTACTTGAATTCCTTCCTTTTACATTTATATCTCTTTTTCCTATCATTAAAAAAAATCCCCAAACCTCATCATTCAAGTGTTCTCCAATAAAAGTTACCAGATATTACAACATAACCAAATTAATTTTAATCAGATAAATTTAAAATACAGCAAATCAACTCATTCACGTATAATAGTTGTCTATAAACAAAACCTTTAAATGTCATTATTTGCTCCTGGTCAGTAAAAATTCCATTAATTTTTTTCCAGTAGTCATAACCTATCTATTTTAACCTTGCTCAAATAAACCAACTGTATACTCCTTCTCCTTTTTTCCAACATTCTTAATCTTTAGCCCCTTCAAACAATGTCCAAACATTTTAGGTTTTACCCCATTTTCTCGTTGTTGCTTCCCTTAAGATTACTGGCAACATTAACAAATCCCTTGTTTCTTGAGGGACATCTTCTGTTCACTATGTTCTGGAATATTAATTTATTTATTAATAATTTATTTTTATTAATTTTATGAATTGACCTTTATTAATTTATTTGATTCTTTTTGTTAGTTTTTATTGTTTTTTTAATTTTAAATATGGTGTTACATTCTGTAAGCTGACTCAATTAGCCATGGGCAAGTAGGCGGCAATATAAATTCAATTATTATTATTATTATTATTATTATTAATAATAATAATAATATCAGACAAAACCATCAATCACATACTGAGCTGTTGCAAGACAATTGCGCAGACTGACTACAAACAATGTCACAACACAGTCGCTCAGATGGTCCACTGGAACTTGTGTCACTAATACCATCTGCCTGTAGCAAAGAACTGGTGGGATCATAAGCCTGAAAAAGTGGTCGAAAATTAGCATGCAAAACTACTGTGGGACTTCCGAATACAGATTTTGGAACACAATACCCTGGATATCATGATTGTGGAGAAGAAAAAAGTGTGGATTGTCAACATTGCCATACCTGGTGACAGCAGAATCAACGAGAAACAACTTGAAAAAATCACCAGATATCAGGACTTGAGAATCAAACTGCAGAGACTCTGGCATAAACCAGTGCAGGTGGTTCCAGTGGTACTCGGCACACTGGATGCTGTGCCTAAAGACCTAGGCAAGCACTTAAAACAATTGGCATTGACAAAATCACCATTGGCCAGATGCAGAAGGCCATCTTACTGGGATCTGCTCGCATAATCCACCGATACATCACACAGTCCTAAACACTTGGGAAGTGTCTGACTAGTGATTTGTGATATGAAACCCAGCATAGTTATCTCGTTTGCTGTGTACACTGTCGTTTTTGTGTCAAATAATAATATCCTCTCCAGAAGTCCCCAGTATGGATAATTTTAAAAGGATGTCTTCATGTTTCTCAAAAAGGAAAAATGCAAAAATTTAGAACCCATTGTGGACCTTTATTTTCACTAAATGTGTAATCCAACTTTCTCCCTATCCCCACATACCTTAGCCAATGTGGGTTTTCTCTCTCACCACTTCAATTACTTTGTCGTTTAAAAGGAATCTGCCATAAGCAGAAAAGAAGGTAGGGAAGAAGTAATTTGAAAGATGCTAACTGAATTGGTTAATGAATTCAGTACTTAGACATAGCAACACAATAGTCCAACTAACAATAGCCAGGCCATATGCCAACTCTTCTTAACACTGTTATTTCACACACAAATCTAAATTCACACACAAGTCTAAATGTGAATTGATCTGATAATGCTATGCTCTTCTAAAACTTTTTTTAAAAAAAGACTTTGAAGACACAAGACTTTTAAATATCTTGTGTAAGGGTAAAATGTTGCAATGAGAGCATATTAATTTTATTTACCTGAAAACTGCCACTAGTACAGTTCAAAGGGAATGTGCTCAGTTGAGTTATTTTCAATTCATCCTTGTATGTTAAATGTTGTTTGAATTGAGCGTATTCTGACTTCTAAATAAATATATTTCCAGCTATCTCGTCATAGAAGGAATCGTTCCCAACATAGTATACCACATCTTGACTGCCTTGTCCCATTGGAAAAACAGGTAAGCAGTTGTATTATAGTATTTACAATGTATTGTGCATTTTATACTTTAGCTTTTATTAGTAAAAACAGAACACGTGTTTGAAAGATGAATACATGTGGATGAAGATTCCTTATTATCTTAACAGGATAAAAGGGAACTAAAGTCCTGAGTAAGATTGGCCAATGATACACAGTTTAAATTATCCATTCAGTTAAGACAACTAAAAATGATATTTCAGCATCCTTAGTAAATATTTATTTGAGTAATACTGCTTTCCCAAACATAAAAATAGTGTACAATAGAGGCATAAACTTATCTTTGTGTTATCCTTGCTACTTCAGGTGTACAGATAAATCTGATCTACATAAGAGTTTGATATTTTTTTTAAAAAAAATTGAAACCAATTTTGGAAGATGTCATTTATGGTAAAATTTGGGGGATAAAGAATTGAATTCTCTTTGCTGCTGTTCTACATGCACTTCATGGCTGTGGAGCCACAATTAAATGGACATCTAGGCTATTTTTATGGTTATTGCCATCAAAAGTTAGTTACTATGAGCAGTATAGTTACTTACTGTTAGCAACTAACAATATTATTAGTAGTAGTACATTTTGAACTAATAATTTCCCCCCCAGCAGATCTTATATTTCTGGGGTAAGTGCAAGGAAAATGATCAATTGGAAGAATGGTCAGTGTAAGGTATAAAGCAGACCAAGTAAGGAAATTGCAACTGCTGAAATTAATAATAAGACATGCTCAGTTTTAGCCCAATAGCCACACAGTACATAGGTTTATCTCTGACAATAACTTCCTCAGATACTCTTGCAAATGTGTTTTGCAGTTAGCAAATACCATACAATGTTTTTTTAAAAACTATCTATGAAACTTGTATGCTGCCAAACTCCCAATTTATGTGTGTATACTGCTCTTTCATTACTATAGAGAAAGGTTGAAAATTGGAGCCTATAATAGTTTTCAGTTACGCTTTCTATTGCCATGTTTGCATACTTAAAAGTGCTCATGATCTTTCAGTATATCTATGTCTAAGAAAAATATGTTGCATGCAAATCCTTCCCACATTAATGTTGCCTGACCCCAGCAGGAATAATGAATTAATTAGGTCCAATAAAGAATATTTGTAGCTCAGGTTTGAAATGAGGGGTCCTTGGTGCTCTCTGAGATCGCACATATTAATGTTGCACAACATCACTAGCGCTGATGATGTTACCTAGTGTGGGTATTGAAATGACTGCAAGAAAACAAACAAGCTCAGTGATTAGATCATTTGTAATACCAGCATAATTCCTTTATCCAGACCTTACCAGAATAAGATACAGCCATATTCAGTTATAATACAAGGCAGTGAAGAAAAATGAAAATCATAGAATCATAACATTCAAAGGGATTTTTGAGGTCAACCACAGCAGGAATCTTCATACCATCCAAATGTCTAAATTTTACTTGAAAATCTCCAGTCATGAAACACCACAATTAGAGACTTTTCCTTTCTTATATTGTCCCAACCATCAGGAAATTTGTCCTTAGTTTGATTTCTGGGAGGAAAAATTGAGAATTGAAGAGAAATCTGCTGAAAGTTGAGCCAACAATTGCAGTAAAACAAAGAGCTGATGAGTAGACTGACTTCTTGCAATCTCTCTCCAGACAAGGAGAGGATGTGGGATCATCCACTTACGTTCCAGTTAGTTGCTTCTCATGAAGGGGCAGCAATACAGTGTTTTCTATTGGGTTTAGAGAGCCATCTTGCTTAAACTGTGGACAACACCTGTGAAAGGACACTGTGTTCCTTTTCTAATAACTTTTGGAAATTGCTTATTAACTGCTTTTCAGTTATTAGGAATTGTTGGAGTTTGATAGCACCAAGAGAGTTTCCTTCAATTCCTTAGCAAAAGTTTTAAATTCATGTTTAAGGGCTTAAAGAAAAATCTCTCAAGGGGTAATTAGAATATTAATTTTGGAAAGTTACAAATGGATAAAGATCTGGATGGATTTGAGAATATATTCTGAAAGTAATTATAACAATCCTTATAGTGGAAAAATGCTATAATTTTCAAGTCTTTAAAAAGTGGTAAGATGATGTTTTGAAAACTGGACACTAGAGACAACCAGAAGGAACTAAAAATTACAATTAAAGGAGAAGAACACTTTAATTTTACTTACTAAACAGAATGAATGGCTGTGATGGTTCAGCAGTTAAAGAGCTAAGCTTGTTAGCTGGAAAGCTGATAGCCCAGGTTTGAGACCCGAGCACTGAGTGACAGGGTGAGCTCCAACTACTTGCCCCAGCTCTTGCTCACCCAGCACTTCAAAAGCATGGAAATGAGAGTAGATAAATAGGTATCACCTTGGTGGGAAGGTAATAGCATTCCATGCATCTCAGTGAATAGTCATGCTGGCCACATGACCACGGATGTCTCTTTAGATAATGCTGGCTCCCTAAGCTAAGAAACAGAGATGAATACTGCCCCCTAGAGTTGGATACAACTGGACAAATGAAACTTTTATCTTTAAATAGAATGGAATGAACTACTTTAACATTGGATTTATGAATATATTATGAACAGTGAATAATTATAAGAGTGTCTGCCATTATAGATAGACTGGGTACAAAGAAATGAAAAGGAAATGTTTTACTAGACAAGACTAAACCTGATCTGAAAGTAGACTTAAAAATGACAGACTAGAAGAATGAAACTGATGTTAATAATGAAAAGGGATATACAAATAACAATCCAAAATAATTATCAGGATAACTTTTCTATCTTGGTTTTACAAAAGAGACTTGTTAAAGTTTTGAAGAATCTTGCGAGAAGGATTTGAAGGGATGAAAGATCAAGATTACTAAAAGTATAAGAAAGGAATATAAAGTTGGTTTATTTAATCAAGATTTATATAGATGATACACACACACACACACATACACAGATATATTTTAAGAGAAAATAACTTACTGAAATTGTTTATACTTGTGATGAAGGGGAAGCAATTTTTAAATATATTATCTTTTGTCTCTTTTTCTTTTGTCTTTTCTGCACTTTTATTTTTTCTTTCATTTTTAATGTGTATTGGTTTTTATCTTTTAATTTTAATGTTCAGCAATATTACTATTTTTTTAAATGTCCTTATTTCAAGTTTGTACTTCAGCCCCTAAATTATCTGCCCACTAGTTCTTTTTTCTGGTGTGCTATGGTAAA
Organism: Naja naja; assembly: GCA_009733165.1. Taxonomy (NCBI): domain Eukaryota; kingdom Metazoa; phylum Chordata; class Lepidosauria; order Squamata; family Elapidae; genus Naja; species Naja naja. The sequence goes on along the minus strand of CM019148.1, from coordinate 225,799,116 downwards.
TTAATCCACATATGTACATCATTCCTTTGTATTGAATCTGCAATTATTTTTAGATGAATGAGGTTACACTCTCCATGGAATTAGTAACCCTATATAATTAGAGTGCCCATCACCCAGAGAATTATAACCATGCTCAACTGAATAAGGTCTTACCCTCATTGCCAACTTCCCCCATTAATACAAGGAAGTCAGGATAAAAAGATGGAGTGTAACATAAATTCCCATCTCCCTTCTATATGTTCCATTACCTGTAAAGTGAAATGAGATCCTGGCTAAATATCTATCATCATTGCATTCGTGTATTAATTTGTGAAGGAAATCTTTGTCAATGGGAGTGTTTCTTTATTCCAGGAAGAAATAATTATTCCCCAGCTTAATTAACTATCTATGAGTTCTAGATCACATTCCTGAAATAAATCAACATATCTCTATTATTTCTAAAATCATTTTTGTGTGCATTTCATAATTTTTCTTGCCACTGTTAAAACATATGCACAGTAGATTTAAATAGATATACTGCAGTAACTCTAAAGAAATAAACACATGCTAGCTAATCTTTTATATGTATAGATAAATTGAGAAACTAAATTGGGTCCTTGAACTTTCTGCCTTCTTTCTCTATTAATTTCTCTCCATCTCTTCCTCAACTTTTTCTTCACTGTGGAAAGGTACAGAAAGGGCAGCACTGAAAAAAACACACACAAACAAATGATGGATATTTATTGAGGCAGAAGAGATAGCAAGTGCTGTAAGGCCATTTCATGTTCAGTAATCTCATGTCATTCATCTGTGAAATGGCTGAAAAGATAACTTGAATTATCTTGGAGGGACTGTGATGAAACTATTTTAACAGATGGTTCCCAGCACAGCAGACATACGTCTAATGTGGTCAGGTTCAGATGTACTAATCTTAATTTCTGAACTCTGCTCTTATGCCCTAAGACCAAGGGGTAAGATATAATAAAGGCAAGAAGGAATCCTAATGTCTACTTTTTGCCACTATTAAATTTGCATCAATATAGTATTGCAATTTCTGGTTATTTCCAGTTTCTGTTGAATAAGCTGACCACCCCAATTTTGTGCGTTCCAGGATTCCCATGTTGTATTTTCCATTTTGGCCAAGGCCTGTCCTTACTAAGTTTGACGGCAACATTAGTCAGATAACAGATAACAGATAATCAGAGTTGGAAGGGACCTTGTAGGTCATCTAGTCCAACCCCCTGCCCAAGCGGGAGACCCTACACCATTTGTGACAAATGGCAGTCCAATCTCTTCTTGAAAGTCTCAAGTGATGGCTCTCCCACAACTTCGAGGGCAAGCTGTTCCATTGGTTGATTGTTCTCACTGTCAGAAAGTTTCTCCTTATTTCCAGGTTAAATCTCTCCTTGTTCAGTTTCCATCCATTATTCCTTGTCTGGCCTACAGGTGCTTTAGAAAATAGCTTGACCCCTTCCTCTGTATGGCAGCCCCTTAAATATTGGAAGACTGCTATCATGTCTCCCCTGGTCCGTCTCTTCACTAGACTAGCCATGCCCAGTTCCTGCAACCATTCATTGTTTGTTTTAGCCTCCAGTCCCCTAATCATCCTGGTTGCTCTTCTCTGTACTTTTTCTAGAGTATCAACATCTTTTTTATAATGTGGTTATAATGTAGTCCAATATCTGGAGCTCAGTAGGTTAGAAAAATTAGACTAAATTAAATAGGCTAGGAATAACAAAGAAAACTCAGCTTGGATGAATAGAAGCTTTCTCCAACTCAAATTTTAGCTAGAGGAAAATAATTTCTTTGTCACTATCCTGATATGTAACTATATAAGATAACAAACAAGAAGATGAATAGATCACTTATTTATTGCAAACATGATGCAATGTGAAGAGAATATCGAATAGAAAATTCTTTATATTAATTATTTTACTTAATATGAACTAATTTATGGGAACTTAATTGAAAGTCATATAATCTCAATATGGAACAGTACAGATATAGAAGCAAGGGCAATACAATGTTTTTATTTTAAAACAATGACCTTGGGAAGTTTGAATGGCATAAACGTTAGTACCTTGAACAAGGGTTTTAAAATTCTCAGAGGCTCATGAAGAATATGCATTATGTAGCATATGTGTTGCCCAACATGTTTCAAAGTATCAGCTGTTCATATGCTTTTGTGTTTACATTTAAAAACTCGTTAATAAAAACAAACAATATTATAAATGAATCTTTCAGAGCCCATTGCTTGAATATTTGAATTTTAAAGTGTCTATTAAGCTAAGAGACATATTTTATTCTTAAAGATAGTCTATAAGGTTATCCAACAATATACCATTCAACCAATCCGCATTCTTTGATGTTGATGATGTTACGTACATAACATACATATGTTACATATACACATGACATGTATAGATCATTGAGCTCAATCATTATAAGACCTGAATCAAGCTCTGACCATAGGCAGATATAGATTCTACAATTTTATGTTAGACAATTTTTAGACTTTGATCTGCTGTGATCAGATTCCTTCTTAGCTATTGTTTCCAGTCCTGGCTGCCACCTTTTAAGAAAGATTCAGAGAAATTAAAACAGGATTAGAGAAGGAAAGGAAAGTATCAGAAATCAAGTTTTATGAAGAGAAATAGAAGATGAGCAGTGTGATGTCCCTTTTCAAATACCTGAGAAGATATTGCATAAGGAAGAAAATCTTCAACTGCACTTTTTTGTTCTAGACACAGATTAATAGATTTAAGATAGAGGAAAATCTGTTTTGACACTTAGGGGAAAAATGCTAACATTAAGAGCAGTTTGACAATGGAACCAATTGTCCAGACAGATGGTATGGTTCCCATTCACTCAATGCATTCAGGTGGAAGCTAAACAGGCATTATGCCATCAGAAATAACAGTATAGTGGAATGAATAAACATTGTGCATTGACTTCTTTATTACAGATAATCAAAGAAGGCTATCTTCTAAAGGCTAAAATTGCAGATGAAGGCAAGAAGCTAAGGTATGTGGCATTAAATAATTCTAAAATAAACAGAAGTGTAAAGCAGCATGTTATTTGACTTGGGATTCAGAGAACAGGCAATCATCAAGATTGGTCTGCAGATCAAGTTCATTTCCCCCCCAATAATTTTCTTCAAAAGATCAAAGAGATGTAAATTATGCCTCCACTTTCCCCAAAACTCTTCAAACACCAGATCTTCCATAATTTCATTATCATGTAAAGAAGAAACAAGAACTTTAACTGATTGTATGGACGATGGAACTCTGTTCCTTAAGTTGAGTCTTGCTCTACAGTCTTAAATTTTAATTTTATCCATCATTATTCCATAGGGAAAAAAATTGAAGTGTAAGATGGGAATAATATCCTTAGAAAGCAGAATTGGAGAACATATTGCAGCTCTCTATAATTTGTGGTGTTGGGGGGAAAAAACTTCATTAGGAAGAGAGAAGTTGTCTGTCTGCCATTCCTTTTCTCCACTTCAAGGCTAAGAACATAAAACTCTCTGTGATGTACATGATTATCCCTCTGCCTGAATCCTAATTTGTGGGGAGGAGAAATGGTTGCTTACCCAACCAGAGCAGGAAATATCATCTGCAAGTGGTGATATTTGAATGTGGAAAATGCATCAGGAGATTTCGGGACTAGAGTAATAGATATTAGAGCAATTGAAATTTCAACTTTTTTTATTTCTGGCTTCTCATATCTGTATTTCCTGATAGCAATCTTGATATCCACAGTCAATTCAGATACTCATTGGCTGAGATAATATCAACTCATGGATGTATCAACTCAGTTTTAACCAGAGGGTGAAACCCTGCTCTTTTTCTAAGGAACATTAGGTGAAAAGTCTTTTAAGTCAACTGCTGATTAAATTAAGTTAAATAGTGTTGTAAGAAAACTAATTGTTATGTATGCAGGTTTAAAGTCATTGGTTTAGTTTGAACTGTTCTTGTAAAATGTAAGAAATGATTGGTTTAAAAAGCGGAAAACCCTGCACTCTGATTGGCTGGCAACTGCAGCTGCTGGCTATAAGTAGCAGCCGCAGCCCAGCCAAAGTGGGTCCATTCTGAGCTGTAGTCACTAATAAACAAAGAGCTTGAAGCACTCCACGTCTGTCTCTTCATGCAAACTTAACACTGGCGACGAAGGTGGGATCTCCCTGAAGAAGAAGGCAATGCGGAACAGAAGAAGAGAGAGATGGCTGCACTGAACACCCCACCAGCCCCGTTCGATCCGATGGCAGAAAACTGGGAGTCGTATGCAGATCGCTTCCAAATGTATCTGGAAGGAAACGATCTCGCTGACATTTCTGAGAAGCGGAAGAGGGCGGTCTTTCTCACGCACTGCGGTCCGGCAGTTTTCAAGATGGCAAAGGCATTGGCGGGAGCTGCAGACGGAAGGTAATGGAATGGCCTGACTTAGAAAAGTTATTAAGAGCCCATTACGCCACAAGTATTGTGCCTCATTAAGAGACACGAAGTTTTACCATCGGAATCAAGGGGAAAGCAAACGTAAACGACTTCATGGCAAGTTTAAGAGACATTGGGGTGCATGTGAATTTAACAATTTAGAAGAGGCCATGCGCGATCGATTTGTTCTGGGCCTTAAAGACAAGGTGCTTCAGAGCAAGTTATTACTAAGACCTAAGATCATGCTGAAGGAAGCAATAGAAGAGGCCTCTTCAGCAGAAGCTACCAAGTCCTCAGCAGCGCCATGAAGAAAATCAACAAGGCCACAAGCCATCCTGATGTGGAAAAGTCCACAACAACTCATTGTGAGCAAATAGATTCTGAGTCAGACTGTAGTGAGGTGGAGGAAGGAATTTACAGACTCAGAATGGAGAGGAAAAAGAAAGACCTGGGAAGAAAGAGGCAAGATTTCTACTGCAGAGGTTGTGGGTGAAGCCACCCCCGCACTGAATGCAAGTTTTTAGACACCATTTGCCTCCGTTGTGATAAAAGAGGACACCTAGCAAGAGTCTGCAAATCATCCAGAACTCCACCCATCAGAAGAAAGTTTGCTACAAGCAAAGACAAAGAATTCAAGCCTAACAATTTCTGTGAGAAAATGGGGCGCAGCACAGAAGCAAATGGGAAGAATGAAACTCATCAAACAGTCACCATTGGTCATTCATCACCCTTAAGAAGTAAAAAGTGCATGTCAAGGTATTTATTGAAGGAAGGCCTTGCCAAATACTATTATTAGCAGAAGAGCACTTCAAGAAAGCATTGACCTTAAAGACTACCAAGGGAGATTCAGTAGTTGGAACAAGAGAATTCAATGAAGTTCAAGCCTACCACTGACCATCGTGGACAAGGACCGCCAAGTCTGCTGGGCCTTGAGTGGTTGCTGGGCATCGAGGTGATTTCAATCACGTGAGCAACACTGAGAAGAGCCTTGAAGTCTGAGTTTCCAGAGGTCTTCAGCAATGGATTAGGCAAGTACTTGGGGACCCCTATCTCCTTTAACCTAGATCCCAAGGTACAACCAATCCGTTTAAAACCCAGAAGGGTCCCATTTGCCTTAAAGGAAAAATTGATGCACAATTAGATAAACTAATAGCCCAAGGGGTTTTAGAGCCCACTGATCACTCCAGGTGGGAGACACCCATATTCACACCAGTCAAGGCTGATGGGTCAGTGAGAATCTGTGGAGACTACAAGGGGACATTAAACCATGCTACAACAGAGTGCATATCCAGTTCCAGTAGTGCATCATTTATTACATTCCTTGGAGGGGCACAGTTTTTGCCAAGTTGGACCTGGCATAGGCATATCAACAATTAACAGTTGATGATGCCACTGCTGAAGCCCAAACCATTGTAACCCATAGAGGTGCTTTCAAATGCAAAAGGTTGCAGTTTGGAGTAAGCGTGGCACCAGGCATTTTCCAAAGCCTTATGGAAAGAATGTTACAAGTATTGCCAGGGTGGTGCCCTATTTTGATGACGTTTTAATTTCTGCTGAAAATGACACTCAGTTCGAGACTCAGGGAAGTCTTAACCAGATTCAAAAAGCGGGTTAAAAGTCAAAGAAGAAAATGCACACTTAGAACAGATAAAGTGGAATTCTTGGGTTACATGATTGATAAACATGGCATCCACCCCACAGAAGCAAAGGTTCAGGCAATCAAAGAAGCCCCAGGCCAAAATGCAAAACAGATCTGCAAGCATTTTGGGACTCATTAACTTTTATCATATGTTTCTACCTCAGAAGGCAACCATTGCAGAACCCCTACATAGGTTGCTGGACAAGAAATCTGTTTGGGTCTGGGGAGGAAGGAACAAGCTGCATTTAACAATATCAAGAGACAAATCACGTCTGATGCTGTGCTGATACAGTTCTCTGAGAATCTTCCTGTTGTTCTGATTTGTGATGCCCCCTTTGGAGTGGGGGTTATTGAGCCATATGCTTCCCAGCAGGAGGGAAGCTCCTATTGCATTTACTCTGCACCTTGACTAAAGCAGAGAGGAACTACAGCCAACTGGATAAGGAAGCCTTGGCAATTGTAGCAGCTGTCAAGAAATTCCATGAGTATTTATATGGGAGAACATTTACTGTTGTCAAAGATCACAAACCTCTTTAGGTATTGTGGCAGGGGACAAACCAACGCCACGATCCTGTCACCAAGAATGCTGAGATGGACTGAATTTCTTGCTGCTTATTCATACAAACTGATCCACAGACCTGGTAAAGACATTGGGCATGCAGATGCTTTGAGTCACTGCCCACTTCCTTCACACATTGAGGACCCTGTTTCTGATACTCATACCTTTTTTCTAGAAACTGTTGCCAAGCTTCCAGTACATGCTGCTCAAATTGCCAGAGAGACTGCCAAAGATACTTTATTGGCTCCTGTTATAGGCTGGATTAAGAAGGGTTGGCCATTTCAAGATCTACCTCAACTCGCCCAACCTTTCAAATCCAGGCAAACTGAATTATCTGTATTAAGAGGATGTATTTTGTGGGGTAACAGGGTGGTTATTCCTGCAAAACTACAAAAGAGGTTTTGGAAATGTTACATGAGGGTCATCTGGGAATTGTCAGAATGAAGGGATTGGCCAGGAGGTATGGTGGCCAGGTATTGACAAAATGGTTGAAAACTAGGTTGCATCTTGTCCCAACTGTCAGATAGTCAGGCCTGCCCCACCTCTCCCACACAGGAATGGGAATGTCCTAGGGGCCCATGGTCCAGGATTCACATTGATTTTGCTGGCCCTACCAGAGGGCACACTTTCCTTATTATAGTAGATGCATATTCCAAATGGCTAGAGGTTATCCCTATGGCATCCACCACAACTGAAGCTGTCATCAAACAGCTTAAAAGCTTTTGTAACTCACGGGTTACCTGATGTGCTTGTTTCTGACAATGGCCCTCAATTTACATCCAACCTTTTGAATCATATCTAGCACAACAGGGTATCAGACATGCCCTGACAGCCCCTGGGCATCCTTCGGCTAACGGCCGGGCTGAATGCATGGTATGATTTACCAATGAAAAACTTCAGCAATTGGGTCCAGGGATATCACTGAGAGAGTTGAAAAACTTCTCAGTGTTCAGCATATCACTCCCAACCCCTCAACTAATTTGTCCCCAGCTGAATTGTTGATGGGTAGGAAACTCAGGTCTCCCCTTGATCGCCTTCATCCCACTTACGCACCCAACGCACCACTAGATTCCACTAGCAAAATTAGCACATTCACTGTGGGTGATTCTGTTTATGCTAAGAACCTTATGGGTGAACCATTATGGATTCCTGCTGAGATAACCCAAATCACAGGCCCCAGGTCTTACAGGGTACAAACGGAGGATGGTGTCCTCTGGAGCAGGCACATTGATCAGTTAAGATCCAGATTGCCTCAGGAGCATCGCTTTTGCTCCCTCTGGTTCCCATACCTACTGCCTCTTCTAGGGGAAGGGGAGGATCATGAGTGTAATCAGCAAGCAAGAATCAACCCCATGTGTAACAAGCTAACACGACAGGAACCATCCCAAAACCTGTCACAATACCAACAACCATTTTCACAAATGGAAGATTGCACATCACTACCTGATTTAGGTGCTGACATTGGGTTGGAGATGGATTGGGAGGAGAGACCAGGTTGTAGTAACCAAACAGGTTCTACCATTACTGTAAGTCCTAGTAAGGAAATGTCAGCAGACACATTTCCTCCCTCACAAGGTGAGAACCTTAAAACATCTGAACCACGTGAGGTCTCAACGTTACACGTAAGAGCCCCACCTATTTAAAAAGAATACATTAGATAGGCTGGGGTTTGAGTATGGACTGAACCTAGTGGGGAGGGGTGTTATGTATGCAGGTTTAAAGTCATTGGTTTAGTTTGAACTGTTCTTGTAAAATGTAAGAAATGATTGGTTTAAAAAGTGCGGGAAAACCCTGCACTCTGATTGGCTGGCAACTGCGGCTGCTGGCTATAAGTAGCAGCCGCAGCCCAGCCAAAGTGGGTCCGTTCTGAGCTGTAGTCACTAATAAACAAAGAGCTTGAAGCACTCGGCGTCTGTCTCTTCATGCAAACTTAACAGTAATAGTAGTGATAACTACCATCATCAAACAGATGGGCCTGTCCACTTATCTCAGTTGCTTTTAATTAGTGCTGTCCTAATATGGATTGTCCAATTATGAGGGTCTCCGGTCTTTTGCATTTTTTTTCAAAGGGCTGTTATCATATTTATCTTTTATTTATACTGATTGTAGTTTTATCCCATTCTTCAGCCAAAGGAAACCCAGGGTGGAGCTTATGACCAATATTTTGTTTTCCGTGCAATTTGCTCCAAGATGCAGAGAAAAACACCACAATATACATCATAGTTGAGCAAAGAATTAAGCACAAGTTACCAATTCAGCCCCACTAAGGATCCAAATGTACCAAAATATAATCAAAAGACATTTATGTTATGTTTTTAAATATACATGTTGTGGTTTAAGTTTACTGTACGTTTACACCTATGAAGACAAAAATAAGAGGTCTAGAATGTAGGAAAAATGTTTTCCCCATTCAATTATTACTTCCTGTTATTAAGGTGAAATTCAGGAAAGTTGGAAGTGCCAACATTCTTCTGATAAACTTGGAATTGTAGGATTAAACTTCAAAAATCTGTCTCTTTAAGAATATAGAACAATATAAACCACATTGATCTTATAATGTGCTGCCATCAGGTGTCCATTTGCTAGAATGCAAATATAATGACCAAAGGAAGGCTGCTCTGGAAAGTCATTGATTTCAATTTTAAAAAGTTGCTCAAACTCTGAAGCTGTATCTCATGCAGCTGTGAGATCAATGTTTTATCACTTTATGTAACAATTTTATGGTTCAGATGGGATTAATCTGATTGCTGCAGGATTATTATTATTTTTGCATCATTTTTCTATTGCTTTCTGAATGATGTCTCCTAATGTTTTGATAGTTAGGTTTCTAACCAAATTCTAACATTGATTGTTGTTCTCTTTCTCTCTGTCTCATATTATTTCCTGCCAGTTGAATGGCTGCTATCATTCATCCATCTGCACATGTGTAAAACTGCTTTGGCTGAACTGTTTTCTCTAGATGGAGAAAATGATAATTATATTTATTCATATATTTATATTTATATTTTTGTGCATCTTACAGAGTGCTCTAAGGCTTGCAGTTAATTTTAATATAATTTTATGTCTTGACAATGCAGTCACTTTATCTCTGACCGGTGGGTCTAAGGCAGAGTATGCAAGAGAAAGCAAAGAAAACTGAATGTTAAGTTACATGAAAACTAAAGTGTTTAATAAGAGACAGTAATTATAAGCATAATTAGAAAATAAATAATATTTGGAAATCGTCATCCAATCTTCCCTAAGTTGTAAAAACCAAATAAAAATTGTCATAATTTGACCCTTAAGGCTGTCTAATGGAATACTTCATTTGAATTGATACTTTGTGTGCCTAAGCAATTATTATTTTCTACAATTATAAACTTGTCTAAGAGCAAAGTATCGAGTCTTTTGCTGAATGGCACACTGGTCTCTGCAGAACGGATCTGAAAACCGTATAAGAAACCTGGATTAAATACACAAGTGGATGAATATGCAACAGGACACCCACTTTTCTGGAATGGTATAGGGTCTCTTGCTTGAGTTATTCTGTTATTCTGTTCTTCTGCCTCCTTTGAGTTATATGTCAAATTTTCTGCTTCCTCTATAGAGGCATGTTTGAAAATTTGGCAGATATTGGCTAAAACTAAAGTGCACGGGTAGTTCTGTTCATCTGTCCCCCACCTCACTTCTTGTCATCATCAAATTTATTTTCTCCTTGGGGAAAAAAATGCATAGAGAATATTTCAGTAATTGTTGCTTTTCAGACTCAGTTCAATATGGGAAAGTCTCTTTGGAGTTCAAGCAAGTGCGTGTGATTTACCAAACCACGGCACTGTAGCTCCCCACTATGGTAAGGACAATATATGAAGAAAATCTTTTCTCCTAGTCAGTTCTTCAAATATTGTTTTGCACACAAGGGCATTTTCGTTTGCTAGGCTTAATGCCATTCCATTTATGGTTCAATGCCCCTTTACAAACTGACTGTGTCCTCTTTGTAGGAATCAGATAAATTCTGAGTCCTCCAAATAAATTAATTAACAGAATAACAGAGTTGGAAGGGACCTTGGAGGTCTTCTAGTCCAACTCTCTGTTCAAGCAGCCAACCCTATTCAGACAAAAAGTTATCCAATCTCTTAAAAATCTCCAGTAATGGAGTACCAAGAACTTTTGAAGGCAAGCCATTCTACTGATTAATTGTTCTCACTGTCAGGAAATTTTTCCATTAGTTGTAGGTTGGGTCTCTCCTTTTTTTTTAAACAACAAAAATAAACATTAAACATACAACATTGAGTAAAATCTTCTTTCCATTATACAGCGTGTCAGCTGGTACATATCTCTTGGGCACAATATCAACAGTCATTCTATCCTATGTTAAGTTACAGTTCCAATCATATATAGCTACTGTCCATTTAATATATTATCAAGGTTCTCTCCTTGATTAGTTTTCATCCTTTGCTTCTTGTCCTGCCTTCAGGAGCTTTGGAGAATAAGTTGATCTCTGCTTCTTTGTGGCAGCCCCTTAAATATTGGAATGCTGCTATCATGTCACTCTAATCCTTCTTCTCATTAAATCAGACATTCCCAATTCCAGCAACTGGGAACTCTTCATGTTTCTGCTTCCAGTCCTCTTTGTTGCTCTTCTCTGCACTCTTCCTAGAGTCCCAACATAATTTTTATATTGGGGAGACCAAAACTGGAAGCAATATTCCTCATGTTTTGCTGCATTGACTCATGCATTAATCTTGGCACCCTTTCCTTCTTCTTCCTTTTCCTTCTCTTTTTCTTCCTTCTCTTTCCTTCCAATCCTTATCAGCTTCTCCTGTGTATATTTTTTGCCCTCAATTTATTAATAAATATATGTGTCTGCTACTTCTCTGAGTCATAAACATTTTGGAATGCTAATCTACAAAATGCAGTTATGATCCTCACAACAAAATCATGAGTCTAATTGATGCATTTTTAAAATATATTACATTTAAGGAAAAATTGGACTTCTTCTTGGATTGTTCTCACTGGACGGAAAATAGAATTCTATAAGGAACCCAAACAGCCAGCTGTGCCCAATCTGGTAAGCAGTTATCTTTCTCATGTCTCATCTTTTCCGAAGTGCTTTTGAAAAAAAGTTTGGCATGATGAAAAAAAAATGCAGAGTTGCTAAGCCTCAGACTTCTGAGAGCAGATGTAAGAAAATGGCTCAATAAACTTTTAATCAGATGAGAGAGGAAGGGAAATAGAACTCAGCATATCTTTTATTAAGAGGTGCTTTTTGAGAATAATTGCAAAGTGAGACGGATGGTGAGTGGCTCTCTCGTAATGCGGAGGTAACGCTTTAAATTAAGGTGCCAGTTATAAATGCTTTATTCTTATTTATGAAATGATCTCTAAATGCAACTACTTCCTCAAATAATGTATTATAAAGTGTGTTATAAAATGCATTAGTAATAAATGCTTAACAGATGATGCGATGAGAATCTGTTGCAAAGAATATTATAAGATGTAAATTGTATTAAACCCTGTGTTTGCATCTTTAATACATGAATTTAAGTTGCTATTGAGCTTGCTATAAAGTGGCTTGCATATCATAAATAATAATAAAGTAGTTATAAATTGCACCTTAATACAGGGTGTTACCAAAGAGCAAAACAGTGTAACTTAGCAAAGTGATTTTTATCTTCATATAAATGTGACATTTTCTGTTTCTGCCTAACATTTTCTGAATGTGCCTTATGATTCTATCTAATAGACTTAATGCATCTCTAAGCAGAATTCACTGTGCTTCATTTTTTTCATGTACCTCAAGGAGAGGCTGCTGATTATTCCTTTGCAGAAACATTGTGGAAATAACCATGGCCTATTTCCTTTCCAGGCTAGAATGAATGTCTTTTTCTCTGGATTCCAAAAAGAACAATCCGAAAAAATTCCAAAAATAAAATATAATTAGCTATTAGCAGCTAGAAATGGAAGGCAGAAAAATGAGAGGGGGGAAAGAAGAGAAAAGAAGAAAAATATGGGGGAAAAGGAAGAGAAGGAAGCTATTAGAATGTTTTTAAATGCCTGGTTTTTCTCTTTAATCCATTTATACCATTTATCCCAAGCTGTAATATATCTTGAGTCTTCCTTATTCCTAAGTTTTTGTGTGAGTAGGTCCATTTCAGCGCAGTCAAGTATTTTCTGAGTAATCAAATCATTTGTTGGCATTTGTTCACCCTTCCAATATTGTGCCAACGCAATTCTTGCCGCTGTGATTGTATGGAGAATTAAATATTAAATTTCATTTGCATAGTCCCCTTTTAATATTCCCAACAAAAAAAATTTCAGGTTTGAATTCTAACTGAATACTTGTAATTTCCTTTATCCACAATCTAATTTTTTTCCAATATTTTTTACTTTTTGGGCAGAGCCACCAAGTGTGGAAGAAGGTGCCCCTCATTTGCTTACATTTCCAACACATCAGGCTCATGTGTGGATAAATGTTAGCTAACATTGAGGGTGACAGATATCACCGGTAACACATTTTGTATTGATTTTCTTTATAGATCGCTGATTTTGTTATTTTGTAATTTTGATTCCAAATTTTTTCCCAGTCTTCCAAATTAATATTGTGCCCTACATTCCTTGCCCATGCGATCATTGTGCCTTTAACTATTTCTTCCGCCATTTTATATTCTAACAGGTAGTTATACTTTTTTGAGATTAATTTTTCATCTGTTCCCTCCAATATTTTATCTAATTGATTCTGTTTTATCTCAATTCCAAACTCTTCCATGTCTTTTTTATATCTTGCCTTGAGTTGTAAATATGGCCACCACTCTAATTTCATCCCTTGCTCTCTGATTTCTTGATTCATCATTAATCTTCCTTGGGGATTTAGTACATCATAATACATAATTTTTCTTCCAGTTTCTAGTGCATTGGGGTGGATCAATGCCTCCATGACAGAAAGCCATCCTGGGATCTTCATATAATGTTTGTGTTTAACTTCTTTTCACACCTTTAATAGCGAACATCTATTTATATGCCTATTAAAGTGTGTGTAATTTTTATTTCCTGGGTTCCACATGAAGGCATGCCACCCTGCTTCCAAATCATGCCCTTCTAGAATTAAGACTCTTTTATTTCTCAAATTGGCCCAATCCTTAATCCATGCTAAAATTGCCACTTTATAATATAGTTCCCAGGCAGGGAGCCCAAATCCACCTCTGCATCTATTATCTTGTAAGGAGCTTAATTTTATTCTGTTTTTTTCCCTGACCAAATAAATTTCGTAGTAATTTTATTTAATTCGTTAAAAAATTTTTTATCTAATTTAATTGGAATATTTTGAAAGAGGAATAATATTCTTGGCAAGATGTTCATCTTAATATCGCTATTCTTCCTAGCATTGATAATTGCAAATTCCCCCATTTTTCTAGATCTTTTTTTATTTCTCGTAGCAGTTTTACATAATTATCTTCTTTTATTGTTGAACATCTTGCCGTAAGCCAAATTCCTAATATTTAATTCTTTTTACAATTTGTAAGCCCATTACCTCTTCTAATTTCTTTTTTTGTTTCTCTGTTAGATTTTTTGTTATCATTTTAGTTTTGTCCTTATTGATTGTTAGCCCTGCCACTTCTCCATATCTTTCTATCTCTTTAATTAATTTTGGTCCCGATTTTATTGGTTCTTCTATGAAGAACACAAGGTTGTCTGCAAATGCTTGGGCCTTGTATTCTTCATTTTTAATTCTTAATCCTTTTATCTTTTATCTTAAGAGCCTTGGTAGCTCAGGCTGTTAAATGCCTGCTCTTAAGATCCAGCTGCCTACAACTGCTGTAGGCTCGAATCCCACCAGGCTCAAGGTTGACTCAGCCTTCCATCCTCTCGGGGTAGGTAAATTGAGGACCCAAGATTGTTGGGGGCAATTAGCTGACCTTGTAAAAATGCCGCTTAGTAATAAGCAGGCATATACAATGGAATGAAGGCTATTGCTGAGCACACTGGGTTGTATCCCAGAAATTGTAAGCCGCCCTGAGTCTTCGGAGAAGGGCGGCATATAAATGTAATTAAAATAAAAAAATAAAAAATAAAAATATCTCCATATTCTGTCTAATTTTTCTCAACAAAGTTTCCAAAATCATGATAAAGAGCAGAGGTGAAAGTGGACATCCCTGTCCGACTCCCTTTTCTATTTCGAATGAATTGGTCATTTCTCCATTAATTATAACCTGGGCTTCTTGGTTTGAATATATTGATTCTAACATTTTTTCAAATTTATCCCCGAATTCCATTTTTTTTACTTGTTGCCTCATAAATTCCCAATTTACTTTGTCAAAGCCTTTTTGAGCATCCAGAAAAACAAGTGTAGACTGTTTTTCTGGATGAGCCTCATAGTATTCCAGGATATCTAGTACTGTTCTTGTATTGTTTTTAAGTTGTCTTGTTGGAAGAAAACCATTTTGATCAGTATGTATATATCTACTTAGTATTTTTTTTAGTGTCTCAGCCATTAAATTCATAAATATTTTGTAGTCGGCATTCAACAAAGAAATTGATCTATAGTTATTTATGTGAGTGATATCTGCCCTCCTTTGGTATTAATATGATGTACGCTTCTCTCCACGACCTTGGTAGCTCTGCCTTTTTAAGTATTTCATTATAGATTTCTAAAAGAATTGGGTCAAGAATTTCGCCTAAATTTTATATAACTCTGCAGGTAAGCCATCTGTTCCGGGAGTTTTGTTGTTTTTTTGTTTACTAATTGCTTCTTTTACTTCCCCTATAGTAATTTCTTCATTTAATCTTTCCCTTTCTTCTTCTAATAGTGTTGGAATATTTTCTTTCTCTAAATACTGTATAATTCTCTCTTTGCTAATATTTTCTTGTTTATAGAGTTCACGAAAATACTTCAATACTATTTCTTTTTTCTTTTCTATATTATTTTGTATCTTTCCCTCCTTATCTTGCAATTGCTGTATCCATCTCTTCTCCTTTTCCTTTCTTAACCTATATGCAAGCCATCTTCCCGGCTTATTTGCATTTTCAAAATAATTTTGCTTTACTGCTTTCAGTGCTCTTAAATTTCTTTCCTGTTCTAATATATTCAATTTATGTTTAGCTAATTTCCATTTATTTATAATTTGCTCATTTTCTGGTGTTAATTGTGCTTGTCTTTCCCATTTTCTAATCTCATTCTGTAACTCGTTGCTTTCTTTTTCTCTTTCTTTTTTTCTTTCTAGCATTATAAGCAATTGTTATTCCTCTTACATAGGCTTTCGTTGTATCCCATGTTGTATTTAAAAGATATGTATTTGAGGAATGGAGTAATTAAATGAAGAACGTTTACCAATAAGAAATGAATAGTAGTAAAATCATTACCAAGAAAAAAACACACAGTCTTAGTTGATTAGAAGCATATGTTTTATATGGTTTATGTGTTTATTTATATTGTATTTGTATATGTTGATTTTGTCTACAACGTTAAGTTGTATTCGATGTATTGTATATAGTGTTTTTCTTTTTTAATTGCTAATAAAGTTTTTTTTAAAAAAGAATGTTTTCAAATTTTTTTTTTCACCTTTTTAATCTTTTTATAGCCATCATATGGTTTAATTTCACTTCTAATGTAATGTTTATTTTAAAAATGAGTAGGTATTCACTTTCTTTTTGTTTGTTTTAACTTTTCTGTTGTTTACTTAATTTATTAAAATGTGAATAAGAACAGCAATCCAGAAATGTATTTAACTATAGCTAAAACAAGGAAATAGAGGTTAAATGGTTATAATTTTAAACAACATCAGTAACAAAATATGGATTAATTGGAAATGATTTTGAATGTGATACTCAAGGATCCACAAATTATTTTTTGGCTTCTTTCTTTCCTTCCTTCCTTCCTTCCTTCCTTCCTTCCTTCCTTCCTTCCTTCCTTCTTTCTTTCTTTCTTTCTTTCTTTCTTTCTTTCTAGGAGGCAGGGTTGAATCATCAATTTTATTTGTGGAAATTTCAAAAGCATTCAGGAAATAAGGAGCAAGAAGCATGCATTAATTTGGCCTTTACTTTGGCAAATCAAAACAAACAAAAAAACATCTTTACCAGGAAAAAATAGCAATTTTGCTCCCGAATTTCTGTGGTGCCACTTTGGAATATTCTCAGGACCACAAAGTCTATGGTATTGTTACCTAAGATGATAGATTGCTTCCATTCTTCTCACCTCCAATTTCTCTGATGAACCACTGCAAATTAGACTTTATTATGTGGTATCATAAAGCGAATTGAGAGAGAAGATATAGGTAGTCCTTGATTTACAATCAAGGGGGTGGTGGGGAATCAAGTCCCATTTACAATTGAGACTGGAACCTCTATCATTAAACAAGATGGTTGTCAACGGAGTTGCATCCAATTTTACAACATTTTTGCTGCGGTCATTACATTAATCACATGGTTGTTAAGTGACCCTGGCTTCCCCCACTGACTTTGCTTGTCAGAAGTCAGTTAGAAATGTGCAAATGTGATTGCATATCATGAATACATGCTAGTTCATGAATACATGCTAGTTTCCAAGCTCCTGAATTTTGATCATGGGGCCATGGGACTGCTGAGATGCTTGTAAGTATGAGCACTGATTGTAAGTCATATTTTTCAACACCTTTGTAACTTCAGTCATTGAATGAAATCTAACTGTAAATCAACCCTCTTTGGTATTTTCAACATATGCACTGGAAAATCCACCATAAAATATTTTATAAAAACCACTTTTCAGCAGGATCAGTGAATCAGGTCATGTAGTTGAAAATGATTAACCAAATACATTTACAAACCATGTAATATATTTGTGATGACCCAGGGCATGGCACAAAGGCAACACAGCCAGAATAATAAGTAAGGGTCTCTTTATTAGCTCCAACTTTGTCCCTAATGTCCCAGTTACCTTCCAGTCTGGAGAAAAACTCTCCCAGGAACCTGCAACAGCCTTTGACTACAGATATTATATATACAGATAGATATTATACAGATACAGATATTAGATACAGTCCGATTTAAGTATAGTATATAAATTCATACATTGCATTGTCCTACCGGTCAATGAATACTTCAGCTTCAACCATAACAATACAAGAGCCCACAATAGATACAAACTCAAGGTTAACCACACCAAACTTGATTGCAGGAAATACGACTTCAGCAACAGGGTGGTCAATGTCTGGAATACTCTATCTGACTCTGTGGTTTCTTCTCCAAACCCCCAAAACTTTAACCTTAGACTTTCTACTATTGACCTCACCCCTTTCCTAAGAGGTCTGTAGGGGGCATGCATAAGCACACCAACGCGCCTACTGTCCTTTTGTTTCTCTTATTGTTTCTTTTATTTTTCTTATATGTATTCATTTCATGTATTCATAACTATGTATTAGTATACTATATGTATTCATTTCATACTATATGTATTCATTTCATGTATTCATAACTTATTATCTTGTAAGCGATTGACAAATCAAATCAAATCAAATAAACAAATAAATAAAATATTCCAGTCCAAAACATTTTAAACAGAAAACTTTAAACTATGAATTCAGAAAGACAAGATAAGATGGTAAATACAGCAGGGCAAGATAAGGAGTTCCAGAAGTGAAGTAACACGGCAGTAAATCAAACCAGTTGGGAGGATGCCAGGAACTCACATAACAGCAGCCAACATGAGATAAACTCAACATTTGTTTCCAACAAACACCCCTCCCAAACTGCCTCTCCTTTAAACTCCCCCCCAGGTGTGCCTTGTGAAGGGAATCAGATCCCTTTCCTCCCTCGTAAGCCACACAACCCACATTGCTCTCTTCTCCGTTCTTCCCTGCGTGCCCTAGGAGGAAGAGGGGGTGGACCTGGGTCTTCCTCTGAACCCCCTGTCCCTTGTTCTACCAACCTGACTTTGCCCTTCCCCAGTTTCCTCCATAGCCAATGGAGCCTCTCTCCTGCTCCCTGTCAGCTGTTCGACTTCCTCCTCGGATTCAGACTCTGACGGGGAGGGGGGCATGACAATATTTTATATATTTGCCTTTGATCAAAATATAATATATAAATAAGTTCACTTCTTGTCTTCTACTTATGGTATCCAGCTGTAACATTCAGATATTTATGGAGAAGGAAGACACCAATATTACAATCCCAATTTTGTTTAGAGGGAAGGATGAATTAATTGCTATTTCCTAGATTTATCTCATACAGATAGTTCTCAACTGACAATCATATCTGAGCCCAAAGTTTCCATTGCTTTGCAGTTGTTAAGTGAATTTTGCTCCATTTTATGACCTTTACTGCCATAGCTGTTAAGTGAATCACTGCAGTTGTTAAGTTACTAACATCGTTGTTAAATGAATCTGGCTCCCCCATTGATTTTGCTTGTCAGAAGGTGGCAAAAGGTGATCATGTGACCTCCAGGACACTGTAACCTTTCTAAATACATGCCAGTTGCCAAAGGTCCAAGTTTTATGGTCATAAGTCACGTTTTCTGTTCCATTGTAATTTCAAGTGGTCACTAAACGAATGGTTATAAGTTGAGGACTACCTGTACAGGTGAATGCAATATTGAAACAATATATTTCAGCTTAGTAGCATCTATCAATAAAAACTGTCTAGTATTCAATATGTCATAATCGGAATTTCAATATATGGTGGAGCCTTAGCGGCTTCCAGCTACATCAAGCAGAATTTGGAAGAGTGATTTATGTTGCTGTAGAAAAAAAATAGCTATTAGATTGGGGAAGTAAAGGAATATACAGAACAGCACACAAGATCTTATTTCATTATTGTAGTTTTCTCAGCAGAACAAAAATAAACGTACATCGTATTCAGTCGACAGTAAATAAAACAATGACCGAACATTTCTGCACTACAGAGGTTAGCCTAGCTGTTTCATTACATTGGTTTATTAATGGGTCAATTCTCCCATTGTCGAAGTATGCCTGTTAATAATGTAATAAGAATTTTTTTTTTACTGTTTCAGGCCTAGTAGGAAAAAAAAGTTTCCTAGGAAAGGAACTCTGGAGACAAGCTTATTTGCTTTTGATGCAGATTAATGTAATTTTCTTTAAAAATAAAATAAAATCATCCTGCCATAATTTTTTGATAGCACAAAGGAAATAAATGTAGACTTCTGATCTGATTAAAAAATTGTTTACCAATTTTACTTTTAAGAATGGTTTATTTTGGAGAACGAAAGAATCCAACCATTAATTCAATAATGTAATGAATTCAATGTTCGTTCATGGCAGTACGAATTTAATAACGTAACAATTTTACCAAGAAAATGATGTGATTTTCCATAAAGATGGATATACTCTGCTTACAAGTAAATTAATTCATTAATTCTTGATTAAAGGCTATGTTATAAATGCAAAATATGAAGCAGAACCGCATCCACATGGAGTTCCATTTTCAGATTGCATTCCGGTAACTTCCTTTATTGGGAATGGAAACATTTGTCAGGTGGAACATTTGACGTTTGTGGATGCAGGAATACAATGCCAGTTTTAGTTAACAGGACAGAATTTGGGGGCGGGCTGTAATAAATTGATTTAATTATGTAATTAATGGCCATCCACTTCTCATCATGTGGCTGGATGGTTACCAAACAACTAAAAAGATCAACAAGATAACGGAAGTATAAATTGAAAGATATCTCTACGTCTCATACATTCCTAATGAATAAACCATTTTAAAACAAGTTCATCCTACTCCTGGCTCAGGGTTTGGGAGAAGTGCAGCCACAGAGAAGGCATGCCTTCTGGCCCCCATTGAATAACGCTGTTTAATCAAGTACATTTCCCTTGGGAAATGGGCTATAATAATTGGAGAAGTTGAGTGCCTATCGGTGTCTAAGATGTAGGTAGGTAGATAGATAACAGGAACATTATATTTTACAGGTAATTGCAACAGTTCATTTAGAGGCTGTCCAAAGTGACAACAACACTGTAAAAAGTGACTTACGACCTTTTTTCACATTTATGACCATTGCAGCATCCCCATGATCACATCATCAAAATTTGGATGCTTAAGTACTTTTGTTTCTTCTTGGAAACCGCTTCTGGACTTTCTGCTTGAGGTAGAAAAAAAATGACATTTTGATTTTGGGTTTTACCGATTAGATAGATTTGTTGATATAGAAACGGCTGGTTTATACTACTATGTAAAAGTAAAAATTTGAGATTGGATGTTCCTATCTTATTTTAAGGAAGTCAGTGCCTTTTCTTTATTTTTCCTTTCTTTTCTGCCTTCTTCCCTTCCCTTTTTCCTCTATTTTTCCAGTATTCATTTTGGTATTTTTTTGTATTTTATATTGTAAAAAATTTAAAAAGCAGAAATTAGAAGAAATGGATGATTGGCAACTGGTTCATATTCATGACAGTTTGCAATGCCCCGGGGTCATGTAATCACCTTTTGTAACCTTCTCATAAGCAAAGTCAAGTAGAGAAGCCAGATTCACTTAATAACCGTGTTACTAATTTAACAACTGCAGTGATTCACTTAACGAATGTGGCAAGAGAGATTGTAAAATGGAGCAAAACTCACTTAACAACTACCTCACTTAGCAACAGAAATTTTGAGCTCAGTTATGGTTGTAAGTAGAGGACTACCTGTATACTGATTTGAAGGAAACATTTCCAACTGAGCATTTTTAACTTTATCACAGGCTGACCTCTCTCTGTTATAAAATATTAGGTTGCTACGCATAGTTTACATTTAAGTTGTTAGCAATGTTCTCTGAAGACCATATCTTTTTCAGCAATTTTCCATTTTGACATGAGATGCTAGCCCACGACGCGTTTTTAGCCTCCAGAAACTTCAGGAGATAGTAGCATAGCTCAGGCTATTAGTCCTTGTGCACACTAATTTGCTGGACAAAAATGCTTCCTACATCCATATTCACAAGAACAGGATTTAAATGTAATGGACACTTTTAGCAGTTTACAAGAACTGTTCTTCCGAGGGTTTTGATAGAATGTAATTGGCCTGACTGGAAAATACAAAACAAGGGCATTTATTTAGTTATTTAAAAGATTTATATGGACACTTATCTTGTAAAACAGAACTCTGGGAAGGTCACATCAATACCTCACCCCAAACCTAGCCCTCCAAGAAAAACAGGCAGCTATTCCGTCATCCCTGTGCAATCCTTTTGCTATGTCTGGGAGAAAAGACAGTTCTTGCCCTAACTGGGAGAGCCAGTTTCATATGGTGGTTAAGGCATAAGAAAGAAAGTAGGAGATTGTGAGTTCTAATCCTGCCTTGGGCAGAAAACCAGGCAGGTGAAAATTTATTTATTTATTTTTATTTATTTATTTTGTCAATCACTTACAAGATAATAAGTATAAGGATAAACATAGTTGTGAATACATGAAATGAATACATATAAGAAAAATAAAAGAAACAATAGGACAGGGACACGTTAGTGCACTTATGCACACCCCCTACAGACCTCTTAGGAAAGGGGTGAGGTCAATAGTAGACAGTCTAAGATTAAAGTTTTTGGGGTTTGGGGAAGAAACCACAGAGTCAGGTAGAGTATTCCAGACATTGACCACTCAGTTGCTGAAGTCGTATTTCCTGCAATCAAGTTTGCTACAGTTAACCTTGAGTTTGTATCTATTGTGTGGTCTTGTATTGTTATGGTTGAAGCTGAAGTATTCATTGACCGGAAGGACATTGCAATGTATGATTTTATATATTATACTTAGAGGGGACCGAAGGCAGCATAGTTCTAGGTTTTCTAGGTCTAGAATTTCAAGTCTGGTGGCATAAGGTATTCTGCAACGAGTAGAGGAGTGTAGAACTCTTCTTGTGAAATATTTCTGGACTTTCTCAACTGTGTGATGTGGGTTCCAGACTTATGAACTATATTCGAGTATTGGTCTAGCAAATGTTTTGTATGCCCTAGTTAGTAGTGTGATATTACCAGAGAAAAAGCTATGTAGGATTAGGTTAACAACTCTTAATGCCTTTTTGGCTATGTAGTTACAGTGAGCTCTAGTAGTTAGATCATTAGAGATGAGTATTCCAAGGTCCTTGACAGAGTTTGGATCATCAGCAAGGTCTTGACTATTCAGCTTGTATTTTATTTTCTGATTTTTTTTGCCAATATGTAAGACAGAGCATTTATTTGTTGAGATTTGAACTTGCCATTTGTTTGACCATTCTGATACGTAGTCGAGGTCTTTTTGAAGGGTAGCAGTATTGTCTGTGGTGTTGAATAGCTTTACATCATCAGCGAAGAGAACACAGTTGCTCTTAATATGATCACAGAGGTCATTTATGTAGAGTATGAAGAGAGTTGGTCCTAGAACGCTGCCTTGGGGGACACCACTGTTGACAGGTACAGAATTTGATAGGACGCTCCCAATTTTGACCATTTGTTGTCTGTTTGATAGGAACGCTTCTATCCAGTTATGCAGTTGTCCAGAGATACCATAAGATTTTAGTTTTAGTTGTAGTTTGTCATGCACCACTGAATCGAAGGCTTTACAGAAGTCTATGTAGATTGCGTCTATTGCTTTGCCCTGATCGAGTTGTGTAGTCCATATGTTTTTGCAGTGTAAGAGTTGCAGAATTACAGGATAGTTTTTTCTGAAACCATATTATTTGAGAGTAGGTTGTTTGTCTCTAAGTGGAGGATAATGGATTGGTTAATAATTGATTCCATGACTTTACAGGTGACGCAGCATAAAGAGATTGGTCTGTAATTTTCAACTAGACTGGGGTCTCCCTTTTTGAAGATGGGGATGACTGTGGCTTGTGACCATAGGTTTGGCAAGGAGCTGGTCCTGAATGATTTTTCAAAGATTATGCTTAGAGGTTCGGCTATGGCAGTGGACAGCTTTTTTAAGAAGTAGGCACATATTCCATCCAGGCCAGTAGATAGAGATGGTTTTAGATTGCGTAGTGCTTTTTCAACGTTGTCTTCTGTAAAATTGATATGTATTAGATCTGTAGTTGTCTGTGGTTCGACTAGGAAATACTGGGCATGATCCATTGCTGTTTACAAATACTGAGCCAAAGAATGTGTTAAAGAGGTTGGCTTTAATGGTGTCGTCATTGCAGTCTGTACCATTAGGTCCTTTCAGGGGTGGGTTGGTCTTTGAGTCTTTTAGTTTGTTGTTTACAAAATTGTAGAAAGCGGGAGGAAGTGCGTAGAAGGTTTTCCTCTTGTTTAATGTGATAATTGGTGCATTCAGTCTTTATCTGGTGGCAAAATTTTTGTCTCGGCTTTTGAAGTTGGCAGCGTGACCAGATTTGTTCTTCCACCAAAGTGATCTTTTTTTGGATTGAAGTTTCCTTATTGTTATGAGTAATCTGTTTTTTCTGGTTTTGGGAGTTGTTAGTGATACATATAGTTTGATGAAATCTTGGAATAATAGTTGCTACAGCTACAAATGAATAACAGTCAGCAGTGTGAGTGTGAGCCAACAATGGGAACAATTAACCAGTGGAAAGGCTTGCCTTCTGGAGTTGTGGTGCTGCATCACTGGGAGTTTTTTATTTTAAAGACTGGACATTTATTTGTCAAGGGTCCCTGCTTGGGGGTTGGATTAGAAGACTTGACTGTTCTGACAACAGCACTGAAAAAAGTAACTTATGACTGTTTTTCACACTTATGACTGTTACAGCATCCCTATTGTCAAATGATCAGAATCCAGATGCTTGGCAACTGGCTCATATTTATGATAGTTGCAGTGTCCCAGGGTCTTGTGATCACCTTTTGCGACCTTCTGACAAGCAAGGTCAATTGGGAAGCCAGATTGATTTAACAACTGGGTTACTAACTTATCAACCAGATTCACTTAATGATTGTGGCAAGAAAGATCATAAAATGGGGCAAAAATCACATAACCATCTTGCTTAACAACATAAGTTTTTGGCTCAATTGTGGTCAAGGACAATTGTGGTCAAGGACAACCTGCAGTCAAGTTCAAATTCTGTGCCTAGCTTGGGACATCATACTTTAAGGAGAATTCTGAGATATTTTGCCTAATCTCACCTTTCCCTCTTCCAAGGGTGGCTCTTCCAGAACTTCTCCTTCCTAGGGAATGTTTTGCTGGGTTCTTGCGCTGAGCCTTCAAGCTTGCTATCCTCAGCCCAAGTGTGCTGGCCCCTGTTAAAAGAAGAGTATTGTTAAAGAGATTCTATGTTAGGTATCCATGAAATTGAGTAAGTGGAAGGATGTAACAGATCTGAATGAAAATGGTCTGATCATATGGATGGAATAGATAAATATATGCATTCCTTTCCTAGAGATGGAGCTTCATCGAAGATAGATATGTTCCTCCTACGCTCTGTTGGTTTTAGTTGCTATGTCTCTGGGGCTTCTCTTCCCACAGGGAAGCTACCCTCATGGAGCTTTTTCTCCTCTCCAACTATGAACTGGCAACTCTTCTGCAGACTCATGTAACTTTATTTTCCAATTTTTCTCTCCAGCCATTTCATTTTACTCAATCACTTTCTCTCTCAGTCTTTCTCCACCAGTTTTCTTTCCTCTCTTTTTCTCTTCCTTCAATTTTGGGTCAGTGGTTAAGGTATCAGTTTACAAGGCAGGAGGTGGTGAGTTCTAATCCCACTTTAGGCATGAAAGCTCGCTCGCCCTGTCTCTCTCTCTTCCCAACAGGGTTGTTGTTGTGGGAAAATTGGGAGGATGAAGGAGTATTAAGTATGTTATCTGCCTTGAGATATTTATCACAATAATAAAGAAAAAATGATGAAAAAGAAATAAATTCTTGAAGAATGTTGAAAAAACAGTGATGGTATCACTAGTATATCAGACATAAATACAATTGAGCGAGTCCAGAAATATTTTACCAGAAGAGTACCTTTGTTCACAACAGAATACCCTACACCACCAGACTTGAGATTCTAGACTTAGACAACCTTGAACTACACCGACTAAGATTGAACTTAAGCATAGTACATAAAATCATGTTACAATGTCTTACCAGTTAATGAATATTTCAGCTTTAACCACAACAATTACAAGAGCACACAACAGATATAAACTAAATGTAAACCACTCCAAACTCGATTGCAGGAAGTACGATTTCAGCAACAGACTGGTCAATGTCTGGAACTCACTACCTGATTCTGTTGTCACTTGCTCAAACCCCCACTCCTTTTTCCTCAAACTAACCTCTATTGACCTCACCCCGTTCCTAAGAGGTCTGTAAGGGGTGTGCATAAGCGCACAATCGTGCCTACCATCCCTGTCCTATTGTCCCCAATTATTAGTTGCATTTAAACTTATGTTTATTCTTGTTTCTGTTGTATTGTAAGCTTTTGACAAATAAAATAATAATAATAATAATAATAATAATAACTAGAAGAATTTTGACATATGAATACGTGTTCCTTATGGGGAGGTTGTGCAGTTTGTTTAACATATGTGTGTCATGATTGCAGCTGTGCCAGGCCATTGGAAGAATGTTTCTATTGTTTGTGTGGTACAAAGAAATGAATAATAGGAATGAATGCAAACATTATAGAAGGATTAATGAAATGGTCCTGGGAAAGTATTTGACATAATTCTGATGAAAAAGGTAGAAGAGTTGAATGGTTAGAATATGAGAAATGCATTGTGCTTTTATGCCATACAATGGGGCTTGGGGATGAGAATGTAGACCAGATTTTTTTTCTTTATCAGGACATCGATGGATATATTAATGTGAGAAAGGTATGTTTGTTAATTGAAAGAAAAGTGTAGGGTAAAATGAACAGGCTTGGATTATGGAACAGTGTGTATAAATATGGAGTTGAAAATTGCTGCTGAATATGATTAAAGCAATACATGATGCATGAAACCAGTGGAATGCTTAGTGACTAGCTTAATGTTTAGCAAGGACAAAGCTGTGATATTCCCACAGTTGCTTTAGGTAAATAAAATAAATAGATAAATGTTTAAGGAATGCTTGTTGGGTAGTTAGAAGTGTTGGTTGGGGATATGGGTAGGATCAAATGGCAATGGGTCAAACACAAATGACAAAGCAACTATAGGAAGAGTGAATAGGTTGAATGGAAGAGGAAGAGTTAGAAAGTTATGGTTGAATTTCTAAAAATTTTCAAGAAGAGAAGGACGAGAAATTTAAGACAAACTGGAAGTGGAAGACAAATGTTTTGCAAAAAAAACCATGGAGAATTATACTGAATAGTATTGGGACAAAGTAGATTTAACTGTATTTCCTTTCCTTTTTCTCTTATTTCCTGTCTTTAATTTCTTTGGCTTACTATTTCTTACTTTTGCTTTGGACTGTTCCTAATATTGCTTACTCTGAAAGGGAATAGCCTGATTGGTAAGTATGTAGGACTTGGAAATGTTATTACTTACATCTGGCTCAATTAATTCCAGCAGGGTGAGAAACACAGAGTTAAGAGCTATGGGAAGGTGCCTTTGGGAGGAAGCCTGTAGTTAAGATGACTGCTTGTACTCAGAGGCTTTGGGCTTTGGCTGGGTTACAACAAGCTTAACACATGATCATGACATGGTAGATACTTTTTCCCTCCACAAGCAAGACTTTCAGTTGTACAAACATTGACAGAGAAAGAGGCATTCAGAACAGAGAAATAGGCTTAGCTGAACATCACTTGCAAAGTCTAACCTGAGCTGTGTTTGCTTGAGTTTTTATAAAATGAAGTTAAGTTTATGTTATTCTTCCTAACTACATTATTTATGGGGTGGGGGGTTGGTCACAATAGAGCTAATGTAGATGTTGCCATTTCCTGGGAGCTGCTAACCAATATTGTGGAGGATTTTGTATAAGTAACCTATGAGTTCAGCAACATACATTAAGAATGGGTTTGTATGAATTCCCATGAAAATTTGAAGAGGGATATCCAATATGGAGAACAGGTGGCCCAAGGGAATTTGATCAATTAATTCACCAAGGTCTTTGGAAGCAATTAGTCAATTCATTCTCAACATTCTTTATTGATAGAAAGGGACCAAACCTGAATGGCTGGACTTGTGTGGGGCTCAGATTGAATGGACCAAGGAAAAATCTAGCAAAAAGAATGTCTTCCAGGTAGGACATGATTTATTTTTATCCCCTTGTTTTTGTCAGTCAACAGTCTCCTGTTTTATTTTGTTGTTGTTCACAATCAGAATTCCTTCCCAGGGGCAGCTGTTAATGACTATAGTACAATGAGGCAATGGTTGCTTTTTCTCTGTTAAAGCAACTGGAAAGCATAATATTTCATTCAGTATTTTTTTCTTCTCCCTTGGCTAAAGTGTCTTGATGATTGAATTAACTCAAAACCCTCGAGAATCTGTTGATTTGCTGATTAATGTGCTACACGCAATTTGTTTATAAAAGTTGGGAGGTAATTTGTTTTGGGTTTAAAAACTGGGATCCTTGACCTAATGAATTTCTTAAACAGAACTTTCACATGCTGCTTACACAAGTTGTACTCCCAACTGAATGGAATTTGACTGTTTATTTTTGTGATTTCTCAGGGCTTTAATGACAGGCTAGGGGGCAAAGTGCTGGGGAAGGAAAAATGCTACATTTTTCCAAAGTTAATTCAGCCTTTTCTTCAAAGTCAAATAATAAGTTGCTTTCTGATAATATTTAAAAGTTAATTATGGTAGAAGCAATTTCCAAGTAACAATTATGTGGATTACAGCCTTATATTACAATCCATGACAACTCAGAAATCTCATTGGAGTAGGATTACAACCTCAGCTATCTGTGCTGACTCCATGATAGGAGGAAATCAATAGAATGTAGTGTCATGGAACCCTTCTAAAGAGAATAGATTCCATAAGGTTCATGTGGATACCTTGAGTTATTTCATTAGGAGATAGGTGGCAAATAAATTCAATGAATAAATAAAATAACTTGAATGGCACAAGTCAAGCTTGTGGGAGACAAATGGTTACTTACACGAAAATGCCATTACCATCTGTGAATGTTGCTATGATTTTGTAGCAACAGGCATCTCTCTTCCATGGCCATGAATAAAAGTTGATTCATACCAAGTGGTCCAATTACAATTGATATGACAGTTCTTTCCTCTTCTATTATCTTCCAACTCCAATCTGTAAATCATATCTTGTTATTTTCGCCAATTGTTTTTCATCAATTCAGTTGTCTCCAGATATTGCCAAAACAATAAACCACTTCACCTTCTTTTCTATAATGGTAATGACTGGTGTATTTTATACCCTAAGTACCTATCAGTTTGAAGTTTGAAATCCTACAAAATTTTGATCTTGTTTTTGCAACTTTTTCAGACCCTTGGTCCTATTGTTGAGGTTATATTGTTGTTATGCTTTTATTTATCAACAAACAACACAATAGAAAGAACAAACAAAAATATATTGCATAGTATTGGTGTTTAGAAATTCTAGTGATGTCCTAGGTAATGTGCCCAACAAGATGGCTCATATTGCATTATATTCACATTTTTGAAAATCCACAGTTGATATTCATAATTCTGGCTAAGCCAGACTACAGGGAAGATTTTGCAAGATCTTTTCTATAATCTCTCCATTTGGATTGTTCAGTCTTTATGTATTGTAACTTTTTTCAATTCAATTCTCACACATGTGCACACATACATAAAACATCTTTTCAGTTATTATATTTGATGCATGGTGTGCTAAATTGTGACTTTTAATTAATAAAATTATAAAATCATTTTCAATAACTTTTTCAATGTTGGGATTATGCCACATTCAGGAAATTCAAAAATTATAATTTTTGCACAACTGCCAGTAACTCATGGTGGCTGCACTGCCATGATATTTATAGTCAATCTGCCCATTCTTTTCTTTTTTAAAATATATATTATTTTGTTTTATCAACAAAAATAAAATACAAAAGAGAAAAAAAATACATCAAGCACCAAGAATAAAAGGTGGGGAGGGAAACCAGAAGTGGTATTTAACCAGTTCTGACAGGTTCTGGAGAACCGGTAGCGGAAATTTTGAGTAGTTTGGAGAACCAGCAAATACCATCTGCCCCCATCTATTCTTTGCCTCCCGAGTCCCAGCTGATCAGCTGGGTCTTCTTTTGTTGCCCTGCACAGAGAATGGAGCTGGAAGGCAGGTTAGTGGGGTGGGGAGGGAGTGGGATTTTGCAGTAATCTTCCCCCAGAAGTGGGGAGGAAATGGAGATTTTGCAGGATCCATCCCCTGCATGCCTACCAAGCCATGTCCACCAAGCGACACCACACCCACCAAGCCATACCATGCCTACAAAGCCACGCCCACAGAACTGGCAGTAAAAAAAATTGAATACCACCACTGAGGGAAATGACCCAAATATCAAATAAATTTAACATTAAACATATCTACCCTGGCTTGGTGCTCAAAAAAAAGATGAAGAAAAGATGAATTCTCTTCCCCTCTATATAACGGGTCTACAAATAGTACCATTTTGTGGCATCAATGAATTACATAAACCATAGTTTTATTATTATTTTTAATTTTTTTACAAAGGCTTTATTTGCTGCTGTTACATTGAATCTTTGATTTTTTTATAAAATTATAATTTTATAATTATAATATTGAATTGCAAAAACTATCTTTCTGGATGGAGTCAGCCTGTAACAATTGCCAATTCCTGGTCTTGGCATCATTACTTTCAATTTCTTTTATATATTTTCCATGAATGGTTTTGTCTCCAATTTTCTAAATAATTTCCAATAATTCATTCTTATGGTTATTTTTTGCTTCTCCTTCTTTTAGGTTTTTTTTTCTAAACTAGGACGAGCATTTTCTCTTTCCTTGCATTGCTGTACAAGTAGTTCTTGACCTAGAATCATAATTGGGACCAGAATTTCAACTGTTAAGCTAGGTGGTTGTTAAATGAGTCGTGTCCAATTTTATGACCATGTTTAACATGGTTAAGAAAATTCAGCATTCCCATTGACTTTGCTTGTCAGAAGCTGTCTGTAGGTTACAAATTGCGATCACATGACTCTGGCACATTGCAACACATTGCCAAGTTGCCTGAATTTTGATTACATAACTGTAACAACCTTTAGTGTGAGGACTGGTTGTGGGTCACTTTTTTTCAGTGCCATTGAAAGGTTGTAAGTTGATTATCTGCGATCATGTTTACTTCTTCAGTTACCTGTTTTACAAACTGTACACACAGCTTCCAATTTTTTGGATGCTAAATATAATCAGTCAACATCACATCTACTTATTTGCAATAAGAGTGAGGGGTATCAATGAGCTGATAAAAGGCAATGGAAGCAATGAATCTCCTTGAAAAATCCTGCTCCTGGTGTTTGTATTCTAATTTCTTTGTCATTGAACTTTAATAGTTTTCCATTTCCTCAAACCTTCTTTTATAAAATTCTGGATGATTGCACCAGCCAAACATGTCTATATCAAATCAAACTATGTGGAAAAGAAACAAATGCCTTTTTGTAATCATTCCAAATCATACATTGGGTTTTGTCTTCATTTGAAGTATTGTTAGTATCATTTTGTCAATCACTGACCAATCTTTATTTTCTTGTGAATTTTTATTTGTAATTTGAAATTGTAATTTTTAATATAAGAGTTAGCCACTGAACATTCTTTCTTCTGTTTTTACTATTAAAAACTGTTCTACCAGCTGTCATCCATTCTTCAACTTTTCCAATTTGTAATATTACATTAATCAATTTGCAACTAATTTCTCATGGAGAGTCACATGTTTCAGTCAAAATCAGTTTATCTGATCTTTTCCTGATACACTCCCATTCTTAACCTTTGTTGCTTACTATTTAATCATTTCTGGTGATGCACCATCCCTTTTGATTGAAGAAATGTTCTCCTCAGTCTCTTTAATCCATATTGCGTCTTTATTATGTTCTGGATTACATGACATTCCAACATTTAAATGTTTTATCTTTATCAGGGCAAGCATCTCTATTTGTAGTGTCTCCCAGCAATGTTTTTATAAAACATGATTTGGTTTATTCAAAATTATTGACTTCATTGAAAAGAATTTATTCTATCTTTCATTCAATTTTCCTTGAAACAATGACTCATTTTAATTCATCGGGTTTTTTTTTTAAATCATAGTGTGAAGATTATATATTCTCTGTAAATTTTACTTTATCCTACTTTTTTAAAACTTTCAAATTCTTCAGATTGTTGTTACCTAATTTGCTGATTTGTTTTCCCCAGTCAATTTTTCCATTTTGGTGACTGATTTCTTGCTTTGGTTTCAAATTCTAATAATATTTGCAACAAAAATGCCAGAAAGGAAACTGAAGATCATTAGCAATTTGATGATGCTTTTCCTAAACAGCACTCAAGTTTTAATGTAATCTGAAGGGTTTTGCTGAGACCACACTAGTTGACAGTATCAGAAACATTATTGCATAAAGTTTCCCAACAATGAAAGCAAACTGAAAGGACAGTTTTATACATATGAGGTTGAACACATAGCTCGCTTCTGTGCAGCTTCAGTATTATGATAGTTCATACCTATATTTTGTAGCATTTTTTAATCTTGCCTTGTGACTGCTTATTTTTGTGGATGAAAGAGAACCTGGAAATAGATTCATGGGACGCATGTGAGAGTGTGGTGCAGTCTTGCAACCAGATAGCAGTTTGGCTCCCACAGCATGCAATCCGACATATTGTATTTAGGTCTCCATCAGAGGAGTAGTGAATAAAAGGAGATTTATGTTCAAATCATATGCTTTAAACATTTCTGCTAAGTGCTAGTTTGCTCTTTGGTGTTTAGCCTGCAGTTTAAGGCACAGAGGATTAAAAGGATTACAACATAATCTAAAATAATCCTATGTGTCATTTATAGAGAGATGGTTGTATAATAACTAAATAAAATCACGTGTGTTGTCAGTCTGCCACTGAAACCACGTCTCTGTTGCTCTTTCATTCCTCTCCTTCCTCGACTCCAATGCATATAGGAAAGGCAGTCTTGATAGAAATTGCCACAGAAGATGGTCATCAAGTCGCAAGATGTTATGTTTTGCAGTCCAGGCTAACATGGTTACCAAAGCATTAATAACTCGATTAGTTTTTAAAAATCATTTCAAGTCTCCGTGTTTCATATTCGTAGCACAACTATTTCAGAAAGACCTGATTTATTTCCCTGATTTTTTTTACCTTGCTCTTTGTTTATCTTAACATGAAACTTAATCACCATTTGCTGAATTTAGCATTGCAATAATAATTGGGGAGGGGGCAGGAATTGCTTGATGTGTTTCATTTTAGCATCATGATGAATATCCAACTCTATTGAGGATGTTATATGTGCAAATCATGTTATACTATGCATTTATTTAGAGTCAACTCTGTGCTTGCCATTGGCATAACAAGCAGGAATATGATTATTCTTTTAAATTCAGAGAACCACTTATCTGTGACTTTTTCTATATTCCTTTATCTGAAGAACAAAGGTGTGTAGATACCATTTATACATAGCATGAGCTGCATCAAAGGGGTGGCCAACTATTTATGAGTCTAATCATGCAATACATTCATATATGTATTAGGAGTTCTGTTAATGAAGAAAAATATGGTTGTACCAAACTTTCCTTGTAATGACATTTAGCATTAGCTTCTGGTGAGAGTTTCTTCAGTTCGGTTCTTTTTGTTTTGTTTGAGAGGTATCTGAATTTCATACTGATGTTGTTAAATATATAAACTTATTGTTTGGAAGAATTTCCAATGTGCTGTGCACTTTTCACTATTTAGGTTTGAAAAGTCAAATGGACCAATGGCAGCGCAGATAGATTTGCAAAGTACTGGTTTTGATAACCACGCCCCTTTTGATACAAGGTTATAAAAGGGGACAACCAACTGCCATTTACCTCAGTCTCAGAAGTCTCAGAAGTCCCAAGTCAGTCCCAAGTCACTCCCAGGAATCTGCACACCAAGAGGGAAGCTGTGCTGCATAGGCAGACAGTCTCTCAAGAAGTCTCACAGCAAGAAGACTCAAGATAAAAGCTGTCAGAAGGAGAAACTGTGCTACATAGGCAGACAGTTTCAAGAAAGAAGAAAGAATAACCTCAAGCTGGAAGGAAAGGCAATTCCTAGGCAAGAGACTATTGTAAGGTTCTTTCTATTTATCTCTCCGAGGAGAAAGGGACATTGAGACTCCAACTGTATAGACAATTGTTAAACTAGAAGGACTTGAGGACCTTAAAGGAAGAGAGGACACTGAGTTGTTTATTCTGAATATTTATTTGTTAGTCTGCTTGTTACAATAAATAAGTCTTTGATTTGAAAACATCTGGGCTCAATCCTCTTTTAAATAATTTTAGTTATAGACAAAGGGTTTACGGTCCATCACATTAATTAGTCACAGGATTAATTAATAAGTTTTATTCTCAACACTTATCTTTCCATTAATATTGAAGAAAAAGATGATACTCTTTTAAGTCCACCAGATTTTCATAAAAATATGAAAACAAAGTAGTATTTGCTTAAAATATCTTGACCACTGGAAAAGCTATTTTTGAAAAGAAAATATTTGAAAATCTATTTTTTAAAAGAAAACAGTAATTTTACACTGTAGATTTCTATGCCAATAAAAGACACTTTGTTGTAACTAGATATTTTATATTTGTGTATGCTAATTGTCACAGAATGCCAAATATTAACATATTCCAAATTCTATAGTTCATTAAGAAGTAAGAATGACATGTAGTTCATTACAGAATTATACTGTATTGTTAAATAACTTAGTGAACAAATTACAGCTTTAGAATATTGGGAATTTAGTTCTATTTAGTTGAAAAAATCAGGATTCCTTTAAGTTAAGCTCAGCCTTATGGTTTCAAGTACATCTCCCTCTATTTTCCTTGGCAAGTAGTTTACTATGTCTTCTGTTGTGGCTGGTTTTAGGTTTCTTTGGCTTGGTGTGTTCTACTTTCCACTCTAGCATAGCTTTTGCAGTTTATTAAAATGAAGCATACCAATCTTGCCTTTGGTTTTTAACTTCTGTACCTAATGTTGTTAATATTTTAAATATTTTTATATTTATGATTTTAAATGTATGCTACCCAGAATTGCTTTACAGAATAAAATGGGGAGGAGACATATAAATTTAATAAGTAAATAAACAGTTGTTGCTAGTTGTAATGGCTATATACTAATGGCTATATACCAATGGCTAGTCACTGAGGCAATAGGGCTCTCTGAATTAATTCCTGCTATTATATTCATATCCTTCTTTATGGCCTTCCTATTGGTATATGCTTGGAGGAAAAAAATGGGGGTCTGGGTGGATTTCTTCCTCTGATTAAATATGGTGCTTCTTATGCACTTAGGTTTGAGTGAAGTACAAATTGTTTACATGCAGAAGGCGATGCAGTAGAAGAGATGTATATTAATTTACTGTTTACTTTCCTTAGAATTCTGTTCTAGCTAATTCTATAGTGCCAAGTTAGGACAGTATCTCAACCCACTTCAATGCTTTTAGTTATTCTTCTTAAAGAGAAGAGGCCAGAAAGAGAACAGCCGAATCTTTCTTGCATTGGCAGTCAACATTGCCATATTTATTTGCTTTTACCCATAACAAAGGTACACAGAGCCTAAGTCCAATAAGCTAAGGCAATTGTTCCTGCCATATGTCTCTGGCAAACAAGGCATGAACTAGGGCTAGGGAGACCCGGGTTCAAGTCCACCCTCAACCAGGGAAGCTCCATGGATGACTTTGATCCAGTCACTCTCTCTCAGCCCAACCTCCTGCTCCAGAAAAAAATGAGAAGAGGGCCTCATGTGTACACTGCCTTGAACTCCTAGAGCAGGGGTGTCAAACTCAATTTCATTGAGGGCCACATCAGGGTTGTGTTTGACCTCAGGGGGCCATGGTGGGCTCAATGTCATTCATGTCAGGGGCGCATTTGGTACCGTAGTCTGAGCGCTCTGCCAGCAAAAATGGGCTCCCAAGCTCCGTTTCTGACTACAGTGACCTCCTACAACTATCTGTCAGTGAAAACAGAGCCACATGCAGCCCTCGCAAGCTCCGTTTCCAGCTGTGATGGCCTCCTGCAAACCTGTGCCAGCAAAAACAGAGCCCAGGAGAGTCACACACGGCCCTCTTAAGCTCCATTTTCACTGGCAAAGGCACTTCACTGTTTCCAGGGTGGCCCTGCAGGCCAGATCTAAGCACCTGATGGGCTGAATCGAGCCCCTGGGCTTTTGAGTTTAACACCCCTGTCCAGTGGTGGGATTCAAATTTTTTTACTACCTACCAGTTCTGTGGGTGTGGCTTGGTAGGAGTGGCATGGGAAGGATACTGTAAAATCTCCAGTCAGAGGTGGTAGTTACCAGTTCTCCGAATTACTCAAAATTTCTGCTACCGGTTTCGAGAACTGGTCAGAACCTGCTGAATACCACCTCTGCCCAGGGGTGGGATCTGACCGGTATAACTACTGGTCCAGTGATTTTGTGATCACTGACACACCAATGCATGCTGTGCTCGTGTGTAGAACATCGTTAGCTATGATGCCTGAACAGTTGAGCAGCACTATGCGTGGGTGCACAGCATTTCAAAAGGCAGTATTTTCCTGCTTTTTCAACCACAGCTGTGCCATGCAAAGCAGCTGAGGTTGAAAAAGCAAATAAAGGTCAGGTAAGAGCCCAGGCGGGCAGGTGGGCCAAAAGAGCAGCAGACATAGAACCAGTTCTATGTCTGCTGCTCTTCAGAGCTACCGGTTCTACAGAGCTGGACAGAACCAGTAGAATCCCACCCCTGCCTCTACCCCTGTCCTAGAGGAAAGATAAGATATAAATCTAATAAATAAGCACACTAAAAACTATAGATGAAGGAGAATGGGTGGTAATCAAATGACTGAATCGGTTCATCCTTTTTTTTAGAAGAAATATAAAAGACACAGGAAAGTGGAGAAACTGGTCTTCCTTTTCTGACATCCCTAGAGAAAACAGATCCAGGAAATGCTTTGGAAGTATTCACTTATACTTTAGTAATGTGTTCATTATCTCAGAAATTCACATTTAGGAAATTACAGGTTTTACAATGCAATCTTAAATTGCATTTCATCTCATCACATTTCTCTCAAAAACTAGATCCAGACGAGGGGGAGCTGGCGTTGCAGTGGTACGACATGCAATCTTAATTCTCTAAGATCGCCGTCGATATCTCAGCTGCTGGTCAGTCCTGTTGGACCTAAACCATCCCGTAGAGATGGTGATAACCAAAGGGAAGATGATGGATGGGATGGATGAAGTGTTCTGTGACTATACAAGATATGTAATGAGAAACAAGTTACCAAGAGAAGTACATATTAGATTTACCAAGAAGATAATCAAAACACAGATACTACAGTTGGCAAGAGAGAATACATTAAAGTACAAAGACAAAGAAATTGTGGTGCTGAAACAAGTACCAAGAAGAGTAAGAGAGATGAGAAGAGAATATACATTTTTGACTAAAGAGTTACTTAAAAGAGGAATAAACTATAGATGGTTGATGCCAGAATGTCTCTTGTTCACTTGGCAGGAACAGAGACACAGTATTGACAGTCGGAAAAGCGGAGTTATTCTACTTAGAATATTTTAGAGGAAAGGAGGAAGAAGAAAGAAAAGAGGAGTCACTAATTGAATTTCAAGAGGAGTGTACAGCAGTAATTGAAAAAGAAAAAGAAGAAGGTGCAGTAGGTGGTGTACCAGAGAGCAACGAGAACTAAGATCTACTAGAGCAATAAAACCCTCTTATAAAGCTTAACATGGATGAAAGGAAATCGATTACGATTAACATAAATGGACTTAATTTGGCTGCTAAAAGAAAAGTATTTCATAAATTAGAGAAATTAAAATTTGATATAATTTGTTTACAAGAAGTACATATTAAAAGACAACATGAATATATATTGAAACAAAAAAACATAGGGAAATTATTCACGTCGCTGACACAATAAAAAAAGAGACATGGTTTTATATATTAGAGATACAATTGCGGCAGAATTAATTTATACAGATGATGACGGAAGGATTTTGATGGTGGAAATAATGGACAATAATGTTAAAACACTTTTAATTGCAAATTACGCTCCAAATGATAATCAAGAAGAATTCTACAGGAAATTACATATGAAAATAATTGAATTGGACTATGTTAATATTTGTATGATGGGAGATGTTAAAGGAGTAATTACAGGTGAAACTTGAAAAATTAGAATATTGTGCAAAAGTTCGTTTATTTCAGTAATGCAACTTAAAAGGTGAAACTAATATATGAGATAGACTCATTACATGCAAAGCAAGATAGTTCAAGCCGTGATTTGTCATAATTGTGATGATTACAGCTCTTGAAAACCCCAAATCCACAATCTCAGAAAATTAGAATATTACATGCAATCAATAAAACAAGGATTGTACATAAAACACTATCGGACCTCTGAAAAGTATAAGCATGCATATGTACTCAGTACTTGCTTTGGGTCCCTTTTGCAGCAATTACTGCCTCAATGCGGCGTGGCATGGAAGCTATCAGCCTGTGGCACTGCTGAGGTGTTATGGAAGACCAGGATGCTTCAATAGCAGCCTTCAGCTCTTCTGCATTGTTCCGTCTCATGTCTCTCAACTTTCTCTTGGCAATGCCCCATAGATTCTCTATGGGGTTCAGGTCAGGCGAGTTTGCTGGCCAATCAAGCACAGTAATCCCATGGTCATTGAACCAGGTTTTGGTGCTTTTGGCAGTGTGGGCAGGTGCCAAGTCCTGCTGGAAAATGAAGTCAGCATCTCCATAAAGCTCGTCTGTGGAAGGAAGCATGAAGTGCTCCAAAATCTCCTGGTAGATGGCTGCATTGATCCTGGACTTAATGAAGCATAGCGGACCAACACCAGCAGATGACATGGCTCCCCAAATCAACACAGACTGTGGAAACTTCACACTGGACTTCAAGCATCTTGCAGTGTGTGCCTCTCCATTCTTCCTCCAGACTCTGGGTCCTTGGTTTCCAAATGAGATGCAAAAGTTGCTCTCATCAGAAAAGAGGACTTTGGACCACTGAGCAACACACCAGGTCTGTTTTTCTTTAGCCCAGGTAAGATGCTTCTGATGTTTGTTGTTCAGGAGCGGCTTGACAAGAGGAATATGACATTTGAAGCCCATGTCCAGGATCCGTCTGTGTGTGGTGGCTCTCGATGCACTGACTCCAGCCTCAGTCCACTCTTTGTGAAAGTCCCCAACACTTTTGAATGGCCTTTTCCTGACAATCCTCTCCAGGCTGCGGTCATCCCTGCTGCTTGTGCACCTTTTTCTTCCACACTTTTTCCTTCCACATTACACTTACACTGAAGGAGGGACCTGCAACAAGTTAAAAATTATAGACCTATATCCCTATTAAATTCAGATTATAAAATCTTTGCTTCAATTTTGGCAGAAAGACTGAAAAGATATTTAAATAACTTTATACATGTTAATCAAAATGGATTTCTGCCAAAGAGACAAATTAAAAACAATGTGAAAATAATTCTGGACACTTTGGAATATTATGAGGCACATCCAGAAAAGCAAATGGCTTTGATGTTTCTAGATGCACAAAAAGCCTTTGATAACGTGAGTTGGTGATTTATGTTATTGCAATTGGAACAAATGGGCTTTGGTAAAAAATGTACTCAAGCCATTGAAATGATATATTATGAACAATCTGCAAAGATTATGGTAAATGGAGAATTAACAGAATCCATAGATATAAGAAAAGGGACAAGACAAGGTTGTCCACTGTCCTCTCCTGTTTGTGCTAACTTTGGAAGTGTTGAATAGGAATATTAGTGAAGATAAAGAAATAAAAGGAATGAAAATTAAAAAGGAAGAGTATAAATTGCAAGCTTTTGCAGATGATCTGGCATTTATATTAGAGGATCCATTGGAAACAGCACCTAAATTAAGAGAAAAGATAGAAGAATATGGAAAAGTAGCAGGTTTGAAAATAAATAAAGATAAAACAAAGATATTAACAAAAAATACAAGATGCAAGACGCAAGAAAGAGTTAGAAGAAGTTTTAGAAATACAGGTCACAAATAAGGTTAAGTATTTAAGGATACACATTACACCAAGATGTAGCACACTGAAGGAGGATAATTATATTAAACTCAAACAGCAGATTACAACAGATTTGGCAAAATGGGAAAATTTACAAATATCATTGATTGGGAGAATATCTACAACTAAGACGAATGTATTGCCTAGAATTCTGTATTTATTCCAGACAATTCCAGTCTGACTAGGGAAAGAGTTTTTTTGAAGATTTAAACAGAATTGTGTTGAAATATATTTGGCAGGGAAAGAAAGCAAGAATAAAACTTAAAGTGTTACAAGATACAAGAATAAGAGGAGGGTTTGCCTTGCCCAATTGGGAGCTGTATTACCAGGCAACAAGTTTGATGTGGATAAAGGAATGGATAACATTAAGAAATACTAGACTATTGACTTTAGAAGAGCATGACTTGCTGCTAAGATGGCATGCTTTCCTTTGGTATAAGGGAACTAAAACACAGGGGTATTTCAGAAGACATTATATTCGAGAGGCAGTGTTTTTGAACTGGGAGAAGACAAAAAGACAATATTACTTAAAAATTCCATTATGGATATCTACTATTGAAGCTTTTTCATATCCAGTAATATATAAAAAGGAACAAACAGTTAGATATGGTGAGATATTGAATGAAAAGGGTGAACTTAAATCTATGCAAGTGTTGGAAGAACAAGGTGTAAAAATGAATTGGTTTTCATATTTGCAAGTACAATCTAGATTTGATAAAGATTTTAAAACAGAAGATATTTATGATAAGTTGACTGATTTAGATAAAATTTTGATGGGTACTGATGAAAAGGTAATTAAAAAACTTTTTGAACATTTATTAGAATTTAAATTGGAAGAAGAACTAGTTAAAGAAACGATGATTGCTTGGGGGAAAAATTTTGGATATGGGACTGATTTAGAGAAGTGGCAAAAATTGTGGTTTCAAAATTATAAAATGACAATGTCAACTGCATATAAAGAAAATTTGTATAAGATGTTTAACAGGTGGCATCTACCCCTGATGAGAATTGTGAGAATGTTTAAGAATAAATCGGATAAATGTTGGAAATGTCATCAGATACCTGGCTCTTAGTACCATATGTGGTGGACGTGTTCCGATGCAAAAAAATATTGGACTAAAATCCACACATGGTTGGAAAAAATGATAAAACAACACATAGACTTTAAACCAGAGATTTTTTTATTGGGATTATACTGGAAATATACAATAAAGAGTTGAAATATTTGATTGTAAATGTTTTAACAGCAGCTAGAATTGTGTTTGCTAAGAATTGGAAAAATGATAAAATACCTATGCAGGAGGAAGTTATTAAGAAAATTATAGACTGTGCTGAAATGAGTAAATTGACACTTGAAATTAGAGAACAAGAAGATAAACACTTTTATATGATATGGGATTTGTTTTATCAATGGTTGGACAAAAAGACATGGTAATGTAACAGATTTGATAATTTTTTAATAAGTTTAACAGATAGATATAAAATATGATATAGACATATATAACCATTGGATGAAAGTATAAGATAAATTTTAAAATAAAATTTGAAATATCTTATATAAAGTGATAGAATAAATAGTTTAGTCATGGATGGTTAATAATTGATAAATATATAAGCATATGTTAGCTTGATAATGTGAAAATTTAAATAAATTGAGAAATGACTACAAAAGGATAGCACAAAAGATGTGTAACCAACTGACATGCTGTATGTATATAAAATGGAAGATGGTTTTATGTTTTATGTTTTGTCTGTATATGTTTGTCTTAAAAAATAAAAAACTTTTTTTTAAAAAATAGATCCACTGAGTTAAGAGCAGCTGTTTATGTGTGAGTGTGTATCTGCAGACTTATTCTTCTTTCTCTGTTGTTAACTCCTTGCAGCTTTCATAGCTGCACTGCAGATGTTATTTGTCCATCAGAAAAAAATATATTTATTTTGAGCTAGAGGATCTTCTAGGCTGTTAAAATAAAGCATAGCAATAATTTCTGCTTACTATTAGCATAAAATCATAATTGTCTCTACAGCAAAAATACAGGAGAACATTAAGACCTATGTGGAACTGGAGGCTAATACAAGGTAAAAGTGATACTGGAGTCCCCTCAAGAGTATGAAAGAAAGATGCCAGACATGTGGTAGTGTCAGTGTAAGAACGTACTGCCTGTATATTTTTTAAAAAGCATGTTGACTATGTTTTGAAAAGTCATCATTAATTTGTAATTTTAATACGATATTGAATGGCACTGTCTTACTGCATTATTCATAAAAAACATTGCTGCCCTCTTGTGGTCAATTGCTATGTTGGCTCTGATTTTTCATCTGACAATTTTGTTTGGTTTGCAGCTTTGAGGTTGTGATCTTCAACAAACGAACTTTGGAAGAAAAGAGGATCACTGGAAACATAGCAATTTTTGATTTCTTGTTTAGCATCTAAGTAGCTGTGACTAGCCAAGATGCCAAATTAGATGTCATTTTCCAGGATAAGATTTTCTATTGATATTTCAGTGTAACAATAAATACATGTGTCTATATATATAGCATGCATTCACAGCTTACAGCTCAACCACTGGGTATAATAGCCTTCCAGCTGCTCAACCCTTGGCCAGTAATCTTGTGCAAGCTCCTCTTTTAGGACTGTCATATTTGGGCTGCAAGATTTAGGTGATCATCTAACAGGTGTAAAAAGCCTTTATTGTCATTTAATGATGTCTAGAATTCTATAACCAAGATCTGGTAAGTAAAGGTAAAGGTTCCCCTCACACATACATGCTAGTCGTTTCCGGTTCTAGGGGGCAGTGCTCATCTCTGTTACAAAGCTGAAGAGCCAGCGCTGTCTGAAGACATCTCTGTGGTCATGTGGCTGGCATGACTAGCACAGAACACTGTTACCTTCCCACCAAAGTGGTCCCTATTTTTCTACTTGCATTTTTACATGGTTTCAAACTGCTAGGTTGGCAGAAGCTGTGACAAGTTACGGGAGCTCACTCCATTATGCGATGCTAGGGATTCGAACTACTGAACTACCGAACTTTCTGATGGACAAGCTCAGCATCTTAGCCACTGAGCCACCGGTTTACCGATATGGTGATTGCCTGTTTGGTACACTCAGGTTGATGGGTGATACATTATGCAAGACACACTGAAACATCCTTTACCAAAGGCTCAGAAATAACTCTCATTCTTTCTCCCCCACACAGGTATAAATACGTATAGAGTGCTGTATTTTATAAAATATAATTTTGCTCACACCTTGCTTTATTACCTTTTGTTATCCAAAACTGGTTAAATCCCTTATTGATAGGTTGGGACTATGTTTAATTATGAAAACAATTTCTTACATGTATTAACAACTGTTAGTCACTTGCAGCTGGAATTTGGAAAAGACCGTTTGTAAAAAACATAGGGGAATAAACAGGTGCCAGCTCGCCTTGTTGAAATAGTAACGTTTAACACTTTTTCAAAGCTGCTTGTTTAATGAGGTAATGCATGATTTAATAGAGTTACTGTTCCTGGGGTTTTGTGTGTG
The DNA here is from genome assembly GCA_009733165.1 of Naja naja. NCBI lineage: Eukaryota > Metazoa > Chordata > Lepidosauria > Squamata > Elapidae > Naja > Naja naja. The sequence continues at coordinate 225,756,007 of CM019148.1, read as the reverse complement.
TTGAAGTCATTTTTATATTATAAAATAACTTACAGTATGGAAAATGCCAAGGAGTGTCCTTTTTAAAAAAAAAATGTGGCTCCAAATATAATTAGTAAAGAATAGCCTACTGGTATTTGAGAACACCTTAAATTTAGATACAACACTGCATCAAACCTATAATTAAAGCTGTATTGCCAGTGATTATTTGCAGCCCCTGGAGTCCTGATGGGTACAAGATTCCCTAATGTGTTCAAACGTTTTTGTTTAAGGAAGATGACAGTTCTGGGTAACCATTAGGCATATGAGCACCTCTGCTCTTTGTGTTCAGGTAAACAAGAGAGTCCATTTATGTAGAAACTCATTTAATAAGGATAACAGAGAGAATTCTGGAACAATATAACTCAAAGTGCATTATTATTACATTTTTGGTTTATATTATCTGTTGTGATCATGGGACATCTACTGGCTATTTTAAACACACTATTATTTCTTTTTGGTTGTTAAATAAGATGTTAATTGAGACAATAATTTCACTGCTTTCTGTGTAGAAAAGATTTTTTTTCCAATTTGCCTCAATTTAAAATTGTACTATGCACTTAAGTAGAGATTGGAAAAATTCTACCCTATCCATATTTTTATGATAACAACCTTGTGCAGTAGTGGGATTCAATTTTTTTTACTACCGGTTCTTTGGACGTGGCTTGGTGGGCATGGCAGGGGAAGGATACTGTAAAATCTCCAGTCAGAGGTGGGATTTGCCGGTTCTCTGAACTACTCAAAATTTCCACTACCGGTTCTCCAGAACTGGTCAGAACCTGCTGAATACCACCTCTGACCTTGTGCCAATTTGCCATTTTTTAGAGATGTTGAAATATAGTTTCTGTCAATATGCCATTTTGTTATGTCATAAGTAAATGACTGCTCATTGCATAAGGAAGGTAACATGTTTGGAAAGAATGATGTAATAACTGCATTTCTCAAAAGCTGGAAAGGTTAGATGGGGTCATAACTATAGAATATAAATGAGCCCATAACTCAAATCCAGCAGAAACTTAACAGTGTTGCTATGTTCTTTCCTGTTTTTAGTTGTTGCTATTTTACCTGTGAGATACTTTGATACACAAATTCAGGAAGAACTTAAAACATATGCAGCTAGGATTCTCCATACTTTTTTTTTTTTTAATTACATTTATATATGCGCCCTTCTCCGAAGACTCAGGCTTACAATTTCTGGGATACAACCCAGTGTGCTCAGCAATAGCCTTCATTCCATTGTATATGCCTGCTTATTACTAAGCGGCATTTTTACAAGTCAGCTAATTGCCCCAACAATCTTGGGTCCTCAATTTACCTACCCTGAGAGGATGGAAGGCTGAGTCAACCTTGAGCCTGGTGGGATTCGAGCCTACAATAATTGTAGGCAGCTGGATCTTAAGAGCAGGCATTTAACAGCCTGAGCTACCAAGGCTCTTAAAGACAATGTGATTGAATTCAGGTGATTGGTTGTGTTACCTCATAGGTCATTTATCCCATCTGAGACAACTTCAGGAAGGCTCTAAGTATGACCTGAATGGACTTTGTTTGCTTGCTTTTAATCTTGACATGGCAAAACTTGAAATATACCTTGGCACACAATTTTAGTCGTCAGCTTCCTTGTTCAGATGTTCACTGCAATTGGAAGGAATTACTCCTGACAGAATTTGAGGAAGACAGATGTAGGGAGATGTACATTAGCTGCCTCTTATCATTCAGAATGAAGGCATGCCAAAGATTCAGACATGCAAATACACAATTTAGAGTTCCTTTAAAAATTGTCTGTATTCCTGAAATAAATAAACCAGCAAATAAACAAATAAACAAGTAAATGTAGACCAGAGGCCTTGAAATAATCATAGCTGAGGGAGTCACATTCCTGCTGAGTTGCCATTATGATTTTAAGGAGAAGCAAGAAGAATCCGTAAATAACAACATGTTGTCGAGATAGGGCCCTGGTACGGATTATTAACAACCTTGCAGCACAGAGGGCCTTCAGGAAAAATGGTGTCATTTCATAACTGCATGCGGCTTCCACTGAGCTGACAGAATCATATACATATCTGTACCTTCACATATCCAAACATGGCACGTTTCCTTAATTTACCAGTCATGCAAATCAAAGAAGGAAACAAAATGAATCCTACAGGAACTCACTCATAGATAATCAAATCTGACTTGTTTACATGTTTAGTACTGGCATTTTGTTGCTCAACCACTACATGTTTTTTAGGAGAGAGGAAGGGGAAAAAAACCCTTGGCTTAAAAAAAAACTTTGTTCCATTTTTCTGCTTCTTTTTAGCAAGGCAGACAGATATTTTGGTGCTGGCTGCTTGAAGAAAGTGTTGGCTCTCCTCTTTTAGAAAAACAGCACTTCAGGCTTGTACAGAAATGCTTGCCAAAGGATGGGAACCAGTTTTTTTTTCATGTTTTTCGCGGTGACTGGGGTCTTTTTGCACAGGAAAAAATCCTGCTGTGGAAAAGCAGTGCTGTGAAAGGCATGTGGCTTAAAGCTTCAGAGAATGCTGTGACTTTAACGGGCTTCGAACATACTACAGATGCTTCAGAAAGTCTCTGTGTTTGAAAGCCACCGATTCTTAGATAACCAGGGCTGTTCTATTTGTGCTTTTGGTTGCTGTCATGCTAATGCTATCACTAGGAAAAGTTATTAAAGCTACAGAAGAAGGCATCTATGAGGGAGACAAATCCACAGGGACCTTTAACTTCAGGGGGTCTTGGCCTAACATTACTCTTGGGATTTAATCTCATGAAAAGTTTTCTGTTCTGTCACGAGTGAGAAGGGCAGAATTCTGGAACTTCCAGTAACTTTGAGTAGCTCTTTGTATACATCTTTTCAGTGAGCTTAATAGCAGCACAGTACATGTTTCATATATGTTGTTACTTAAGGGCTTGAGAACCATTTTGTGTTAAGCTCCTGATTCGTAACTCAAGCTGATACTGCACAAAAGGAAGTTCAGAAGGCATTGTGATTTAGTAGAGAAATTGAGGAGCGAAGGAGTGGGGGTTGCCCATTTTTCCTGTCAGAATCAATTATTCAATGGTACAAAGGAAAAAGGTAAGATTTGCTACTAATTTTTCCTCTCTGGGAATGAAGACCCTGGATGAGTGGGAGGAAATCTGAAGGACGAATGTCATTTGGCACTAAATTTGATTAGCCCCTCATGGTCTATTTCTCATCTTAATCTTCTAGGGCACTTTCACATGGGAACATTATACTAGTTTGGAATCAGATCTGAACCTGTGCATTCTCATGGCCATTGGTGTCTGAGAGTTGAATCTATTTATTACTGGCTTTGGTGTGGTGTATGTGAAACCATAACCAAACTAGTCTTTAGGGGGGGGGCATCTGAGCAGGCTATTCTCTGACGGGTGGGAATTTTTCTCTTCACCATAGCCTTATTCTCCTTTCACTGGAACAATGCTTTGAATCAGAGAATCTTTCAATGCCACCTTTGTATTTTCAAATGGTAAAAATAAAATGCATACAATTGCAAATCCATCCCTGGGTTTAAGTTGATGTATTACAGCAGGGGTGGCGAACAAGTTTGACACAAAGAGCTGCAATTTTAAACTGTGCGAGTCAGAGAGCCACACCACGCTTGCTGGCTCGTGCAGTTGTTTCCGAGGGATGGGAGACGGGATGACGCAGCCGGGGCGGGACTACGCTGAAATCTCTCCTCAGAGATCCCTCCTCAGAAGCAGCATAACAAAATCCAAACTTGGCAAAGAGCCACAGTATACAAAATAATATAATATAATAATAATATAATAATAATATAAGAGGCAAAGAGCCGCATTCATTTTGGCCGGAAGCCGCATGCGGCTCGAGAACCGCGTGTTTGCCACCCCTGTATTACAGGATTGAAGGCCTGGTCATCATGCAGTAGACAACCATCACAGATGGTGATACCTGTTTAGCCACTGCATTAACAAAATTCCCGAGTTAGAAGGGACTTTGAAGTTTTCTAGTCTAGCCCCTGCTCAAGTTGGAGAGCCTATATCAGGCATGTCAAACAAACAGTCCATGGGCCAGATACGTCCTATGCAGGTCATGCCCACCACGGCCCTGCAAGGGCAAAAACAATCCCAATACAATCCTGATATGTCATACTATCGGGTTTGACACCCCTGGCTTACATCATTCCAGACAAGTGACTGTCCAAACTCTTTTTAAAAGCCTCCAGTGATGGAGCACCCATAACTTCTGGAGGCAAGTTGTTCCATTGATTAATTGTTCTAACTGTCAGAAAATTCCTCCTTAGTTCTAGGGTGCTTCTCTCCTTTATTGGCTTCTGTCCATTGCTGCTTGTCCTGCCTTCAGGTGCTTTGGAGAATAGGTTAACTCCCTCTTCTTTGTGGCAGCCCCTGAGATATTGGAACCCTGCTACAAGGTCCTTCTTTTCAGTTAAACTAGACATACCTAATTTCTGAAAAGAATTTTAACATAGGTGTACCTCAATTCTACCAAAAATTATCCTGTGGTAACACCTATTTTTATACATGTGTAAAGCTCTCTCCACTTCTGCCAATATCAAGTTTTCACCTTGAGGGTGGAATTAAGTACATGACGTCGGACAATGGAGATTTATTTATTTGGTATCAGTGGTGGGATTCAAAGATGTTTACCACTGGTTTGGTGGGGTGGCTTGGTGGTGTGCTTTGTGCGCGTGTGCCAAACACGCACTTTGCATGTGCACGTATGCCAAACATGCACTTTGTGTAAGCACAGAGGTGTTTGTGCAGGCGCAGAGGTGTTCCAGCTTGCCTCCTGCAAGCCTGCACTCTCTCTGTTGCTTCAGCAGGTGCTGCGCGGCACTCTGCTGTGCTGCGGAAAGCAGCTGCCCTTCAAAAGCAGGAAATAAAGGCGAGTCTGGGAGTCTGGGCAGGTGGGCCCAACAGCAGAGTGGTGGAGAGAACCGGTTCAGTCTCCGCTGCTCATTGGTGCTACCGGCTCGGTAGAACCGGGCCGAACCGGTAGAATACCACCACTGTTTGGTATCCTGCCTTTATTATTTTTAGAAAGAGTTCAAAGTAGTGAATGTATCTAACACACATTTCTCCTCATATTTTTCTCCACAACAACCACCTTGTGAAATGAATTGGGCTAAGAGAGAGAGATTGGCCCAAAGTCACCCAGCTGGTTTTCAAGGCTAAGGTGGAATTGGAACTCACAGCTTCCTGCCCTTTTAATTTCTTGGCCTTAATCACTAGACCAAACTGGCTTTCATAGTTACTATGTATCATTTTCCCTCTTATGTTTGTTAAACAGTCATTCAGTGTTATACTTAATCTCAGTCTCTTGTCTACTACCTAAAAGTAATTCTAAAGAACTACCTGGTTTTCATTGCTTTTGTTAATTTTTTGTTTCAAGTGAGCATTTATAACTCCAACTCCATCTCTCTCTGTTCAATGCTTGAAGATTTTTGTTTGATCCAGATTTATACTCTTTGCTAATGGACAGGCTTCTTTCCATTGTATGGAAAACCAACAGAAGTTCCTCCCTGGAAGAATGGGGCAGAACAATAATTTCCTTGATTGCTTCCCTCTCTTGTATGAGCATCATTTTCAATTCTATTCTGAAAGCTCGCTCAATGCATTAAGGCAGGGGTCCCCAAACTTGGAGACCTCTGCATTAAGGGATAAATTGACATAGAGGAAAATGTTAAAATAATAATAATCAGCCTTTCTTTTTAATATTGGAAGACTTCACAAAGCATATCTAGATAAGACCTTTAAAGTGCAATAGAACATCTTATAAATTAGAAGTGTTCAGTTAACAGAAATAAAAAAAGATAAAAATAAGATGAATGTGAAAAATAAGGTAGGTTTAACAATCCAGAAATAGTGTCCAACTTAAAATGTGATATTGTTATGTAACACAGATGGTACAGCAATATCATAGACTCACAGAATTAGAAATAACCTTGTAGTCATCTAATCCAATCATCATCTTGATGTACAATGTACACAGCACTATGAAATTATGTCTACTTCTATTCTGGAAATACAGAACTATTTCTACCAGCTGTTTCTCTTCTATTAGGGTAGGAAAAAGAGAGCCATTTATTGTAGTGTTTAAGCGTCAGGCTAGAAATTGGGAGATTGTGAGTTCTAGTTCCACTTTAGGCACAAAGCCAGCTGGATGACCTTGGGCCAGTCATTTTCTCTCAGCTCTTGGAAGGAGGCAATGGCAAACCACTTCTGAAAAACCTTGCTAAGAAAACTGTAAGGACTTCTCCAGGCAGCCTCCAAGAATCAGAGATGATTGAACAGAAGGGAAAAAAAAAGAGGATAGGAAAGATAGTGCCAAGGAAATGAAGAGGACAATTGGAGAAACAGCTATCATTGTTTCTTACACCATAGTAGATGGATAGTAGTATGGATAATGATGGGACAAATCACATCATATTTTCCAAAATACACAGCTGACACTGATAAATATATTGTATCCCACAATTTACATGTGAAGATAGATGTTGATATATTTTCCGAGCTCAGAATAGATTTGGAAAACTTGAAAAAGCAAAGTATTGCCATTAAAGCCACCTATTGCAGTATGAAGTGTGTAGATCAGGATGCTCTGCATTTAGATGCAGATCATACAGTTTAGTTCATGAGTTTAGCCTATGAATGTGGGCAACTGCAGGGAAGAGGCAATAGACAAGATGCCAGCAGCAACTGTGCCATCAACCCCCCACCTTTTTGTGTATGTGGCATTGCTGCACATATAATAGCACAGAACTTTAATCTATAGTCACCTTTGTCACTTTCTCCCCACCTCCCCACTTTCTCCTGTTGGTGTCCCAAGATATGAACTGTCAGGTCCAAAACTAAGAATGACACATGGTGATTCTTCCAAGCCAAGTTCTTTACTGTTTTCCCACCTATAGACAGAGTCTTGCCAGACTGAAGATTCTACCATCTACAGTATACTCTGTGAACTATTAGAAAGGAGCTGTCTTCATCTTCTTTCTCACACATCTAACATCTGGACTGAGTTGCCTCTTACTCCTCCGGAATGACCCCCTCCTCTTGGAGATCCACTTCCTTACTACATTCCATCAGATGAAATTTCCTACTCCCCCCCCAAAAAACTGAAATGGACATTCTCATATTTTCTTCCTTGGAAACTTTTGTAAACAATGTTTATTGTTTCTGTACATTCAATAAAATCTGTGTGGTATCTTCAGCTTTAATTTGGCAGCTTCTATATGGTGCTTCAAATCCTAAAATGCATGAAGAATAGGCAACCGTCCTCCATATATTTAAATAAATTACGATAAGATATTTTTACATGCTACTTTTTTAAAAAAAGCAAAGGGACTCCTGACTCCATTACTTTTCTGCAGCAGTTATGATGGTGGTGAGCACTGAGGATGAAAAAAATGATTTTTTTCCATTAGCATTTTATAAAGGAGAAATATCCTTAAGTTTTCATTTCATAATCCAAAAATAGCTTTTTAGTTGTTGAGCTCTGGACTCCAATTTCAAATTAAACAAACATAACTCTTGTACATCTGCTGCTCCTAATGTAGCAAAGGCTATGATTAACTTTCACAAATGAATCTGATATTTTCTGGGGAACCATATTGTATCTTTTCTCTTTTTTTTTCTCCATCTTGTTTTATTTTTTCTATGTTGGGCATGAAAGTTTATGAATAAATGCAACCTTATGGTTGCTGGACCAAGAAGGACTATTCTTACTGGGCATCATTGACTGATTCAAGTAACTAATTTTTTTACCTATTGACACCACAGTTAAATGTGCTTAAATTGTGTAGTGAAAAAATATGTTCACATGCATAATTTTCTCTTTTTATCATTGCCAACCTCTCTCTTGTATTACACAAAGGAAGTTGTCCCAGGTAGAGTATCTGTTGCTTTTTCACCAACACAAGATTTACTCTGAAATTATATGGTGCCATGCACTGAAGCAAAAACTAACAAGATAAACAGAACCAAAGACCCCACAACATTAGAAGCTGATGTGTTATATGCTTCATAATCATTATTTTCCAAGGTGGTTACACTTTTAGTTGAGGTGTATAGCTGAGGTCTTGGGGTAAAGAAGGTGGCTGATCTTTTCTGTATTCCAAAGTTAAGCAGAATTGGATTTATTAGTTATTGGAAGGGACTTCCTGAGTGAATCCCAATGCAATAGGCTAAATTTCCAGAAGAGGGAAATGCCTGACACTCTCATAAAATTGCCAAATTAAGCTCAGGTTAAAGATATCTTTACCTTGCTGTCAATAATCCAATCCTCAAATAAGACTATATATATAAAATATCAGTACAATTCTTGCTACTGTTACAATAGGCTATTGCTACATATCCAACATTGTTAATGTATAAAATGGTTGCCAATCCTTTTTTTAAAGCTCCAGACTGATCGCAGTGTTAGTCTCCTATGAGGGACCATCCGGGGGGGAGTCAAAAAAGTCAAGATGGCAGGTATAAACATAGAATCAAACCCTGCCTTTTTTTTATATCCATACAACCCTTTCTGTTACAGTAGCAAGAGAAGTTATGTGAGAGCAATGGTAGTTATATGATCCTGTATGTGAGGTAATTTGTTTGTTTGTTTGTATCCCACTTTTATTATTTTTAAAAATAACTCAGTGAAGGCAGTGAACATATTTTCTCCTCAACAATCCTGTGAGGTGAGTTTGGTTGAGAGAGAGAGTGACTGGTTCAAGATCACCCATCTGGCTTTGTCCTTAAGGCAGGACTAAAACCCACAATCTCCAGGTTACTATAGTTGCTGGTGCTTTAACAACTAGACAAAAGTGGCTCTTAGTTTAAATTTAATTTCAATGGATCCTAACTAGCTATAACCAAGGTTGAATCAAACCCCTTCTACTTGTTTATACTTTATCTCAGTCATCCTCACAACAGACTTGTAAAGAAGGTTATTTATTTTTGTGACCAGTGTAGCACTGCAGCTGAGACACAATGGTTGTTTAAAACTGGAGGGGAAAAGTTGAAAGATTTTCCCATGAAATAAATACAAATTCTTGTGCTTCTCTCTTTCTCTTTTGGCAAATTTATAGCCATATCCCTTCTCCTCCTCCATTCACATTAAAAATGCTGAACAGTTTTCAAAAACTGTTCCCTAGATTAACAATAAATGAATTAATAAATGGCTACTATATCAGGAGCATTGTTTAACATCCCTGTTTGAGCTTATAGTCTAATAAGAAATTTGTATAAATAAAATATATGTTTATTTACTATCAAAAAGTTCCTGGTATGTTTCCATTTAGGATCATTTGAAGAAATAGCCTCTTAAAACAAAAAACAACACACAACAAGCCACACTACAATTAACTACTGCTCATGGGAAATCATATAGTGTTGGGATACAGGCTCTTGGAATATCTATGCTTTCTAAAACTGAAAAGATTGAAAAATTCTGTCAAGCAATTAATCTAATGGGTATTCCCAAGGTTGGAAAAATAAGTCATGTGCCAGAAAGACTGAGTCTTGTGAGAACTATAAATAGGAGTATCCTTTTGACCCTTTTTTCCTTCTTCCATTAATGATTTGGGGGGACATCAAAGAAGAAACTGACAATGTGAGGTTGAAAAATAAGTTATGCAATTTGGCAATTTGTCTTGCTGATATGTAAGCTAAGACAAAATTCTTCATTGCAAAAAAGGAAGTTGATCCGGGAGGAGAGTTGAAAATTGAAATTATTTCTCTGCCCCAGACAGTCTGCCAATACCACTCTATTCTTGCTACTTTTAACTAGCCCAATTGTCTGGGTTCACACAACTCGCAAAATAACAAACCCAGATGAAAGCAAACAAACTGACTATATTGGCTAGATTTTTAACTGACCTGGTTGAGAAAGCCAAGTAAGGAATATGCTCTTTGAGGGCTTAACTGAGCAAGAGATTCATATATGTCAGAGATTCATACATTTCATGTGATAAAGAAAAATACCTTTGAAGTTACTATTCCATCTCATGCCTACTTGGGATCTGGTCCATTTCCTGTTAAAGGTAAGACCCATAGGACCAAAGTGTGACAAAGGACAGCATGAACTGCTTCCTGCTACTTCTTTTCTTGATGTCCCTTCCTGACAGTCCTTTCTCTCCTATTTCCTCTCCAGAATGGATCACCTAGGAGAGAACTTTGATCAGTTTCTTAATAAACCAAATGCCAACTTCTAGCATATGCTTATTCTTGCTTATTAAGGTAACCATTGTGGTACAATATTGCATTAACTGGTGTGCTGCCCACTCAAACACACACGTGTAACTGTGGTTTTCTGAGTTTATTAACATTTCCCAGCAATACTCTTCACCAAAACCCAGAACTGTCACAATTAAGTCTAGCCACGAGCAGAGCAAGATTATTGTATGGCCTAATAGTCCACAAAGCAATTGAAAGTTGCTGAAACAAAGTAACTCCACCAGAAGAACCTAAACCCGCCAGGGAAAATGTAAAGCCACACACAAAAGAGCTCATATGGCAAGAAAAGTTCAGAGTCCCCAAGGCACAATTCCAAACAGGGTATCAATCCAGAGTGAAGCAAGAATCACCACAATCAAACAAACAGCTAGAAAATCAACATGTTATTCCCAGCAATGCCTCCCATCTGTCTGCTGTGATAAATAGCCAGCTTTCTATTCTAGTGCAACCCATTTAGACCGGTGTAGTCTTGCTGACCTCCTCTGCCCCTTCCTTTTCTCCACCTTACGTGCTCTCAGTTCAGTGCAGAAGGCAGTTCTTCCTCCTCTTTGCTGGCCATGTGCCACTGCAAACTTTCCCCAACTGATACCTCCTCCAAATCTTGGATGGCTGTTCAGAAGACTCATCAATCAACTCAGTTCCTGATATGCCAGGAATGGACTCAATCTCCTTTGAGCTCCCATCTCAGAAGGAATCTGGGGAATAGCCCAAGGGAGACATCACAATTGGTGTCATTCTCACCTTAAAGTTTATGAGTGGTATGTTTGAGGTGAAAGACCCCTGCAATGGTTTTCTTTCAAAATTAGGAATGGAATGTCGATTTTCAAGTTCTCATCTCCAGAAGCCAATTGGTGTAACCAAGGGATCCAAGCTATGTCCTATTGGTGGATAATTTTGCTTCCTATGACTCTCAAGGAGAGGTTCCCAGTAAGCAGGTTCCTAGGGGGTTTCTCTAGTACTAGAGAACAGGAGAGATTAGGTTCTTCGACACAGTTTGCTATCTAAAAGTGGAAAATATGCACATATACATACACACTTTAATGTAACCCCATCAAGAACTTGCTTATCATTTACAGGCAGTCCTCAACTTACAACAATTCATTTAGCAACCATTCAAAGTTACCACAGCACTGTAAGAAGCAATTTAGAACTGGTCCTTACACTTAGAACCATCACAGCATCCACATGGTAATGTGATCTAAATTCAGGCACTTGGCAACTGGCATGTATTTATAACAGTTGTGATGTCCTGGCATCATGTGATCATCATTTGTGAACTTCCCAGCTGGCTTCTAACAAACAAAATCAATGGGCAAAGCTGGATTCACTTAACATCATGTGAATCACTTAAAATAACTGTAATAATTTGCTTAACGACCATGGCAAAAAGTCATAAAATTAGAAGTGACTCACTTAACAGTCACCTTGCTTAGTGACAGAAATTCTGGTCTCAATTGTGGTCATAACTCAAAGCCTACCTGCATTTGATTGTACAAGTATGCTGAAAGGGTCTTGGGAGTCTCTATTGGTCCCCAGACCATTCTTTAAAAACCACTGAGATATAGAGTGATGTAGAATGCATTTATCATTGCTCCGTCTTTGAGGAAGTTGAGAAGCCCCATTTCAACATCCAGGCAAGAAACAGATAAATGTGGCTTTAGCCTATATGAAGATAGAGATTTATAAAAACAGGTGCCCAACTTTGTCAGATGACAAAAGGTGGGAGGATAAAGTACATTCAGACTTGCAAGAATCTGTTAATATAGTTATTCTAATAAAATAAGTTTTAGACTTACTGTTTTTTTTTACCGTGTCTTCCTTGTAGGGCTGACACCTATCCTACTCATACGTAGCAAAACTCCTGTCTCATATTCCAGCTTTTCCTCCACGCTTATGCATCTTCACTTCATTTATCTGGCTGCACTTGTCCAGTTTCTGTCAGGCATGGAGAAATCAAGAACAATATGATGAATTGCTCAAAGTAGTTTCTTTATTGCTGTTAGCCTGTAGACAAAAAGGATCTTGCCAGACTAAAGCACACTCTGCATAGCTATGAGATAAATGTTGTGAAATATAGAGAGGAACTTTTCCAGGCTTCTTCCTGCATACCGATCATTCAATGCTCTTTGCTGACATCTGATCATTATGCTGATAGGTCAACACTTCTTTGGACAAAATAATAAGGGGAAACAGTGATTGGACAGAACACTCACATCTGGTACCAGTACACATTCTTCCCAAGAATCAGAGACAATTTCTCCTGCACTTGATGATATTTGAATTTCATGCAAATGAAACCACCAACTCCTGTTATTTTTACAACATTGTGGGATGAAGCTGTATAGACCCCCTCATTGTTTCATTTTGGATTAACAATAAGGCTGTGTTGTGGGGCAGCACAATTTATGACCATTCTAGAAGAACATTCTAAAACAAGATGGACACAACTGAGGACATTAGCCTTTAGATAATACGGCCTGCAATTAAATTTTCATATGTAATTGAAGATTCAGTTCAAGATTCCTCTCAGACAGACAGCACAGAAGCATCTAAGGCGATTGATTGATTATGTGCCATCAAGTTGTTGTTGATTCTTAGAAACTACATAAATAGATTTTTTTTTCCATGAAAGTAACTCAGTAGTTAAGTTAGACTGTCTCTATTTTGTTTGGAATTCTACTTGCATGATAGCTGCATTCCTTTGTGGTGGTGGTTTTTTTCTGGCTTGTTATATATGCACAGTTGGCTGAATTGTTTTTAGAAAAGATATCTTTCTCAAAACTTTTTTCGTTGGATTTTCATAAAAAATATTAAGATGTTGTGCATATGCAGAGCATATAGCCATTCAAACAAATCATTCAAACAAAGGTGAGGGCTCATTGGAATATAGCTTTATTCTGTCTTCGGGTAGAGAATATCCAGGGGTGGGATTCTATCAGTTCTGTCCGGTTCTATAGAACCGGATGTTAGGGCTCCCAATTGTTCGGAGAACCGGTAAAATGGCCCCCTGGCTGGCCCCGCCCCTCTCAGCCCGCTTCTCCGCTCCCTGTCCAGTCAGTCCCTATTGCACATGTGCAACTTTGTGCACATGTGCAACGTGCCTGCAGTCTGCTTTTGCCGCCAGGCCAGCCATTGCTGCCTGCCTTCCGCTATGGCCCTGCCATTACTGATCTTCCTGGGTGAGTGAAACTCTGAAGCCCCAGTTGCCTTCCCCCCCACTTGCCTTTTGCTGCCGCAGCCGGTGGGTCGCCTTTCCCTTACCACTTGCCTTCTGCCAAGGAACACGTGGAGAGGTTTGTATAGGTTGAATCCTGCTTTTCTCTGTTTGTCCAGCAGCTGTTTCTAATGGGGGGCTCCCATTAGAAACCCTGCCCAGCCCATCCCAGAAGTCCCCAGAAGGCTCATCTGGCTACCAGGTAAGTATAGGGTAGCCTCCTGGGAACAAAAACGGGGAGTTGGGGGGGGGGTCCAGCACCATCCCCCAACCCCGTTTTTGCTCCCAAGAGGCTCCAGAGAGGCTTGCTAGGCTGAAAAGGGGTGGGGGGGTCCGGCGTCACCCCCCACCCCATTTTTGCTCCCAGGAGGCTCCAGGGAGGCTTGCTAGGCCCAAAACACCACTCCCCCACTCCATTTTTGCTCCCAAGAGGCTCCAGGGAGGCTTGCTAGGCCCCATTTTGGGCCTAGGAGGCCTTCCTGCAGCCTCCTGGGAGCATCCAGCCATCCAGTATGCCTGGATTCAGTGTTTAGCAAAAAGAACATTTGGAGCTAATATAGTATTGATTCCTGCCTTGGGAATGTTCTGGGTAATCAAAATTAAAAAGTCTCCTAAAACTGTTGGAGCCAATCTTCTTTCTTTCTTCCATATCCTCCTCTTCAAAACTAGTAAGTTGCTCTGCTTTTTAATGCCAGGCTTAGTGTGGTAAGTTCAGAGTGGATTTTGTAGAGAACAGCTTACCTTTAGGTCTCATTCATTTGCTCAGTTTCAGAGCATACATTACATAATTTCCAAAGCATAATTCAGACTATTCAGCAGTTTGCCTAGATGCTGCTTCATTACTTCTATTGCTCTCACAACCTTTATGGAGTGTCCAATGGCCTTTTAAGTTTGACAAGCAAAAAACATAGTAAATATTTCTCACAAATATTTTCCCTCTTCCACTTTATGGTTTGTTTAACATGCAAAATTCAGGCAGTTTGCAAACTTGTGTTTTTTGTTATTGGAAGGCAACTCTTTAATTTGAAGATGTTGGTAAATTCTTGGTAATAAAATGGCAAGAAAGGCTCACTTCTACTTGCCATTTAGAAAGGTTTCATAAAAAGTAGCTTTGGAATTGAAGCCATATGTGTTAAAATAAAATTCTTTCTGTATAAAATACAAGTATGCAAAAAGTTTCAAGATTAATCCAAGATGTTTAATGGCTTTAAATATATAGGTGTTGTACTAAGGTTTAAGTCAGAGGTCTTCAAACTTGGCAACTTTAAGACTTGTGGACTTCAACTCCCAGAATTCTCCAGTCACCATAGCTGACTGGAGAATTCTGGGAGTTGAAGTCCACAAGTCTTAAAGTTGCCAAGTTTGGTGACCCCTGGTTTAAGTAGAAAGAGGTTCCAACTGAAAATATACCATGAATACCATAAAGATGCTTGCTTGCTTGCTTGCTTGCTTGCTTGCTTGCTTTCTTTCTTTCTTTCTTTCTTTCTTTCTTTCTTTCTTTCTTTCTTTCTTCTTTCTCCCTCCTCCCTCTCTCTCTCTCTCTCAAAAGGAAGAAAAAGAAAGAGGGAGGGATGGGAGAAAGAAAGAAAGAAAGAAAGGGAGGGAAGGGAGAAAGAGGGAAGGGAAAGACGTGAATTAGATATGGATGGATGGATGGATGGATGGATGGACGGAGGGAGGGAGGGAGGGAGGGAGGGAGGGAAAGAAAAAGGAGAGGAAGGAAGGACCACAAACTCTGGCACTAGACACAGCTTCAGAGGTTGCTTTGAAACAGCACAGAAATCCAAGGCTGGAAGGGACCTCAGAGGTCATCTAGCCCAACCCCGCACCAAGAGCATTGTTAAAATGAATTTCTATCTTTTGACCCACCCAGTTATGTGACCAGCAAGCCATGCCCAGCCAGTCACGTGACCAGCAAGCCACACCCACAAATTAGGCCACGCCCATAGAACTGGTTGTTAAGAAATTTGAATCCCACCCCTGAGAATATCTATCTTCCTCTGCTCTAATTGATTACAATCACCTAGTAGAGGGGGGAAATAGTCTTTCAACAAAAATGATTTCAGTGCTTTGGCATGAAATCCATGGAATGTTGTTTACATTTTATAATGCAATGAATAGAGTCATGTGTACATATCCAATTCTAGGAGGGAGGGAGAGAGAGAGAGAGAGATCCTGTGTTCAATGTACAGTGGGAAAAACAAGCTTTAGTAAAAAAATCAAATGATTCTTCAATTGGATGATAAAAACACAGATTAAGTGAATCTGAGTTCAGTTTTAGTGCTTTCTTATGAACAGGTCATTTTTTTCTACATGTACTTTCAGTTTTTATAGAGGTAACAGCATTGGGCTATAGAAATGTGGAGCTGGCATACAAGCTAGTGTTTATATTTGTTATAAGGCTCTTTCATTCTCTTATGTCATGTGACAGAAAGAGCCATACAGATGTAATTCTATATATCATGTTGTGTAGAATATAAGAAGGAGAATAATTTTTCTGTACAATACTCTTATAGGATGCTTACCTGGCCAAGGGTAACAATGAAGTAGTAATAATAATGCAATAATAATCAATAATCAAGTGTTCAATCATCTTATTTATAACCTACAAGTCTCCTTGGTTTTTCGCATTTTAGTTAAATCCCAAAAGACATAGTAAGAGAAATATGATCCATGATTCATTTTTTATAAATGGAAAAATAAAAAGAAGAAGCAGTCAGTAAAGATGAAGTAAAGTATCACAGGAAATAATGCCCACATCATCTACCATTTTGCGACAAAATACGTTTAACTTATCACATAAGAAATTTCTCAAATAGAAGCCTGGAGATAAAAGAGGGAAATTGGAGGCAAATTTTAGCACATTTTTCTCTTAAAAGATCGGATTTCTTCCCTACTACAGATAGTCCTCAATTTACAACCACAATTGAGCCAAAATTTCCATTACTAAGCAAGACAATTATTAAATGAGTTTTGCCCCATTTTTCAACCTTTCTTGCCAGAATTGTTAAGTAACACAATGTGTTATAATTTAACAACAGTTAGTTAAGGTAGCAGTTGTTAAGTTAGTTACACATTGTTAGGTGAATTTGGATTCCCCATTGTGTGTTGTAGCTGCCAAAAAAGCCAACACACTCCCAGGCTGCATTAATAGAGGGATAGAATCAAGATCATGTGAAATGTTAGTACCACTTTATAATGCTTTGGAAAGGCCACACTTAGAATTGTACATCTAGTTTTGCTTACCACGATATAAAAAAGATGTCAAGACTCTAGGAAGAGAAGGGCAACAATGATGATTAGGAGATTGGAGATTGAAACATATGAAGAATGGTTGCAGGAATTGGATATGTCTAGTTTAATGAAAAGAAGGAATAGGTGCAGGCACATGATAGTAGTGTGCCAATATCTAAGGGGCAGCCAAAGAGAAGAGGAAGACCAGCTATTCTCCAAAGCACCTGAGGGCAGAACAAGAAGCAATAGATGGATACAAATCAAGGCGAGAAGCAACCTAGAACTAAGGAGAAATTTCCTGATGGAGCAGGAACTTCCTGCTCCATCAGGAAGTTGTGGGTGCTCCATCATTGGAAGTATTTAAGAAGAAACTGGACAACCATTTGTTTGAAATGGTATAGGGTTTCCTGCTGGAGCAGGGGTTGGACTAGAAGACTTCTAAGGTTCCTTCCATCTCTGTTATTCTGTCAAAAGGTGGCAAAAGGTTATCACATGACCATGGAACATTGCAACCATCATAAATAAATGGCAGTTACCAAGCATCTGAATTTTGATCACGGGACCACAGGGATATTGCAAAGGGCATGTGAAAAAGGCTCATAAGCCACATTTTTCAGTGTTGTAACTTTGGTCAATAAATGAATGGTTGTAAGTCAAGGACTAACCCTGTGTGGAAAAGTATCCTGCTCAAACAAAATGCTATCTCAGAGAGATCTGTCCCCATTATGAATCCTGTTCAAAGAGGACTGGATGAAGTCATGCTAATGAGTAGATAAACAGATGAAAAGCAGTATTCTCTAAATCAAAACCAAATGTTCCCTGCTAATTTTCTATTAAATATGTTCCCCTAAAAATAATAAATATTCCTGAGGTACCTGAAGAATTAAATTTGCTTGAGTTGACTACCTTGTCCTAGTGACTTTTTTTCCCCTAAGTGATGCCTTTGTTGACTTTGAACTTTTAAAAAGAATGAATGCCACTTCTGCTTTATAAAAACAACAGAACAAAAACAGGAATTCTGTACAGAAATGTGGCATGAGAAGGTTCTGAAAGACTTGTTCAGTTTGTCTAGCAAACTAAACATTTCCTTCAGTTTGTGACTCCTTCTTAGCTAGCTGTGACTAAATAAGTTATTTCAGTCCTCCAAGACTCCCAAGTGTTAAAAGTGCAAAGCTGTCTTCAATAAAGGTTGGTTTGCTCAGCCAAGCAAGTCGTACATTAATTTTCATTGTTGCAAAGGACTAGCTGCTTCACGGCACTCCTCATCTGTATTTCATTAAGTCACATTCAAGGGTGTAACATGGCAAGTTTGGAAATGCAGAGAAACAGCGCAAGGAATTGATTCATATTTGTTGTTTCAGTTCAATAGACCTTTGATCGAAAATGTTCAAAAGTGCCAGGCTGTTACACTTGAGCCACTTTTAACCATTGTTAGCATAATAATAACCTTGTTATCAAGTTGTTTGAATTAATTCTATCAGATTGGTGATAGGAAGCTATAATTTCACGATGCCAGGAAACAGAGTATTCATTGCCTGGGGTAATACTTCAGAAGATTCGCTAATTGCAATATATTCAAAATACTTAAGTCTGCTATTTTGTATTTCTGACTCCTCTTTTTTTGAAAAATGATATAATAAAATTATGTGTTCATGAAGGACTCCAGCATGTCAGTGTGGTAGCATTTCAACTTCTGTTCTTTAATGATTTATCAGAGACTGATTGCAACAACTTTTTAAGTTACATGAGGTTTATTTCACAAAATCTAATCAGAAATCTTCCTATTTATATAGTAGTGTTGCTACTATAGGTATTCTTAAATTTTTAATTATGTATGTATGTATGTATGTATGTATGTATGTATGTATGTATTAGGCAGGATCAGTGGTGGGATCCAATTTTTTTTACTACCAGTTCTGTGGGCATGGCTTGGTGGGCATGGCAGGGGAAGGATACTGTAAAATCTCCAGTAAGGAAACTTCCGGTGGTGAGGCAGGACGAACAGTGGTGCTGAAGTCTGCTTGCAGTTCTTCTTACCTCTTCTTGCTGTTGGTGCGAGCCGTTGGGGTGCACAAATCCCAGAGAGAAGCGTGCTGGTGTGGGGAAACTCGAGCTGCGGTGTGGGGAAGGCAACTCCCATTGCAGTGAAGAGAAACCCTCTAGAGCCCGACAAGCAAGAGATTGCCATTTTGCTAATGGTGGCCCCAAAGTCCGGTCTGCCACTGATGAAAGGAAGCGAGTGAGTGACAGATTGTGGTGATTAATGGTGAAAGGTGTGGGCAAGGAAGTTTGCGATGATGATAGAACTCTGAGTGCTGTGGATGCACAGAAGGCTGTTGAAAGAACCTGTTCAGAGCCCTAAAAGGAAGCAGCTTAGGAATGGAGGTGAGGTGGGTGAAAGTGAAAGGGCTTCAAAATAAGGACAGTAATAAATAAAGCAAAGAAGACTGGGAGGCTGGTGAGGTTTGCTACACTTATTAACGGAAGAAAATTTAGCTGCCGGAAGGTCTGGGGAATTTGGATCACTTCTATTTTGAATAATTGTAATAAATTCGAGACAAGAAGAAGATTGGAGTGAGTGAAATCGGCGGAGATAACGTGGTGCAAAAGGAGATATCTAGATACTTTTGAAACTTTTAAAAGTCCTTTGGCCACTGATCTGAGTGTGCATAGGTTCAATTGAACGGTCTACTTTAATTGAAGAAATACAGAAAAACCAAACTTAAGAATTCCAAGATGAAAAGAGAACTGGATATCACTGAGTGAGCTGAGACTTTGTGAGGACATTGCTATTACTCAGCAACTCTCCATTTCTGGTGCATTGGGATTGCAAGCGTGTAACTTTAGAGACTGAAAGCTGAATAGATACTTTAAGATTCTTTCCCCTTTCTCTCTTTTTCTACTTTTCCTCTTACTTTTTGGCATTTTGATTAGTTAATGTTCCTCTTTCAATTTTTTTTACATAGTGTTATATAAGTTTATATATATGTGGTAGAAAGGGAAATTGATTATTGCAACCGTGGTGTAATTTGCCTGATCTAGTTGATTTATTAGTAATATTGATAGTTATATTCTTGCCAGTTATATATATAGAAAAAATAAGGGAAATAGTAATAATTTTAAGCATTGATTAATTAATAATTGCAATTATTTTTTATATATTAATAGTTGTATTTACTGGGATGATTACCTTAAATATTTAATTGATTTATTTTGTGGCTATTGCACTCTTGCTTATGTTTAAGGATATTTAAAATAAGGTCTGATAAGACACTTAGATAAAACATCCAATAGACAAAGTATCTTGTAGTATTTATATATATTTGGATTTAGGCAAAGTATTGGTAAATAAGATTCAGACTAGAGAGATAGGATAAAATATTGCTGATTAGGATTACTTTGAACTTATGCATAGAGACTCAGTAACAAATGTTAGGTTATATATAAACTATATATGTGATATAGAAATCAGACTTGAAAGTATATTGGGTTAATTTTTTTTTTCATAAGAGACACTACCCTATTAAATTAAAATAGAGTTTAGATATCTAAGAGAGAGAGAGATCAATTAATTGGACTACTGATCAATTTCAATATATAGGACTTACCATTGACTGTTACCATTGAATGTTAATTTGGGATAATATAATTAATATATTACAACAACAAAAACAAATCTTAAAAGAAATGTCTACAACAACTACAACTCTGAAAACTGGAAGAAAGGCCATTCTGACGCTGACAACTACATTGGTAATATCTTCGCCCATGTCACAAAAGACAATTGAAGAAGCAGTACCACTGGAGAAACAAGCTACCACCTCGAATGCCAATATCCAATCGATCCTGCTTACTCTACAAGAATCGATGTTGAAGTTGCAAGAAACAATGATGAAAAACCATAATGAGACTAGAGCAGACATAAATGAATTAAAAGAAGAGATGGGGAAACTAAAAGCAGAAATGAAAGCAGATATTTCTAAAGTAGAGGAGAAAGTTGGAATAATACAGCAGGCTTTGGAGAAAAATGAAGCAACAATAAAAGAGGTAGAGAAAAGGACAGAAAGAAGGGAAAGGAAATTGGAAAGGGTAGATGAACAACTAAAGAATGTGAGTAAGAAATGGAGGACTCACTGGTCTACCTAGAGATGGACAAGGCTGCTACATATTTGAGATTCCAGAACATAGTGGAATCAAGAGAAGAAGATCTGGAACAGGTAATGGCAGAAATACTGACGGGATTATTGGAAAAGGACAAAGACAATATCTTGAGAGAGTTCGATGAAGTTTACAGAGTTAGTACAAATTATGCGAGATGCCACAAATGCCCAAGAGAAGTCCATATACGATTTGCGAGAAGGAGTGTCCGGGACATCATATACAAGATATCAAGAGAAGTACCAATCATGTATAAAGGTAAAGAAGTTTTGGTTCTTGAACAAATACCAAGAAGAGTAAGAGAACAAAGACAAGATTATAAATTTCTAGCGGCCCATCTAAATCAAAATGGAATTGTATTTAACATCCCAGAGGGGATTTTAATTGCATTTAACATCCCAGAGGGGATGTTAGTTTTGTGGGAGGAAAGGAAAATCAAAATAGACTCTATGGAAAAGGCCCAGGAATTTTATGAGTGGTTGGTAGGTCCGGAAGAACAGAGCAGTAAGGATGAATTGGAAACGAACTCCCAAGAAGATCAAGATCAACACAAGAATGGTGATGGAACTTTAGGAAATCAAGAAAATAAACAATTACAGCAGGAGAGAGAAGAAGGTAGGATACATCTTCAGGCACACAGAGAAACTGGAGCAGTCACAAGACAAAGAGTGAAACATAACTAAATAATGGAAGAAAAAAAGAAAATATTATCAATCAACATAAATGGTCTAAACTTTATGATAAAAAGGAAAAGGACAATAGCCAAATTAATCAAACAAAATGCTGATATAGTTTGCCTACAAGAAACCCATATAAAGAAATCAGAC
Organism: Naja naja; assembly: GCA_009733165.1. Taxonomy (NCBI): domain Eukaryota; kingdom Metazoa; phylum Chordata; class Lepidosauria; order Squamata; family Elapidae; genus Naja; species Naja naja. The sequence goes on along the minus strand of CM019148.1, from coordinate 225,734,341 downwards.
GAAAAATATTTAGAATGCCCGAAATTAGGGAAGTTATTCACCGGCAGATGATGGGAAAAAGAAAGGGATCACAGTGTATGTTAAAGAGGATATGAAAGTAGATTTAATATTGTCGGATCCTGATGGAAGAATTCTGGTTTTGAAGATCTGGATCAATGCTATCCCAATTCTTTTAGTGGTAATTTACGCCCCGAATGGAGATCAAAAAGAGCTTTTTAAGTATTTATATGAAAAAATAGTAGGATTGGAAAAAAGAAATATTTGTATCATAGGAGATTTCAATGCTATTGCTGATTACCAAAAAGATCACAGTAATGGGGGGGAGGAACAGGAAAAAAAAGAGAGCTACCAAAAATATGTATGGAAATGATGATGGAGTTATATTTGATTGATATATGGAGAAGGTTAAATCCTGAGAAAAAACAATTTACATTTTACTCAAACCCTCACCAAATATGGACATGAATTGACATGGCATGGATGAATGGGGAATTAGCAAATGAAATAAAAGGGATTGAAATCTTACCCAATGAATGGGCAGATCACAATCCAATTCAGATAATCTGGAAAGGTAGGAAAAAACCAAAGAAAAGGTGGACATTAAATACCCAGTTAATTAGAGAAAAAGAATATATGAATAAGCTTAAGGAGGAATTAAACTATTTCTTAAAGGAAAATAATAATGGAGTAACTACAAAACAAAACATTTGGGACACAATGAAGGCAGTAACAAGAGGTATAACAATCTCTTATAATGCCAAGAGGAATAAAGAAAAATATGCCCAGCAAAACAAATTACAACAAAAAATTAAGGAATTAGAAACCCAATTACAAAGTACCCCAAAGGATTCAAGATTGCAAAATCAGATGACAATAATTAAACATAAACTGAATTTAATTGAACAAGAGAGAATGATTATAAATTTGAATACAACCAGACAAACTTATTTTGAGCATGCTAACAAGCCAGGGAGATGGCTGTCCTACAGACTTAAAAAAGGGAAAGAAAAAAGATTGATTTACCAATTAATAGATGGAAATGGGGATACAAAACAGGGGATAGAACAGAAAAAAGAAATTGCCCATAAGTATTTTGAAGATTTATATAAAAAGGAGGAGGTTAAGGAGGAAAGGATACGGAACTATTTAGATAAAATGAAAGATAAAGCAATTGGGGAAGAGATGAAAGAACTATTAAACAAAGATATTACTTGGTCCGAATTGAAAACAGCAATAGAGAACGAGAAAAATAGTAAATCTCCAGGACCAGATGGGATCCCAGGGAAACTGTACAAGGCAATAGGAGAACAAATAGGACCTTTTATGGTGGAAGTTTTTAATGACGTCTTATTGGCAGCCAGGATGCTGGACTCATGGAGGGGGCATTGATCTTGCTGATCCCAAAGGAAGATTTGGATTCCCGATATATACAAAATTATAGGCCAATTTCCTTGTTAAATACTGACTATAGAATATTTGCTTCCATTATAGCAAACAGATTAAAAAGAATTTTGAATGAGCATATACATGAAGATCAAAATGGATTTCTCCCAAACAAACATATTAGGAATAATTTAAGAATAGTATTAGATGTTTTAGAATTTTATAAAGTCCACCCCAAAAAACAAATAGCCCCCATGTTTTTAGACGCACAGAAGGCCTTCGATAACTTAAATTGGCAATTTTTAATTCAAAAACATTATAATATGAATTTAGGCACCAAATTCGAAAAATATTATAACTACTATCTATGACACACAACAGGCGAATAATATAATAAATGGGGAATATACCAGCTCAATAAAAATAGAGAAAGGAGTTAGATAGGGTTGTCTACTCTCACCCCTGCTCTTCATATTAGTGTTGGAAACATTAACGCGAATTAGACAGAATCCAGATATAAAAGGATTAAAGGTTAAGAAAGAAGAATATAAGCTGCAAGTGTTTGCGGATGACATGACATTTTTCATTGAAGAACCAATAGAAAGAGGACTGATAGAAAGAAAACTGATGAATGAGCTAGAACAATTTGGAGCAGTTGCAGGACTAAAAATTAATAGAAAGAAAACAAAATTAATAACTAAAAATTTAACAGGAAAACAGAAGCTAGAATTAGAAAAGGTTATGGGATTACAAGTGATAAAGAAAGTTAAATACTTAGGAATATGGTTGACAGCACATTGTAAGACACTAAAGGAAAATAATTATGACAAATTAATGCAACAGGTAAAGAAGGATTTAGAAACATGAGTTAAACTGCAACTTTCACTATTAGGTAGGATTGCTACAATTAAAATGACTCTTCTCCCAAAATTCCTCTATATATTTCAGACGATACCAATTAAAATACACAAAAAGTATTTTGAAGAACTCAACAAGACAATCACAAAATTCATTTGGCAAGGGAAAAAAATGAGAATAAATTTAAAGGCAATGCAAGATATAAAGAGCAGGGGAGGGGTGGCACTTCCAAACTGAGAGTTGTACTATAGTGCGGCCTCCTTAGTATGGTTGAAGGAATGGGTGAACTTAACTAATAAGAGAATATTAGTTGCATCCCTTACAGAGGGGATGGCATGCTTTTTTATGGGACATAGGGAAAACTAGCCAGAGATATTTCCACAGACAGCTAATTAGAGATTCATTACTAATGGGAAGAAAATAAGGAAAAAACATTATTTAAAGATACCGATCTGGATTTCAACAATGGAGGCGATGATTCACCCAAATAATCTGGACATTACTAAGATGATTAAATATAAGGATCTATTGGATGCAGAAGGAAATTTGAAACTGTGGCAAGATCTTCAAGACCAGGGAGTTCAAATTGATCGATGGGCATATTTTCAAGTTCAGAGTAGATACAAACAGGATAAGAAAGAATTTGGAATCAATAATAAACTTCAGAAACTAAACAAAATTCTATTAGGCCCAAAGAAAAAATATATAACAAAACTTTATAATTATCTACTAGAGACAGAATTAGAGGAAGAAATTGTCAAAGGGAACATGATAGCCTGGAGTAGGAATATAGGACGTACTATTACTTTAACTGAATGGGAGAAGGTCTGGAGTAGAAATAATAAAAGCACAAAATCGGCAGTGTACAAGGAAAATGCCTATAAAATGTTTTATAGATGGCACCTTCCCTCTTGAGACTAGCAAAGATGCACCCCAACATGAGTCCGAATTTCTGGAAATGCAAAAAAAAGGAGGGAACGTTCTTCCATATGTGGTGGTCTTGTACAGAGATTCAAAGATATTGGCAGAAAATTAGAAGATGGTTAGAGGAAATGACAAAAGAACAGATCAAATTTAAACCAGAATTCTTTCTATTAGGGATCTTTAATAAACAATTCCCCAAAAAGGGAAGTATACAATAGTACATATTTCGACAGTGGCCAGATTGGCTTTCGCACAATGTTGGAAACAACCTCATGTTCCATCAGAGGAAATGATTATTCAAAAAATATCAAATTGTGCAGAATGGACAAATTAACTTTGGCATTAAAAGATAAAGAAACATCAATGTATTATGATAGCTGGAACTGCTGGTACGAATGGATAGATCAAAGATAGATTACATAATAAACTGTAAAAGAAGATATGTTATAATTGTAGTAGTGATTATATATTCGCATCAAGGATTAATTGTACATATGGCATAAAATAAGGATAAAAATAAGGTCCCACAAACTGTCGAAGATGAAATTGTTTTTAATTGTTTCTTGACTTTTTTTCTACTCTTTTTTCTTTGTTTCTTTTTCCTTTCTCACATTTATGTACATGTTGTTTGTCTATTTTAATTGTAAAATTAATAAAGCTTATTTTAAAAAAAATCTCCAGTCAGAGGTGGTATTTGCCGGTTCTCTGAACTACTCAAAATTTCCGTTACCGGTTCTCCAGAACTGGTCAGAACCTGCTGAATAGCTCCTCTGGGCAGGATCCAATCTGGGTTGGTCACTAGGACCAGAGGTTTAGTCTTCCGAGCTTTTGAACTTGTGCCAGAGCCCATCCTCAGGGAACTTCTCTGTATCAGAATGTGTATTGTGGAACTATTTTATGTGTAGCATTTATGTGGTGCCTGGTTGTGTGTGGCTTTTGTTTGTTGATTGGAGTGTTGATGGCCGGCTATTAAGTCATTGGATGTTGTTTGCCTTAGGATACAAACATCACAGTAAGAAGTTTTAGAACAGTGATGTTTGTATTTGTGGGTATGTTTGTGGGTATATGATTTATATGTTTGTAAACTCCTTTCTCACTTTTATGGATGGTCTGTGTCTTTCTCAATCTTGGATACTCTACTGGCTTGGGAGTTTGTGGGTTTTGTGCAGTATCTTAACTACTTGTCCATGTAGGGTTTGTTCCAGTAGCTCATTTATCATTATATGGTCCTGGTTCCCCAACATCTGATATCATTTCATTCATAATAGGTTATTTTTAAACTGTCTTTCTCATTTCTAGGTCACTATTCTATGCACATTATAAGTGTTCCTTTAATGGTAGATAGCAGTGGACCATGTTCTTGTCTGCTCATCCCTTTGATAAATGTCCACAATTAATGTTTCTGCAGTGAGGTGGAGGATGAGGAGACCCCCCCATCCCACTCCACTGCAGACAATGAGTGTGTTGTTTTTGTATAATGATCAAAGGCAAAGTGTCCCACCCAAAGTGTCATAAATGAATATTATAAGGATCATCAAACTATGTTAGATCTTTCTTCACTATCAACAAACAGAGAGTATTTAAGGTAACTCCTTCTCTATATGGAACTGACAGAAATCTATCCTTAAGCTGCTCCTTCTTCTTTCTCTTCCTTCTGACTCTGAAGGCCAGTGGTTCTAACTCACTGGAGTTATCTTTCTTTTTCATTCCTCTGTCTTCTCACATACAGTAAATTTCTCAAATAATGAGGTTCACTGATTAGTGTGGGCAGAATGTATCAGATCAGGCAACTCTATTTCGTAACAGGTTTCAAATGTCCCAAGAACTAATTGTGGAGGTCATAGGAAGGAAAAGGAGATGCAAGGTTTGAACCTGGAGACAAAGACTCTAGAGGAAGAGAAGAGATAGCTTATAGTTAATAGTTGCTGGTGTTTTTTTTGCTCTGACCAGAAGTTTTTCTTATATTTGAGGTAAAATATTTCATTGCAGAGCTGCTTTCCTGTTAGCCTTCAAAGTCAAAGAATGGTTTCGGTAATGCCAAAGCAAAGTTCAAATGAGATGCCACCATCTGTATCCATATTGCCTATGGAAATCCTGCCAACCAAAATTTGCTCTACTTTTGTCATTTTTCAGCTTGTTGTATACTGCTCATAATGTCTTTTACAGTTTGATTGGAATTTTTTTAAGTTTTATTGAGCCCAAGGTAGGGAATCTCCCAGCCTATTGTTCAATGGATAATCTTGATCAGATATGACCTATCAAAGTCATTGTATCTAATCACCATTAAGGCTTACTTTCCAACACTAGAAAACTTCATCCAGTTGTGGGACTTGACTGAAAAAAAAGATAATATGTTAGGTCCAATTTATGCAGAAATATTGAAAATTCAGAAGGGTTCACAAATTTTTAAACACCCCTGTAAGTATGTACTGTAGGAAGTCTAAAGAACTGAAGGATGGATAGGAATCTTCCCAATGTCTGGTACCAGAAGAACTCCTATCACTAAAAACTCTACATATACAGGGTTCTGAATGGTTCTGCACAATCATAAAATCCATATGCATTAAGTCACAATGATCATTGCAGAACCTCATTTATAGGAAATAACTGCTCCTGTTACTACTTCTTTGTCTTTTTCATCATCTTCATCATCTTCCATCATATTATTAATTTACTGCCCTTTCTTTTAGAAGAGTCCAGAGTGGTATTCTTTGTATTCTTTGATTATTAATTGATGTAGACGAAGGCTGCATTACGTCAAATCCCTTGGAAGCTTATTAAAATTAGATATATGCCAGATTATTCTGTAGCAGGTTGAAAAGTAAGTGAACCATTGGATCCTGTTGTTCAAAAATGGCAAAGGCAATAGATGAATCTGTTTGCTTGTTTTCAAGGTCCAGTGGCAGATGACATTGAAGGAACATTTTTTAAAAAATATTCAAACCATTTCCTTAATGACTACCGCTGGATATGTTTTGTTAGTTACATGGATCAATGTGCTTTTAGAAACTATTAAAATATGGAAATAATTTTACTGTGTGCATTTCAAGCAGTTTCTTTTATCATTATGTATTGTTTATTTCTGTTATTTATTTACAACATGGAGTTTTAGTTTAAACAACTAATAACTAAATAACCAAACAACCAATCCCCACAACCCTGCCAAACTTATCTAGTAGGACTGTATTACTATTATTATTCTCATCTTTCCTATTACCTATCTCCTTATCTTCTTATGACTATAACTTTGTTGCTTTATCTTACAATTTATATTGTTTTATTTAGTATCCTAGAATGATTTATGTTCATTGCTTATTTAGTATCCTATGACTATCCCAAGTGTTGTATCTTATTATTTATGATGAATGTATTTTTATGATGACTATGATCACGATTTATCACTTGTTGCTTGTATGTACACTGAAACAAATTCCTTGTGTATCCAGTCACACTTAGCCAATAAAGAATTCAATCTACTCTACTCTACTCTACTCTACTCTATTTTCAATTTCACTACAACTGACATTAGAAGCATAATAGAAATCTAGCTTTCTGGTCATATAGTAAATAAAAGGCAGTTGTCACAATGTAAGGCTGTCCTTGTGTCCCTTCCCCATGTCACTTTTTCCATATTGGAATTTGCATAGATCAATGAAGGTTCAGCAAGTGACATTTACTGGCCTTGCAGGTTTTGTTGCAAGACTGTAAGAAATTAATTTGAATGTGGTCCAGAAACTGCAGCTTGGGCGGTGAGCGTATTGCCTTCCTGAGATCTCACTTTACATTGAAACAGCTGCACTAGTTGCCAGTTGCCTTCCAAGCCCAATTTAGAATTCTCACAATGCTGTATAAAGTCTGATTTGACTTAAAGCTAAGTTACTTAGAAAGCCACCTACTCCTGTGCAATCTGTTCTGTGCCCTTAATTCAGCTCCTTTTGTGGATCTTGCTCTCTTAGAGCACTGTTGTTAGAAAAGAAACAAAATCCCTGCATATATATATATATATATATATATATATATATATATATATATATATATATATATATATATAATGGGAGGGGAGAAGGGCTTAAAACATATTAATTCAGCTGGGTCTTTAATTAATTTTAGTTTTGAATTTTATATTTTCTAATGCTTTTAATGTTGGTTTTATGGATGTTTTTACTCTAAGCTCCCCAGAGCCATTAAAGAAGTGGGCAGAAATCTTCTGGATAAATAAAAAATAATGTACATACAATTCTCTAAACAATCTGAAGTGCTGCATAAACAGAAAAATATTATTGTGCTCTTTCCTTCTTCTTTGCAATCAGTATCTGGCTAGCACAGATGCATTAAAGGGCTAAACTTTAATTCTCTTTTCCATTAAAGACTTGCTAAACTCAAAGTTAAGCACCCTTCAGTTATTCTATGACAAGGAAAAGGAGACCGTGAATGGCTTCGAAGTCTTCTAATCAGAAAGTAAGGCTATTAATGAAATAAACAAATGAAATAATAATGATAATAAATAATTTTAAAAATTAAAGCTGCAATGAAACCACAAAAAAGGAAAGCAGTAATTTATCTTGAGATTGTCTCATGGAAGAAAATCTGTGGGATGTGTGTCAAATGTGGAAATGTGACCCTTGACTGAATTCATGTGCTGTGTGAGAATCTTGAGAAGATTCACAATGCAAAGCTTGAAAATTCCCTACGGCTTTGTTTGTCTGTGCCCCTGACCAGAATAGAAATGCTGGATTTGGAGATGTTCTTGAAAAAAAGAAGTGTCGGTATTAAGCAGTATGTCTGATGTCCTTTATCCAAATATAAACATAGAGAATCTGCAGCTCTCACTTAGGAGGGTTCTGTGAGCTAGGGACCATGTGTTGAGGGAGGGTAGTTGCCTTTGGGGAGAATGTCAAATGATGAAGAATGGACTAAATACAAATCAACAAGCAATGCCTTAACTTCTTTAGGTTAGAAATTTAAATTTCCCCCACACAACATTTTTGTTGGTTTAAGGGATGACATCTGATGCCCTCATCTTCACTTGCAAATCAAGGTTTAGCCAGAGTGTTCCAGATGTGCACTAGAAGCTTGCTATCCTTAAGCACATCTCTCTAATCCCATCTGTAACAATATTTAATGTCAACATGTCACTATCCATTATGACAAAGTTCTTTCTTTCATTCATTTTCCTTTTTCTCCCTTTCCAAACCTTTCCCCCCTTTTCCTTTCTCTCTCCTCCCCTCCCCTCTCCTTCTCATCCCCCTGGAATTGGAACAAACAGGGATCCTGGGAAGATCATGTAAATCTCATATAATATGCAATGCCATACGTCACTTTTTTCAATGCCATTGTAACTTCGCACAGTCACTAAATGAAAGGTTATAAGTGAAGAACTACCTGTATTGCAAACCCAGTCCTCCATTAATTTGTCCGATTTCTTTTATTGCTATCTAAATTGATAATGCTTGCTACATCAGACAGAGGTGAATTTTACTAGTCCTGAATCAATAGAAGACATTGAGTTCTGGCAGTGTGAGAGAAGGAAAAAACATTTCTTCTTATCCACATTATCTAAAACATGCTTGATTTATTTATTTATTTTTTAAATTACATTTATATGCCGCCCTTCTCCGAAGACTCAGGGCAGCTTACAATTTTTGGGATACAACCCAGTGTGCTCAGCAATAGCCTTCATTCCATTGTATATGCCTGCTTATTACTAAGCGGCATTTTTACAAGGTCAGCTAATTGCCCCCAACAATCTTGGGTCCTCAATTTACCTACCCCGAGAGGATGGAAGGCTGAGTCAACCTTGAGCCTGGTGGGATTCGAGCCTACAGTAATTGTAGACAGCTTATTTACCTCAAGCTTAAAAGTCTCTCCTAGGTGAACTATTCTACTTCTGTAATCATTTTGACAGAAGCAACATAACATCATGAAATAATTGAAAGTAAAAGTTTGGTCAAGGGTTCTTTGAAAAACCATATTTACAATATATGTTTAAAACCTGTTATATCTCTCAATAAAACTTGTAATAAGTCCTTATTTTACAGAAGTTATCTATATTTATTTTCACCAATATTGGTTCTTTTATATATTGGATTATTTGGTCTTTAATAATGCTTGCATTTTGTTTGCCTTAGGTAAATTAACATCTCTACAGTTCTTCCATTCTTATAAAATGGGAGTTATATAGACTTTTCAATACCTCAACTACAGGCTCCAATCTTAGAAAGAAGTCGCACATTTTTGGTAGAAGATCCACATTTTGCATTTCAGTTCTTTAAGAATTCTCAAGTGAATACCATCTGTACCCAGGAATGTATTTATTTTTAGTCAGGCAGACTTATAACTTTATTTCTTATTACCTCTATTTGTCTCTGTTCATCTCATTCCCTCCAGAAAAAGCCAGTTTAGACATGGGCATCTGTTTTCTGCCCTTAGCGGTTTTGATCAAAGCAAAGAATTGTTGCTGTGCAGCCTCTCCTGTCTTCCTTTAGCACATATTCAATGTCCATTGCCTAATAGACCAATGACTTCTATGATCACTTTGCCTTTTCAAATATATTTAAAGGGGCTTTTTGCTGACATTCATATTAATATTACCATATGCTCTTCCGAATTTCCTCCTCCTCCTCCTCTTCCCCTTCCCCTTCACATCTTTAATGAATACATTTGTTTTGTCTAAATGTATGTTAATATAATTCTTATCGAGCCAAAACTTGGATTTCATTTTATTTTTCATCCTTCAGTAACTTTTCTTACTTTTGTCATTATTTTTTTCTGGCATCCAATTGGACTCTGACACAACTTTCCTGGTCTGGGATAGACATTTTCAGTAGTCGTTTGGTTCTAATCTAGCTCTGCACAATACACATATGACTTGTCATGAGATGGTTACAAACTATAAACAACATATTGTGATCTGCTTTGTTGTTATTGTTAACTTCCTGCAAGCTCCTGCATTATGCAGTACCAGGGAAACAGCCAAAATATATCTATAAAAATAATGATGGGCTGAAAATAGCTTGATAGGTTAGAGGATGGCAATTCAATTGTATTAATATTTACCGAGGGCGGAAAATCTTCACTTTATTGCTGAATAATTATGTCTAGAATTAAAACAAGCCGATTAAGTATTTTCTGTTTTTTTCTGCTTATATATTACTGAGTGCCCTTGTCTAAAAATAAATTCTGTAACATAGCATAAATGTCAAAGCAATTGTCATTTGTTAACAAAAAACAAAAAACCCAGAGATTTCATTCACTGCAAATGTGAGTCTTGTATGGAATATAATTTTGGGCATAATGGTATCTATGATGAATATGTAAGAATGGACATGTTCATACAGTCATTACATGAATATACTTTTCACAGACAATGACATGGCTTATGCCTGCCTTCTAAACTGCTGATTAAGAGGCAAATGATACTGTGACCCTTTCTAAACAGATATGGCCAAAATTGATAACTTTATCATGAAGGCAACATGTATTTTGATGAAAAAGAAAGTGCACAAAGGGTTAATTTTCTTTATAAAAGCTACTCAATCTAGTAATTCTCAACACTATAAGTGCAAACTGAAACTCTACTTTCAACTCCCTCCACTTTGCCAACTTTTTAGTCTTGTGATTTTTTTTTACTTTTTACTTATACATTTTAATATTTTTTTAAAAAAATGTTTTAACTGTGCTTTTAGTCTTGTTTTTAAACTATTTTATTCTCTTGTTTGTAGGCCACACACTCACTTAGGTAAGGTATAGAAATTTGATAAATGATAAAACTTAGTGGTACAAATTCAAGGTTAAAGAAACCAGATTTATCAACTACTTATTTATCAAATTTGCATAGCCGCCTATCTCATGAAAAGTGACTCTGGGTGGCGTACAACAATGCCTGTTGAGTTAAGCAAATCTTTGATTTTCTATCTAAACTGGGATTCAATAAAAAAAAAGATGAGAAAAAAAGTCTAGCAAACAATATGCCAAATGATCTCAAATGCTGCAGGCTAGTCAGTGCAACTGGGAAGATAATTAGCTAGCAGCCATATTTGAAACTATAAGCAAAGGCTCTTTTGCAAAGCCTAAGCAAGTAGATTGGTGCATCTAAATATATTTTATGTCAGACTAGTTTCTTTTTGTAAGTCTGAGCACAAATAATTCCTTTAGGGAAAAAAAAGCCTGGATGTTGAAAAATATCTTCACTTTTATAGGATAATGTTATTTTGGTCTACAACTCGAAAAAGACATGTTGATTTTCATAAGCAATTTGGGAGGCAGGAAAGGTAGCTTTGTTCAAGACTTTCTGTAATGTGGAATTTGGTTTCTTTTTTACCACTGTTTTTAAAACCAGAACTCAATCACAATGTATACATTATTTTTAATATCACTGCTGCTAAAGCACCGTGGTCCATCAGGCATTGTAGCACTTTTCCAGATGATTACTTCAGCATAGTGTGTTTGATTGGGTTATCAAGAAATTCAGCTGTATGGGCTTAATTCAGAGGTGGTATTCAGCAGGTTCTGACCAGTTCTGGAGAACTGGTAGTGGAAATTTTGAGTAGTTCAGCGAACCGGCAAATACCACCTCTGACTAGTCCTGCCCCCATCTATTCTCTGCCTGCCAAGTCCCAGCTGATCAGTTGGGTCTTCTTTTGTTGCCTTGCACAGGAGAACGATCTAGAAAGCAGGTTAGTGGGGTGGGGAGGGAATGGAGATTTTCCAGTATCCTTCCCCTGCCACTCCCACCAAGCCACGCCCACCAAGCTATGCCATGCCCACCAAGCCACCCCCACAGAACCAGTAGTAAAAAAATTGAATCCTACCACTGGCTTAATTACATTACTTGAGAAAACTTCAGGTTCAGATTTGTTGATTTTCTCCCAAAGTTCAGTCTGTTCACATTTAGCTGGTGTTCCTCTCTTATTTCTTCTTTAATCTTCTCCATATCCTTACCCACTCTTCAACCAGGAGCTGAACCATAGCTTAATAGGTAACAACCACCACCTTGGCTTATACCCAGAAGCCCACTGGTAACCAATGTGACTTGCAGAGCAGATGTGTTAGGCAGGTGTACTGAGGAGCACCCATAACTATTCATATTGATGTATTCTGGACTTGACTGTAGCTTTTGGATGGTTTTCAAAGGCTATGCATTGTAGAAGTGATTACAGTAATTCACTCATGTGGTGTACTGCACAATTTATTTCTATAATTATTTTTGGAGCAATAGTAATAAAATTACATTCTATGAACTTTAACTTTACATCTTTCCTTCTGCTACTTTTTCAACTATATCTTTTACCAGTCTTCCCTATGCAAGCCTGATCTTTGTCCAAAATCCTTGATTATTTTGGTACAGTAGACATACCCAGAAGCACACTTGAATACATGTATGAAAAAAAAAATGAAAGAAATATTGCATGGACAAGTGACTATTCTTTTATACATAGAAAGGGAAAGTCAGTTTCATGTAATGGGTGAGGTATGAAGCTAGAAACAGGGAGAGTTCTAGTACTGCCTTAGGCACAAAGTCAGCTGCCTTATCTTAGGCCAGTCTCTGTCCCTCAACCCTAGAGAGGAATCAATGGCAAACCACTTCTGAAAAACCTTGTTAAGGAAACTGCAGGAAGTTGTCAGGCAGTTGCCAGAAGTCAAGATTGCCTCGAACACACATACATAAACACACACAACAGCGGGGGGGGGGGCACACATATTCTTTATGTGAAACAAGTGAAGATTGCCTGTTTTCAAGTTACAGAACTGAATTGATCTTCACTATGGAGGCTGACTGCAATATGAGAAGCTCCAGCATTAAAAGTCTGGATTCTCTGGAGCATTCCCATCCAAGGAGCTGTCAGAGCTGATTCTCTTTATTTTTAAATCCCAGAAAAGTTCAGCCAGGTGCTGCCACCTGCTGAAACTAAAACAGAATAACAGAGATGGAAAAGACCTTAGAGGTCTTCTAGTCCAACCCTTATAAATAAACGATAAATGGCTGTGTCAATCAAACCCCTAAAGTTTCCTAAAAGAGTAGTCTCAGTGAAGAATGGATTTCATGTAATTCAAAGTTAAAAGAATATTAAGCAGGATTTTAAAGGTCAAGGAAAACAAGCTTTGTTATCTGTTACAAGGATAATATGAAGATCTCAATTTCCTTATTTGAGTTTCACTCTATCATACAAAATGTTGGGGACAATAATTTTATATTATCTATACTATAATTTTATGTCATCTAATATGATTCTCCCTTGTTTTTGTTGAGACCAGCATCATCATTTGCTGCGTGGCACAGCAAGAGAGTCTGTACTTTGGTTCACATATAAAATTACACAATTTGTCTCAGTGTTAAAAAGAAATAGGTGAATATTATAGTTCTTTTGTGATCTAATGGCTTCCTCCAGCCATGACAGTGAGATTTAGTGTTATAAACTTTCTCATACAGTAGAAGCAACCTTAGTTGAAGGATTCAATAAATAACATCTTAGATTATGAAAAGTGTTTGTGTAGCTCTTGTTACTCACCTTTAATATATCATAAATTATCAGTAACTGATGCAGAAGAGGAAGATAATAGGAAAGATAAAATAAAAGAAGAAAAGACTGCCTCCACCCCCCCCAAGGCAGGAGAATAATCCTAAAATTCTTAAAACTAGTCATGATTCTTTTATAGCTCTAATCCTGCTGTTCTTGTAATAATCAAAGGAAATGGCAGTTATAGTTATCTATCCCAGGAGAGTTCTAATCCTGCCTTAGGTATGAAAACCAACTGGGTTACTTTGAGCCAGTTGGTTTTCTCACAGCCCAGCCTACCTCACAGGGTTGTTGTTGTTGTAGGGAAAATAGGAAGAAGAATTATGTATGTCCACTGCCTTGAATTATTTATAAAATAATAATAATAATACATACATACATATATATATTAGTGTAATGTAATAATTTGTTTTAATAACATATAACATAAGATAATATGTTACATTACACTATGATAATTACAGTATATTATTATACAGCATCAGTTCTTATATTCTAGGTCATTTTGCTGCTCATGGTTGAAACAGTTGAGAAAAATGCATCATTAATTCATACTTTATTTCAGAATATGGTTTGGAAGGAAGGTTTGGAAGGAAAGTGGTTAGAAAATATTTCCATTTTAATCTTAAGTCTGCCACGTAGGAATTTTACTGATACTCTGATAAATAGGAAAGGGATTCTCAATATGCTGATCTGTAGAAAGTTCTCCTTTCCAACTGAGAAATCTTGAAACTGTGTTTTTAACTAAAAACATGCACAGGAAGTTTCCTGAGGAAAAATATATGGTTTAGGGTTTATTAAATGTTCAAAATAAGGATGGTGTGGATTCTCCCTCTGTAAAGATTAATCTCTGCAGGTCATTCAGATAGTTTCAATCTGAGTTTAAATTCCTTTTGGGACCCTATCACACTGTCATTCTTGCATGCTGATTATTTCCACAGTTATTTGTTTAACTTAAGAGATGTAATATGGCTGTGGTTCTTATCCTGCTATTTCTTTTATAATCAGTCTTATTTGTCATCTTCATTCTAACATTCTTCCCTACCTTATAAGATTTCATCCCATCATTCATTAGGAAATATTATCTCCTGAAAATCATCTTTATCATATATATATATATATATATATATATATATATATATATATATATATATAAATTATCTGGAAGCCTGCACTCACAAACAAAAAAATCTCCACACCACAAGCCAAGCAAACACCTGGGCACAAACAGATACCCCCCTGATACCTCCAGCCCAAACACACCCCAACCAGCCACCCAAATGAAACCTAGCTTCCTAATAAACGATAGCCGGCCATTCACCCAAAGCCAAGCCGCACTAAAAGCCCCCAATACACGAAACACAACGTTGCCAGCCAATGAAGACAAAAAAATGCTACAAAACAGACAGAAGATATTAGAAACACCAATCAAGCAGAACACAGCAAACTCCAAGACCAATAAACACAGACCAAGACTCCCAACCAATCAGGATGAAGAAAAAACCATTCTAACAAAGCACGAGGCTAGCACCAAATTTAAAACAGAAACGGCTGCAAAGCCTGACACACAGATGAACCCAATACACAAGCCTGATGATGGCAGATGAGATTCTGCCGAAACATCACTACAACTTTAAAAGCACAACTATAATGACGTGGGAAAATACCCGAAAAAAACTGAATACCATACATAAATACATACATACAATTTATATATTCTATGCACCAGGGGTGGGTTTCAAAAATTTTAGCAAGGGGTTCTCTGTGTGGTTGCTGGGTGGGTGTGGCCACAGTGGGTGTGGCCTAGACAGCCTCCTGCACCATGGCAGGAGCCGTTTTTGCCCTCCCTGGGCTCCAGAGGCTTTCTTCAAGCCTCCAGGAGGGTGAAAATGGCCTCCCTGGGCTCCGGAGGCTCTCTGGAAGCCAGAAATGGGCCCGTTTCCAGCCTTCCTGAACTTCTGGGAGGCCAATTTTTTACCTTCCCTGAGCCTCTGCACGCACCCTGCACTTACCTGCATCCAAAACGGGATGCATGGGGACTCCTGAGAGGGGAGGGGAGGGGTGGGTGGGGCCAGCCAGGAGTGGGCTTTGGGGGTTCTTCAAACTGTGCAGAATCTTAGCTAGGGATTCTCCTGAACCTCTGTGAACCCCCAGCAGCCCACCCCTGCTATGCACCAAATTACTACGTATCTCCTATTGGTAATTATTACTTCATTTTATTTTGGGTTGTGAAACAGTCTTGACTTCTGGAGACTGCTTGGACCAGTCCTTGCAAAGTTTTGTAAGAGATTTGCCATTCATTGCTTCCTTCCCAGAGCTGAGAAAAAGTGACTGGCTCAAGACCATCCAGCTGGCTTCATGTCTAAGGTGGGATTACAACTTAAGGTTTCCTGGTTTCTGGTCTGATTCCTTAACCACTACACCAAACTGGCTCTAATTTTACTGTTCTGAGGTCTGTGACTATAGAAGTACAGTACTACGGTGGCTTTTTTTTAAGGGAAATGTGTGATCAGTTGGGAGGTGTGCTCTTTAGTTCTGTATGAATATAATTCAGTCCAAATGCTTTGAATTCTTATTAGGGTCAATGAATCTTGCATTGTAGAAAAAAACATTATTTCTAGGAATTGGTACTAAAGATTTATCTATCAAGATAGCAGAGTGTAATTTTTTAAAATGATAATATTCTTACAGGAGAGGGAAAAGATCTGTTAAACATCACAAATAAAGTATCTGCTTTAAATATCAGCTTTCCTGTTTTCTTTCTTAAGAAATAGAATTTTGAATTGGAGGTGATTAAAACTTACCTCTTCCAGGGCTTTCTGCATAGGTTAAGGGCCAAATAAAAAAAGAAAGAAAGAAAGAACCTCAGCCTTCATGTTTGAAACCTCGGAGACATTTGTCTGTGTTATATATTTTCAGCTCCTTAGGGAATTTCACTTCCATCTCCTTCTCCTTCTGCAGATATGATAGGACATTTTTCTATGTATATCTGAGTGATACTGCTCAGAACCGTATCCATTCTGTCCACCTTCCACTTCACCTGAAGGGCAAAAATTCCTCTAAGACCTTGACACAATTCTGATAAATACATGAAATTATTAAAATTGCCATCTTGGAGGAAGACGATAGCAACCGCCTTTGTTTTTCGAGGAGTCCATATTTCACCTAGTAGCAAGAAACATCATAACTGCTGCTATAATAGTAACAATAACAATAACAACTCTCTGAAATGTATGTAAACTAATCTTTGAACATCAGCCCTTGTAGCTGTGTTGGGGACCTTCCAAATGTAAGTTGAAGAAGCCTTTTTTTCTTTTCTATCCCATTCTCTTTCTACCTTGTACAGAACAGTGTTAAGCTTGTCATTGCTGACAGTAAGGTTCAGTGATCTGTCAACATTTACCCCTGATAAAGACAGCGAGAGAAATCCATGGCTCTAGAGAGTTCAGCAGAGACCAAACAGAATGTTTGCAAAAGAGCATTTTTATATGTTTTCTGTTGTGACAGCAACAGAAAATAGTTGGAGTGTGCCAGGAAAAAAAAAGACAGTATAGTAAGTTAGGCTAGCATGACATGATGGATCTGGAGTATGACAAACAGAATTGGAAAAAAACATCCCTGGAGACCAACTATACCAGGTTTGCTGAATTGTATTTTGTGATTTCTTACTGTGCAACAGTGCTTTTTAATGTTAGACTGACTGAGCTTCAGAATATTTTTTAAATTGTACAAATCAAGATCCATGTAGCTTAACAATGAAAGATGTAAAAGGTTTAAGAGTTTGATGTATTGAAAGGCGTTCTGTACTCCCTCATGTAAGTACTAAATGTACACACTTTGTCCAATGAATTTTAAATCCTTCTAGAAAGCAACATGCACTGTGGTAGTTTGGTTACTTGCTAGAAAAAGACTGCAGAGGCCCTACGGACACTGATGCAAAAAACACATTTGTTCCTAAGATTTCAAGCCTTGCAAGGCCTGGATTTAATCAGTATATTAAGACAACTACAAAGCATAGCTCAGAACCTATTTGTACACAATGGAATCTCTACCCTGTCCGTTGTCCTGAATTAATCTGGTATTTTTGCAGCTCATAAATTCCATTGGCTTTCTGATTAAAATATAAAAGAACAGCAACCTAAAATGGTGGAAATCTTTATATATATTTTTATCCTAGCCAGTGGAAAAATGATATATTGCCTGAGGCAACAGCTAGGGGCAAAAGCTACTGGTGATGTACAGTACTAGATTGATGTCAATGGGAATTTCAGTTGATTGGCACAATCATAAAGCTTTTTATTTGTCAGCACAAGGAAGCAACAGCCAACAACTTAATAACCAACCATCAACCCTAAAAAGCTACACACAATAGTCACCATATAAATACCACCCACAGAACAGCCCAAAGTACACAAAGAAGTTCCCTGAGGATGGGTTCCAGCATGAGTTTGAAAGTTCAGAAGACAAAACCTCTGCTCCTAGTGACAACCCAGATTGGATCCTACAATATTATCTTGAGACACGTATATTCCCTTCATCCCTATGTCAACTCACAACCATTTTCAATTTGTTTTCAGCATGTATTAAATCATGTTGTTTCAAAATCCTAGCTTGTAGCATCTAATATTTTATCCAAGGGAAAAAAATCATTTGCCGGTTGCTGTGAAATATCTACTTCAGATCATTACTTTAAATTGATATGGAGTTGATGTATACTCTTCTCTCTGTCAAATTTAATCTGATTTTAAATTGATAATTTGGGCAGAGGTTTGGGCTTGTAGATTCAAATAACTGATCAATGAATTATCTGTCCAGTTTACCTGGAACATGCTTTCCTGTGGGCTCTCTGCCTGAAACATTTGGATCCATGTTCGGGGTTGTTATTGTTCCTGTGTGGGATTCCTTACACAGTATATAATTGGCTGCTAAGCTCAGTCAGAGACTTATTAGAAGCTTAACGTCGCTCTCTCTTCCACGACCATCACAGTTTAAATCTAAAAAGGTCACCCAAGACATTGTAAGTAATCCTGCAGAAGGAGGTATATCCTAGTGTTGCTGCCAATTGATTTGACTTACACTATCAGTCATGGTGTTGCCAATCATAAAGCTGATTATTTGTCAGGCCTGTAATGCTTCCAGGCACTGCTTTGTGACATTGATAAGGGGTGTGTAACTAACTAAGGCCTCGAAGGTATGTACGCTTTATGTAGTGAAACAAATACTTTGGCTTAAATATTAGAAAAAGGATCTCATTCCTATATTCCACTATTTTATTGGTCTGCATTGCTATTAGATTGTTCTATTTATGCACACACTTGGTTCTGGTTGTAATCTGGTTTTCTGGAACTTTACAGCAATAAAAAATAGTAGCACCATAGCAAAACACAATGAACACACAACACTTACATAATATGCCATTGTGGTGAGAAAAAAAGGGGAGACTATTGCATACAGTGACAGTGTATCCTTCATCAATTTATCACTAGCTCATCCAATAACGTTTTGAGAGAGGGAAAAATGATGGAGGGATTCTTAGACTGAATTCTTGCGCCATATCATGGCACCCTTCTTTCCATCATTCCCCCGTCATGAACTGGTTTGTTAAGAGCTAACTAATTTGTCTGTGAACCTTTTTTTAATAGAAAAATCCCATAGTTCCCTTATTCTTCAGAACCAAATCCTGGCCATTAACCTACCAATTCTGTAGAGAAAATTATTATTCCTTAAGGGAAAAAACCTTATTCTTTACTTTTAATTTTACAATTACAGTTTAAGTAAAAGAATAAGTTTAGTAAGACCAGCTAACCAATTCAGGAGGGCACGTGTCCAGTGGGAAAACTGGAAGCTGACAATTTGGTCTGAAAAGCCAGAAAGTTCTTCTGAAATATCCCAATTTGGACAGAATTTGCTTAAATGGGCTTAAAATCTAGCCAAGATCAGCTCAGGACAGGAGCATTTAAGCTTGTAGTATGAAAGTATCCCCCAAAAGAAAGAAAGAACACACCTGTTTCTCTGATTTTCAATCGCAGTTCTAGCACTAAATTTGATCAAACTGTACTAAAACTTAGTTGGCTATATGAAAACAACCCTCAAATACAAGAATCTAGAAACAAGCATGAAAACCAGCTGGGTGACTTTGGGCCATTCAATCTCTCTCAGCCTAACCCACTTCACAGTGGGTTGAAAAACAACACAGTGGGTTGATAGAAAAACAAGAGGATGAAATAATTGTGTTTTATTATTGGTATGCTGCATTGAATTTTGTTGAAAATAAAGAAGGCATATTTGTCTAACAATAATAAAACACCATTTTGTTGTAGAGAAGGATAATATATTTTGAAAGTAAAAATAATACAATGGTTTATACATTCATATTCATCCGCCAACTCATATAGTCATACAAAAAGCTTCGTTTAAAAATGGTACTGATTACATCGGATGCAGTTGTAATCAGAATTAGTAGCATCAGGTCCAGGCCAGGCCAAGTGCTGAAGTCATATCTCTTTGTTGCTGCTGCCATCAATGGCAGTTTTTGAGGGGAGGAGGAGGAAAACCTTGGAGGCTAAGTAGAAGATGTACGGCTCAAGAATGTTAACCTGCAGTAATTTCCACCGTTTGTAGGCCTAGCCCAATGTTCTGCTTTTAAAACACAAAGCTCTAAATAGCCTGAGACCATAATATCTGAAGGAACATTTCCTCCATATTTATGAGCAACCTTCATCTTCTGAAGCCTTTGATTGGATATCTGTGATGGAATCTGCAGGTGATGGAATCTGCAGGTGGGAGGAGTTAAGTGTCTGGCTAGCCTGAAAACATTGAAGGAGAAGAAGCAACAGAAAATGGATCCTCCCTCCACCCTCCCGCCCCAACCTTGAAGTGCTTATCTGGTGGTTCTGTAGAGGGTGGAGTTAGTTTGGTGAGATTCTTGTAAAAGCTGAGTAGCAACAAACACACTGCTCTGATTAACTCTCAGTGTCATTCTGGTTCCTTGCACCTGTCAGTATCTGATGAAACATAATGTAGTAAGTGACTTGTTGGGCAAGTATCTTTTCAGTGATGTCACCTTGATTATTTTGGGGACTACAAAAATCCAAACAAACACTGGATAACAGTGATCTTAAAGTTTTCTAAATTGTTTTGCTGTCTAGCTGGTCACAACCAGATATTTTTCAATCCAGTTCTGGTACCCCTAGCTTCTTCACCTTTCACCTGTCTTGCACCTTTTGTGTCATCAAGGGACTATCTTCTTATTTCCCCAAACACTTTACTTTCTTAAGCTGTGATACTATACATGCTTGTTTGGGAATCTTATTGAATTTAGTGACACTAATTTATGAGCAAAAAGTTGGCACTGTTAAGTTTCAATGCTAGCGTCAGCTACAAATTTTATCTCTCTGTTAAAAAAATATATAGTGTAGTTATAAAATTTATTTTCACTTGATGCATGCATGATGCTTTTAGTCCAATCAAAGTTTTTTATTTATGTATATAAACAGTTTTTATACTGATTTACTATAAGGTGCCTCCCACCACTTAAGGTTGGAATTCAAGTTTTATTTGTGCACACATAGGGGTAATAAGCGATCTGGAGAAGAGAATACCTGGATATGCAGTAACATTTGTTACTCCTATTTTTATTTTCTGTTCCTAAAATTACTCTATTGTCTCCAACAGTATGTGTTCTGGGAACCTAATGATCAGTGAGAAATTTGCAGATAAAATAATTTTGGATCAGCCAAAATTTTAGAACAGTTCAGTCACTTTCATTCTTCCATAGCAATTTTTACTTTTACCTACTACTAACACCAAAGTAATCTTAATAGATTTGAATAATGGTAATCTCACCATTATTCAAAGAAATTATGGTCATGTTGCTTTCCACTTACAGTTAAGTGTTAACTATAGTTAAGAGGATATTCAACTCTGACAATTAACTTCATGCAGGACTTACCTTTTAATAAATTACTAAAAATGATGTACTTCAATCCTGGTTTTTTAAATTTAAATTTATTATTAAAACAAGTAAATCTTGAAGATTATGTCACTTGGACTGAGTTAATTGATGTCATAATTTATGATGCAATACACACAGAGAGAGTGGGTAAAAGTGAGGGAGGGAGGGAGAGAGAAAAAGACAGACTGACACACACACACACACACACATACATAGACAGACAGACAGACAGACAGACAGACAGACAGACAAAGAGACAGAGAGAGTTTTAAAATACATGGCTTATCCAAATATGTTGTAATTAAATGTCAGATTTTTAGAGATACCTAAACTGAATTCTCCCCAGATAGCTATTTCAGAAACTACAAGCTATTTATTTAGACACTGTTTTCTTTCCTTATTTTAAATCCTAAATTTACTTGGCTATCCTACATGAACAGATAAATTTGAATTGCTGTAGTTTTGTTTTTTGAACATATAGTTTCTTATGCTCTTGAATAGTGATCAAAGAAATACAACAGTATCATCCATATAGGACATATGGTTGATTTTATAATCTTGAGATTACTGTTGATTTTAAATTTTGACATGCTATTGTGTCTTCTCATGCTTTGCTCTTGTGAATTCTTTGTTTAGTTGGAAAAACAAAACAAAAAATAAACACCCAGCCAAGGATACCCTGAGGGGTATGGTTATGGGCAGTTGTAAATTTACTTATAATATATTTCAAGGTTTATCTATCAGATGTATTTCTATTATTAATTGAACTAAGTATTCATATTATTTTTAATCAACTCATATATGAGTTCTCACCAAATGCTTAATTAGATAATTTAAATGTGTGATCCTATAAACCTGATCATTTCTGAATCAGGACTGAGCCTCAAATAAACTCACTGAATCTTGGTTAAGTCCTGCTATGCTGAATAGATGATATAAATGGTATAGATCAGGGTTGTCCAACTCCTGGCCCACAGGCTGGATGTGTCATGTGCAGGCCATGCCCATTCCCGGTTTAGTGAAGGGGGGAAAAGTCCTGATACATCATGTGACGCAGTCATGACATCGTGAGTTTGACACCCCTGGTATAGATTATATAGATAGCAGCAATAGGTGGACTATAAATAAATAAAATGTGGATCAAAAGGCTTCCTCACCCTTTTAGTCTCAAGTCATAGAGACTGGAAATTGGAATAGCCAATTGGAAAAACTGATACACTTTTTTATGTGAGTTAAATAAATACTCTTGAAGCTCCATAATTGTGCAGAGAGTCAGAAGATAGAAAGGCAGAGGAAGGAAATCCAAGCAGGTTTTTGGCATAGACCATTTTACAATAAGGGGTGTTTTCAGTCAGCTTCGGAAACTAGAGGAAGTCCTCTTGTCTCTGGGGACTGGCTAAATAAGATTTGTCCCAAAACCCAGGCAGGATTTACAACCCCAAAACAGAGAGGCAGCATGATAAAATAAGGAGCACGGGATGCCTCATAGTTGGGAAGGACCAGTGCAGGCTGCCTCTCAACTCAGGGACTGAAAATCCTGCTTAGATTTCATCAGAAAGGATGTTTTAGTTCCTGTTTGGAGAGAAAGTCCTGTGCAGGCTGCCCTCCAATGATATCTACCTCCCCCCCCAAGGCTCTTTACCTGGGACTTTATCCACTTAACAACCTATGAGATCATTTAACAACCACAACCAGGAATGCAAAAGTTGAGGTTGTTGAGTGAAGAACTCATATGATATCTCACTTCATTCAATGACTGAGATTCCGGGCCCAGATGTGGTCATTGAGTAAGGACTACCTGTAAATAATTTGTTTAGGATACAGTTTAGCAGATGACAGTAATCATTACAATAAGATAATCCACCATTGATACAGTAGTTGGGTCTAAAGAATAACCAGGAATATCATTTGAGATTTACTTTTGTTGAAATTCAAAGTGTGATAGCAAATATAGGTACCTCTATCTGAAGGTGAGGTAACAAACCCAAGTGGAGAGCCATCGTAGTCTGACTATAAATTGCGGCCATTGCAGGAAGACTATAGAATTATTGGTTGCATTTTTTTTCTTTCCTTTGTTTCACCATATTGGTCTCTATTTGTCTTGCTATTTTTAAAAAAACCCTCCATATATCTGATTAGTAGTTTAAAAAAAACCCAATCTCTATAAACATTTCAGACAAATGGTTGTCCATTTGTCAAATTGACAAAAGATTAGTTTCTATCCTTTGTCCTGCCTTTAGATGCTTTGGAGAATAGACTGACCCCCTCCTCTTTGTGGGAGCCCTTTAATATTGGAATAATATTCCTATGTTATTGAATATTGTGTAGAAACCCCTCAAATATTGGAATATTGCTATTTTCCCTAGGTAGTTTCATCAATACAATATGACATCGCTCTGCCCAAAACCTGTTACATTATGGAAATAGTGTAGTCAATTTTAAATAATTGTACTATGCCATAAGATTATTATAAAATTAGCAATCATTACCTATGAAATCTTGTTCTTGATTCTTCAGCAGTGCTCCAATTGAAGGGAATTTGAATGAGGTGGATCTCATTATGAACATAAAATAGATGTGCTTGAATAATGATTATATTTATTTCCCATAGATAACCATTTCATTTCTTATGCTGTCTATCCAAATCTTATAAAATAAATTGTTCTAATCCATTCTTTGAAAAAAATGCTATGAATTTGTTTTTTCTGAAGCAAAGTAGCTGTATATATTCATAAAAATTGTTAACTGAGTTATTTATACAAAGAAGTGGTGCTCCCTTACCTTAGATTTCATTTACATACTTCATTTGCTTTCTGACAAATTCTTCTCTTTCCTCGTTTATTTATGGCCTAAAAGCACGTCTTTTCAGATAAGTCACCAAACCTTTAATTTATTGTATATTTTAAAAGTACATAAAATGCTTTGGATTTTCCCTGCCACACAAGCATTTGTTAAAGGTAATGCTGTATCAAGATGAGATGTATTTTACTGCTGATAATGGCATAATGGCATTGTATTTCTTAAATATTATGAACAAATATATATGTTCTATTTTAAAGTCTAATCTGACATTTACACTGAATTATCAAGCATTAAAAAGAAACTTTATCACCAGAAAGTTAAAAATGTTGGCAGGCTGTCTTTTATAAATATAGACACTGGGGCCCACTCCTGAGAAAGAATGTGACCAATTTATTTTAAATGTGCAAAAGATGTCAACTGCCTAACTATGTTTCTGTCCAAACGTGGAGAACAATCAAAGTTTCCAATAGGTAGTTCTTAGGGCTGTGATTTATGGCATATGTTAGTGAAAGAAAAAGAGTCAGGATGTTGATATAATAGGGTCAAGCAGTGGAAATACCAGCTTAGCTCTTGCTTTCCTTTAGCAGGTCCTAGCAGGCATGAATATGAATTTAATTTGCATAACCCATCATTAAACCAGCAAATGTGAGATAAACAAGACATACTATCTCCTTTATTTCCTCAAATTGTTCATTATTATGAAAAATTACTTTAGCTATTATTCTTGTCAATATGTAAAAGCTAAGAA
The DNA here is from genome assembly GCA_009733165.1 of Naja naja. Lineage (NCBI taxonomy): Eukaryota > Metazoa > Chordata > Lepidosauria > Squamata > Elapidae > Naja > Naja naja. Next base: position 225,709,155 of record CM019148.1, on the reverse strand, counting down.
GAATTTATGTTTAAATATATGAAGTAAATAAAGACAGTATTTTCATGGATAGACATGTCTTGCTAGACTTGGAAATGTTACAGTTTCTAGTATTTGTATGCAGCATTCACAGACTGGGATTGAATGTACTCTAGGATCAAGAAGGATACAGATTCTGGACTTATTCAAATCGGTCCTATCAGTTTTAATTTAGGAGTTATCGGACCAAGCAACCTCTAAATGGAAAATGATCTGTGATTCGATAGGATAGCTGCAACCCTTTAATAGCAATCTGGCAAAATATTGCATCTATTTGAACTCAGTCTTATATTGCTGCCTATAAAAACAAAACAGAACAAAATTTATACTGCCCTCCAAATTAATTCAGAAGGATGCAGTTAATATTATGAACAAATCCAAAACTTTGACCATGGCAAATGTATGAATAAGGCTTGATTGATTGAAGGTTGACTTGGCCTTCCATCCTCCCAAGGTTGGTAAAATGAGGACCCAGATTGTTGGGGGCAATATGCTGACATTTGTAAACTGCTCAGAGAGCTGTAAAGCACTATGAAACTAAAAATAAGTCTAAGGCAGGGGTGTCAAATTTGATTTCACTGTGGGTCGCATCAGGCTTGTGTTTGACCTTGGGGTGAGGTGGGGTGGGGTGGCCAGGGTGGGGATGGCCAACCCAATATCACTCGTGTTGGGGTGCCTGTGGCAGCCCGAGCACTCTGCCAGCAAAAACGGACTCCCGAGCTCAGTTTTTGGCTGTGATTGCCTCCTGCAACCCTTTGCGAGTGAAAACGGAGCTCAGGAGAGCTGCCTGCATCCCTCCTGAGCTCCATTTTCACTGGCAGAGGCACTGTGGGTGTTAAGTTTGCATGAAGAGTCAGACGCAAAGAGCTTCAGTGAAGAGTTTATTAAGTGACTACAGCTCGAATGGACCCGACTTGGCTGGGCTACGGCTGCTTCTTATAGCCAGCAGCCGTAGTTGCCAGCCAATCGGAGTGCAGGGTTTTCCGCACTATTTAAACCAATCCTATTTGACATTTTACAAGAACAATTCAAACTAAACCAATGACATTCAAACCTACATACATAACAGTGGGCCAGTCCTTCGCTGTTTCCAGGGAAGCCTCACAGGTCAGATCTAAGCACCTCACAGGCCAGAGCTGGCCCCTGGGCCTTCAGTTTGACACCCCTGGTCTAAGGGCTATTGTTATTGTTATTATTTGGTTCATATAAAGCCCAATGTTTGCAACAATACATCCTATCTCAAGATTGTGATATTATAATTAGGGCCCAGTGTAAAGAGATAAATCTTCTTCTGATGGTATCTACTCTAAGAATCAATGCAGTGAAGATTTTATTTATTCAAACTCCAGTTGAAATCGCAACCAAGATTCTGGTTTCTGTTGTGGTCATAACTCAAGGACTACACATAATATTAATGACTCCTTGGATAGTCCCATCAACCCTTGAGAATCAATATAAGCCACTTTGGAGAACTCTAGTTTAAGGACAGAAGTTCTGATGAAATAGATTTTTTGTTTTTGTTTTGTTTTTAAAAGAACATTCACTTTTACTTTTTCTGATAGCTACATTAGGAATTGAAACAATCTAAGCTACACTTTAGCAACACATTTTGCAAGTTTAAATTCCACTTCTAATAATATAACTGCTGTAGGTTTCTTCGCTTCAAAATACAAAAGTAATGGAATAGATTTCCTTTAAAAATTAAATGCACTTGACAGAAGGGAAGAAATAGGTGATGGAAATTAAGATAGAACAGATGGATCCGATAGGTAGAACAAGAGAGAACAGATGGATCCAGTTTTTATAGTCCATTTTACCTTCCTTTCTCTTTGCTAGATGTGGCTATCAAAGGTATTCATTTTGCTGCTTTGTGGCTGTGGCACAATAGGTGCTTATTCATAATGTTATCAGCTGAAAGTTTTCAGAATATGTTTTGCTCTCGAAAGGTTGCGGGTAATTATAAACGTTCTGTACCTGAGAAGTTAACATTTGTCAATATTTAAAATACTCTTGCGTTGTTTAAAAACAACTTTCTAGATTGAACTGAAGCACAGTGCTCCCCCGAGGGTGCTATCTTTGTATTTATTCCACATCACTGCAACGTTAGTTCTGTGCTTTTACAGTGCTTAACGCTTTTTCCTAAAAAGGAATCACCATTTCTGGTTAGTAGCAATCTTTGTCCTTCCTATTAATATATAGACTTTCAGTCAGTGGTGGTATTTGACCGGTTCTGCCCGGTTCTGGAGAGTTGGTAGGAGCGATGAGCAGCAGAGACTGAACCAGTTCTCTCCACTGCTCTAATGGCTCTGCTATTGGGCCCACCTGCCCACCTGGGCTCCCATGCTCATTTTTATCCACTGAATTTGAAGCACAGCTGCTTTGCGCGGCACGGAATAGTGCCACGCGGCAACTGCTGAAGCGACCGGGATCATGCAGGCTTGCAGGAGGCGAGTTAGAATGCCTCTGCACCTGCACAAACGCCTCTGCGCCTGCGCAAAGTGCGTGTTTGGCACATGTGTGCATGCAAAGTGTGTGCATACGTGCAAAGCACGCCCACCAAACCACACCCACCGAACCAGTGGCAACAGTATTTGAATCCCACCACTGCTTTCAATGGTCCTCTTACTTACAACCCTTCGTTTAGCAACTGTTGAATTCACAATAGCATTTTAAAAAGTGACTGGGAATCAGTTCTCGCACTTGAAATTGTTGCTGCAGCCATGGGCCAAGAACCGAAGCTTGGCATTTATGGCAACTGACATGTATTCATGACTGTTGCAGCATTCCAAATAGTTGCCATTTTGCAACATTTTTAGGTGGCTTCCCACATGCAAAATCAATGGGTAGCCGACCACGTGATTCACTTAACAACCATGGCAATTTGCTTAACAACCATGGCCAAAAAAAGAGTGTAAAATTGAGCATGGCTCACTTATCAACCATCTTGCTGAGCCACAGAAATTCTGGTCTTAGTTTTGGTCATAAGTTGAGATCTGCCTTTATGTAAGCTGGTGCTGGGTAGAGAAATGTATCCATTTTTCCCCTGCCAGTTTTACTCTATTTGTTTTATAAAATATTTCAGACGGGAAGAGAAATTAGAAGACGTTTTGTAGAAATTCTTATGAATTCCTTGGGTTCTTATACTTACTTTCTTAGGAGGGATAGAAGGGCCAAGGATATGATGAATGTCCTATCTTTGGTGATAAGATGACTTTCCTTGTGGGGAAATTTCTCCTGGTATGCATTTTAAGAAGCCCACCAGTGGTGGGATTCAAATTTTTTACTACTGGCTCTGTGGGCATGGCTTGGTGGGCATGGTGTGGTGTGGCGGGCGTGGCTTGGTGTGCATGGCAAGGGAAGAATACTGTAAAATCTCCATTCCCTCCCCACTCCTGGGAGAAGGTTACTGCAAAATCCCATTCCCTCCCCACCCCACTAACCTGCTTTCCAGCTCTGTTCTCCTGTACAGAGCAACCAAAGAAGATCCAGCCAATCACCTGGGACTCAGGAGGCAGAGAATAGATGGGGGTGGGACCAGCCAGAGGTGGCATTTGCCGGTTCTCTGAACAACTCAAAATTTCCGCTACTGGTTCTCCAGAACTGGTCAGAACCAGGAGTGGGATTCAGTTTTTTTAACAACTGGTTCTGTGGGCATGGCTTAGTTGGTGGGTGTGGTTTGGTGGTCATGTGACTGGGTGGGCATGGCCAACTCGACATCACTCATATCAAGGGGCGCTTCTCCTTGCCTGGCCTCTCATGACAGTGGGGATGCTGCAATGGTCGTAAGTGTGAAAAATAGTCATAAGTCACGTTTTTCAGTGCCATTGTAACTTTGAATGGTCACTAAATAAACTGTTGTAAGTCAAGGATTACCTGTACAAAAATACAAAAAGCTTCTTTGCTTGCAAAAAGCTGCCCTAAATACCAATCATTAGATTAAAAATACCTGCAAGCCGGAGTTAGAAATCAGGCAGGGTGCCAGAGCACCTTGAGAAATGAAAATATTTAAAATGCAGTGGTAACTATCAAGCAGCCAACTCTTGCTGATAAAGTGAAACCCTTTAGCAGAGAGGTCATTTAAGCTCTCCAGAAAAAGCACACCCAGGAAAAGCAATCCTTAGATCCATTTGAACACTTAAAAATACCAGCTGGTCTCATTCACCTCACAAGATATCCTAAGGAAATCATCCAGATTTAAGGAAAGGTCATATGCTCCCCAAAAGGCAGTAAAAAATCAGTGCTTGCATCCTGCCTCTTGGAAGTATACCCCAAAAGGACAGTGCCAGATAGTATTAAAGCAGTGAAGGAAGACCCCCTCCCCAAATAGAAAAAGAAACCATGAGGCAAGAAAAAAATCAAACACAATACAAATAATTAAATCACAACAGTAGCTGTTGCTTGTTGAAGCTGAATAGGGAAAATTATCCCATCAATTAACACAGGATTAAACTTCACCAAGCACAGAATTAACCTTCACCAAAAACCAGTTTTAGACCAAAACTCAGAAAGAGTATGTAAACTCACGCTTGAATGTCAATCCTTTTAGCTAGCCAAGAAGTCTTGCTGAATGTCACTCATCTTGGTTCCCTGTCACTAAAAGCTTTGCTTCATTATTCAGTTATTTCTTCAAAGTGCTGATTGTCCAGGGAAGTATTTCCTCCCAACAGCAGTGTAAAAATCTTAAAACAACCCTTCCCTTTAAGAAAGCCTCAGAAGCTGAGACAGGAAGTCTAGGCTGTCAGTAGTTAGCAATTCAGTTTGTTTCCATTATCTTAATAATAAGGGTGGAAAAAAACAAACTGAGATTGCTTCTAACTACCGGTTCTCCGAACTACTTAGAAAGTTAACAAGAGGTTCTATAGACCCGGATAGAACCGGTAGATTCCCACCCCTGGTCAGAACCTGCTGAATACCACCTCTGAAGCCCACCCTATTAGTTTTTTCACAAACTGGTTAGAGTTACGAAAGGACATTTATTTTCAAATTGTCAAATAATCTCAATATTTTTTTAAAATTTTTTTTATATAGATGACGGATCATTTTGGAACATCTTGGTTAAATCATAGGTTGTACTGGTAGGCAAACTGCAGATATGCATGTTACATGAATATATAACATGCAGAACATATGAACATGTAACATGTACAGATAAAATAGATTTTCATATCATGTTTTGTTATTATATTCTTTCATTCTAATTAAGCCCTACTGGATATGAGAAATTCAAACTGTTGCTTACTTAGTGTTATCCAATGCACTTTTATTAAAAAAAAAACCCTTTATCCTATCCTGAGACAGTTGTTTTTCAGGATTGGCATTGTATTTATTTTTACTTTGTAAAACTACAAGATTATTGCAAAAATAACTCCCTACATTTTGAAAAGGGATGCATTTATTTATTTTTACCTCTTTACCTTATAAGAAGATAGAACACATCTTTTACAGTAATAACATTTTAAAACAATCCCTTTGTGATAAAAATCAAGCTTCAACAATTCTAAGTACTTCTGGAACGTGTAAACTATTGTTATGGTTATGATTACTTTCCATAATTTAATGCTAACCTCTGGCACACTACCTTTGTATGTGGAACTTTCCTTTGGCTCTAATAACTATCCTTTTATAATGCATATTCTTTGAGATTCTATATCTGTCTTAGCTGTGGGAATTATTCTTTTACTTTATTTTTTATTAAGAATGCTCTTCTTTTCAGTGCTGAAATTCTAAAATAAAGTCTCAGTCTGGTCCACGATGCTTTAGCTGCATTTAATGTATGGCGAACTATATGCCGAAGTTTCCAAAGACACAAAAGAAAAAATAAATACATCCCTTTTCAAAATGTAGAAGTTATTTTTGCAGTAACGTATGTCATGATTTTTAAACATTCAGGCCTTTAAACTTTTTTTTATAGTGTATGTTCTTGCCAATCTCAGCACACAGTACTACAAAGTAAAATATTTGGCAGTGGATTCATATTAACAGATGGAACAAGAAATTAACACGTTTTTGCTTCGCTAATTCACAGTTCTTTTAATACGCTAATTCTAAATCACCTGTTCTGACTTTGACAGGCTACAGACACCTGTTTTGGGGTAATATTCCACTGCTAATTATTACATGAGAAATTCAGTTTCCAACAAAAGGCTTTCTGTGTGAAATTGCCACAGCTAACAAACCGGTATTACTAACTTTATGTAAAAATAGCTCACCATGTAATCTTAAATGTGCTTAACCTTACTTAAAGAACCATGAGGGGAGAATTTACACAGTGTGGGCAGCTCTCTGGTTAGAGGGCTATTGAACAGAATGTCCTTGTTGGCAGGTCTTTAAATAATGAATAAGAAATCCAGTTGGATTCACCAGCTGAGTCAGTATTTTCTTTGTGGTATCAAGCATCCTAATAATGCAGTACTGCACTTTGAAATTTGGGGCAAACGATTAACCCTCCTCTGGTTGTTGTTTTTTTTTGTATTCCACTGAGATAAATTGAGATATTGTGTACATGTGTGTGAGAGAGCGAGAGAGCACTGGTGTTCCTTGCAGGAAATAAATAAAGAAATAGCACAAAAGGAGCAACATATTCCCTAAATAATGACCACTCTGCAGCATAAAAGAGCTAGTTGTCACCTTGATCTTACTTACATGGCACCGCCACTTTCAAGGAGCTGAACTGCAAATTGTGGTGTTAAAGGACTGTCACAGCAACTGACAGGAAAATAATTCTATCATCTATCATTGTGAGAGTGTTG